>OX336390.1:708503705-709126610 GCA_946902985.2 Meconema thalassinum
GATCATATATTCTATGGGCTCTAGCTGAGGTTAGTGGTCTCTTCATTTTTATAAACTTGGGAATCATACCTGTGTCTCGGCATCGAAGAAGAAACGCGAGTGATGACAGAAGTTGCGACTTTTTCTTCCTTAACCTCTCAAAGCGACGAACTAAGTGTGATATTTCCTCCCCGTAGAGGCGAATTAAGTAAAAATGTAGACTTTCACGACCGGCGTTGAAATAGGAATCTTCGTTTCGCGGGCTTATAGGTCGTGTTCCAAGGACATTTTGTCGTCCTGACGTTTCGCTGAATACTGCGTTCAGCATGTTCACAGGTTACATAAAGCGAGGTAAAACAAGTAAACAGAAGATATATAAATAGTCAACAACCCACACATAGAGGCTACCATAGCAACGGCGTACCACATAAAAGTAATGCATCAAGGACAGGGCTGCTCGTCTGTTGCATCTTCTCGTCTACGACGGTCAATAAGGGCAGGCTTGAGGGGATTAAGGACTGGAAGCCAAGCTCTGTTCACACGTTCTGCTTCCTCCTTAAGATTGAAGCTGTTAGTATGCTTCAGGATTTCAATGGCCTCCCTTTGTAGCCTGGCATGATAAGACACCGTGGTGGACAGAACTTCGGTGTCTCCATATCTTATATCGTGACCTGCAAGTAGCGAGTGTGCTGCTACAGTGGATTTATCTGTTTGTCCCAGCCGGCTGTGTCGTTCGTGCTCCTTGAGGCGAGTGGCAATACTTCTTTTCGTTGTTCCAATATATACTTGGCCACAATCACACGGGATTTTATAAACCCTGCCGCGGTATGAGGATGTCGCTTATCTTTAGCGGACCTAAACATGTCCTTAATTTTTCGTGTAGGCCTGTATATGGTCTTTATATCATGGGACTCGAGTAGCCTCCCTATTCTGTCCGTGACCTTTTTTATATATGGAAGAAAAGCTCTAGCCAGGGGCTGCTTGTCTCCAATTACCCTTGTAGTTGGACGTCTCGGATGGAGTGCTCGCTGGATATCTTTCTGGCTGTGACTTACTAGTAAGTTTTGACGTGGTCTCTCTTTTCACGAAAGTACCTATAAAGGCAGCCCTGGAGTACATCGCACGGATTTTTCCTGATGATATCACCGCCTTATTCCGCCACTGCCTCACCGCTAGCTATTTCCTGTGGAAGGGTGATTTCTATGAACAAATTGATGGGGTCGCCATGGGCAGTCCCCTTAGTCCGGTGATCGCGAATTTCTTCATGGAACAATTTGAACAAATAGCACTAGAGACCGCACCTTTGAAACCTAAAGTGTGGCTACGATACGTGGACGATACCTTTGTAATATGGGGCCATGGTAAAGATCAATTAAGTCTGTTTTTACAACATCTTAACAGCCAGAACTCGAACATTCAGTTTACCATGGAGTTAGAAAATGAACAAAAAATCGCGTTTCTCGACGTTATGGTAACGAAGACCGCTGATATAACTTTGGGACATACAGTTTACCGTAAGCCGACCCATACTGACCGATATCTACACAAGACGTCCAACCACCACCCACGACAGAAATACGGAGTTATAAAAACACTGGCTGACCGCGCTAAAAGAATTTGTGATAAGCAGTGCCTAAAACAAGAAACTGAACACCTCAACGAGGCCTTGCGCGCGAATGGGTACAGCCAGAAAGATATCCAGCGAGCACTCCATCCGAGACGTCCAACTACAAGGGTAATTGGAGACAAGCAGCCCCTGGCTAGAGCTTTTCTTCCATATATAAAAAGGTCACGGACAGAATAGGGAGGCTACTCGAGTCCCATGATATAAAGACCATATACAGGCCTACACGAAAAATTAAGGACATGTTTAGGTCCGCTAAAGATAAGCGACATCCTCATACCGCGGCAGGGGTTTATAAAATCCCGTGTGATTGTGGCCAAGTATATATTGGAACAACGAAAAGAAGTATTGCCACTCGCCTCAAGGAGCACGAACGACACAGCCGGCTGGGACAAACAGATAAATCCACTGTAGCAGCACACTCGCTACTTGCAGGTCACGATATAAGATATGGAGACACCGAAGTTCTGTCCACCACGGTGTCTTATCATGCCAGGCTACAAAGGGAGGCCATTGAAATCCTGAAGCATACTAACAGCTTCAATCTTAAGGAGGAAGCAGAACGTGTGAACAGAGCTTGGCTTCCAGTCCTTAATCCCCTCAAGCCTGCCCTTATTGACCGTCGTAGACGAGAAGATGCAACAGACGAGCAGCCCTGTCCTTGATGCATTACTTTTATGTGGTACGCCGTTGCTATGGTAGCCTCTATGTGTGGGTTGTTGACTATTTATATATCTTCTGTTTACTTGTTTTACCTCGCTTTATGTAACCTGTGAACATGCTGAACGCAGTATTCAGCGAAACGTCAGGACGACAAAATGTCCTTGGAACACGACCTATAAGCCCGCGAAACGAAGATTCCTATTTCAACGCCGGTCGTGAAAGTCTACATTTTTACAGTATTACGGTGGGTTGAAGCACCACATAGATTGTTCCTTTAAAGAAATAATTAACTTTATTGCGGCCAGAAGGATACACCACTCAACAGCAAATACAAGCAAGTAGAACCTTACTCCAGTTTCCTCAAGTCTCTTCCTTGAGCGCTCTTGCCCCTTTCACTTGTCAACAAACCACTGAAGTTAAACCGTCTTAATGAGTCCGGTGGCCTTGACAAAAGCTACCTGCACCTCTTCCTCATGTACACAAACTACAGTTACTTACGATAACCTGCTACACGCTGTTTCACTGACCACAAGCTGGGGAAACAATGTCACTGGATTTCGTAACTCGCACGGCACTTCGTCACCACACTTCTGTCGCTCAGTGAAATCACACTCGCTCAAAAACACTGTCCTCAAAAACTCCGTCCCCTCACTGTTGAGGCCGCTTATATAGCAGGCTGGTGACTCAATGAATTCTAGAACCGTCCAGGACACACGGCTTCTCGAGATTTCCTTCACTGGCTGGGTCACGAATATTCTGGACCATCCCTTTCACTTCGCAGCCCGTTGCGTAACGCGCACGTAATACACTGATGCAGAGCACACACAGCCCGGGGCAGCTGTGACTCAACGCGGTGAGGCGACAAAACAAACTCACAGCCGAAACAATATCAATATGACTCATTTTAACAGAATCCATATGAAATTACGTGTTGGTCTGTGAATGAAGACCTGTTAATAAGGAATTTAAGGTTATGAGTGGTGTCGCGTCAAATTAATCTAGTTGATCCATATCGTATTCATTATTTAGGCTAGTGCTGGTGGAAGCTACAAATCTTCTAATAAAATGAGTTCCGTATTATAAACTACAATATCTGTAAAACACTCCCTTTTACAATAGATTAATATTTGTGCCCATAATAGTATAAAATACCGGTGTATGAACAATTTCACGCGAGGTTTCTTCTATGTCAGATGGTACACATCATTATGCGACTACTGTAAGGCTCGTAATTTTTTTAGACTGCATGTAAGTATAGTCATGATGGCTAACCTGTATCCAGGCGGCGTTCTTTCATCCCCATAATACTACCGCTCAGTCCCGCCCAACTAGTATTGAGGGTTCGCTGTCTGCTTCCTTTCTCTGGAAAATTGATGTTTCTCGTGAACGTTACTATTGACGTCCGAAACGGGGGAGGAGCTTACGGTCAGCTGTTTGCAATATGGCGGCGATATAGTGACGTGAAGTAATTGGGTGTGCGTTTGTTATGGCTTCAAATTTATGATGGTAAAATACTACATATTTCCTTTCATTGATAGAAATATTTTTATAATCAATTTAAATGCAGTGCCTAATTACTACCAGTTAAAAATATTACCCACATGTAGATAGTTAATTTACTGTCTGCTGTTACATATATGAAGCCTGTACTTGGGAGCCTAGCGGTATCGATGTTTTTATTAATTTCACAATATATATATCTCACATAACACAAAGGACGACTCCCTGATAATAAATTGAATCAAGCAACCCTGAATTTGCATGAATGTTTTGGGTTCAAAGAAGCGTTACTTGGGATGCTCAAATCATACTTCAATATTGCAAATATTGACCTAGGCCCTACATACTTGCTGTTCAAAGACAAGAATGTTAATTTTTTAATCTCTTGCCACAGGCAAGTTAAAATGGAGACATCCTCTTTATCAATATATTTAATTAAATATTTAAAATACAGATATTTAACAAAGCTGGAGTCTCCATTTGAACTTGTCATAAGCAAACGGAACAGATCAAAAACTACACTTTAAGCCAAACCAAATTCACTCCTCAGCTCGACATAAACCATAATACCAATTAAAACCTATACAAAACATACTCTCCTTACTGTTGTACAACTTTCAAACCAACTATTCGCACTCAAAACTGTAAAACCCTGAAATGGGAACTAATTCAAGTTAGAATAGCCAAGGCCGATCCGGTCTCCTGCTACATTACCGCATATGTATACTTAACATCACTATAACTTCAAAATTACGGCTAAGTATAGGTGTTGCCGGCCTGCCTGGGATGATGAGTCACCAAACCGGTACTTAAAACTAAGATTTTACATTTTAATTAACTAAATTCAACAGTAGGGCGATCATAGCCAAAAACACAATTCAAGCCAAATCATATTTCAATGACCTACATACTTGCTGTTCAAAGGCGAGAATATAAATTCTCTGGCAAATTAAGGCTAGGAACAGCATATTTCTTAAGTTTTCTAACCATTCGGCTATTGTCAGTCGGAAGAACCCCTAAAATAAGTTTACGAAGAGCGGATTACATTCTTTGTACGGCACAGAAGTAATAGGCTATAAGTTTATCAGTATTTTTGATGTAGCTAAATCCATGTGAGTACAAATTAGAGACAACAACTATCAATAATCAACAGTACCGGTGGAAAGAAGTCTTCTTCACAAAAATGCAGACTGCACACTGTCATGTAACATGTAACACGTTTTCCAATTGACAGCGCCGAAGCCCATCTTTCTCTCTGAACTTTTTGTACAGGAAAGTAGTGAAGATATTTCGTAGCCGTTTTATACGATCTGCAACCGTATTCAGAGCAGTACCTCCTCGAATTTGACAAATTTCTTTCTGTTTCCATCACGACGTCAATGCTTCACCATCTAAATAAATCTCACCAGTCACAATGTTACAGCTTCAACATTCTGCCGCGTGGCTGCGCCATCCAACTTTTCTGACGTCAATAGGCGACTGATCGTATTTACTAGAACTTCTCTGGAGATAGTGAAAGCAAACCATAAGATTCGAGTTGTAAATAGTAATCAGGAAAAGTAAAATTCTGAAAACACTTGGAATACCGTAGCAAACCTTTGTATGTTATGTCAGAAATTAGATAAAATTACTGTATACTGTTCAATGCTTGTTGCAGAATAATTGTTTGTTGCTGTAGATTAGTTTAGGGGCTTTGCGACTTCGTGGTCATAGCCCCGTGTACTTTTGTATGTGTGGAGTTTGTCTGATAACCTGTGTTATTGTGAAGGCTGCATTAGTGTATGGATTAAGAGAAGTTGCGGGTTCGTTTCTTACCTCAGCCATTCTGGAAGTGGCTTTCCCACTTCTACTCCAGGCAAATGCCGGGATAGCACCTAAGACCACGATCACTTCCTACCCAAATCCTACCTCAGTTACAAGTACAGACATCATAATGACACAGGTTATCAGACAACCTAGACACACACCCAAGTACATGGGGTTACATGACCGTGATGTCGCAAAGCCCCTAAAGAATCAACAGCAGTTACACACGGTATACCTAACGTCTGCTGATGACCCCATTTGGGCAACACCATACACGGCAAGAACAGGCGCGGATTCAAGGGGGGGGGGTGTCACGGGGGTCATGACCCCCCCCCCCAAACGGAGACCAAATTTTTTTGCAAACTCAAAAAACGAAAACACAATTACCAGACAAATAAAACTTAACGAATTTTAACTGAAAAACAGGTGTTTTTTTCATTTTATTCAATACTGAATTATCTTTATTGGAATTATTATGTTATGTTACAACTGTACATATTTACAACTTCAAACCTCTTGTATAAAAACTAATAGTTATACAACAAAATCAACTCGTCTATTTTGTTTAGCAAACCTTGTGATTACCGAATCGATGTTTATAGTGATGTCACGATGAATGTGCAGCAATGCACGGATAGGAAACTGGGGCTTTTTTCGCACCAAAAATTTTTGCCGACCTCCAAACCGCAAGCTTGGTTGGCAATTTAAGCTGTGACTTTCTCCATTTGTCGGTACCAACTCGACTTGCCGAAACTGTAACGTACCTTGATCCTTTTCTCGAAGCTCGATGTAAAAGTCGCAAAACACGCCGTTACAATTTGTACGAATATTTTTGGTGCGCTAAACGCATCAAATTTCTATCCATGTAGCTTGCAAAAAAATTGGTCTGGTTTTGTAGGTGATTGCGTTTTTAGTGATACCATTTTTCTTAACAATTTCGATTCTCTGACCCCCCCCCGCCCTCCCCCCCCCCCGCAAGGCCAAACTCTAGATCGATTCTCTGACCCCCCCCCCCCCCCCCCCCCCCCAAAACCAAACTCTAGATCCGCGCCTGGGCAAGAACCAACAAGATATACATTTTAAATCAATATTCAAGTGATGTTACAGAGTACTTACGATTCCTGACGGGTGCAGACATTGGGGCCCTCCAACGCAGACGCCCCCAATAGTGGCACCAACAGTAGCAGTGCGATTTCCATCCTCATTGCGAGCAGTCTTTTTTTCAGATCTCCTGGTCACCTGAAACACGAGAGGGCCACACATCAGGACGCGTTCAGCAGCACGCTACACCAGGATAAGGGTGGGAGTGGGGGCAGAGAGGAATGGCAGCCAATCCCCCCGTTACACACCCTCAGTCGCGGCTTGCTGCATTCCTTCCTCGTTTCGCTATCAATGTAGCAATAACAAACCATAATGATGGAAAATACCAGGTGCATCACCTAAATATAACTGTATGTAAGATATTTATGTGAAGTTAGAACAAATAAAGAATGTTAATCGGCAACGTAACAATCTAAAGGCGAAACATTATTATTCATTACACTGTATATTTGTTATAATAATAATTGTATTCGAAAGTTTAATGCATCAAACTTTCGTTTACAAAGGCAACACTGAAAATTATTCAAAAACCTTTTTTTTAAATGCAGTCAATGGCCATGTATTTTTCTTTTCAGGACGGGTCAGTGAAGAGATACTGGAAGGAAATCGGCCGTGGGCCTATTGAAAGGAACCGTCCCGGCATTTGCCTGGTGGTGAAATCCATTTTCAGGACGGCCGAGGTGGGATTCGAACCTTCGCTCTCTCGATGCCAGCGAGGCATGAGGCAGCGCCTTAGCGCTCTCGGCCATCGCGGCCAGTTGTATATTTGTTAAGGACTATAGAAGAGGAAGAAAACTAAGGGATGGCATGTTTCGCTCGTCAAGAGAGCATCATCAGATCCAAATACTGTTTATACAAAACAAAATAGCTCTTCAAAGCACCGCCGAAACATACAATGACACCAACTAACGGTCACTGCCCTACAAAAAACAAGAACAAAAACCCCGTCAAAAACTTAGGAAGTTTGACAACCATTACTGATAAAATACTAAAGCATTAAGCATCAAAAAAAAAAAAAAATTGATATAAGGTGGACTGAGAAATTACAATCCCATTAATGCAGACATTTGCCTGGAGTAGAAGTGAGAAACCAAGGAGGACCAATTCTAGAATGGCTGAGGAGGGATAGAACCCACCTCTTCTTTGCAAAGGGGATATAAAAAGTAGGTTAGCACAAGCAAGGAAAACATTTCTACAGAAAAGGAATCTGTTGACATCGAATATAGATTTAGGTATTAGGAAGTCATTTTTGAAAGCCTTTGTCTGGAGCGTGGTGCTCTATGGAAGTGAAACTTGGACTATTGGTGCAGCAGAAAAGAGGAGAATTTAAGCGTTTGAAATGTGGTGTTACAGGAGAAAGATGAAGATCAGATGGGTAGATAGGGTTACAAACGAAGCGGTATTAAGACGAGTGGGAGAGGAGAGATGTTTCTGGCGACAGCTAATGAAGAGAAGAGATAGGTTGGTAGGACACATACTAAGGCACCCAGGAATAGCAAGCTTAGTTATGGAAGGAGAGGGTCGAGGACAACAACTGTAGGGGTAGACCAAGTTTAGAATATGTTAAAACAGATTGCCTCGAATGTAGGGTGTGCTAGCTATGCATAAGATGAAACGATTAGCTCAGGACAGGGAGGAACGGAAGGCTGCATCAAACCAGTCAAAAGACTGAAGACTCAAACATCAACTTCTTTGCCTCACGGTGTATCCCGTTTCAGGCCAACATTAAATTTCTTGCCATAGCTGGGAATTGAACCCGGACCTCCGTGGAGACTGCTGGCCTTGCGTTACACAAATCTCTACCTGGCAACATAGCTGCATTACAACAAACCTAAGGTCACCTTCCAGGGTAGCAGTACAGGAAGTGTTGACATGTATATAAGCCAGCTATCATATTCCACACAGTTATGACCAGTTGTGATTTCCTTCCTGGAAACATTATCTATTCGGTATTCTCAAAATGACAAACAAGGGAAGAAATAACAGACCTTGCTCTGCTGGACATTAGCCTACATTGATGACTCATCTCCTGATGGTGCGTAACTTAAGCGTCAGTCGAGTGAACTGCTTTATTCAGAAACTTGGGATTTTATTGTGTTATGTTATAGTCTGTATTATGAAAGAAGAACGCTGACAGCTGTGAAAGCCAGCATGTGGGGAAATACTGCGCTGCCACTGTTATAGATTTTCTCATTGACTGTTGCCGTTACTTGACAACCTCTGGACCGATTTTTATGAAGTTATCGCTGTTACTTAAAGGTTTCGTTCTTGTGAACGAATAAGCAAATACACGTCAATAGGTAGTCTATGGATCCTGGCAGTTAGCTTTGCACTTACCGATCTCATTACGCCAGTACGGCCTGTGCGAGAACTCTCGCAGATGTTAAAGCAACTGCCCGACGTAATTGTTATGCGAGCTCGAGGCAACAAAGTTGAGGATCGTCGGAACATAATAATGTTATTGGTTTTACGTCCCTTTTAATACTCTGGCTTTTAGAGACGGTGGGGTGCCAGAATTTTGCCACGAATGGGAATTTTAACGTGCCAGTAAATCTAGTGACTCGGCTCCCTCGCATTTGCAAACCCTCAAATGCCAGCTGACTGCGCCAGGATAGATCGTCGGAACTAACGCCGATAAATCCACTTTTGCTGTTATTACAGAAAGTGAACACTGAGTGGTTGCACACGTTATGCAAAGAAGGATCACACCATGATAACAGGAGAAACTATTCCGAGCGTTCAATCTATTACGAATTTTCTCTATTACCCAGATTTTAAGCGCAAGATATCCGGTTGTGATCCGACAGCTTGGAATTATCGAATTGTGCTCCGACCGAAGTGGATGTATTGGGATTTGATTAGGCATCATTATATGTCCATTTTCAGTGCACTGCAGCATTGTGATACTATCTTATGCGATACACCGGATTTGTCTTGCGAGCTAAATCAAAAGCCTGTTAAGGACACTATACAACGATTTGATTCCCCCACATTTGGACTACTGATCACGCAGTATTACGGGCTCTTAATATTCGTAGTCACCTTCCTCTGATGCTTGTAGTATATGAAACCGAT
Source organism: Meconema thalassinum (assembly GCA_946902985.2). Classification (NCBI taxonomy): domain Eukaryota; kingdom Metazoa; phylum Arthropoda; class Insecta; order Orthoptera; family Tettigoniidae; genus Meconema; species Meconema thalassinum. The sequence continues at coordinate 708,513,454 of OX336390.1, forward strand.
CCGAGTGTGTTCCATGACACAGAAACGAGTCCACACTTTACGAACATAGGCATTTTTTAACTTACGTAAAACAATAATCCTGATTGTCATTCTGTTTTGACTTACAACACGTCCAATCCCTGGCATGAACGCCAATCCAATAATCATTTTATGCACAATAAATGGGTTTTTACACCATTTGTTTTAGAAGTCAACGTTTTATAAATGAACTGAGGACGTAGGCAGGCAGCAGAGGTTGGTTCACCACTCCTGCATTACTTGGAATCGTTGGTATTAGACGAAAAAGGAATGTTGATGTTGATGGATGTAGGGGGTCGAAACAAAAACTCTCACATCATACACACCATAATGTTTTGGCTAGTCAACAAATCACCTGCACATTTAGAGGAAATAAATTTTACATTTCTCTAAGAGGCCAAAGTCCGATAACAGTTAGATCAAAATCTGACATCACATTTTTGCACTGAACTTATCTATGGAGGCTATATGCCATTGTTTACTCATTGCTTCTTTCTTTCTTTCTTTCTTTCTTTCTTTCTTTCTTGACAAACCTTGATAAAGGGAAAAGCAGTTGTCTCGAAACATCGATTTTTTTAAGTTTCACTCGACCTAATAGCCCCAAAGCTATAATATGTATGCAATTGGTCGAGAAAGTTTACGCAACAGTCTAACCTACAAATGTTAACTTCCACAAGTGTAGTTAGTGGAAGGTTCTTTTTCATGCCATAAATCTATGACATGGGACCGCCGGCTTTACTCCGAAGGAAGGCACACTGAGGGATATTTAACGCTCTTAAAAAAATCCGAAGACTTCGGTCGGGTTTGAACCCGCGATCTTGGGCATAGAAACCCAGCATGCTACCAACTACGCCACCAAAGCCGCTCAAAAACACTTGAATAGAGCAAAATTCGATTTATCGGTTTTTGTTCTGGCACTCCTCAGTTTTGACAGAGGCTATCGTCTTGTTTATTTAACGCACTTTGTAAACAAATATATTTCCCAAAAGATGGTATATTGGCTTTCACGGCCCGTGTGGGCGGGGAGCACGAAGAGCCCGCCGATGAGTCAGCTTGGTGTTCCTAGGCGAAAACCTACACAAGACACGGCATAAACCTACAAAAATTGATGAGGTTTAAATATATTTCCGTTGAATTTTCAAGAAATGCAAGTTTTTTTCTGTACTATTGAGACGATGTGGAAGATTTTTGCTTAAACTGCACCTTCTAACACCCTCTGGTTAAAGATCTTGAGTTTTGAGAAACATACCTTAGCGTTTTATATATGTGATAGATCAATATGCGTGAAACAAATTGAGAATGACTAGAATCATAAGAATGGTTACTGTTTTATGGGTTAGATACATCTTGGTCATCAGGCCCGTGCGGTTGGTGTCTGCTGACTTGTCTGTGATTCTGTGGAGGATGTACTCTTGTCTGTAAGTGTAATTTGGGGTGGGATGCACCAGGACTTCAAATAGAGAACTATCCCGGAATATACCAGGACTGACCGCTTTGGGCAGACAGATTTCCAGCCACGCTTCAGTAGTGGGAGAACAGCGACAGCTGTCACTCGACGACCGCCGTGCTGTCGACATCGCGTTTAACACGCCAAATCAGCTCAGCGCAGTTATACTACTGCTCGGGTCAAATATCCGTGAACCTGAGATGAATGTGGATCGCGGATGACGACAGACGAGCTGGGTTCCCGGACCATGCGTAGTAACAGAACCAAATACATTATTAGTCGGTGACTTCATTTGCAACACCACAGTGGTTTGAGCAACGGCCCTATGTTTGCAGTATTGGAATAGACAGAAAGTCCAGATAACACGGCGGGCTGTTGACAGGCCCTTCTCTTCTCGCCTGACCCTTCCCCTCACCCTACAAGTTCACAGAGCTTGGACCCGAGCAGTAGGCCGACGTGAGGGGCGTCTCCTCCAGCGTTCCGACTCATACCCACTCATACCCCCCACTTTTGTACATAAAAGCGTGTTATTTTGTGATATATATCTTATGTAATATTTCTTTCATAAATACATAAATACTGTACTTGTTTTCCCGCCTAATGTAATTGGGCACAATTTGTGTTGACCAACTGGAAAATAAGAAAATTAACTTCACTCATACTGTACCGCGACCTTGAAACCTCACCGCATACCGCCTGTACTCCAGTTGGTCACTGAGACTCGAATCGTAGATCTCTTGACTTGCAGCAGGAGGGTGTCATCGAATCCTACGGGTATGTGTACAAAAGCACTCTGCGTCATGGGCACCTGCATGTCACGCCAGTTTATTTCATAAATTGAAGTTACTGATAGTTAACTGATTTTTAGATGTAGGGATAGTTCCACAGCTATATTTAACTTAGTAATTTGGGATTATTTGAAAAGAAATCTCCAGTTATTTAGAAAATTGGTGAACTGGATTAACATTGCCATTTTAATGAACTGCTTGATTTTTATTTTTGTCGATACATGGTGATACAACTACTCTTTACCTGTTTTTGAGGAATGAACATTGTGACAATGATTCACAAAGGAAAGCGAACTTCCATGGACAAAAACTCTGAACTAAAGAAAACCTATTCCTCCCATTCATGCCATAAAGATAATGTGCCCAGCGGTTTCAGAGCAGTCAAATAATGAAGAAATGAAGTGAAAATTGCGAGAGGGAGGGGGGGGGGGGGGGGGGGGGGGGGGGGGGGGGGGGGGGGGGGGGGGGGGGGGGGGGGGGGGGGGGGGGGGGGGGGGGGGGGGGGGGGGGGGGGGGGGGGGGGGGGGGGGGGGGGGAGAAGAGGGAGGTGTACATCTTACCTATGATAAGTAGGTAATGAAATGAAAAATATTACTTGCCGCCACCCCCACCCTCTCAACAAATCCTGAGAGAGAGACAGAGACAGAGAGAGAGTTTTAAGTGGCCTGACATCTAGGTTATCGGTCCCTAATGGTTTGCGTGATAGGGAAAATGAAATATGATGACATGAAACCTACAACTAAAACCATCTACTGACTTAAGAACTAACGTCCGTAGCCTACTAGAAGAGTGGGCCAATAATCTAGATGTTAGGCCACTTAAAACAAGTATATATCATCCTATATTGAGGGTATATCACTATTCAGGGGTCACCATAAGGGCCTTGAGCAGAAGGAGATCCAAGGAAAGGAAAGATTTGACCCCTCGAAGAATGAGGGTACCAGGAAATACAAGACGAGGGCCAATTAAGACGGGAATTGAAAGATTCCCTAGGCATCAGGTATCCTAATACCGTCGGGGTCGGAAGAGAAGAGTTGACCAAGGAAGCTCGACAGGATAGGTAACAAAGGGCACAAGATTAAGTGGAAGCAATTCGGGACTCAGCTAGGGCCCTGTCAGGGCGGTAGAGAGCGATTACAGGCCCTAAGACAAAGTCTTCCAGAGACCTCCTTCTTTAATTGTTGAATTACGGTATTAAGGTTGCAATTCCCCACCCAAAGAAAGCTCCAAGGAATTCCCAACTGATTATTAATTTACTTTGTTTTTAATTATTCAGTCATTCTTCTATTTTCTTTCTTTTTGTCTCTCTTTGGTTGTTCTCTTACCGGTACGTCAAGACTTTGATCGTGCATTAAAATTCCATGTTTGTTGTATCTGAGCGTGTTAGGCACCACATAAGCTATATTCCTTTCAGAAATTCAAGAAGTAAAAAATCATATTTTTCTCAGATTGAATTAGAGACTTTACACTCCTCAAAGAGCTCTTGATCTTAAGCAAGTTATAAATTAAATGAGCAACTCTGCCATTTCCCAGGAAGAAAAACTAAAAACACAATGGCTATTTATAAAATTAACTAGCTGAAGTACCCGTGCTTCGCTGCGGGTCATAAATAAATTAAAATGTGAAGGTGTCAGTTAAAACAGGGGATAGACGTGGTGCTGCATGGAGGGACATTAAGGATGGTACATTTTGTCCAACTACACAGCTCGGCGTTGACCGTGTTTTATAGCACAAATATAGATTTTACTCGCTAATCGTTGGAGATACACGAAAAGTGATAAGGACCTTTTATATGCCATCAGAAGTTTTCTATTTCTTAGCGCTCTCTTTTTATTTCAAATGGAAATATGAAAGTTTGAGGCCAAATGGTGTAGTGACGTCACTAAATTGGTCGCCATCTTTAAATAGTGCTAAGTATCGAAATCAATAGTATCCTATATGTTAACCAGGTAAGTCAGCTACTTCCATGTAAAATTTCATGTAAATCGGTCCAGTGGTTCTCGCGTGATTGAGTAATACACAGACACACAGCATCTCATTTTTAGCCTCCTTTTCACATTTTGCAAAAGTGAGGAAAAAGTAGACTTATGAGATCGATCCGGAAAAATGTGTGTCTGTCTGTATGTCTGTCTGTCTGTCTGTCTGTCTGTCCGTCCGTCCGTCTGTCTGGCTGTGTGTGTGTGTCCCCTATCAACTCCTAAACGGCTACAGCAATCGAATCCAAATTTAGTATGAGTAAAGATGTATGCCGGAATATCTCAAGCCCATATTTGAAAATGATGTCAGTGCTACCAACTGCTGAAAAAAAAACGCACTTGAAATTTGAGGTCCATGTTGGATATCTTGGAAGGTATGCATGGGAGCTATTCCAAAATTGGCACACATGTAGATGATACTCTTTCAGTTTAATTTCCAGGAGGCCATACATGACAGTGTTGCCAAAATAATTTAAAGCCTTCTGATATGTCCAATTTTTAAATGCATATAACTTCTACAGTATCAATTGGATTTCAACCAAATTTCGTATGTGCTATGTGTAACATAACAGATATCACTATACGTATTCTTAAGAGCAATCAGGGCTGCCAACTGTTAATAAATGCTGTCATATTTTTACCCTAATATCAATATATCAGAAAGTATTCAAGCCAACAGCTCTAAACTTTGCACACGTATAGCACCTGACATTCTAGATTGATTTGGAGTAATTAATATAAGTCAGTGCTGCCAACATTATTCTATGCCTGCTGATAAGTTCAATTTTAAAATACATGTAACTTCTATACTAACTAATGGATTTCATCCAAAATTGGCACAACAAGATATCATAATATTTCAGATTATTTCTGACCAGCACACGCATGACATTGTTGCCAACATGCTTTTACGCGTGCTGATAGATCCAATGTCTACCTGCATGTAACGTCCATTGACTTCAACCAAATTTTGTAATGTGTACCTAGAGAGATGGAACTAAGAATATAGAGTGCCGGAAAAAAGTTTAAGACCAACCAATAAAACATGTTATTTTTCATAATTGAACCTATTATTCAGTCATCTATTTACTTAAAACAAAGATACATAAAAACACAAGTTAAGTACTTTATTGGACCCCGTCTGGACTTGTAACATGCCTTGATCCTGTCCGGCATAGAGTGGATCAGCTTCTTACACTCCTCGCGTGATACTTGTTGCCTTAGTGTGAAGACTGCCAGTCTCAATTCTTCTGCATTCTTGGGCTTGTGACACTTGTTGCCATAGTGTGAGGACTGCCAGTCTCAATTTTTCTGCATTCTTGGGCTTGTGTTTTGCCAACGGGTATCCCATTGTGTTCCATAAGTTTTCTATGGGGTTGGGACCTGGACTACGATGAGGCCAGGGAAGCATCATAATGTCTTTGTCTATGGCAATATCGCCACACGAGTTTTTTTTTGATCTCTCAGAAGATCACTACAACTAGCATTTCTGTTCCTCTTACAAAGTTGCAGTAACTTACGGTCTTGCCTTGGTGATGTCTTCCCTGGGCAGCCTGGCCTTGGCCTGTCAACAACTATTCCCAACTCACTGTATCGATGAATTGTTTGTTGCACAAACGTCTTAGACACTTCCAAAATATCAGCAATCTCTCTCTGTCACTCTCAACCCTTATTTAAGCTAATAATTTTCCACTTGGTGGCTTCTGACACCGACGTTTTCCCCGTATTGTCTCCAGCACAAGAGTTAACCTCCAAATGTTGAAACAAAACAACAGCTAAATTGCGGGAACTGCGAAGCGGGAGTGCCAACTGACCTGCGTAGAATCTGTAATATCAGAATGAACACATATTGCAAACTGAAAGGGAAGGAGGGGATTTAAAACTGCAATAAATGGAAAGTGCAAAAATTGACACTTTTTAGTCCTAAATTCAGCGGGGCAAAACCCCGAATTTTTGTATGACTTATGTTTTGTAATTTTTTCCAAGGCTTGCATTGAAGTACCCTACCTATGTTCTCTTTGGAAAACAAAAATCGTACCCCTGTCTTATCCCAATTTTGAATTGAGAAGTTTTCTTCGTGACGAAATAGATATTTTTATGTTATTTCATAATTCCTAAGAATTGTTGTAACTTTTGAACCGCTTCAGCTACAGTATTTCCACTTTAACCAAAATATTCTGTTTTTAACGTAGTTTATGCCATATTAAAGGAAAGGTGAAATAGTAACAAGTTTAAGACCGAAAGCCCATTCATTGATTTTTAGGGGTGGTCTTAAACTTTTTTCCGGCACTGTATTCAGTCACCAGGGCTGCCAACTGTAGTGCTCTATAGGCTACATTATACCAGATATATTTCTAACTATTTAGACATTTCGATATTACCAAATTAATTTCGTCATTATTCTAGATAGGTTCATATACTGTAGATTAACCATTGGCATGAATCTTAATTTTAAGAAAAGTAGGCTCTTTTGTTCGTCACGGAACTTCTTGTTATATATTAGTATAGATTATGTGTTCTCTTTGTAATGTTTTGGATATTATTCACCCTCCCTCTCATCGGGCCTGCCGCCCTGTGGTCACCAAACCACGTCCCACTAGTTGTGAGCCCCTGTGGAGATGAAAGGAAGAAGCACAGAAGAATCCGTATCAGGGAAGCTGCGACATAGCAGGACTGATAAGAATAAGAATTGTCCCAATTTTGCAAATCGGTACATGTTCATCTTATCTTCGAGACGCAGCTGGAGCTCCAGGTCTGGGCAGATTCTCATGAGAAAATACACCAGCCCCCTTCTGAGAATTCCATTCACCAAATTGGCACCTGGCTACTGCTGAAATGGGATCGCCTGGCCCTTCCTGCCAGGATTTGTGCCTTTGTGTGTGCTGTCACTTATTGGCTTATCGTGATAGACACTCGTCAAGAGAGAAAATCGAGCTTTGTGTCTGCAAACTTTGGAAAAGCGAACAATTCCTGTCAGCTGCATTCGCCAAGTTTTTATTCTGAGAAAGATCTTACAAAGGACATTCTGTAACACCTCGACTCCTAGAAGGTTTCTACGCAGTAACCTGTATGGGGTGATATTCTATAGTACCCACTCAAGACCTTGAACCCTGGCTTTTGTGCAACTAGTCGCAGTTGGTGCTACTGGAGGTTTGTGGTGGGGATAGGCTGATATACAAGGGTGGAATCGGTGACTCCAGACAACAGTACGAGAGGAACAGTGTGTGAGGAAGTTTCCTGACAGAAAGACTCTTGACCACTTGCCTCCGGGGAAAACGTGTGTGCAGTTTTCCCCGGAGGGTTCGAAGACACCAGGTGGTACTATCTGATTTAATTACTAAGGGGCATAACCAAGGACAATCAATACAAACTTTGACTGCTAAATTTTGTAACGTCATTTTAAGGCCGCGTGTCGGCGGTCGGTAAGCTTAACTAGATAAAGTCTATTTTAGCACTTTAGTATGTAATCTTTTGGAGGGTCTAGTAATATTTTGGTGGTACCTTTATATGTAATTACTGCAGGGTGTATTATTATTGCCCTATTTCCCGTTAGCTGGATGGGAACCTCGTGGGTTTTAATTCTTGGTCAGACAGCCTTGACGGACGGTCAATGCTGGACTGTGGAGGTTGTCAGACCTCTCCGTTCCACTAAGGGGCGTTTCGGTTGTTTGACGCAGCATTGTTTTTTGAGAAGGCATTGCCTTTCTCATGTTGTTTTTCTTTTTTCTTCTACTTCCGGATCCATTTTGAAATTCATGTTTTAACCTCAAATGTAACTGTGAAACGTTGCCAAGCGGGCAAGTGTCTGGTTTGTTTAAACTAAGTCATTCATTTGTGTTTAATTAGATCATATTTGTCAGTTAGTTAATTAAGTGGTGGAAGGTTTATCTTGTAATTTGTTTGATCTTAATGTTCAATACATGTTAGCTTATTTTGATTTGTCATGTTATTTATTGCGTGAAGTCACTAGGAAGATTATTCCCCTTTTCATTCTTCATCTTTGGCAGGGTCAATTTAATACGGCCTGCTGAGGTACGCATCCAGCGTTCCACTCAACAAGCTGGTCTTGACATTGGTTTCGTCCCGCCTGGTCCCTTTTCCTAAATCAAATTGGGGATGTTCTTGAAAACCTAGCAAATCGGAACATTCACTCCTAGGTTTTATTTGCTGTGAACTCAGCTGGCCTAGCGAGTAATTAAATTAGCCCTTTCATGTGTTTTTTTTATTATTAATTCTGGGTGTGGTAATGTCATGTGATTATTTATTTTGATATGCTAATATTATTATTATTATTATCATTTTGGCCTATAAACAGGGTAAGGAGGGATGGGGCTAAACTGTTACAATGGTAGCATGAGCATGGTTTTGCTCTGTGATCTTGCCATTAGTAAACAACCCTTCCTATTGACTGATTGCAGTAATTAATTAAAATTAAATTCAGTAACTTAATTAATGTAGATTGGGCCCTCCATACTACTAATCTTTTCTCCAATAGGTAGGCTAGTAATTAGAGCAGAACCTAATACATGTTGTGATTTGATTTCATGTAAAATAACTTGCTGTGTACACCATGGACCATATGAGCAATTCATATCGTCAGCTGTCAGGCGAGAAGTGGCAGTCACATGCGCTAAACGAAATTCAGGACTGCTGAGATAAAAATGGCGTTGCTGCGTTGCCAGATTGACGAGTAGACCGGCTGAAGGAATTTCACACGTGGTGAGTTTTGATATGCTGTTTGTATGGTTTTGGGGTGGTTGTAAATTCATTCTGTTCTTGTAGGAACTAGTCCAGCTCAATTTTACTGCACCTGTGTTAAATCTACACCTCGGGAAGTGTTGTTTTGACTAAATTGTGTCACGTGTTTGAAATAATAAAATGTTTGTCTGGTTGGAAGTAGTGTTGGTAAAATTTAAATTAGTGACGTTTTAAATTCTCTTGAAAATAGGCTGAAATTGATAAACTTGTATTTCCAGTAAGAATAACTTAGTGTCTGTTTTGATGTGCGTTTAGTACACGCCTGTTGAATCACGTAGTGATTTTGAACCATCATGGCAGACGTCTGTGACAAGTTATTATTTTATACAACTGATGTCAGTGAAAATGTGAATTGCGTGTGTGGATTTATCATCAGCAGGTTCCTTGGGGTAAATCTGTAATTATTCTTAATAATTGTTAGTGATGTAAGGCTGAAATTCTGCGATTCGCTGTGCATAATACGTGTGAGGTATAATTGGTAGTGATCAGCTGTTCATTAGGCCAAACATTTCAAGTTTTGTTGTCATTTCTTTAGCTGGGGGTTAATTATTTCGCTGTTGGTAGTTCTGTCAAATTAAATTGGACCGTGAGGGTATTAAAATTTGGTATTGTCAACTTATTCTGCGTTAAATTAATTCTGGAAAATGGTCGAATTGCTGTCTATATGTACGTTCGGTAATCGTGTTTTGAATGATGTTAAGTGTCGAATTGCGTGTGTGGTAATTCAGTATAAATGAATCAGGTGAGTGTTTATGTATGATTGGTTGATGTTTAAGTTTGCTTAGTAATTGGGGGGAGAGTAAATAGTCTTGTTGTGACATGGGGATTTTAAGGTTAGATTGTCATCTAAATTGGTCAAGTATTAAATGGCTTTAATATTCAGTATATTAGTGTGTGTTCGTTGAGTGACTTACTAAGTGGGATGTTTCTGGGAGGCAGTCACCTTCACGTCGCGTCTCATTTAGGGTGTAAATAAATATTTTCCCCCGATTCGTGTCTTTCGTTTTAGGACGTTTTCCTACGATGTAAGGAGAACTGTGATTTCAGGGCTACAACTTTGGGTTGTTTTATCAGGTCCTTACGTGAGTTGATACTCCGTTGGCGTTATAGTGTCTTGACGATCCGAATACTAACATACTGATGTAAATGGGGAATTTTAGGATTGTCCAGGGAAGGGAGCATGTATGTCTGGTGGAGGTATGAATGTATTTCTGTGGTTGATTGTGTTCAGGGTGAAAGAGTATGTGTGATGCGATTTTTATTGCTGCCCTGACTAGGAATCGAACTGGTGTTCTTTGGTGGTCAAAATTGTATTTATTTTCTTTGGTAATCCTTCAGTTTTTTTTAATCCTGCTGATTGAATGAAAGTCATGTGTGAATGAATTGATGTAAGTTTGCAATTTGAATTTGGGTGGGAGTAATTGAGGCCTAATTGCCAGTAACGTAAGATGGATTATTATTAATTTTATATTAGTTGTATTAGTTGCATTTTGAAAATGGACCTATTATGCAGATGTGCTTCGTATGGGGATCTACTGTCAGGAGTCCATTTAATTTGGGGTGTGAGTACCATCTTGATTGGGCCCAGGCAGGGTGTATATAGTATTTGCCCGAGTCGAGTGACTATAGGAATGGGACTTCGTTATCTCGGTGAAAGGCGAATTTTTTTTTTGGGGTAGTTGAGGCCGCTCAGTCAGTGGGGAGTCGGGGTTAAAAGACCTCTACGGAGGCCCTCTTGGTAAGAGTCCGCAATACCATTAGTTTAGGTTCATGATATTTGTACGATTGCTAATTTGCATAATTGAATGTAATGGGTTATTGTCGTGGGTGGTAAAATCTTATAATGGTATGTTTGAGAAGGATGTGTGATGGATGATGGATAAATGTTAGGAACTGGAGTCCTGTGTTCGAGTTCCAGTGATGAAGTTGCTAGCTCTGGGAATACTTGTTGATTTTGGGTATATATAAAAAAAATTATTTGGTAGTTCGGTTGGTGAAAGTTTTCCTTTAGGGAGATATCCTGCGGTGGCATGCTGAGCTGTCGTTGTATGTCAGCTGCTGTGTTCACTAGTCTGATTTTGAGATTTTTGAGAGGTTGCAATGCTTCGTTTGCGATGGCATTGAAATAGGCTGGTTCGTTAGTTATTAATAACTTGCAGTTTCTTGCTGTTAGGCGGCTAGGTTTTTCTATTGTGGTCGCATTTCTGAAGGGTTGTAGGTTCGTGAGATTTCATGTAGACTCCCGTTAGCTTGGGTGTGTTCACTTCACAATCAGCTGTTGTAGGCGTTCATGCATATTTTGATATTTTGATTCCGGAGTTTTCACTTGAGGGTGCTTCAGTGCATTAGTCGGTTAGTTATTTATAGCTTGCAGCCTTGATCTGTTAGACCGCTGGCGTTTCTGTTGTAGTTTCAACTCTGAAAGGTTCTGGGTTCATTAAAATTTCGTGTAGCCCCATCATTTTGGGTGTGTATGAGTTTGGCTGTTGCCACCGGATGTTCTGATCGATTGTGAGCCTTAGTGACAGTCAGTGTCCTGGGTAGTTACGGGAGTAATCATCTTTGGTGGTAAATAAATTTAAATTCTCTGAGTAATAGAGTGTTGATAGCTTGGCAGTTTTTTTAGTGCGAGGTTCCAATGTGGTTAGGTGCGAGCTGGATTTATGGGCTTATTTTGAAGATTTTAATTGCTTCGTGCCTTTTGAGATGTAACATCTGTCACTTCTGTGATTTGTAATTCTGAATAAATTAGTTTTGATATTCTGGGAGAGATTTTATTGGCGTTAGCATTTGGTGAGATACAGACACGTGTTGTTAGTCAAGGAGGTTGTGAATTTTGAGATTTTAAGTAGCTTCGTGAAGTTAATGTTTTAAGAACGTTTTGATGACAGTGGTGAGTTGAAGCATCATGGGTTCGATTTGAGTGTGGTCATAAAGTGTCACCCGGTATTTGGATGGTAAATATTAATGGTAGGTGACACACGTTGTTAGTTGGAGAAGTCTGTAGTCTGTGGTAACGCCACGTAGAGAAATTTTCGGGGTTGTGATTGTCTGTGTTGTGTGATTGGAAGGTGAACCACGTGCACTTGGGTGTGTGTGACGCTTAGTGGGTGCCCTACCTTGTGTCGAATGTGTATTTATGTTTTGGTAATGTGTTGTACTGTCATCTTCTGAGGCGGCCATGCCTTTGTAGGGGAAGATGTTAATTACCCTCTGTGGGGTCGTGTGTTGACCGGAGGGGGAGCTCAGGTACCGAGCTGATTTTGTCGTGATGGCCAGGGTTTGGTGGCGCAAGTGTGATGTTCCTCCCGGTGTCAAAAGGGAGAGGACCTGTCATGTGAAGGACAGGGCGGTGTTTGTTTGTGTAGTGTGTGAATGACAGTGCATACTGTTTTAATAATTCACGTCAGGTTATGAACTGCAGTCCTCGTGCTGTTTTCCTGGTTCGCTAGTTGTCCTATGGAATTTAGGGTTATTTATGTTTTGTGTTGTCGCCGGGAACAAGTGCCCGTAGGCAGTTATGGAGTGGGAGCGTTGTGTTGTCGCCGGGAACAGTGCCCGTTGGCAGTTATGGAGTGGGAGAAATATCGGGGTGACAGCCCGATGGAATTTAGGGTTATTTATGTTTTGTGTTGTCACCGGGAACAGTGCCCGTTGGCAGATATGGAGTGGGAGAAATATCGGGGTGACAGCCCGATGGAATTGAGGGCATTCTTATCGTTAAAGTGTGAATGTGTGTGTGAATTATGTGGGTGACGTGGTTTTTCCTTATTTTGTTTGTCTTGCTGCTAGTGTGCTTGCGTGATAGGATGTTGTGGTCTCTGTTCCTCCTGTCCTTGGAGGCCACTGAGGGCAGTGTGGGTCAGGAACATGTAAAATTGAGCAAGACATGTAATTTGTGTTTGTGTGCATATCAAAACGAGCTCTGTGTGATGCTTTCAGTGCGGTAGGTAATTTTGTAAGGTATTTAACTTGAGCAATACCACGGGCGGTATAGTAAATGTAGTTTTGATGGAATGCCCCGTGCGGCATGTTAATGTAATTGTCATTGTGAATTTTGAAAATAGTTGCGTGCTGTCCTGATTTCGTGAAGTCGCAGAAAAATGGTCCTTCGGTTTTGTTAAAGTAAATTCATTTTAAAAAATTGTTTAAAATTTTTGGTGGGCAAGTTTGCAGGTGCCTTTGATTTACATATTCTAAAGAAAAATTCTGGGTTCTGTACACCTTAGTTAAATTTTAGTTATTCTTGCTAAGTATTGTAGTGAACTTTCAATTAAGCTTGTTAACGTCAGTCATATCGTATAGTTGGTTGCCCCTTTCGTGTGATTTTAATACTTCAGTGGACCTTTAATTATGCCCTGAACACTATCTCCTTGCGTAGAACCTTGTTTGAAGCCTCAAGTATCCCTTGTGACATGAAGGACTCTTTAGTGAACTTCGATGGGACACTAATGCTTCGTGTAATGTTTTCTTTTATCCTTCCTGGGATAACTTCGGCTGTTTGGGCTGGTTGACTGGCCTGGAACGATTGTTCCCTCTAAGGGAACTGTATTTGGACCATACGCTGCTGTTCTGATGTGTGTTTCAGTGGTCACTATGTGGGACGTGTACTACCAATCTGGGCCCAGTTTGGAGGTACCATCTAGGTCCCATGGCATCATTCTACCCGAGGAGATCTACTTCAAGGTCCGCTGGCGGAGATTGGAGTAGCCTCTTCAGCTGCCAAGAGACCAGCTGGACACCATCACCCTGTTCATCGTCTCCCCATCGTCTTCCTTTGGAGGAGGAGGATGTCCCAATTTTGCAAATCGGTACATGTTCATCTTATCTTCGAGACGCAGCTGGAGCTCCAGGTCTGGGCAGATTCTCATGAGAAAATACACCAGCCCCCTTCTGAGAATTCCATTCACCAAATTGGCACCTGGCTACTGCTGAAATGGGATCGCCTGGCCCTTCCTGCCAGGATTTGTGCCTTTGTGTGTGCTGTCACTTATTGGCTTATCGTGATAGACACTCGTCAAGAGAGAAAATCGAGCTTTGTGTCTGCAAACTTTGGAAAAGCGAACAATTCCTGTCAGCTGCATTCGCCAAGTTTTTATTCTGAGAAAGATCTTACAAAGGACATTCTGTAACACCTCGACTCCTAGAAGGTTTCTACGCAGTAACCTGTATGGGGTGATATTCTATAGTACCCACTCAAGACCTTGAACCCTGGCTTTTGTGCAACTAGTCGCAGTTGGTGCTACTGGAGGTTTGTGGTGGGGATAGGCTGATATACAAGGGTGGAATCGGTGACTCCAGACAACAGTACGAGAGGAACAGTGTGTGAGGAAGTTTCCTGACAGAAAGACTCTTGACCACTTGCCTCCGGGGAAAACGTGTGTGCAGTTTTCCCCGGAGGGTTCGAAGACACCAGGTGGTACTATCTGATTTAATTACTAAGGGGCATAACCAAGGACAATCAATACAAACTTTGACTGCTAAATTTTGTAACGTCATTTTAAGGCCGCGTGTCGGCGGTCGGTAAGCTTAACTAGATAAAGTCTATTTTAGCACTTTAGTATGTAATCTTTTGGAGGGTCTAGTAATATTTTGGTGGTACCTTTATATGTAATTACTGCAGGGTGTATTATTATTGCCCTATTTCCCGTTAGCTGGATGGGAACCTCGTGGGTTTTAATTCTTGGTCAGACAGCCTTGACGGACGGTCAATGCTGGACTGTGGAGGTTGTCAGACCTCTCCGTTCCACTAAGGGGCGTTTCGGTTGTTTGACGCAGCATTGTTTTTTGAGAAGGCATTGCCTTTCTCATGTTGTTTTTCTTTTTTCTTCTACTTCCGGATCCATTTTGAAATTCATGTTTTAACCTCAAATGTAACTGTGAAACGTTGCCAAGCGGGCAAGTGTCTGGTTTGTTTAAACTAAGTCATTCATTTGTGTTTAATTAGATCATATTTGTCAGTTAGTTAATTAAGTGGTGGAAGGTTTATCTTGTAATTTGTTTGATCTTAATGTTCAATACATGTTAGCTTATTTTGATTTGTCATGTTATTTATTGCGTGAAGTCACTAGGAAGATTATTCCCCTTTTCATTCTTCATCTTTGGCAGGGTCAATTTAATACGGCCTGCTGAGGTACGCATCCAGCGTTCCACTCAACAAGCTGGTCTTGACATTGGTTTCGTCCCGCCTGGTCCCTTTTCCTAAATCAAATTGGGGATGTTCTTGAAAACCTAGCAAATCGGAACATTCACTCCTAGGTTTTATTTGCTGTGAACTCAGCTGGCCTAGCGAGTAATTAAATTAGCCCTTTCATGTGTTTTTTTTATTATTAATTCTGGGTGTGGTAATGTCATGTGATCATTTATTTTGATATGCTAATATTATTATTATTATTATCATTTTGGCCTATAAACAGGGTAAGGAGGGATGGGGCTAACCGTTACAAGAATAACCGACTGGTTTACTTGGAAGATTCTCAATTTGACTAGAAATCAGCTCGTCTGTTATGAGTCACAAGTAATGTCAAGGCGAGACGCAATATACTATCATAAATTTTTAAAAACTTGGCAACTGCATGCAGATGCTCTAGACACTGGCAAGACACTGTCATGTTTACATCATGAATACTGAAAAGCGTTAACAAAGTAGTTGGTTCACTCTTATAGCATGCTCTCCATATGAGCTCCTGCGAAGGAAAGCATTCTCCTTGTAGCTGGCCCCTAACCTGGGGGAGGGAACCACATTATTAGATGGCGGTGGTGAGTGTTGTTTGAAAGAGCGGAACATCGTGTTTATCTGACCTAATGGTCAGGATAATAAATATGAAAGCTACTAATGAAAAAGTGACTGTCAGTCTGAAAGACTAGACTTTGTATCATTTTAAATGCTACAAATGCTGAAAAATGCTAGAAAGGCTGGAGGCTTCTCGCTTCGCTCGAAGCCAAAGACTCTTCACATGTTAGAAAATGATCTGCATAATACTTATCTTGCTTATCTTGTTTCAAATTACTCGCGAACGGCAAGTGCAAACCAAGGGCAAAGCAAGGTCAAGCTTGCGGGATGCCGCACGCTCACCAGAGCGTGCGGGGACGTGCCCCATACATTCACACTTATAGTGGGCGATGTATTGAAGATAGAGATATGCTCGCGCGGACTTTTTTGTACAACTTTTCATGCTGACCAATTCTTACGCTCATAGTATACTGATATTTTTAACGGTTTGCCCAGCGTAAGCTTAAGAAGCGCACGGACGCCAAGTTTGTTTTCGACTTTTTCACTGAAATCGTAACTGCTTGGCTTCCTTTGATCATACATAAATTATTTTCTACAAAATCTTTCCTCGAGATATCCTTTACAGAATGGTGAAAACCGCATCAAAATCCATCTAGTGGTTCTCGAGATTACCCGTGACATCCAAGAATCGGGGATTTTTGTCTTATACTAACGAAGTAGAGATCGTCGGGGTACACAAACACCAAACGGTACTATGACGTCACACACCTCAGTGCATCTGGGTACATTTCGTCCCGTCACCGTAACGTAATGCCAGACCCCAGCGTAACGACAAAGTCGACAAGATAATTTAAAATGATAAAATAATAAAATAAAAAATAATGTCCCTCGCCTTTGCAAATGAGAATTGAGGAACTTGAAAATTCAGTAAGTAGAGCCATGTAAAAAAATAAAAATAAAATAAAAATAACCTGGATAGATAAAATTTCGAACGAAGATGTCCTCAGAAGAGAGTGATCGTCAACTTTTGTCTAGAATTAAATATCACAAGACATGTACTTAGAAGCCAAAAATACCAGCTGCTTCAACTAATATTGCAAGGCAAAATAGATGGCCGACGTGGACGTAGCAGAAGACAAATGTCCTGGCTTCAGACATCAGGAGTGGTCAAGGATTCTATCTGCAGGATAATAGTTACAGCTTGCGGAAGATAGGAACGCCTTTGCCATGGTGATCGAACATGGCACTTGAAGAAGAACAAGGAAGCCATGAAAGACAGATAGTAAAGAAAGAAAAACCGGCCAATTCCGGGGCTCATCAGACATAGCCCTTGACCGGTTAGTGTACCCAGGTTGTACCATGGGTGGTAGGGATACATCGTTGAAACCGTGAAAAAAAAAATGAAGTCTGACCCCTCGAGATATGGGCATCATGAATGAAGTCAAGGGACAATCCCCCCTCCCAGGTCTTGGGACATTCTAATATTGCTGCTGTCGGAAGAGAACAAGAGTTGACCAAGGGAGGTTGACAGGAAATGTTAAAGAAATCTGGCACAAGTAAGCGACCTGGTGGTAGAAACAGATTGCTTAAGGCTGTGCGATCTCCACCGCCGTCAATCGCATGGCAAGAGATGGCAGCACTACTGTATTACCGATAGCAGCCGCTGCATTTGTGTTAGTGACGTGTCTACCCTTCAATTATCACCTCCTTCCGCCCCTACTCCCACCGCTTCTCCTCGTCACTCAATGTCCTCTCTCTCTCTCTCTCTCACTGATAGCGTTGCTTTGCATCTGAAAAACAAACCAGACTTGCTTTCTGAGCCGTATTGCCAATCTGTGGACTACTATTGGATTTTTTTATTATGGATACTCGAGTTTAGGCCTTAATTACAACCAAACCAACAGACCTATTGAAAAATGAGTTATACCAATATTTTCCTTGTTTAATTCTGCGTTAGACTATATAAGCCAATTATTTTAAAGTTTATTAATTATTTATTTATTTGTGGTTGTATGAAAAATTGTCCGTGTTTTTGACGTCTTTTCTAGGAACCGATCACTTAAAACTATATACATGGAAAACTACTTGGCTGAGGGTAATGCAATATTTATATGTGATAGGCACAAGTATTGTTAGTGCAAATCTCAAGTTTCAATTTTTTTCAACTACTGTTCGCCATCTCTTGATGAATACAGTACTTTTGCATTTGTCAGTTGGCACAGGCTAGAGTAAAAGGTGGCTTTTCACCGATGTCTCAGTCTCACTCATGGCTGTGATTATATGGAAGCTACTGAGGTATGGGTGGGGCTTAGTAATGGCGTTCGGGGCACAGTCAGTGCCTGTGAATGCTGTGAAAGGTTCAACTCATAGGGTTAGGACTATTGCTCTGACTCAGCGAGGAAAGCAATGGCAAACTACCTCACTCCTCTTCTTGCCTAGAACGCCTCAAAATAGTGCTGCCTTGGGTTTTTGTGGGTATCTACTCACATAACGTAACGGCGGTACTTTTTGAGGATCCAACCAGCCTTCGGGCTGACTACCTAACACACACCCGATAAAAAGTTCTTATACTTTTTCTGACGTAACGTTTTCTCAGCCCAGGATAAACGTACAGCAGGAAACTTGGTCTCATTTTGAAGCTCTCATTCGTGATTATCGGAAACTACGACCACAGTAAACGTACAGTGTGATGACGAATTTATGAAGAGTAATATTAATGGGAGGTTTTGTGCGTTGTGTGTAGGTATTCTCCCTCCGTCCAGCCCAATAAAAAAGAATATATTATGATATAGGCCTATTATGATTATATTTTGATATAGTATGATATGATTCACGGAGTGAGGTTGTGGTTAGGGTTGTGCAGCTGTGAGCTTTCATTCTGGAAATAGTGGGTTCGAACCCCCCTATCGGTAGCCCGGGAGATGGTTGTCCCTGGTTTCCCATTTTCACACCAGGCAAATGGGCGCTGTACCTTAAAAAAGGCCACAGCCGCTTCCTTCCCACTGCTAGTCTTTCCTATCCCATCGTCGCCATAAGACCTACAGTATCTGTGTCGGTGCGACGCAGTGGCGGTTTCTGGGTATTCGCCCTGGAGCCAGTGCACACCCATTCTTGAAAAATTGCCGTTCACATTTGAATTTTACGAATATAAAAATTAATATAAGATTTTATGGTAGTATAAAGCGTTAACAAATGTCCAGAATACCGCTTTTTTACATTTAAATGTACCGCGTTCGTTGCGCCTCACTGCACGTTGCTTGTGTGCTGACTCAGGTATCATCAAATATCGCCGTTCGCCACCTGCAAAATTGTAGCCAGCGTTAGGCTTGACGGCAGGAGAGGGGATGGCAAGAGGGGAGCGGGGATGTGTGTTTACTATAACAGAATCGGAGCCAAATCCTTGCCTGGCGAATTGTACTGCGCATGCTCCGTTTTTTTTCCATCTCCTGTCGCATCTGATTGACAGATGAAGAAGCGATGACCGCTAGCGTGTAGGAGCTACCGCACTATCTGTTGGGGAATTGTTGTACCAAGTAGAGTTTCATGCGCAGATTGAAGTGGTTTGAAAGGTTGTGTCTTTACGCAGCTAGCGCCACTGCCATTTGATTTTCAATGTGCATTTAAAAAACCACAATCATGCAGCCAACTGTATGATATTATATAGTCTATAGTTGTAACAGTGAATTCAGTTTCATTACATTTCTTTATAATTTACAGATTTTTAAGGTCCAGTAATTTGGAGGATTAACGCAGCCTATTATCTTGTTGATCTTGGACGTGGCAAGTATTTGTCACAAGTGTGTTTCTAAAGTGTGGAATATTTGAGTGCGTGTGCATTATTACGTAATTGATAGCTTATCCTCCCAGCTTGGCTTCACCCACTGACATAGCTAGAATCATTCCTCTACCGTCGGAAGGATGGTGTCTGGGAGGCAAACACTCTTTTTCAGCAAATGCAACTGGGGATGGTGACATGTGACCGCAAACATGGGTCTAATTCAGGGTCAGAGAAGAGATATTGACCGTTGGCCTGAAAGGAACCGTCCCGGTATTTGCCTAGTGATAAAAATGAAAAACCACGAAAATCATTTTCAGGACGGCCGAGGTGGGATTCGGGATTATTATCGCTACTGTTCAGGCTATTACATCGTCTCAACTTACTTACTCTGCAAGAAAAGGTGGCCATATAATAAGAAATGGGAAGACCTATTCCAAACCTGAATTTAATTCAAACATCCCTGTGCAAAGCGAAGGTAAGGAATCGCTTATTCCATGATGAAGTTACAGCAAGTTAGTATGAGTGGGCTTGTGGCTGTGAACTAACCAACTGGATGTATTGTTTACCGTGCTTAAAGTCGTGCTACGTGCACAAGAAAAGAAAATCCCTCTCTGCACGCTGGAAGCGGAGGTAGATTTCACCGGGCAAAGAAAAATGCTTGGAATTCACTAAATTTGCCAATTGTTGTACAGTATACCTACGAAAGTTACACATGTTTAGCATACAGCATCTTCTTATAATACCTGAAACATTTTGCTCATCCCTTGGTGCAAGGGTGGGTCATATCAAATATTCTTTCAGGCATAAAAATGTTGTTACATTTTAGAGGGGTATTGGCCATTTTAAACTGTTTTTATATTGTGCCTATTAAGGGAGGTATGATTTCTTTTCTCTAAAATCTCCATTTTCCCCACCCCTTTGGTCAAACTTACGAAGATAAGCATTTGGCCCTTATTCCAAAAATAGTACGAACTTTGAATGGATTCAGTTTTTAAAATACTATGAAAGTTATAGCAATATTTCACTCCCCCCCCCCCCCCTCCCCCATTTCCAACCCCTTGGTCCGATTTTGCCCGTTAGCGAACCCGACCGAGATTTTGAATGGTTATATTTTATGTAGGCCTGTACATATACATTATAATATTAACTTTTGAACTGACGGTGGTTTTGGGATCTGTGGGATGTAAAACGCGAAGATATGTCAATTTTTTTTTCGGATGTCGAAATGGTACCCTTTGCAATAGGTAGCTTTCTAATGAAATCTAACTAAAATCGACAAATGTGAACAATCAAAAGCCTACATGAATGCAGAATTGGAATTACAAGTACTAGGAAAGTAACAAATCAGACAACAGCTTCATTGTGCATTCAGGAGGGAACATAGAACAGCAAAATATCGAGGTGTCGAAAAACCAACTCCAAGTGCCACTAGATGCATATCTAAGCATACGAAATAGAGTAACATAGTGAGGAGACAGTTATTTTGTATGCTAAGATATGCATCAAATTTAGACTTTTTTTAAAGAGTGCACACCCACAATTTTTCTTCACCAGCCGCTACTGGTGCGACGTAAGGCAAATTGTAATATATATATATATATATATATATATATATATATATATATATATATTATTTTGATATATATATTGAAGATTACAACTCGCATAATAGGCCAGGCGACAGGTAGTTCAATAAGGAAATACGGTAATTAGTGGAAAGCTGGAAATTGCTTTAATCGCTTTATTTGGACCCAGATATTACTCTCCCAAGTTTCTCCCTCGAGCGAAGTCGGTGTTGGCCCTTCTGGCCCTAAGAAGGTACCATTTTTCAATTTTTTGCAAATATCTCCCAAATCTTCAACTTTATCAACAAAATACCTATTATAAAAAATAATCTAGAGTAAATTTCCCACAAAAATTTTCCCCACCTTTTGTCTCTAATGTGAACCGTTACGATGCTACGACCATTCAAAGTGGAGCCCTTTTTGATTCATGCGGAAAAGCTATGGAAATGATATGCCATATCAACGTTTCTACATGTTTTAATATTTGTCAGCATTCCATCTGCACAAGCTGTTAACTTTTTACAAGTATAACAGCTTTTCAATGTAAACAGCTGTGGCAAAGTACCTACCTTTAGTATCATTTTGCAATATTGAGTTTTCGACTACAGAACAGCATGTGGATGCGCGGTGCGCGCGGATCTCGCGGGATGATGCGGACTTGAGAAAATTTGTTGGATGGTTATCAACTCAAGAGCCCTTTCCTCGTGGACAACACGTTGTTTCGTTAAGCACAGGAGTTGTCGGGGATGGACAAATCACTTGTCACATGGCCTATGGAATTGGAATAGCAGCACAAAAAGGCATAACCGGCAACAATTTTCACGATGTGAAGTTCCTTAGAAGAAATGGCGTGATGCCTCTCCGCGCGGTAAATTCGAAAATAAAAATCCTCAACACGGATATTCCTGTTGATCCTCTTGTGCTTTTCCAATGCATTTGCCTTGCAAAGAAATCCGATGCAGAATTGAAACAATATTTCTAGCTTGAACTAGCTCCGTATCCGGTTGCGATCTTTGATAAAGCGGGAATGCGTAGACGAAAAAGTCGTTGTTCTATAAATTATTCGATCCTGTTACCGATGAGCCCTAATTTGAGGACCTACATCATGTTATCGACGGAGGATGTCTTCTGCACCGTGTAATTTGGCACCGAACCGATACTTTTGTCGACATTAGTGCCAAATATGCGAGTTACGTTAAAAGATACTTCAAAAACAGTGCCATTATTTTCTATGGGTATCCTGACGACCCAGCAGCTCGCAGTACCAAGTCCGTCGAACGTCTTCGACGATCGCACAAGCATGAAGCTGCTAATGTTTTTCTATGAGTCCATGACGGCACCTATGCCACAAGCAAACTTTTTGTCTAACGTCACAAACAAACGAAGATTGATCGACTTGTTGCGCGTCAAATTCGAAAGCGAAGGAATCGAAACCAGACAAGCTCCAGAAGATGCCGATGTGCTCATCGTTACCACCCCACTCGAGTTATCTCGGCCCGACAATTCAGTCATTATAGTGGCTGAAGATATATATATCCTGGTCATCTTGGCGGCTTGTGTGCCACCCTCCACGAAAATGTATTTTATGAAACCCGGCAAAGGTTCAACCAAACAACAACTATTTTGCACAACAAGTTTCAATCTCCCAACATGTGTGCAAGAAAACTTCCTATTTTTGCATGCGTTTAGTGGGTGCGATATAACGTCTTCGTTTCACAGGCAGTGCAAAATGAAATTCGTTACACTGCTGAAGAGTAATGAGGAACTGCAGACAGCTGTTAGGGTTTTCCGAGGCGTGAACGCAAACCCCGATGAAATTGACAAAGCGGGCCAGTTGGTTTTGGCTGGGCTTTATGACAACAAAACCACGGGGAATACCCTGAATGAGCTGCGGTTCCAACTGTTTGAAAAATCTCTAAGCAAACATCGATTTAATCTCGCAAGCTTACCTCCCACCGAATCAGCGGCACGTGAGCACTCTTTAAGAACATATCAAATCCAAACATGGTATGGAAGTGATACAAATCCACTGGATTGGGGCTGGAAAAATTCTCAATGTGGTTTGGCTCCCATACCTACGAGGGATCCGGTGCCACAAACGCTTCTAAACACAGTGTCCAGCAAATGTTCGGAAGGATGTAACGCAGCTTGTGGTTGCAGGAAAACGGGCCTCCGATGCTCCAGAATCTGCATGAATTGTATGGGACGGTCATGTACAAATGCTGCCAAGGAAGATGATATGGATGATTGTGACGGAGACATCGATGTTAATCTTGAGCGCCCTGTGACGTCGGACAAATGTACCGATACAGACGATGAAAGCGATGATGGAGAAATTGAGGCCACAGCTGTTTACATTGAAAATCTGTTATACTTGTAACAAGTTAACAGCTTGTGCACCTGGAATGCTGACAAATATTTTATAATATGTAGATACTTTGATATGGCATATCATTTCCATAGCTTTTCCGCAAGAATCTAAAAGGGCTCCAATTTGAATGGTCGTAGCATCGTAACAGTTCACATTAGAGACAAAAGGTAGAGAGCATTTTTGTAGAAAATTTACTCTAGATTATTTTTATGATAGGCATTTTGTTGATAAAGTTGATGGTTTGGGAGATATTAGAAAAAAAAATGGTTCCTTCTTAGGGCCAGAAGGGCCAACACCGACTTCGCTTGAGGGGGGAAAAACTTGGGAGAGTAATATCTGGGTCAAAATAAAGCGATTAAAGCAATTTCCAGCTTTCCACTAATTATTTCCTTATTGAGGCTTTTTTTCCGACCTGTCACCAGGCCTATCAAGTTCTATTGATTTTAATCATGTTTTATTCTGCGAATATAACTTACAGAATTTTATAAAGTAACTCATAAATAATTTTTAACATTCTGTAAACGAAACACTCACATATTTTATTATGAGCAAATATTCTCATGAAAATAAATTTTATTATTTCAGATTTTGAAAAATCATTTACATATCATATTGTTCCATATTGAAACATCTTTTTTTTAGTAATAATCTGATACAGGTACGAAGTACACCATTTTATACTGACTGTATAACAATTTTTTTTTTTTTAGCGTATGGCTTTTAGTGCCGGGAGTGTCCGAGGACATGTTCGGCTCGCCAGTTTTGTAGCTGCTTCGAGACGGATACCCAATGGGTGAGCTACAAGTACCGTTGGGGAGGGAAGGAGGGAAGTTGGAATGTAAGGACGAGGAGTTGGAAGGTAGCGGCTGTGGCCTATAGTTAGGGACCAACCCCGGCATTTGCCTGGAAGGAAGATGGGAAACCACAGAAGACCATCTTCAAGGTTGCCGGCGGGGGGATTCGAACCTCCTCGCCTCCCGGATGTGAGCGACTGCCATCAGTCATGCCGTAACCACCACGGCTAACTCGCCCGGTTGTATAACAATATAAAGTATTGACATTAAGAAAACAAACAATAAAATTTAACACAA
The DNA here is from genome assembly GCA_946902985.2 of Meconema thalassinum. Classification (NCBI taxonomy): domain Eukaryota; kingdom Metazoa; phylum Arthropoda; class Insecta; order Orthoptera; family Tettigoniidae; genus Meconema; species Meconema thalassinum. The sequence goes on from OX336390.1 coordinate 708,537,979, forward strand.
AAAAGGGACTTAATAATAACAAATTCATTGGAAATTAAATAACAAATAAAATAAATAACAGAGGTTATAAAGATATGTATGTGAGTCGTCCAATTCCAGAACTACCTAAGTCAATTTCATGAAATTTGTGAGAAAGGGCAAAAAACTGTCTTGAGTTATCCGTGCGCGTTTAAATGGAAACAGTTTGTATAATAGTTACAAAATACGATTAGTTTTCATTTTATGTATGTTTTAAAAATACAGTAAAAGCAGTTTTTTACGTAATAATAGAAAATATATTGCACTTATGCAGTTTTGATACAGGATCTAGGACTTAAGTAGTTTTGGATTAGTTTCAATAAGTCAGTAATTATGGTTTCTATGTGAAAGTGAAATTATTGCTATATTTTAAAGTTCTCTAAGAAACTACCCTGTATACAATAAAAGTAACCTTTCAACCTTAAATTTCCATTCACAATATGCTCACAGCTTTTCAAACTAGGCGAAATAGAGTCCATTGGACTGCACAGCAACGTCATTCCATGGGGTCTTCTTCTTCTTATTATTATTATTATTATTATTCTACTTCAGATACATTTTGTCGAGCTATGTCTTCGCCACATAGTAGCAAGTCTCGGTAGAAGCCTAGATCCTCTCAGTTGTGCCACTCAGGGCCGAAATGCTTTGACAAAAGCTGTTTCACATCAGTCACTTACATATATATAAATATATAAAAGTGTACCCGTTCTTACGCCACTTTAACATGTTTTCTTGGCGTTGATTAGCAGTGTTTAGCTATGGACAAGTTCATTGTTAAACGTAAACGCCTGGACAGTGAAAGTGAACAGTCGTATCCTACTCCCGAACCGTTGAATTCAACATAAAGAAGACAAACGAAAGAAAAGAACATACCAGGACAGTTACGTAGTGTATGGATTTACGTGGAATAAGAACGAGGAAAACCCTATCCCTGTGTGTTTAGTTTGTGGCGAAACACGAGGCCATGGTACCTAGCAAACTGAAGTGGCATCTCACAATTAAGCATCGTAGTGGGTCAGGGAAGAGTGTGATGTATTTTTCACGTGTACTAGAAGGGGAGAAAAAAACCAGCTGTGCGAATGGTAAAGAGAATGACCATAAGTGATACTGCTCTTGAAGCCTCGTTTAATGTAGCAGAACTGATAGGAAAAAAGAATCACACACACACCTCATACTCTTGGAGAGGAAATCATAGGTCCTGCATGGATAATTATAGTTTCAACAATACTTGGTGAAGGAGCAGCTAATCAAATTTCGAAATTTCCTCTTTCCAACAACACAATCAGTCGCAGGATATCTGAAATGTTTGCAATATCAACGAACAAGTCGTGGGGAAAATAAAAACTGATCGAGCATTTGCTTTGCAAGTAGATGAGAGTATCGATAGTGGTGACAAACTGCAACTCCTTGGTTTTACCAGATATATTGATGATAAAGATATTAATGAGCAGTTTCTGTTCTGTAGACCGCTAGAGACTACAACCTCTGGCCATGATATTTTCGTTTCTATTAATTCCTTTCTCAATGACCAAGATCTTTCATGGAAAGACTGGTTGGTTGGTTCTTAAGTTTAGGGGCTGCGACAACGCGGTCATGTAGCCCCGTGTACTTTGGTGTGTGTAGAATCTGTCTGATAACCGGTGTTAATTGTGATGACTGTATTAGTGCGTGTTATCTGTTTTTAATTCAAGTAAGGACTGCAGTCTTTTGAATTTTTCAAGTAGTTCCGACTTTTGCTGCCAAACGCCACCGTTAATGACTACTAGTTCAGAACTTAGCTACCAGACGCCACCGCAGTCGGCTCTTGGCAACGAACGTAGGAACCTAAGAGCGTTGTTTACATTCTTAACCTATACAATTTAGCTTCACACAGGTGTAATTAGTGGAAGGTTCTTTAACATGCCATAAATCTATGACATGGGACCGCCGGATTTACTTCCCCTCCGAAGGAAGGCATACTGAGGGATTTTTAACTCTCTTAAAAAATCCGACGACTTCGTCCGGCATGGAAAGACTGTTGTGGTATATGTACAGATGGTGCACAATCTATGTCTGGGAAATTTAAAGGTTTTTACTGCCAGAGCTCAAGATTTTGCTGCAGTGTTTAACGAAGTTGTGAAAATGGTGAACTACATCAAGTCTCGACCTTTAATGTGCAAGATTTTTAAACAGTTATGTCTCGCAACGGATGCACCTCATACCTCTTTATTACTTCATACAGAGTAAGGTAGTTGTCGCGGGGTCGTGTATTGAAGCAGTTTCTTGAACTTAGAGAACAGGTGAAAACTCTTTTTAAGGATGAAAATCAAGATACATTTTATGAGCTGTTACTAACTGATTCTTGGTGCTTGGAACTGTCGTATCTGGCAGATATTTTTCATAAACTGAATTAACTGAATGTTTCAATGCAGGGTAGACAGGAAACAATAATTTCCTCAACCAATAAAATGAAAGATTTTAAAAGAAAACTTAGTTCTTGGAAGTCTGCAGTTCAGAAAGGAGATCTTTCAAACTTTCTTCATCTGGCAGTAGTTAACGATCTGGGTAAGCTGAAAGACCGCATTTGTGATCACTTATCAAGATTGCAAGATGCAATAGATACATACTTTCCATCTATTTCCACTATGAATGTCAACTGGGTTGTCTCACCATTTGATTTCATAGATAGTACGAGGAAATAGATTTCACTGTTGCGAACGAGATGAATTTATTGATCTTTGTGCCGATTCCACACTCCAAGGTAAGTTCACCAAGAGTGAGGCGTCGGTGGCTACTTTTGGGCTTCAGCGGAGAGAGTAGTATCCTAACCTAATGAAGAAAGCAATTAACACACTTTCGCCCTTTCCAAAATCCTATCTATGCGAGCAAGCCTTCTCTGCTCTGGTGACAATAAAATCCAAAGCAAGAAATAGACTGAATAACCTTGAGGATGATTTGCGTGTTTCATTGTCAACTGCGAGGCCCGATATCACGTACCTGTGCTCTAAGCATCAATCACAAGTTTCATATTAACGATTTATCGAACAAAATTTTGATGTATTTTTACTCACTGACTGTAGTAAAGTTGACTGTATTATGTTATGGTGTACGTTACTTATTATAAAATATTTCAATAAATTTACATATGAAACATAATTCTTTTTTTATTCAAGGAAGGGTGCCCCTACTGTCGACCAAAGTATTATGTGCACTCGAGTTTGAAGGTTGTTTGTGAAGTAACCAATAGACCTACATAAAATCCAATAACATCATCATTTTCGTCGTTCTATTGTACGTTAGTTCATGTAGGTTTGGAATTTTTAATTTATATTTTAATATTTTTTATCGCAGTTGGAACACAAAATGTGCCCATTTTTAAGCGTGTTTCAACCATGCGTCACATTTAAGAATTATTATCTCAAAACTCCGTCATCAGATCGAATGCAAATTTTAACACAATATACATCGGAATGTTGTATAACTGGTTTATTAATTTCAAAATTGTGTGTGTCCAAGAAACAAAGTTATCATTTTTGTAAAGTAACTTTTTCTCGGCTCGGGGTGGTTGGAAAATATAGCTCTTGGTCGCATTGTAATCCATATTCATCAAGAAGTTATGGTTTATGACTGTGAAATACGTAAATTAATTCACTTATTTTATATCGGTTTGTGTTTGTTCGTGGAAATAAGGCATTATTCACCAGCCAGCCGCTCAGGGGTAACTGTACTGCGTTGCTGAGATGGAGCCCATAACTGCCGAGCGAGGCGAGGTCGTATTTCCCTGTTCCAATATAAACCGATATAAAATAAGTGAAATAATTTACGTATTTTAAAGTCATACAGCATAACTTTTTGTTGTATAAGGAGTTCTACGCGACCAAGAACTACATATTCCAACCACCCCAAGCCGAGAAAACGTTACCTTACACAAATGATAACAACTTTGTTTCTTGGACACGCAAAAATTTGAAATTAATAAACCAGTTATACAATATTCCGATGTATATTGTGTTAAAATTTGGGGGTTTGTGAGATAATAATTCTTAAATGTGACGCATGGTTGAAACACGCTTAAAAACGGGCACTTTTTGTGTTCCAACAGCGATAAAAAATATTAAAATATAAACTAAAAATTCCAAACCTACATGAACTAACGTACAATAGAACGATGAAAATGATGATGTTATTGGATTTTATGTAGGTCTATTGGTTACTTCACAAACAACCTTCAAACTCGAGTACACATAATACTTTGGTCGACAGTAGTGTTTAATGTTATTCCCATGGGTGCCGTGAACTTCAAAAGGTTGGTAAACTCTGCTCTATTATAGACTGTGGTCGTGTGGACTGGCATGATGAGTCAGGGTGGGAGGGAGGCGGAAGCTGCGATAGCAAAGGTGTTGAAGGAGAGGGTAAGGCAGGTGGCCGAGCGCTCTCTTGCCCAAGACCTTGCCTTACCGCTGTGTGTGTGCGCGCGTGTGTGTATGTGTGTGTGACTGATTCAACCTGCGTTTTGTAGAGTCTGAAAGGTACAATCACCACGGGTATATCGCTGAACCAATTTTCTTTATCGAACTTTTCTACTGCTCAGAATAAGAGCCACATCAAATTAATAAAACTTTGAAGTTAATATAACAATTTTTTCTCACTAAAAATGGTATTCAAATCTGAAGAGGTTAATACAAAATTTGAATTTCGTAATAAGAATTGTTCCTATTGCAGGTACTACTACAGGGGTTGTTGTACATACATTTCGGTGTCTTCCGATTATTAGTTTCGTCGTGGAGATTGTACCTATAACGCTCAAAATAGCCACTTTGAAGCCATGTCCTCAGCAAACGAGCCGTCGTTATTTTCTTCAAAACGCATATAATATCTCACAAAGACCTACATTAGAGATTAAGAGTGAAAATGAAAATCCACAGCCTGCTTCCAGTCTCCGACCGGGTCAGGAATGGAATGAATGAAGCCCCCATCTAGCGGCGAGGATATGAACTGTGCCGGCTGCCGAGGCCTGACGCACTCCTCTGGGGCAATGATTAAATGAATGACAGATGAAATGAAATGATAGTGGAGAGTGTTGCTGGAATGAAATTTTGACAGGGAAAACCGGAGTACCCGGAGAAAAACCTGTCTGCCTCCGTTTTGTCCAGCACAGATCTCACATGGAGTGACCGGGATTTGAACCACGGACCCAGCGGTGAGAGGCCGGCGTGCTGCCGCCTAAGCCACGGAGGCGATAAGATTAAGAGTAAAAATAAAAATAAAAATAAAATTTCAATTTTTGACCGCACAGCCTTAAGTTACGAACAGTTACATCTAACGCCTCCATTTCTAACTTAGCCTTTATATCGTCATTATGAGTTGGTTGGTTCCTTAGTTTAGGGTCTGCAACAACACGGTTCTGTAGTTCCGTGTACTTTGGGTGTGTGTAGTATCTGTATGATAACCTGTATTAATTATGATGAATGTATTAGTGTGAACTATCTGTTTTTAATTCAAGGACTGCAGACGATAATTTCAAGTAGTTACTACTTTTGCTTCCAAATGCTACCGTCCACGACACCTAGCTGAGGACTTAACTACTAGATACCATCGCAGTCAGCACCTGGCGGTGAACGTTGTAACTAATATAGCGTTATCAAATAATCTAACCTACAAATTTTGGCTTCACACAAGTGTGGTTAGTGGAAGGTTCTTTTTCTTGCCCTACAACTATGGCATGGGCCCACCGGCTTTACTTCCCCTCCGAAGGAAGGCATACTGAGGGATTTTAACGCTCTTAAAAATCCGACGACTTCGGCTGGATTTGAACCCGGAACCTTGGGCATACAATCTCAGCATTCTACGAACTACGCCACCGAAGTCGCCTCTGCTCCAATAATTCGTGCTACCCTCATATGTTACCTGTAGCTTATGTATGGGATAAACTTCTGTATCTACAGTAGCCTATGTAACTCTCACATCCGTACTGTTCAAGTTTATGAAAATACAAATTCTCAAAATTTTGTTCCATCCACTATTTATTTATTATTTATTTAACGTATGGCTACATCACTAAATACAAATTATAATTACAGTTAGCTTACAAACTAATATCCAGGCCATGAATGTAGTCTATAGATCTCTCAGTCATCACCAAGAAATCCTTTGGATCGCCAGGAAAAGCTCTCAGAGAACACTCCTGAACAATATGGTGAACAGTCTGTGTTTCGGCGCCACAATCACAACCCGGAGTAAGTACTAGATTCCAGTTGTGCAGAGAATTGGCCGGTGTTGGTTCTTATTCAATTAAGCACCGACCAGATCCTACGAGGCAGATCAAAGCAAAGCTGTTATGATCCGCCACTTTGGTTTGAATCTTTTATCAAAGATAGCATGATGCTCATACATTTTATAAAAGAAATTTTATAAAACCACCTTTTATAAAAGATTTCCCCATTGCACTGTCATATCATTTATAAAACATCTTTCATCAAATATCTTTGACAAATTTCTCTGATAGTGTAACACCGGCCTAAGGCGTATGGTGTGGTTGAGTTGAACGTCAACCATTCTTGTGTGAGCGCTATTCCTCCATGCTGCTTGCCACGGTGGCTGAGTGGTTATCGTGTCGGTCATCCAACCCCAAGTTTGCAGGTTCGCTCCTGACCATGGTTAAGTGATTTTTGAAAGGCGACAAAAATCACGACACGCATGTTATACGTTGTTGGCATGTTAAAGAACACATTTGGATTCAGTAGGCCGTGTTCATAATGGCAAAATTAATCTCGGAATTTTCCAACACAAAAGTTCCTCGTGTCTCTATTAGAAAGCACTATAATGTCAAGGAGCTTAGATATCTAACCTCCTTGACTTTCATAGCGCTCCAAGGAACAACAAAATTCGACATGCAAGCTGCCCTCTGGGCGTCAAATAACAAAGCTTGCACCTGGCACCTGAGGTCATACGATATTATTATTATTATTATTATTATATTCATCAATGCTGGTTAACAATATTCTGCAACAGGGTAAACCAATCGCAGAGCTAAAATACGAAGTGTCGATGCTGCGGAGCCCCATGTTATGCCGCAGAGTTTCTGCAGAATGTTATTTCCAGTTTTAAGTTTGGTAGTTGCTCTGAAGAGATGCTGTATACAACTAAGCGTTCTATCAAGCCTAACCCCTACATATTTCGGGTTTCTGTTATGTTTGAGTAGCCTACCTTGAAAGTATACCATAAGCTCTTTGTTGCCTAACTTCTTGTGTATGTGAAACGTCGAAACTCTGTAATATCGTGGGTTTAGAATCAGTTTCTTTTCGAACGATATCGTTCAGTTCCTGTTTTTTGTTAAGGAAGTCATTCGGGCTGATCGGACACGAAACTGGCGTGCGGTATCGGACATCACCTGTACTGGAATCTACCCCTTCAACCGTAAAATTTCACGGACTTGGAATTTCAATCATCCTTCTCTGAACCTCCACTGGCTTCTAATTAAGAACCTTCTTCTCTTCTGCCTCAAACTTCACTTGTACCCTCAAATCAAGAGTTCCCATCAACTTCAAGACGAGTAGCATCACCAGTTGCACAGACATCCCCGCCACTTGAAGATCAAAGCAGGCCTTCTACATCCCAGGTACTACTGGAGTAAATCTCACCCCTTCCCAGCACTGCAAAGGAGAAATTAGATGCAAGGAAACGACGTCGTGAGCAGAGCCTAGTCTTGACTTCCACCCCATATCAATACCAACTGGAGGAGAAACGAGCTCGTTTGTCTGAACAAGAGAAGAGAAAGGGCAAAATCACCAAGAAATCCTTGAAAACGTTGAAAAGAACCCTTGCATTCACTGAAGACAATGCAGGAAATTATGGGAAAACTGGCTGCATCATTTGTGGAGGGAGCTTCAATGAAGATTGGATTCAGTGTAGTATTTGTAGAGGATGGGTTCATGAAAACTGTGCAAATCTTGAAGGAGAAGCATTATTTTACAAGTGTGATATATGCAGAATGGTGCTTTTGTTAAAAAGATTCACTGTCCGATACCATCCTCCAGGGTGTAATGATCTCATAAGTTTTTAATATTGTCCGTGTTTTTTTTCATTATGATTTAAGATATATTAGTGTAAGTACGTTAATATAAGATTATAGATGCCTATAAAATGCATTACATGATTTATTTCCTATTCAATAAAAAAATTATGGCAAATAAGTTGAACTGTCCGATACCTCCCGACATTCCCCTATGTCTAGTCCAATATTCTTGTGGTGCGAGGTCGTTTAATGACGTGTTGCATGGACCAGAGTTTTCGAGAAGTCCTAATCAACTCTTCCTACCACGAAGTGACATCCACACACGATACTTGTCAGCTGACTGACTGATGGCTGTAAATTGGTGAGCACCCACGTATCACTACTCTAGAGGAGAGCGCGAGGTTGTCCTTAATATGTAGCCATCCGTGATGGAGTCAGATTAAGATGCGCTCATTTAATTGCAAGGAAGTCAAGAGCAGTGAACGGCAATCGCGTGATCTGTACACCAGGCGTGGCTCTACAGGGTATATATTTTGTGAAAGAAATCGTCCATCATACTTATAATAGGCCTAAACCTTCTTTCCTTATATCTGTCCGTTTATGAAACATATTACATTATTCATTATATTTCAAAGGGTATCTTGTCTTTAGAATGCTTCAAATTGTCCGCTCTCAAGAAAATCTGTTAGTCTCTCGGTGTTTTTAAACTGAGCGTCAATCTACTGAAATTGACTGGAGAGTGACACGTTGTTCGCAACAATATCTCTTCCTAGGGCAGGCAAGTTGAGAGCTTGCCTAGTTTACCAGCTACACAGTGCTTGGCCCTTGAATGCGCATTAGAACAAACATTCCAGTCTCCTCCTTACTCAATGCAGGGCGCGTAAAGTAATAAGTGGTGGAACTTCCGTATGAGTCAATGGTTAAGATAAAGTAGTTCTAAATTTCAACACCAGGCGCCGCGCCGAGCATATGGTCTAAAGCACATGACGGGACGGCAGTCAAGCAGCGATACATTTCCGCGCGCAAATTGTACTTACGTTTTATTTCTATGCTTGTTTTAAACTTCTGTTATCATTATGCATAGGCCTACCAGTGAAAGAGGTCCTTTCTTCACAAGCTAATTATGAGGACGTTAGCTTTCTTCTCTTAATGAATACGGTCAATGGCGAGAAATGAAATACATACGAGCAGAGAGGTGAAGGTAAACAATTGCCAGCAAATTAAAGAAACTATTACACTGACAGAAATTGAACCCTATAATCCTGTCAGTTAATGATGAGAGTTGCGAGAGAGCAGGCGATAACGTTGTTTATTATTTGAGCGGTTACCTGATTCACACAGCAGCAACGAAGATTGAGATATGTACTGTACTTCCTGCATTTGGTCATTGGAAAGTGATTCCGAAACATTTAATGCTGTTAGTGATGTATGTTTATCCTCACCATGCTGAGAGACTTTGGCGGAAGTGAATCTAAATTTCTCAAATACCCGTCTTTATCTTTATTTCACGTGATGAAAAAAAATGATCGTGTGACCTCCTGAGAGGCCGAGTGCAGGTCTTTCTAATTGACGCCCGTGGGCGACCCGCGCGTCGTAATGAGGATGAGGTTATGATAAAGACGGCACAGTCCCCGAGCCACGGGAATTAACCCCAAGAGATTAAAATCCCTAAAGGCCCGGCCAAGAATCGAACCCGGGACACGGCGGACCAAAGCCTAGCGCGCTAACCATTTAGCCACGGAGCCGGACATTTCACGTGATGAAACGTGTAATGAAACGTGTAGATGCAGTAGTGGAGGCAAAGTTGGAGCAAGAAGGCGCGTTGTGGGGCGATATATTTTCAGACTGTGTGGATATAATCTGTGAACTTCCTGTGTTCCGAAATGTGTGCTGCTCAGAGGATCAAAATAATAACCCCTGGCACTACAGCCCTTGAAGGGCCTAGGCCTACCAAGCGACCGCTGCCCAGCCATTTGGCCTGCAGTTATTGGGGTGACGCGTGGTCAGCGCATCGGGTCCCCTCGGCCGTTAATCTTGGTTTTCGTGACCGGGGCGCTGTCTCACTGACAGACAGCTACTCAATTGTCCTCACGAGGCTGAGTGCACCCAGTTCCAGCCCTCACGTCAGTTTCTAAAATCCCTGACGGAGCCGGGAATCGAACGCGGGGCCTCCGGGTGAGAGGCAGGCGCGCTACTCCAACACCACAGGGCCGGCGCTCAGAGGATCATCTGTTACTGTATTTCCCTAGGATAGTGTTTCATTATATTAAATGCCGGTTCATTTTCCGGGCGAAAGAAATGTCCAGGGGACTGAGATCAAGATCGTCTTCAAAATCAGCGAAAAAAATAATAAAGATCTCTTCTGTTTAGAGGTAAGCTCTATTCTTCTTAGAAATGTATTTTAGTGTGTTCTGAATAGTATTTTAATATGTTCGTTTTCCCTTGAAGATTTGTTTCTGTTATTCACAACTTGCTTAGTATTTAGTGCAATACTTCGTTTAATAAACAACTAGCAACCCGCCCCGGCTTCGCCCGGGAACAGTTATGAATGGGCAAGGAATTCCTGTCAGACGTAATTTATGAATGGCGAGGTGCATGCGACATAAATCCCCGTTCCGTCCAAACTAAAAACACTTATATTGGGCAAAGTATCGAAGATAGAGATATGCTCTCGCGGACTTTTTTGGAGATTTTTTTTATGTTGAACAATTCTTAATATATTGATATTTTAACGGTTTGCCCAGCGCAAGCTTAAAAAGTGCACGGACGCCAGGTCCTATTTTCGAACTTTTCACTGAATTCTGAAATCGTTACTGCTTGGCTCCCTTTGATCATAAATAAATTATTTCTACAGAAAACTTCCTCGAAATTACCTTTATAGAATGGTGAAAGCCGCACCAAAATCCATCCAGTGGTTCTCGAGATTACCCGTGACATCCAAGATTTGGGGACTTTGTTTTATACGAAGTAGAGGCGAGCCAGACAAGCAAGTCGAGGCCAAGTTACGCTAGTACCACCTAGCGGCGGAAACGGTCAACTGCCGGAGTTCCTTCACTTGTTACTTTACACGCCCTGCTCAATGCAATGCATGCGTAGGTACAACACTTGGGCCGGAATATTGAGACGCTGCCTGTCTTCTCCGATCTCTTACGACGGATACCGACCCCACCGCTGTCACGTGTCGTCAACAAACATGTGCCTATACGTAAAATGTTACATATTTTGTGATTTGGGTTTATAAGTACAGTATCTATTATTCTTGCTCTGTGAGTTTTGAACATGTTGTGTGAGTCTGTAATATACAGAAGTAGCCTACCATGAGAAATTAATCACGAGCCACTATTGCTGTACATAAGTCTCTCAATTCAGCTTCGCGGTGTCCATGACACGCAAAGACAAGGAATAAAGGAATGTAAAACGAGGGCAGGTGGACTAATCTTTGTCACGATAATAAACACAAAGGGAAAATATGAATACCTTTTACATTTTTCCACATAACAATCACTCGGGTTCAACAGCTGCTTTTGTCACATCTCACCATTAGTTTGGGAGATAGGCGGCTTCGGTGGCGTAGTTGGTAGCATGCTGAGCTTCTATGCCTAAGGTCGCGAGTTCAAACCCGGCCCCAGTCGAGTGCTAAAAATCCCTTAGTATGCCTTCCATCGGAGGGGAAGTAAAGCCAGCTGTCCCATATCGTAGATTTATGGTATAAAAAAGACCCTTCCACTAACTACACTTGTGTGAAGCTAAAATTTGTTGGTTAGATTGCACTATGTAACAAATTTTAACTTTGTGTTTGTTCTTGAGTTGAAAGTGTTATTTCCTGATTGTTTATGCCCCAAAAGTATGGAAAATGGCCATTATGTCCCATAAACTTTGCTTTGCTCGTGTGGAAAAGCAACACACTTCGAAATATACTGTATGATGATATTTATTTAACTATGCATTTTAATTGCATTCAACATAATATTTCACTTTCTTTGATTCTTTGCTAGTTATGATTAAAAATAGTGGCAAAATAAATGAAAATACGTGAATTTCACAAATATCAATGTCCTGCTCACAAAAGCAAAGTTTGATATGAATAATAATGTTTTTCCTATCATTTCAGACATAATCAATTAGAAAACTGCATTTACTTTCCAAGGGCAAAACTTGTGTTCCAGCGTTCACCCCTAGGTGCCAGCTACGATGACATCTAGTAGCCAATTCCGCAGCTAGGTGTCGTGGACGGTAGCATTTGGTAGCAAGAGTAGGAACTACTTGAAAAATTGATCGTCTGCAGTCCTTACCAGAATCACAGATAACACACACTAATACAGCCATCACAATCAACACCGGTTATCAGACACATTCTACACACACCGCGTTGTCGCAGCCCCTTAACTAAGGAACCAACCAGTTTGGGAGATACCGTTATTGTAGAATTTGACCGGTTGAGCGAGGAACCACGGCCAGAATTAGTCTTGGCGTCGTCGTCGAAAATGAACCTCTGGTCTGCCAGGAACATATTAGTGGACTAAACACATGGTAATCAGTGGGATGCGAGATCTGTACTATAAGGTGTATGCTCTGTCACTTCCCATCGCAATTATCGAAGAAGGGGGAGGGGGCAATTTGTCGTGCACGAGAACCACATTTTACACAAGCCATCATAAAAGAAGTTTACAGAGACTTGCTGCTTCTACTCCTGGTAAATGCTCGGAAGGTAGCCTACCTAACAAACTAGGGTTCAGCGCGGCTTTGGAACATCCTTCCCGCCATCATTAAGCGTAAAATGTAAATACGGTTAAGTGGGAAGTACATGTGAGTTAATGTATGGACATGTGGAAGAATGAAAGAGTGAAAGTGAGTGAATGAGAAATGTCTCAATGTGCATATGCACATGTTTTATACTATCTGGATTAGTTTGTAATTAATAGTGTTTATAACTCATTTATTTTTGTTGTAAACAGGTCAGGGGACACTATCTGTTTGCAGCTTGCCCTTTTCCCCTGGCCTTCCATAAATTCTTTTTTAGGTTTATGGTAAGTAAATAATGAATGAACTAACGGCCACGGCCTCCCAATCAGAGTTTTAGTTACAAATCCACCGGTTATCAGGCAAATTCTACGTACATGAAAATACACGGAGCTGATGACCACAATGTCCAAACAACTACAGTATGCGAAGCAACAGCACAAATAACATGCGTCACACATTTTCAGTTAGACTAGAGATATAAAAAACAGATCGACTGTTCGCCCGTAATAACTAAATATAGATTTTTCATTAAGTCCTATTCTGTATAATACTGGTCATGCAGCCCCGTGTACTTGGGTGAGTGTAAAGAAATTCTCTGATAACTTGTGTTATTGTGATGACTGTATTAGTGTGCGTATTTGTAATTAGTGTATTTGTGTAATTCAAATGAGAATCGAAACTACCTCTTCTCAGTTTTGCTTCACGAGGCTGAGTGAACCCCGTTCCAGCCCTCAGGCCAGAAATATATTTCTTGGCATAGTCGGGGATCAAACCAGGGCCTCCGCGGTGACAGCTAAGATAATAATAATAACAATATAACGTGGCATATAGACAATTGGGAATCGATTCTGACCCAACAGTAAATCGACGGACATGATTCAAAATGGCTGCTTCGGTGGGGTAGTTGGTAGCATGCTGAGCTTCTATGTCCAAGGTTGCGGGTTCAAACCCGGCCGAAGTCATCGGATTTTTAAGAGCGATACAAATCCCTCAGTAGGCCTTCCTTCGGAGGAGAAGTAAAACCGGCGGTCCCATGTCATAGATTTATGGCATGCTAAAGAATATTCCACTAATTACACTTGTGTGAAGATAATTATAGGTTATATTTGACTAACGCAACGATCTCGCCAGAAGCCGACTGTGGTGGCATCTAGTAACAAAAGTTCAGAATTAGTTGGTAGTTGCCGGTGGCGTTTGGTAGCAAAAGTTGGAACTACTTGAAAATCTAAAGAATGTCTGCAGTCCTTACTTGAATTTAAGAAAAAAAGAAACATAACACACACTAATACAGCCATCACAATTAACACAGGATATCAGACAGATTCTACACACACCCAAAGTACACGGGGCTACATGACCGCGTTGTCGCAGCCCCTAAACTGAGGAACCAACCAACCATGCTTCAAAATGTCATCGACTTGACCGGATTTCGAACGTGCGATGTTAGGTTTAGAAATGATGAACACAATATTGAAAAAAGAATTATTGTTTCGAATCAAAGAGCAAAAACGTCCTCTCGGCACGCCGGAAGGCGGAGGTAGATTTCACCGGACAAACTTGGGGATAGGAGAAAATAGGCAGAATATGCAGGTTTTCGTAGAAGGATCAGACCTCATTTATTGCGTGAAAGTATTTTACAATTGGAGATTAATTAACTTTGTTTTTCGTCATTTTATGCATATTTTAAACATTTTATTGTCTTATGATGACGGTAACCTTCTTGTCATTTGGAGTCCATTTTTATACTTGTGGTCACACTGTCCTTATGCAAGGTTTCGACACTGATGTGTAACTATGTAACGGTCTGTTACTTCTTCACGCAAAATTATATCTCCCGCAGAGATGTTGGTTGGTTCCTCAGTTTAGGGGCTGCGACAACGCGGTCATGTAACCCCGTGTACTTTGGGTGAGTGTAGAATCTGTCTGATAAACGGTGTGAATTGTGATGGCTGTATTAGTCTGTAATTCAGGTAAGGAATGCAGACGCTCAATTTCAAGCAGTAGTTCCTAATGTTGCTACCAGATACTACCGTCAACGACACCTAACTGTGAACTTGGCTACTAGATGCCACCGCAATCAGCAACTCGCAACGAACGTTGGAACCTCCCCTCCAAAGGAAAGCATACTGAGGGATTTTTAGCGCTCTTAGAAAATCCGACGACTTTGGCCGGCTTTGAACCCGCGACCTTGGGCATGCTACCAGTTACGTCACCGAAGCCGCTTCACACTTAGTCAGATGGAAATCTGAATCTGATCTCGCGCAAGTGCGTTGTCATGGCAACGTCTGATGGCTCATCCCTCGTCAATTTAGTAGTGTTGCCATGGCAACCACTGATAGCTCTTGGCATTTTCTTATAATTCCGAAATCATTTTTCTCATCCCTTGGCGTAATGGTGGGTCATATCAAAAATTCTTTCAGACAAAAGTTTTAGGTAATTATTAGGGGAATATTTTCCATTTTGTACGGTTTTGATATTGTGCCTATTAAGAGAGATAGTATTAATGTTTCCCGAAAAACCCACTTTTTCCCACCCCTTTGGTCAACGGTTGGTGCTGTAAAAAAAACTCTTCAAACATAAATTTTTGAGCTTTATCCGGCACATAGTATGAACTTTGAACGGATTCGATATTTCACATATTAAGAGAGTTATAGCAATATTTCATTTTTTTGAAAAAAGTCCCCCATTTTCATCCCCTTCGACCGATTTAGCCCAGTAACAAACTCGACCGAGATTTTATGGGTATACATATTCGGTAAAAATTCAAAGTGATTGGTGCAAAATTACGGCAGTTATCGTGTCCACAAGAAACTGATATATATAAATTATATATAAACTTTTGAACTGACGGTGGTTTTGGGGTCTGGGGGATGTGAAACGCGATGATATGTCGAAATTTTCCGGAAATCGAAACATGGTACCCATTGCAATAGTTAGCTTTCTAATGAAATCTACCTAAAATACTACCATCAACGACACCTATCTGTGAACTTGGCTACTAGATGCCACCGAAACCATCAACTCGCAACGAACGTTGGAACTTCTCCTCCGAAGGAAAGCAAACTCAGGGTTTTTTAGCGCTCTTAGTAAATCCGACGACTTCAGCCGGGTCTGAACCCGCGACCTTGGGCATAGAAGTTCAGCATGCTACCAGTTCCGATACCGAAATCGCTTCCCACAGACAGATGGAAAACTGAATGTTATCTCGTGCAGTGGCGTTGTCATAGCAACTGCTGATGGCTCATCCCTTATCAATTAAAAGTAAAGTTGTCATGGCAACCTATCTTGGCAATTTCTTATAATTTAAATAATTTTGCTCACCCCGTGGCGTAATGGTGGGTCATATCAAAAATTCTTTCAGACAAAAGTTTTAGGTAATTATTGGAGGAATATTGTCCATTTTGTACGGTTTTGATATTGTGCCTATTAACAGAGATATGATTAATGTTTCCCGAAAAACCCACTTTTTCCCACCCCTTTGGTCAATGGTTGGTGCTATCAAAAAACATTTCAAACATAAATTTTAGGGCCTTGTCCGACACATAGTATGAACTTTGAATGGATTCAATATTTCAGATATTAAGAGAGTTATAGCGATATTTCACGTTTTCGAAAAAAGCCTCCCATTTTCACCCCCTTTGGCCGATTTTGCCCATTAACAAACTCGACCGAGATTTTAAGGGTATACATATTATGTAAAAAATTCAAAGTGATTGGTGCAAAATTACGACAGTTATCGTGTCCACAAGAAACTGATATACATACATAAATTATATATAAACTTTTGAACTGACCGTGGTTTTGGGGTCTGGGGGATGTGAAACGCGAAGATATGACGAAATTTTCCGGAAGTCGAAACATGGGACCCATTGCAATAGTTAGCTTTCTAATGAAATCTACCTAAAATAAATAAAAACTACATTATTCAAGATGTCATCTCATCATGACCATGACCCTAAGATGGGAGAAAATAATGCAGGTATCATTAAAGTTATAGAAATCTTGACGTATTATTAAGGATGAAGGGAATCGTATTTTCTGGAGAATCATAAATATCAGCCACTAAAGCGCACAAAAGAAACCAGCACCTCAGCCTTGGTTATAAATCATCGGAAGACTTGACTGCACAAGAAGGAAGTGGTAGTAGCGAGCAAGCAACCACGTTAATTCCGTTGTACTTCTGTGGAACATGACGTCACACATACAGCAGAGGCTGATCCAGTTTCCTATCGGGTAGTTGAAGTACTGTAAGTGTGTCACGAGTGATCAGATAATTCTTCACCTTTCTAGATAAATGTATGAGGAGAAGAAAAACTTTCCACAGCTGTCCGAAGATATATATAAAGTAAAAATGTTCTCTGAATATCAGGTAGTTTGAACTTGAAGACAACAGTCGAGGAGAAGAGTGTATGTTGTCACAGAAAGATCAATTTACACACACATTTCGAGACGTCGTAATAATAATAATAACAATAATAATAATTAACATCATTAATGTGCAGGTTAAAAGCCTCCGTGGCTTAGGCGGCAGCACGCCGGCCTCTCACCGCTGAGTCCGTGGTTCAAATCCCGGCCACTCCATGTGAGATCTGTGCTGGACAAAACGGAGGCAGACAGGTTTTTCTCCGGGTACTCCGGTTTTCCCTGTCAAAATTTCATTCCAGCAACACTCTCCACTATCATTTCATTTCATCTGTCATTCATTTAATCATTGCCTCAGAGGAGTGCGTCAGGCCTCGGCAGCCGGCACAGTTCATATCCTCGCCGCTAGATAGGGGCTTCATTCATTCCATTCCTGACCCAGTCGGAGACTGGAAGCAGGCTGTGGATTTTCATTTTCAATGTGCAGGTTGAGTACAAAGTCCAGGAGGCAAGTACAATATTAATATCTATGCATTCAAATTTAAGCCTGATAAAAATAAAATTAATTTAATAAATCACCTAAAATAAACTGTTGTTGTTTTTGTTTGAATCTGCAGCATTTAGAATGGTTTGGTGCAACTTTCCATGGCTCCCTGTCCTGAGCTAATCGTTTCATCTCTACTTAGCTACCACACCTTACATCCGAGGCAATCTATTTAACATATTCTAACCTTAGTCTACCATTATTTTTCTTGTCCTCGACCCTTCCTCCCATAACTAACTTTGCTATTCTTGGGAATCTTAGTACGTGCCCTACCTTAGGGGCAGATGACCTCGTAGTTCCGCCCCTTAAAATAACAATAACTACTACGTGCCCCACCAACCTATCTCTTCTCTTCATTAGTAGTAGTCACAAACATCTCTCCTCTCCCACTCGTCTTAAGGAAGGAAGGAAGGAAGATTGTAGTTTTACGTGACCGTGAATCTTGTGATTATGAGCCACGGGACCTCCTTTTTACGTGGAATCCGAACCACAGGACATGGCATTTCACTTCGAAAATCTCACATGCATTGACCGGGAATCGAACCCGGACCGCCTTGGTGAGAGGCATACAGCTAGACCGCTGAGCCACCACGCCCCCCGCCCCCCACTCGTCTCCTCTTCATTTGTAACCCTATCTACCCATCTGATCATCATTCTCCTGTAACACCACATTTCAAACGCTTCAATTCTCCTCCTTTCTGCTGCGCCAACAGTCCAAGTCTCACTTCCATAGAACGCCACACGCCAGACAAAGGCTTTCAAAAATGAATTCCTAGTACCTAAATCTATATTCGATGTCAACAGATTCCTATTCTGTAAAAATGCTTTCCTTGCCTGCGCCAACCTAATTTTTATATCCTCTTTGCTTCGTCCATCACTGGTTATTTTGCTTCCTAAGGAACAAAAGTCCTCTACTTTCATTCGACGTCCATAGGGGTTTCTGATTTCTTTCGGCTGCATTTCAATATTTTTGTTTTGCATGTTTTAATTTTCATCATGAATTCTTTCCACAAGGCAGAATCTATACCATTTAAAAACTCATTCAACTCCTCTGGTGTGTCGGCTAAGATGACGATGTCATCAGCAAATCTGAGTTATTTCTCCTTGAATCTTTACTCCTACTTTGATTTTTTCTCCAATTTCCTTCATTGCTTGTTCAATGTACTGTAGGCTATAGATTTTGTAAAGTATGGATGATAAGTTGCAGCCTTGCCTTACACCTTTCTGGATACCACCTTTTCTCCCATGTCCTTCGGCTCGAATAACCGCTGTCTGGTTCCTGTAAAGACTGTATAGAGCACCCTCCTATCCCTGGACTATAGGCTCATTCTGACGAAGCGAAATCAAACCCAATTAAAGTAGACTACCGCCTATATACTTTACATAGGCCCTACATACTGGATAATTCGAACGTTCTTTAATTCGATAGCCGATAACCTAGATGTTAGGCCCCTTAAAACAACAATTATTATCTTTAATTCGAGTATTTCGCGTGGTTCTTTGACATCCTTACATATGCAAATGAAACTTTCCTAATTCGATGTCTTGAACAATTGAGTTCTTTTTGCGAGTCCCTTCATCTTCGAAGAAATAATAATAATAATAATAATAATAATAATAATAATAATAATAATAATAATAATAATAATAATAATAATAATAATAATAATAATAATAATATCGTACGGCCTCGGGTGCCACGTGCAAGTTTTGTGTTTTTGACGCGCAGAGGGCAGCTCACATGTCGAATTTTGTCGTTCCTTGGAGCCCTATGAAAGTCAAGGAGGCTAGATATCTAAGCTCCTTGACACTATGGCGCTTTCTAGGAGAGACAAGTAGGAACTTTGTGTTGGCGGAAAATACCGAGATTAATTTTGCCTTTATGAACACGGCCTACTGAATTCAAATGAGTTCTTTAACATGCCGATAACGTATGACATGCGTATCGAGATTTTTGTCGCCTTTCCAAAATCACTTACCTCGGCCAGGAGTGAACTTACATGCTTGGGGTTGGTAGTCCGACACGATAACCACTCACCGACCGTGGCAAGCATCTTCGAAGCAACCACGTTTGACTATAATAAATCTAAAATCAATTTGAAGTTCCGTGCTTCAAACGAAGCTTCTTATTAATGTTAAGCGCGAAGAGGCTTAATGAATAATTGAAACAAAGCGATTAAGTTCCAAATATCTAATATTGCATAATGCCTGTGGAAATTGGGGCAATACGGGGCAATACAAGTACATTTCCATAACTAGCCTCTACCGGGAAACTTGACAGTATTCGTCAGCCATAACAATAACCTTTCATCACAAAGTTCTCAGAATATATTTCAAAATATTCTCATTCTCAAGGACATTCTCCCCGACACGGTTTTCCCGCAGACCAATATCCACCTGTTAGTGGAATGCCAGGTGAAATATGTCCTAATACATTTTATGATGAAATATCTGCTCCCCATTCATGACAAAGGCATGGAACTAATAGTCAGCTTTGTATTATAAGAATAAATCAGTACCTACTGACAGTTATTTGTAACTCTTCAGTAGGTCGAAACGAATTTGGCCAATGATTGGGTGGGTACACTGTACGAGGTGCATCCAGAAAGTAATTTTACCTATTTTTTATTTTATTTTATTTTATTTTAAGAGAGCATATTTATTGCAAAACTTTTTGTGTGTCAGCCATTTTTTTTGACATTGACGAAGTGAGACACTTGTCATAGCGTGGTATCAACTCTTTTAGTCCTGTGTCATAAAAGTCTTCCGCCTGCGATTGGAACCAGCGTGTAATATTCGTCTTTAGCTCTTCGTGAGATTGTGTGGGAGCAAGATGAGGACTGTACGGTGAATGATCAAACAGCTCCCAGCCAAACCTCTGCTGAACAGTTGCTGTCCTCATCTTGCTCCCAGCGATTTCCACCTTTCCTCGCACCTCAAAAAAATTTCTGTTCTCTGGTGAGCATTTTCACACTGACGAAGAGCTGAAGAAGAATATCACACGCTGGTTCCAGTCGCATGTGGAAGACTTGTATGACACCGGACTACAAAAGTTGATACCACGCTTTGACAAGTGTCTCAATTCGTTTGGTGCCTGTGACGAAAAATAGCTAACACATTGCTGTATCTGTTGCCAATAAAGTTTTGCATATAACTGACTATGTTCTCATTAAAAATAAAAATAAATAGGAAAACTTACTTTCTGGATGCGCCTCGTACATAATATGTAAAGAACACTCGTAGAAAAATATTACATGATTATAGGTAGTTTATGATCACTGTTATAATGGGACAGAAGAGTTACAAATAACAGTTTGTATAGGCTACACTGAAGGAATGGCTTCAAAGCTTTACGTACCCAGTGACAGGTTTTGGACAGTCCTGGACGGATTTAGCCACCCCAAAGAGAACAGTTGACAAATATAGACTATACAATATAATATAGAGCATATAGAGAAAAGTAATGTATAATACGATATGAATAAATATTTTTGAACTCAAGTGATTTCTCTAGGAATTAATTCTGGCGTAGTTGGGGCTCTTCAGGCGCGGATCTAGAGTTTGGCTTTGGAGGGGGGTCACAGAATCGAAAGTGTTAAGAAAAATGGTATCACTAACAACGCAATCACAAAATAATCAAACGTACAAAACCAGACCAATTTTTTTGCAAGCTACATGGATAGAAATTTGATGCGTTTAGCGCACCAAAAATATTCGTACAAATTGCAACGGTGTGTTTTGCGACTTTTACATCGAGCTTCGAGAAAAGTATCAAGGTACGCTACAGTTTCGGCAAGT
Source organism: Meconema thalassinum (assembly GCA_946902985.2). Taxonomy (NCBI): domain Eukaryota; kingdom Metazoa; phylum Arthropoda; class Insecta; order Orthoptera; family Tettigoniidae; genus Meconema; species Meconema thalassinum. The sequence goes on from OX336390.1 coordinate 708,559,437, forward strand.
CGAGTTGGTACCGACAAAGGGAGAAAGTCACAGATTAAATTGCCAACCAAGCTTGCAGTTTGGATGTCGGCAAATTTTTTTGGTGCGAAAAAAGCCCCAAATTCCTATCCGTGCATTGCTGCACATTCATCGTGACATCACTATAAACATCGATTCGGTAATCACAAGGTTTGATAAACAAAATAGACGAGTTGATTTTGTTATATAAACAATCGTTTTTATATAACAGGTATGAAGTTGTAAATAAGTACAGTTGTAACAGAACATAATAATTGCAATAAAGATATTTTCAGTATTGAATAAAATGAAAAAAAAAAAAAAAAAACCACACCTGTTTTTCAGTTAAAATTCATTAAGTTTTATTTGTCTGGTTATTGTGATTTCGTTTTTTGAGTTTGCAAAAAAAATTTGGTCTCCCTTTGAATCCGCGCCTGGGGCTCTTGGTCATCTCTTACACTTAACCACGCGCAATTTAGCTTATAACAAATAATACATAAATGATAATTGTTATTTAAGGGACCTAACATCTAGGTTATCAGTTCCTTCCTAATGTTTTTGGTGATCGTGAAAATGAACCAAGAGTCTAAGTAAATCTAACTACAGACTTACATACTATACCTCATCCACAGAATCTGTGAAGTAGGTTTGGGCATGACGTCACACGGAGGAAGTGAAAAGAGAATGCGATGGGCGGAGCTTGGCAGAGAAGAATAAGGTGAATAAAATACAGGAGGAAAGGGAATGCCCTCAACCATGAGGATTGGGACTTGAAATTAAGTAGAGCCATGAAAGGCAGACAGGAAAAGGGGGGAGGGGGGGGGGGTGAGAGAGAGAGAGAGGGGGGGGGGGCTTCCCAAAAGGCAATGGAAAATGGGAAAAATAGACCCAGCTCAGGAATCCCTCGGGGTTGTGAACTCTCAAGCTCACCAACCGTGAGGGTATAGTACTATCCAGGGTGGGGGTACATGCACACACCCTGCCTCCTCGAGGGCCTTGAGCAGAAGGCAGGAGGTACTATGATGATGATGATGATGATGATAATTGTCGTTTTAAGGGGCCTAACATCGAGGTTATCGACCCCTAATGGTCTGGGTGATAGCGAAAATGTCAATGAAGTGGAATCCCGAACGAAGATTAAGTGAGAAGGAAAATACGTACAAAAGGGAACTCAGATTGAAACTAATCACAAAATGGAGAGCGATAATACTTACAAAAAGGAATTTAGAACGAAAATACTCACAAAAGGAATAGATTGAAAAATACGCACAAAATGTTGGTCAAGTTCAAAATACGTAAAAAATGTAATGTACAGTCGAAATACTTACAAAATGCAAGTGAAATTCAAAATACTAACAAAATGCAAATGAGATTGAGAATACGTACAAAATGCAATTGAGGTCCAAAATACTTACAAAATACAATTGAAATTGAAAATACACAATGCAATTTAGATTGAAAAACGCCCATTTCAGATTCCAAATAATCACAAAGTGCAATTGATATTCAAAATACTTACAAAATGCAATTGAAATTGAAAATACTTAAAAAATGTATGGTAGATTCAAACTACTCAATTGGATGAACAATACTTACAAAATGCACGGTAGATTCAAACTACCGGTACTCAATTGGATGGACAATACTTACAAAATGCAATTTAGATTGAAAATACTTGACAAAATGTAATTTAGATTCAAAATACCCACAAAATGCAATTGAGAATCAAAATATTTGCAAAATGCCCACCAAACAAAATGCAATTTAGATTTAAAAGTCTTGCGAAATGCGGTTTTGGTTGAAAATACTTACAAAATGCAATTGAAATTCAAAATACTCACTAAAATGTCCTGAACCTACATTGAAAGACTTACTAAAAAGCAATTTAGATTGTCAATCTTTACAAAATGCAATTGAGATTGAAACCAATCGCGAGAGGTAATTTAGATCGAAACAAACTTACAAAATGCAACGTAGATTAAAAATACATACAAAAAAAACGCTTAAGGGAATTTAGATACACGGGGAACCAAGTAACCAAAGCAGTGCGGAAATATTAAAGAGAAAAGGAAATATAATGAAAAGAAAACAAGAGGTCTGAACCCTCGAAGAAGGAGGGATCAGGAAAGATGAGACAAGGGCCAATTAAGGCGGGAAAGTGAAAGACTCCCTAGGCCTCGGCCAATTAAGGCAGGAAAGTGAATGAATCCCTAGGCCTCGGATACCCTAATACCGTCGGGGTCGGAAAAGAACAAGGGTTGACCAAGGGAGGTCGACAGGAAAGAAGACGGGAGAGGAGCCCGGCACAAGTAAGTGGAAGCAATACCGGACTCAGCTGGGGTTCCGTGGTCGCCAACCCACGTCCCACTAGATGTGAGCCCCTGGGGGAGAGGTACTATGAGCCCTTGAGGGCCTTGAGCAGACGGCAGGAGATACCATGAAAACAAAGATAATAATAATATTAATAATGTTATTGGTTTTACGTCTCAACTACTGCGGCTTTTAGAGACGCCGGGGTGCCGGAATTTTACCCGTAAGGTGATCTTTAACGCGCCAGTATATCTACTGACACGGCTCCCTCGCATTTACGCACCCTCAAATGCCAGCTGACTGCGCCAGGATTCGATCCTGCAACCTGGGGAACAGCAAACGAGAACGTTACCGCTGAGCCACGCAGTCAGTCAGAAAAGGAGAGGTCTGACGACTGAAAGATTATGGTGCTCATGTGATCAGGACTTTCCCACATTGCCGGCCGTAGGTAAACATTGGATTCCTGGAAGGTGACACTCACTCGTGTTGGGAAATTCTGAGCTGGGTAAAATTAGACCTTTTTGTAGCAGATTATGTAGCATGCTTGTGCATTCAAGGAACTGAAACCAAGAAAATTTGTTTCATACATGTTGAAGGTAAAATTATGGTTCGGATGTTAATAGACCTAAATAGGTACAAAATGTGCAAACATATAAAATGCCCTAAAAATATGCTAATGCTAAATATCCTACCGAACTGGGTGTGGGATAACTCGACCCCCCCCCCCCCCCAGGGACTCTCATCTAGTGGGACCCCAGCTGAGTCCGGCATTGCTTCTACTTACTTGTACCGAGCTCTTCTCCGTCATCTTTCCTGTCGACCTCTTTTGGTCAACTCTTTGCTTTATTCTGACCCCGACGGTATTAAGGTATCCGAGGCCTAGGGAGTCTCTACAATTCCTGCCTTAATTGGCCTTCTCTTATCTTCCCTGATCCCTCATTCTTCTAGAGATCAGACTACTTTTTCTTTTCATTACAGTTCCTTTTATCTTTAAGATTCCCGCCCTGTTTTTCTGACTGGCTCCCCGTGTCTCTAAATTACATTTTGTGAGTATTTTGAATCTCATCCACATCTACATTGCATTTTGTAAGTATTTTCGATCTAACTCCATCTTGTAAGTATTTTCAATCACAATTGCATTTTATCAGTACAGTATTTTGAATCGCGGGCTTCCATATATTGGAGTCTTTTGAATCTACCATACATTTTGTATTTTGAATTCCAATTGCACTTTGTGAGTATTTTGAATCTGAACCGGCCTTTTTCAATCTAACTTTCATTGTGTATTTTCAATTTCAATTGCATTTTTGAAGTATTTTGAGCCTTAATTGCATTTTGTACGTATTTGCAATTTTAATTGCATTTCGCAAGTATTTTGAATTACTATTGCATTTTGTGAGTATTTGGAATCTACATTCCATTTGTAACATTTTTAATAAGTCCTTAAACGTGGTGTTAACTGTAAAGGTTCTATTTAACAAACATGATAAGAATAAATAATATACACTGTGTTGTGACCTTACCTGTGATAGTATAATATAATAAGTTGTTGAGCGCCAGATCCCTATTTAAGACAGTGAATCGAAATTTAAGAATTAACCTCGGCTATCAGCAGTAGAGTGAGACCTAATTATCCCTGGTCGTGGTGAGACAAAGTCATCTAACCAATCCAGTATTTAATCAAGGAGTATGATTGCCTTAAAGTACTAACTACAATGAAAGAAATAGGCATTACGTTAAAGAAAATGAATTTATTAAATGCAAAAACAAAATATTAATAAAACAGAATAGTGATAGTCACACAATTGAATTTAAAATTACTCAATGCGGCAATTAATTTAAAAGAAAATAAACATTAATGAATTGAATCTTTCTTGAAGTTACATATTACAGAGACGTCGGATATTCAATTGTTTGCTCACCCTTTTGAAGTATCATCATAAAAAAAGTGTGGAAGATGATCTCGATGTTGCGTTTCATATTTCTAAAAAAATGTTGTAGTATGTCATTTGATACTATTTAACATAACCAAGTCCGTTGCGACTTGTAGATTGATTGTAAAATTGATCTATAAGTCAGTGCGGACTGACATGTATCTTGGGTAGACATCACGCTGTATGGTTTGAAGTCGGATATTGGCTCAGCTCATTAGCTAAGACCCTCAGTTGACGCTCTCGTATTGTGGTCAGAACAATTGTTCCCTTAATGACTTGTCGTTCACTAATCATCTTGTAGACGCGGGTAACAGCTTATATCTTCCTTATCACGTGGTGTGCCAACTTCCCTCTCTTAAGAAGCAAGCTACCCCTTCTCTTCATGACTCCTTACTAGCAATTTCTTGACGCGTACCTTGGCTCCAGTAGTGACGTATTGGTTGCACCATAGTTGGAAATAATATTTTCCATTCCTTCTCGAATGAACTCGATGGTCGAACTCGTGATGGTTACTCATGACAGTGACGCTGTATGCCGTGGTGAAATAACTACTACGACGTTCTGTTTGTGACGCATAGGGTTAGTCCATATCGCCAGTCTTGTTGCAATATATAATACTTCGTCTCTTTACAAGTAATTGTTAATAAAAATCTAATTGAATATAATAATAAAAACCGCTTACAATTATCTGATATAAAAATCATCTCATCGATGTACTAATTAATAAGAATAATAATAACATGATAAATGAATAACCCTTTAAATATAACAGTTATGGGATCGAATCGTTACAATCGCCCCTAAGATAAATAATTTTAATGACATTTCACATTATTTCTCTTACCACATCCAACATAAAAAACTATAGATATAAATATTATAACCCCCAAAAAGACAACATACAATATACTCTTCATCAATACACAAAAATATACAAGAAATATATTCTTCACAAAAATTCACATTTTAACTTTCATTCATCTCATTCTTCCAAATGTTCATAATGTTCATTCTTCTTTATATTTATATGCTGTAAAAAAAATATACATATAATGCCCTTCACTTTTAATTTTGACATATATGTCAACGCTGCACTCGGTGATCGTATGTTTGACATACAATTTTGTCTTCATATCCAGTGAACGTAGTTTTCGTCAGTCTGGTGTAGAATTACATTGTTGTATTTCCAGCTGATTAACACATTATAACTATTACCGCATACGATATGCAAACAACGCAATATTCCTTTCGTCTCTATAAAGGGATTACTCAAATGCAGTAAAATTTCAATAATTGAAGAAAAAAATAACTTAGCAAGATACCTAAGGCAATTCCAATTTCAGTGCATATGTCATACATGTAAATATTTCCCCAAATATATAATGACATCGAAATACCTCAAAGCAGTTATTAAACAGTTCACTTAAATATCCAAGTTACTACTCACCTGCCTTCGTGGCTTAATTCTGTCTTAGGCCACGGCCGCCTCCTTTCAAATTAATACTTCCTAAGTCTCCACGACTTCTTAACTTCTCTTAAAACCATAATTCCTCTTCACTACTTCTCGAAAACAATAACTTGAATTTTCAAAATCACAAATAAACATAAAATCTGACTTCTCGTTCATCTTATAAAATTTAACTTTGCGTCAAGATATCTTTACTGTATCGTCATTCCTTACTTACCATAACAAAATGATTAAGACTTGGACAAAATACTACTCAATACCTGAATTACGTATATCATTAAACTATTTCACAAAAACACATGACAAACTCCTCGGAATAAATATTTCGTTCCACAAAATATTAATGCTCTTATACTTTGAACTTAGTCTATTCATGATTTGACTTCTTGCTGAATACTTAAAAAAAACATTAGTTTTCTCTCAAAACTTATTGTGACATTACTCGTCAACACTTCCTTACTTGCTTCGATCGCCTGGACTATAGCTCATACTTGCTATACCAGAATCTCTCAAAACTCATCGTGACATTACACGTCACATACAAAAACCTCCCCTATTCGTGGTATAATCCCACATCTTCTTACTGTTACAGGTCACCTCTTACTGACCAATAACACACTAAATTTCAGCTAAAAAAAATCTTACATGCTTCGACTAATTCCTTGGAATAATAACATCATACTTTGTTTTCCTAACTATTTTCTTCCTAAAATAATGACATTGTACTAGTTGATAGTCAATAACACCGACACTCATAAATGGCAAATATTTTCCCATAATCACTTCATAAAGCAAGTCCTGAGTTATAACACAGTTCAGTTACTCTCTGCTCTACCAAATTAACTGCGTAAATTACACCTGTCTTTAATTGAAACTTCATTATTACCCCTTAGGTATACACTTATCTTACATTACTAACTTATTCTTGTCTTCAAAATATTAAACTTATCTTTACTAACTCCGTATGACATAAATAAAACTTTAATTTCTCGTTTACTAAAAAAATGATTTATCTTTAAAATCCTCAAAACATCGAATTATAACAAATTCCTTTCACTTCTAGAAAATATTATGCCAACCATACAATTATTACTATTATCTTTAATTTTATCTGTGTAGGACAACAATCTACCACATCATTAATTCGTTATTAATCATCAGTAACTTTTTACTACAAAGTGGTTTAGCTCGATAACAAGCCTTGTAATATCTTTAAAACTTGCGTAACTGTAACTAAAACTTGGACAATCTTACCTTTGTAATCTCTTATTACCTTGTGTGCATACATCCATATATACTTAAAAAAAAACTCCCAACATTAACTTCACGTAGTCCCGTAGACACCATAAAAAAACTCATTGCTCAACGGAATATACCTCGCTGACCTACTTCATCTTACCAAAAACTTCCTCCAACCTACTTCATTTGGCATCTTACCAAAAACATCCTCAAAAAATAACTTCATTTGGCATCTTACCAAAAACTTCCTCAAAAAACAACTTCATTTGGCATCTTACCAAAACTTAAAACCACATTGCTCAACGGCATTACCTTCGTTGGCCTACTACTTCAAACTCACGTCCATTTACGTGAAAATACACACATACACACACACATATCTGTCAGCAAGTACCAGATGCCCTAATCATGTTACTACTTCCTCATTTCAACCCGATGTTGGTTAATTCATACAACGCATTACCATTAACAATTCTAAACCACTTATAAATTTCTCAAAATATATCCACTGATAACCTCGCTGTCCTCAACTGAAACTTCTTTATTAAATCAATACTTAATTCTTCAACTCACTAGTTTTATTACCACTGTATCATCTTATCTTCACTCACTTTTGAATTAAATCTTCATTACCATTATATTCATAATTATGGTTGCCATAATAATTATTACTACTTTCTTTCGATTATTTACCTATGTAATAACCTTCCTACTTTTTTAAATTTAATCCTCACTTCCTCCAACTTACCTGCAGCTAAAGGACCCACATTCAACTTACCTGAATTGCTCAATAGCATGACAACCTCTGTCTTCCAAATTAAATGATTTTAGTCAATCTAAATCAATAAGCGTAGGCACTACGCGCCCCTAACCATCCTAACTTCACGACTGAATTAAAATTACACACAGCAGGTTTCTTATCTACCTCTTTTAAATCATATTAAACTTCATTACTTAATATTTAAGTCATACGGAATAGTAATTATCGTTAACATAAATTTACATCACTACTTTTTCTGGCTTTTTACAGTTTTTACCACATTCATCTTCAATTCTATCTCTTTCTAGGATTCCATTTTCCTCTTTTCTTATAACATTACTCTCTACCTCTTTCGGACTACACTCATCAACAGTAACATTATACTTCGGCTTTCCCCCTCTCACTTCTCCAAGTCTAGCTAATTCAGTACGACACTGCACGTCATATGCTTTCTTTCTCTCTCTCATCCTGATTTCTTTCTCCTCTAGCAACTTAATTCTCTTCTCTTTCATTTTACTTCCTAAATATCTACCTACATGTCTTCCCTTCACTTCTCCATTACTATCACTTAATGCTCTCTTTAGCCGTGGACTATTGCTTCTGCTCTTATCTATCTCTCTCCTCCTCTTAACCTGTTTACTAATTATGTTCTTCTGACTATGACAACGCACGCTTCTCTGCCACTAATAATTTCATATTAACTTCCTCTATCTCAGGACTAAATTCTTCCCTAGTTTGCCTATCTAATTTATCTATGATTGTCTGCATCTTAATCTCTTGGGTGCTTAGTACTTTCCTTATCTTACCTACTTCTATCCCTATCTTTACTTTCATCTTCTCTTCTTTTTCACTACGTTCTATAGTCTCTTCTACAGCTATCCTGCGTTCATCTATCATCTCCGCTGACTGCTGTTCCTTACCTAAGCTACTTTCATCTATGTCTAGCATCTCTACCAACTCTACTATGTTTTCTCCTATTATATCCGCTAATTGCTGTTCATCACCTATAATTTCTTCTACAGCTATCCTGCTTTCATCTAAAATCTCCTCTGACTTTAATCTGCTTTCACCTACAATCTCCTCCAACTCTACTATGCTTTCTTCTACTATCTCCTTTGACTCTACTCTACTTTCACCTACAATCTCCTCTACCTCCAATCTGCTTTCAATTACAGTCTCCTTACAGGCTGTCTTCACTGATTCTACTTCAGTATCCCCTAAAGTCTCTACCCCCTCTGTTTTGCTCTCTCTTACTATCTCATCATTTCACCTACAATTTCCTCTGATTCAGATTTGTTTTCAACTACAATTTCATCTGACTCCAATCTGCTTTCAATTACAGTCTCCTTTCTCATCCATTTCTGATGTTCTCTATATGAGTTCTCCAACCACTCCTGATGTTCTTTTCTTTCTTTCTCTCTCCTTTTATTCATCTCCCTCAAGATATCAGCTAATGAAATTTCATGAATATCGATAGACTTTTCTTTCTTATCCGCCATCTCGAAGTACACCGTATAAAAATTAGCCCTTCCAAAATTTCACTTCACTTTACTGTCCCCCAAAAGCACTGACAATTTGCACTGAAATTATACACTCCTCTCCTAAATACCGAATGGTTTTCGTGCCCCACGTTGGGCGCCAAATGTAACATTTTTAATAAGTCCTTAAACGTGGTGTTAACTGTAAAGGTTCTATTTAACAAACATGATAAGAATAAATAATATACACTGTGTTGTGACCTTACCTGTGATAGTATAATATAATAAGTTGTTGAGCGCCAGATCCCTATTTAAGACAGTGAATCGAAATTTAAGAATTAACCTCGGCTATCAGCAGTAGAGTGAGACCTAATTATCCCTGGTCGTGGTGAGACAAAGTCATCTAACCAATCCAGTATTTAATCAAGGAGTATGATTGCCTTAAAGTACTAACTACAATGAAAGAAATAGGCATTACGTTAAAGAAAATGAATTTATTAAATGCAAAAACAAAATATTAATAAAACAGAATAGTGATAGTCACACAATTGAATTTAAAATTACTCAATGCGGCAATTAATTTAAAAGAAAATAAACATTAATGAATTGAATCTTTCTTGAAGTTACATATTACAGAGACGTCGGATATTCAATTGTTTGCTCACCCTTTTGAAGTATCATAAAAAAAGTGTGGAAGATGATCTCGATGTTGCGTTTCATATTTCTAAAAAAATGTTGTAGTATGTCATTTGATACTATTTAACATAACCAAGTCCGTTGCGACTTGTAGATTGATTGTAAAATTGATCTATAAGTCAGTGCGGACTGACATGTATCTTGGGTAGACATCACGCTGTATGGTTTGAAGTCGGATATTGGCTCAGCTCATTAGCTAAGACCCTCAGTTGACGCTCTCGTATTGTGGTCAGAACAATTGTTCCCTTAATGACTTGTCGTTCACTAATCATCTTGTAGACGCGGGTAACAGCTTATATCTTCCTTATCACGTGGTGTGCCAACTTCCCTCTCTTAAGAAGCAAGCTACCCCTTCTCTTCATGACTCCTTACTAGCAATTTCTTGACGAGTACCTTGGCTCCAGTAGTGACGTATTGGTTGCACCATAGTTGGAAATAATATTTTCCATTCCTTCTCGAATGAACTCGATGGTCGAACTCGTGATGGTTACTCATGACAGTGACGCTGTATGCCGTGGTGAAATAACTACTACGACGTTCTGTTTGTGACGCATAGGGTTAGTCCATATCGCCAGTCTTGTTGCAATATATAATACTTCGTCTCTTTACAAGTAATTGTTAATAAAAATCTAATTGAATATAATAATAAAAACCGCTTACAATTATCTGATATAAAAATCATCTCATCGATGTACTAATTAATAAGAATAATAATAACATGATAAATGAATAACCCTTTAAATATAACAGTTATGGGATCGAATCGTTACACATTTTGTAAGTATTTTGAACCTAACTAAATTTTGTGCGTCTTTTTCAATCTAAATTCCTTTTGTGAGTATTTTCCTTCTAAATTACCTTTTGTAAGTACTGTATTTCCATTGTACATTTTGTGAGTCATTACAATCTGAGTTCCATTTTGTAAGTATTTTCAGTCCAGTTTAATTTTCGTTATTAACGGCCGAGGAGAACCGATCCGCTGATCACGCGTCACCCCAATATCTGCAGGCCAAATGGCTGGGCAGCGGTCGCTTGGTAGGCCTCGCCCTTATAGGGCTGTAGTGCCGGGAGTTATTTATATATTACAAGCTGTACCCGGCATGCGTTGCAATGCCAATCAAAGAAAGTGTTGGCGTTGAAATTCTGTTTCTTGAAGTGCTTTTGGATACACAACATGTTAACTGCCTCTAAGCTATCATAAAATGGATTTTCTAATTTAGAACCATTCGTGGGAGCGTGCACAACAACTTTCAAAAAGTTTCATCGCTGTCACTCATTTGTTGAATCTAATCGTACGCTACCAATTGTGAAATGGATTTACTAAGTCGAAACCCTTCCCTGGCGTGTACACAATGACTCATCAATGATTCATCGCAATCGGATGAATGGTATATGCACGTATAGGGGTTTTTGTTTAAACGATTCGTGCGCTGTCACTCATTTGTTGAATCTACTCGTGCGCTACCTATTGAGAAATGTATTACTAAGTCGAAGCCCTTCCCTGGCGTGTACACAATAACTCATCAAGGTTTCATCGCAATCGAAGAATGTTATATGAACGCAATAGGGAATTTTGTTGAAACGCTTCGCGCGTCGTCACCCATTTGTTGCATCTACTCTTGCGCTACTTATTGTGAAATGGATTTACTAAGTCCCCTTCCCTGGCGGGTACAAAATAACTGATCAATGTTTCATCGCAATCGGATGAATAGTATATGAACGCATACCTGATTTTGTTTAAACGATTCGCACTCCGTCACTCATTTGTTGAATCTACTCGTGCGCTACCTACTGTAAAATGTATTTACTAAGTTAGAAACCGTCACGTAAGTGTCCACAACATCTCACCCAAGTTTCATCGCTATCGTCGTTCATTTGTCGAATCTACTCGTGTGCTACCTACTGTGAAATGTATTTACTAAGCCAGAAACCTTCCTTGGAGTGTCAACCATATTTCACCCAAGTTTCATCGCTAACGGCAGAATGGTATATGACCTTATACGGGACTTTGTTGAAACGCTTCGCGCGTCGTCCCTCATTTGTTGAATCAACTTGTGCGCTGCATATTGTATAGGGGATTTACTAAGCCAGAAATTTTCCATGACGTGTACACAACATCTCACCCAAGTTTCATAGGTACGGACGAATGGTACATGTATGCATACGGGACTTGGTTGAAACGCTTCGCGTGTCGTCGCTCATTTGTTGATTCTACTCTTGCGCTACATATTGTAATATGGATGTACTCAGCCAGAAACCTTCCCTGGAGTGTACACAACACCTCACCCAAGTTTCATCGCAATCGGATGAATGGTATGTGAACGTATACGGGACGTTGTCGAAACGCTTCGCGCGTAGTCACTCATTTGTTGAACATAAACGTGCGCTTCGTATTGTAAAATGGATTTACTTAGCCAGAAACCTTTCCTGGAGTGTACACAACAATTCACCAAACATTTATCACTATCAGACGAATGGTATATGACTTTATACGGGACTTTGTTGAAACGCTTCGCGTGTCATCGCTCATTTGTTGAATCTACTGGTGCGCTACCTATTGTAAAATGTATGTACTAAGCCAGAAACCTTCCCTGGAGTGTACACAGCATCTCACCCAAGTTTCATCGCTATCGGATGAATGGTATATGAAATTAAATGGGACTTTGCTGAAACGCTTCGCGCGCCGTTGCTGATTTGTTGATTCTACTCGTGCTCTACCTATTTTTAAAGGGATTTACTAAACTAGACACCTTCCCTGGAGTGCACACAAAATCTCAGCCCAGTTTCATCGCTATCGGACGAATGGTATATGAACGCAAACGTGACTTTGTTGAAATGCTTCGCGCGTCGTAGCTCATTTGTTGAATCTAATCGTGCGCTGCCTATTGTAAAGTGGATGTACTAAGCCAGAAAATTTCCCTGCAGTGTACACAACATTTTACGCAAGTTTCATAGCTATCGGACGAATGGTATATGAATGCATTCGGGACTTTGTTGAAATGCTTCGCGCATCGTCGCTCATTTGTTGAATCTACGCGTGCGCTACCTATTGTAAAATGGATTTACTAAGTCAGAAACCTTCCTTGGAGTGTACTCAACATCTCACCCAAGTTTCATCGCAATCGGACGAATGGTATATGAACACATACGGGACTTTGTGGAAATGCTTCGCGCATCGTCGCTCATTTGTTGAATCTACGCGTGCGCTACCAATTGTAAAATGGATTTACTAAGTCAGAAACCTTCCTTGGAGTGTACTCAACATCTCACCCAAGTTTCATCGCTATCGGACGAATGGTATATGAACACATACGGGACTTTGTTGAAATGCTTCGCGCATCGTCGCTCATTTGTTGAATCTATGCGTGCGCTACCTATTGTAAAATGGATTTACTAAGTCAGAAACCATCCTTGGAGTGTACTCAACATCTCACCCAAGTTTCATCGCAATCGGACGAATGGTATATGAACACATACGGGACTTTGTTGAAATGCTTAGCGCATCGTCGCTCATTTGTTGAATCTACGCGTGCGCTACCTATTGTAAAATGGATTTACTAAGTCAGAAACCTTCCTTGGAGTGTACTCAACATCTCACCCAAGTTTCATCGCAATCGGACGAATGGTATATGAACACATACGGGACTTTGTTGAAATGCTTCGCGCATCGTCGCTCATTTGTTGAATCTACGCGTGCGCTACCTATTGCAAAATGGATTTACTAAGTCAGAAACCTTCCTTGGAGTGTACTCAACATCTCACCCAAGTTTCATCGCTATCGGACGAATGGTATATGAACACATACGGGACTTTGTTGAAATGCTTCGCGCATCGTCGCTCATTTGTTGAATCTACGCGTGCGCTACCTATTGTAAAATGGATTTACTAAGTCAGAAACCATCCTTGGAGTGTACTCAACATCTCACCCAAGTTTCATCGCAATCGGACGAATGGTATATGAACGCATACGGGACTTTGTGGAAATGCTTCGCGCATCGTCGCTCATTTGTTGAATCTACGCGTGCGCTACCAATTGTAAAATGGATTTACTAAGTCAGAAACCTTCCTTGGAGTGTACTCAACATCTCACCCAAGTTTCATCGCTATCGGACGAATGGTATATGAACACATACGGGACTTTGTTGAAATGCTTCGCGCATCGTCGCTCATTTGTTGAATCTATGCGTGCGCTACCTATTGTAAAATGGATTTACTAAGTCAGAAACCATCCTTGGAGTGTACTCAACATCTCACCCAAGTTTCATCGCAATCGGACGAATGGTATATGAACACATACGGGACTTTGTGGAAATGCTTCGCGCATCGTCGCTCATTTGTTGAATCTACGCGTGCGCTACCTATTGTAAAATGGATTTACTAAGTCAGAAACCTTCCTTGGAGTGTACTCAACATCTCACCCAAGTTTCATCGCAATCGGACGAATGGTATATGAACACATACGGGACTTTGTTGAAATGCTTCGCGCATCGTCGCTCATTTGTTGAATCTACGCGTGCGCTACCTATTGCAAAATGGATTTACTAAGTCAGAAACCTTCCTTGGAGTGTACTCAACATCTCACCCAAGTTTCATCGCAATCGGACGAATGGTATATGAACACATACGGGACTTTGTTGAAATGCTTCGCGCATCGTCGCTCATTTGTTGAATCTACGCGTGCGCTACCTATTGTAAAATGGATTTCCTAAGTCAGAAACCTTCCTTGGAGTGTACTCAACATCTCACCCAAGTTTCATCGCTATCGGACGAATGGTATATGAACACATACGGGACTTTGTTGAAATGCTTCGCGCATCGTCGCCCATTTGTTGAATCTACGCGTGCGCTACCTATTGTAAAATGGATTTACTAAGTCAGAAACCTTCCTTGGAGTGTACTCAACATCTCACCCAAGTTTCATCGCTATCGGACGAATGGTATATGAACACATACGGGACTTGGTTGAAATGCTTCGCGCATCGTCGCTCATTTGTTGAATCTACGCGTGCGCTACCTATTGTAAAATGGATTTCCTAAGTCAGAAACCATCCTTGGAGTGTACTCAACATCTCACCCAAGTTTCATCGCAATCGGTTGAGTGGTATATGAATGCATAGGAGACATACACACCCACAGACAAACTATCACGTAAGATTGATTTTTATATATATAGATATTATATTAATTTTCGTTATGGTTTCCATGTCATTGTCATTTTCGCTATCACCCAGACCATTAGGGGCCGATTACCTAGATGTTAGGTCCCTTAAAACAACAATTATTATCATCATCATCATCATCATCATCATCATCATCATCATCATCATCATCATCATCGGGGGTTGCCGTTGCTTCACGTCCGTAGGTTTAACCTGTAAGTACCCTACACGTGACCCCTGGGTGGTGCTAAGAAAGCAACAACTCTGGCTGCTAGACAAACCTTGTGATCTCCTAGCACAATCACATCACTATGACTCCTCTCATCAACAACGGTTCTTTTAAGAACCAAAGACGTAGATACGTTGGACCAAGTACTAGAATCCTACAGATTAATATAGAGAGTATTGGCAGATCTAAAAGTCAATATTTATCCAAGCTCTGTTTGGAGAATAATATTGATGTAATTGCCATCCAAGAAACACATGCAAATGATGAAGACCAACTCAAATCAAGAGGCAAAATACCAGGATATGACCTCCTTGGTGCAACTTACCATCTAGCTTATGGGATTGCCACGTATGTGCGAAACACTATTGAGAATGCCTACTTAATCTCATCTAATGCCATTAATGACATCCATGAAGTTGTAATACAAATTGGAGACTTGCACGTTGTAAACATCTACAAACCTCCCGCAGTTCAGTGGCCATCTGAAGTCCTCCACCTACATCCTCATCCAGTTATTTACACAGGTGACTTCAACAGTCACCATGAGCAATGGAAATATAACTCCAATGATTCTAATGGAGAAGCTTTAGTTTCATGGGCAGAAGTACACAATTTTCATCTAATATTTGATGCCAAAGACAGATGCACATTTAGATCAGCTGCCTGGAGGCGGGAGTCCAATCCGGACCTGTGTTTTGTGTCTTCAAACGAGAACCTCAAACCACTAGCAACCACACGTAGAGTTCTACCTGATTTCCCACATAGTCAGCACCGCCCAGTTATTCAAGAAGTAGGCATACAAATCCCCCTGGTGAATTCCATTCCTCGTCCACGCTGGAACTTTCAGAAAGCTAACTGGTCTGAGTTCTCTATAAATCTTGATAAAGTCTTAGGGTGGATTCCTCCTTTAAGTAACAACTATGGAAGATTTGTTGGAGCAGTATTAAGCATAGCAAAAAAGTTTATTCCCAGAGGATACCGGAAGGAATATATTCCTGGCTGGTCTGAAGTCAGTGAGAAACTGTACGAGGACTTCCTTTCTACTGGAGAACAAGAAATAGCAGATTACCTGCTGCATAGCCTTGATGCCACGCGTCGACAGAAATGGCTGGACACTGTCGAAAATCTAGACTTCAAACACTCAAGCAGGAAAGCCTGGTCCCTCTTACGTAATTTGGGAGGTGGAAATCGAACAACACGAAATAACAACTTAATAAAACCAAACAAAGTTGCTGCTCACATTGTCTCAATATCTAAGCCATCTATCTCCCGGCCTCATGCCATTCAAGTAAAACGAGAACTGCGAACCATGTTATCAGAATGCCCAGATAATAGCTCTTATTCTATACCTTTCAGCCCTGAAGAGATATCGTCAGCTCTAAAAGACATTAAATCAGGTAAAGCCCCAGGTCTTGATGGCATACACCCAGAATTCCTTCTGCACTGTGGTGAGTATGCTAAAAGATGGCTAGCCCAGTTTTTCACCAATATTTTACAAACAGGGTTCATTCCTCGATAATGAAACAGACGAAGATCATTGGTATCTTGAAACCAGGTAAACCCAATAACGAAACCCAAAGTTATCGTCCTATTTCTCTTCTGAGCATGATGTACAAACTACTTGAGAGGCTCCTGTATAACAGAATACATAATGAATTACATGAAAAGATTCCTGTTGAACAGGCTGGATTTCGTCCAAACCGAAGCTGTGTGGATCAAGTTCTTTCACTTACATCTTATATAGAGGCAGGATTCCAGAAACAGCAAAAGACCTCTGCTGTATTTATTGATTTATCATCCGCCTATGATACTGTGTGGAGACAGGGCATTGTTAATAAGTTTCTCCGTGTCATACCCTGCAGAAGAACAGCAAGACTCCTGAACAACATGCTGACTGATAGACCTTTCCAGGTAACCACAGGGAATGCCGTTAGTGACCAGAGGACTCTTAACAACGGACTACCCCAAGGCTCATTCCTAGCTCCGCTATTATTCAGTCTCTATATAGCAGATATGCCAGACACCCAGTCCAGGAAGTTCGGCTATGCTGAGGATTGGGTGTTAGCAACTCAACACAAACAAATCGAGGCCACTGAAGAAATATTAACGAAAGACTTATGTGCAATGATTCAATACTTCCGTAAATGGGGACTTCAACCGAACCCTAATAAAACTGAATCCATGTGCTTTCATCTGAGCAACATCCTAGCCAACCATGAACTAAACATATATTTTGATGGAAAACGTGTGATTCATAACAAATACCCAAAGTACCTTGGAGTGACACTTGACAGAACACTGTCATTTAAACAACACCTAACAAACACTGCAGCCAAATTGAGGTCAAGAAATAACATCCTACAAAAACTGTGTGGTACAACATGGGGTTCCACTGCGTCTACCCTCCGATCAACTGCCCTAGGTCTTGTATACTCAGCAGCAGAATATTGCAGCCCTGTTTGGCTAAACAGTAGTCACACGAAGCTAGTAGATGTTCAACTAAACCAAACTATGCGGATTATTACTGGTACAATCAAGTCCACACCAGTTTTCTGGCTACCTGTCCTGAGCCGTATTCCACCTCCTACGCTGAGAAGAAAGAATATCCTCCTGAGAGAATTTAACAAAATCTGCAACAACCAACAGCTGCCAATCCATGAGGACATACCTGCAATCCAAATCAATAGACTCCGCTCCAGACACCCTGCAATCAGAACAGCCAACAACCTGGCAGACCATAACTTCAATCTTCATGAAGCCTGGGCAGAAAATTGGTACACAAACACTCCACCAGAGCTACACAGTTTTCTCCATAGTAACAACAATCCATGGGAACTTGATCTGCCCCGTAGGACATGGTGTACACTGAACAGGATACGCACCAACCATGGGAGATGTGGTGATCTACTATACAAATGGGGAAAGATCACCTCTCCAGAGTGCACGTGTGGCTTCCAGTGTCAGACCATCAAGCATATAGTTGAAGAGTGCCCTCAGAACTTATATCCTGGAAACCACTTTGACTTTTTGTTTTCTACAGCAAATGTGTTAAACTATGTAAATAATATATCTGTAAATTTGTAAATTATGGTCATATTTTCTTTGTGTTCCAAAAAGTGATGTGTAATTGCCATACGATTAATAATAATCATTATCATCCATAACTCGAAGTTTCCTTGTTTACTAGCTCTGAGATAAATTTGTCTCCTAGGGTGACAACTTACTCAATGAGACATCCGTACAGAAGCATCGTCTCGGAATCAGGTCTTCTAAACCTGCTATCTGCATGTTCCGGGAATAAATTACTGCGCCATTTCAAATCCCGTGTTTGAAAACTCCACCGCGATAGATAGATAAATAATGCCTTTATTGGTGGCGAAGTTAGGGTTCAAGGCCCTCTCTTACACTTAACCACTAAAAGAGTATACATCTACATGACTTATAATTACAAATACCAATAGCACGAATAATATTAATAGCAATAAGAATAGTGATAATATGAATAATAGTAGAATCATGAATTTCAAAAATACACAATGGAAAGTACCCTTAAATGACGTAACTACAGAAATCCAATCATTCATCTCATTCATTCATTCGTTCATTCAACATTTATTTATTTATTTATTTATTTACCTTGTCAAAAATTAAACAAAAAATCTTAAAATAAGTCCAATATGACTATATATAACTAAAATGAGCACAATATGACGTAAACCATAAATATTACCAAAATATGCATGTATAGGCAAAATAAGCTCAGGATAATAAAACGACTTTCCCTTAATTTCGAACCTTATTTATGACTCATGATCATGACACAATTGGGACTGATGACCCCAAAGTTGCGCCTCCGTTAAGACAACAAAAATCACCAGCAACAACATAGTGGCCATACTACACTATAGATGGCCATGCTGAGTAAACGTAGCGTGCACCGAGTGTGTTGTTCTCGTGCGAGGTAGAGACAACTTATTATAATTATAATAATAATAATTATTATTATTATTATTATTACAAAATTAGCATATAGACATCCCGTAAGAGCAAAGACCTCCTGTTTACACAGGGACGTGCTCGTGATTAGGCTCCGAAGGTGATCAATCCTTGGGAGCTTTTGTCTCATTATTTCATTACTGACGCTTCATCCTCTCTCTATCCCTTACACGGGCTTGTCTAAGTCAGCTTGCCAGCGCGCTGTTATGAGACGTCGGCTAAGCTGCTCGTTATTGAATCCTTTCTCCACTGAGGTGGAGATCTTCGCACGCGAGTAAAGTTTCTGGCCGATCCTGTAATACGACACAGGATGGAATCTCTGCCATAGTATCTGCCAGTCAGGCAAGCGCACATGCTGACAAGTAGGCTACTAGCATTCTGAGAGAGTCAGTGGCTATAGTTGACCAATGTCTGAGAGCGATCAAAGGAACTACTCACGTGTGGCGGAGCTCTTTCCGGTCACGGTGGGTGTGTGGTTATAGTGTCGGACTACCAACCCCAAGATTGTAGGTTCTCTCCTGGCCATGGTAAGTAATTTATGAAAGGCGACAAAAATCACGATACTCATGTCATACGTTGTTGGCATGTTAAATAACCCATTTGAATTCAGTAGGCCGAGTTCATAATGGCAAAATTAATCTCGGGATTTTCCGCCAACACAAAGTTCCTCATTTCTCTACTAGAAAGCGGTATAGCGCCAAGGAGCTTATAGGATATCTAACCTCCTTGACATTCATAGCGCTCCAAGGAGCATTAAATTCGACACGCAAGCTGCCCTCTGGGTGTCAATTAACAAAGCTTGCATCCGGCACCCGAGGCCACACGATATTATTATTATTATTATTATTATTATTACGGAGTGAGTCCGTCATTTTGTGTAGATTAAGGAAAAGTCATGTAAGATCCATTCACTCATACCTAATGAGAAGGGAAAACCCCTCACTTTGTACCTGTGGAGCCGTGTTCACCGTGGCCCAAATTTTAACCACCGTGGCCCAAATTTTAACCGAGTGCGTGGATCTTGCTGACTTACGAAGGAACCTTGGTTTGAGATGACACTCGATCATATATTAACCTATGACGTGGTGGCTGCTGATCTCGTCTGCTGCTTGATATATGAGAGGGTGTTTGGGCCAGTAATCTAAATTCTCAAGTGTACCAAAATAAAGTGCTCTTTCTTTCTTTCTTTCTTTCTTTCTTTCTTTCTTTTTTCTTTCTTTCTTTCTTTGAAGTTCTGATTCTTTGTTTTCCGTATATTCTTGTTGTTATAATTATTTGTTCTATTTAATACTTTGGTTTTATTATTTTCACTTCTCTTCAGTATTTAGGCGCCCACCTCTACTTTTTAAATACATCTAAGTGTGTAATTTTATCTGTGTTAAAAGGGGCAGATGACCTCGCTGTTCCGCCCCTTAAATCAACAATAACAAACTAGACACTAGTGGTAAAAATTTATGCCGAGCGATTTCAGGAAGTGTAAGCTACTCCAGGGTATGATCGAAGGCAGGGGTGATCACACTTCCAGTGCAAACCTGAGCAGAGGTGGGTTGGATTCCCACCTCAGCCATCTTAGAATTAGCTTTCCGTGGTGTCCCACTTCTACTCCGGGAAAATAGTGGGGTGGTTCGTACTTTAAGGCCATGGCCACCTCAAACCCATTCCGTGCCTCAATTACACACATACACCACAATAACACAGGTTATCTGACAAATTCTACACATACCTAAGTATACAGGCCTGAAATGATCGCAATGTCCTAGCTCCTAAACGAAAAAAAAAAAAAAAAAAAAAAAAAAAACTAGATTTCACGCTGAAAGGCAAAACTGTCTCAAATGAAAGTGAATGATGAATGAATGCTAACCACTACACCATGAGGTGTACAACAAGGGAATAGCCTATGAAGACTGCCTTGTTCAGAAGTTTCAACATTCTTAGGAATGCTCAACTTTCTAGTGAACAGACTTGTTTCCCAGAACAGCTTCTCTCCTATTTCTATCCGTGGAAAATATAAATCAGTTTATAATATTTAATTTTCACAGATCCAAGAGAAGAGAAACTCAACCAAGCTGTCAAGAAAGTGGGTCAGACGACACCTCGCTTAGCTCGGCTATGGTAATCTGGGTCAACGAACTGTCGTCTTTACCATACAGTAGTTATTATTACTGACGGGACACCAAAGCACGTTATTCAGCGTGGCATTACGCAATATTGACTGTATAACATTCCATTGTTCACGGCTCGCTTGTTTTCGTGCGTAACCAGGTTTCTACTGGCCAGTAGCGAGGCGTGACATCGTCCGAATTGTTGGTTGGTTCCTTAGTTTAGGGGCTGCGACAACGCAGTAATGTAGCGCCGTGTACTTTGGGTGTGTGTAGAATTTGTCTGATAACCGGTGTCAATTGTGATGACTGTATTAGTGTGTGTTATTATCTGTGATTCAGGTAGAAGGACTGCAGACGATTAATTGTTTCAAGTAGTTCCTACTTTTGCTACCAAATGCTACCGTCCACGACACCTAGCTGCGGACGTAGCTACTAAATGCCATCACAGTCACCACCTGGCGGCGAACGTTAGAACTAATATAGTGTTATCAAACTAACCTACAAATTTTAGCTTCCACATGTGTAGTTAGTAGAAGGTTCTATTTCTTGCCATAAATCTATGACATGAGACCACTGTCTTTACTTCCCCTCCGATGGAAGGCATACTGAGGGATTTTTAACGCTCTTAAAAAAATCTGACGACTTCGGCCGGGTTTGAACCCGCGATCATGGGCATAGAAGCTCAGCATGCTACCGACTATGCCACCGAAGCAGCTCGAGATCCAAATTGTAAGCGGTAATAACGAACCTGGACCTCCAAAACAGTATTTAACGTTGAGAGGTTTTTCAACTTAGTACATAACACGAAGAGAAATTGTCAAACATGATATTAATGCAGGTACGGTTGTGCAGGAACACTTCACGAATAACGTGAATATTAAGACGATGCAATCATACGATGCTAGCTACTAGCCAGATTCATGCTGGCAACATTGTCACGCATGGATTACTCAATATTAAGCTGAAATATTATGTTCTACAGGTCTATGTGTGAAACGTTTGGAACTATTCGCCTGCATAGTTTCTGTTATATTGAGTCCCGAGCTCAAATCTACAGAGAGTAATTATCAACAGTTGGCAGCCCTGGTGACACTAGATTACTCGTATATGCATAATCAGATCTGTTAAGGTACACAAAAAAAAGTACATACGAAATTTGGTTACATGTAGTTAACTATGTCCAAGGTCGCGGGTTCAAACCCGGCCGAAGTCATCGGATTTTTTAAGAACGTTAAAAATCCCTCAGTATGCGTTCCTTCGGAAGGGAATAAAGCCGGCGGTCCCATGTCATAGATTTATGGCATGAGAAAGAACCTTCCACTAACTACACTTGTGTGAAGCCAAAATTTGTAGGTTAGGCTTCAATAGGCTAATGCTCTTAAGTTACAACGTTCGTCACCGGGCGCAAGTTGCGATGGCATCTAGTAGTAGTGAAGTTCACAGCTAGGTGTCGTGGACGGCAGCATTTGGTAGCGAAAGTAGGAAGTACCGGTACTTGAAATTATTGTCTGAAGTCCTTACTTGAATTAAAAACAGATAACACACACTAATACCGTCATCACAATTAACACCGGTCGTCAGACAGATTCTACACACACCCAAAGTAGACGGGGCTACATGACCATGTTGTCGCAGCCTCTAAACTAAGGAACCAACCAACCAACCAACCAACCAACGTGTAGTTAACTCTGGAGAGTTGGTTGGTTGGTTGGTTGGTTCCTCAGTTTAGGGGTTGCGACAACGTGGTCATGTAGCCCCGTGTACTTTGGGTGTGTGTAGAATCTGTCTGATAACCGGTGTTAATTGTGATGGCTATATTAGCGTGTGTATCTGTTTTAATTCAAGTAAGGACTGCAGACATTGATTTTTTTCAAGTAGTTCCTACTTTTGCCGCCAAACGCCACCGTCAACGACCAACTAGTTCAGAACTTAGTTACCAGATGCCACCGCAGTCGGCTCTTGACGACGAACGTAGGAACCTAAGAACGTTAGTCAAATGTTTACCCTATATATAATTTAGCTTCACACAGATGTAATTAGTGGAAGGTTCTTTAACATGCCATAAATCTATGACATGGGACTGCCGGCTTTACTTCTCCTCCGAAGAAAGGCATACTGAGGGATTTTAACATTCTTAAAAAATCCGACGACTTCGGCCGGGTTTGAACCCACGATCTTGGACATAGAAGCTCAGCATGCTACCGACTACGCCACCGAAGCCGCTAATCTGGAGAGTAATCTAGCCAGCTTATGGTAACAAAGCAACAGCGCTGGAAAATCTTTATCTCTAATAAAAAGCAGGAAATATGTGAACTATTTCCTGGTACGTTAGCCTCGTCACCACCGATTACCCTACTATGCTCGCCACGAACCGGAACATCAATGTGGTCTCTTAGGTCTTGGGGTGACTACCAGTATAGCCCCAAAAAAACACGGAAACTGCAGACACATGGGCGGGCTGCGTTCGGGGTCGGTAGCAACCTACAATGATCGACAAGGAACAAGATCACCAAAGTCCACCAGGGACGGGGTACGCTTATCTCAGGGGTTAGCCACGACAGCCTCCTTATGGTGGAGCATGTCGCTTACAAGTTCGGTCAAACATAACACAATACAGTCACGTGACGAAATACTACGAACTACCAACACCAAACACACTAACCACTACACCGCCTCAGGGCCGTTTGAGTCACCGAAACAGTGGTACACACATATTAAGAAATCACACCCATGGCGAGCAAGAGTGAACAACAACAAATTCGCGAAATAATTTGATGATAATTGTTTTAAGGGGCCTAACATCTAGGTAATCGGCCCCTGATGATCTGGGTGATAGTGAAAAATACGATGAAATGGGAACCACAACGAAAAACCAATTTAGATGGGAAATATTTACTAAATGTAACTAAGACTGAAAACACTCACAAAATGTAATTTAGAGTGGAAATACCTACACAATACAATTTAGACTGAAACATACACACACACAAAAGATTGAAAACACGCACAAAATGCTGCTCAGATTCAAAATACTCACAAAATGCAATTTAGATTAAAATACTTACAAATAACAATATTAGATTGACAATACAGTACTTACAAAATGCAAGTTAGGTTGAAAATACTTACACAATGTAATTTAGATTGAAAATGCGAACAAAATGCAGTTTAGATTAAAATTACTAACAAAATGTAATTTAGATACACAGGGGAGCCAATGCACAAACCAGTGCGGGAACCTTACAGAATAGAAGGAAAGAGGAGTGGGTCCGCCCCAAAGGCAATTAAAAAAATAAAGGGGGAGAAAAACTGGACCCAGGTCAGAAATCCCTCTGGGTCGTCAACTCCCGAACTCACTAGCCCTGAGCCCTTGAGTGAATGTTGAAAATAAAGAGAAGGGATCAGGAAAGATAGAGGGATCAGGAAAGATGAGAGAAGGGCCAATTAAGGTGGGAAAGGAAGAGACTCCCTAGGCCTCTGATACCCTAATACCGTCGGGGTCGGAAATAAACTCGCTCCGAAGCTAGTAATTAGAATTTCTACTGAATGGAGATAGTTGGAAGAAATAAAAACGCAAAAACACTTACAGTGGGCGATGTATTTAAGATGGAGATATGCTGTCGGAGACCTTTCTGTAGAATTTTTCTTGCTGAACAATATTCTCACACTCATAGTATATAGATATTTTAACGGTTTACCAAGCGTAAGCTTCAAAGGCGCACGGACGGCAGGTTTTTCTTCGACTCTATTCACTGAAATCGTTACTGCTAGGCTTCCTTTGGTCATAAATGAATGTTTTTATACAGAAACATTTCTCGAGAAATCCTTTACAGAACGGTGAAAACCACAAAATCCATCCAGTGGTTCTCGAGATCACCCATTATATCCAAGAATCGGCGACTTCTTTTTAATACTTTGTAGAGATGCTTGATTAACAAGTTTATAAAAAGAATACCATAGGTTGCTTGATTTGAAAGGAATAATAGATTCCAGTAATATGGTTTTCTATGAAGATGGCCAGGGTTCAATTCCCGACTCTGTCATGAATTTTAATCTTAGTCTGAGGTTGGTCAGCCTCTAAGAGACAGTTGAGAAGAGTGGTTGGTTCGCATCCTGTTGTCGACCATAGTAAAAGTGATTTAGAGGGCTGGGTTAGCGAAGGAGGTGGTTGTGGTCTAATTTTACGCACTGTCCTGACATTTGCTTCGGATAGAAGAAGTGTGACATCGGGAAACCACATCTAAAATGGCTGAGATGGGAATTATATCCACCTCTTCTCATTTATTTATCGAGGCTGAGTAAACCATATTTTCTTGGCTTAACCGGGAATTGAACCCACGACCTTACACAAACTGAGGAACTTAGGAATAGGTCTCCAGAATAACTGCTTTCTGCAAACTAGTATGATATTATTATTAATACTATTACTGATCTCACAGGAAAATAAAGTACATCTCTACACATGACCTCGGAGGGCGTAGCGGCGCAGCGGTCAAGCTGTTGGCCTATCGCCACGGCGGACCAAGTTCGATTCCCGGTCAATCCATGTGAGATTTTCAAAGTGAAAGGCCATGCCCTATGGTTCGGATTCCAGTATGACCCGTAGCTCATAATCGTGAGATAAACGGCCACGTAAAACTATAAACTTCCTTGTTACATGACCTTGGCGAGACCTGTGATTCTGTATGGCTGTGACCACCCCCACATACGTTTGCAGAACGTAGGCTATCTGCGTTTGTGAAAAGAAGGTCTTACTGAAAATATACGGTCCAATATCTTATATATAAAGTGAAAGTCTGTATGTATGTGGGTATGTGGGTGGGCGGATTTGTTCCGTATACAAATCCACACCGTTCCATCAATCTCAACCAAATTTTGCGTACACATAGTTTAGGACAGAAGGAACGGCTGGCTACATGAATTTCCGATAGTCTTTCTCATTCTTCTGATTTCGGCCTTTTTGCACTCAAGCAAAGGCTAATAAATCAGAAAATAAACTGATGAAGTAATAGCAAGGCCGGCTATCTCCATAGCATCAGTAGCTCGAGACGGGACCACCAAGTTTCCATCTCTCTCGGTAAGAGGCCATGCTACACGCACTGCCAGCTAGATCGCATTCCTCCAAGCTGCTTTAAACTGCATGTCCATTCAACACAAGATAGGTTAAGGCACCAACGCACTGTCTTTCGAAATTCACTCTTTCTCGCTTGTTTTATGAACTCGCGAAAGAGCCTCCTTTTGTTGAAGACCTCAGATTGCAGCTGCTCCTGCCATCTACATCGGGTTATGAAGACTAATGCAGGAAATAAAGTTAAAGAGAGGAAGCATATGGCAGGAATTTTATATCACGGATGCGATGACATCGCGGGATTGAACGAGGGCTTTCTATGGGATGAGACACTTGTTAACCAGATTCTCAGTGCATGGGTTCCACTTCAGGGTGTGTGCAAACAAAATGTACCATCAACCGGATTGTAGGTGCGTGTGTGCCCTCTGCGGCAAAGCGTGTGACAGATATCATGTAATGCAGTGTGATCAGAGGAAGTTATCTCTGTTACAGTTTTGTACTAGTGATAAGTAATTAATTTCACAGTCATTGTGTGCAGAACCTAGTTAAAGGAATTGTCCTTCCTGCACAACTCAGTGCGTGAAGATGGTCGCATTGCTTCCCGTATAGGGCGCACACGCATTCCTCGTTCGGCGAGTGTTGCGTCTTCGTGGAGCATAGCTTGGGGTGAAATCCGTGCTCAGCTAATTGTCTTAATTCGTAGTTGGCTTCTTTCCACTTGTCGGTGGTCGTCGCGTCTGCGCTGTAGGAGTCCAGTCACATTTCTGTTTCTTTCTGTGATGATGATGCTGATGTTCGAGAAAAGATAAGTCATGTTTAATTCAATTGCATATTTTGTGTTCTAATAAATTTATTTTCACTCCCAGCTGGATCGCATCCCTCCTGGCTGCTTTAAACTGCCTGCCCATTCAACACTCACAATCAGACGCGTACAGGATATATACTGTATATTAATTCACCGTTAGGTAGCAGCGGCTACCTACCGCGGCTTTTTAAGGTGACGATACCTGAAACTTTGGAGGCTTAATATCGAGATTGAAAAGACGTGAAAACATGGTACTAAGTTAGTTCTTTTTGTTATTCAATCAGCATAAAGAATATGATATTAATTCAGACACATACTTACGGGCAAATTTTCAATTTATAGGAAAGCGAAACATACATGGTGATGGAGGTGATTGTTTTCAAGGGGCGAAATGTCTTCATTTGCCCGTAATTATACGGTACGGATGATAATAAACAGCAACTACTTCCAACTAATTTAAATCTAACTTACATACTAGACGAGATAATAATAATGATATCGTATGGACTCGGATGCAGAGTGCAAGCTTTGTTATTTGACACCCAAAGGATGAAAAGAAAAGAATAAGGGCAATAAAAGACAGGGAAAAGAAATGCCTCCAGCCGCCGAAGAATGGGATGTTGATTAATTTAGGGCTTTGCAACATCGTGCTCATGTAGCCCCGTGTACTTGACTGTGTGTTGAATTTGCCTGATAACCCGTCTTATTGTCATGGCTGTATTAGTGTGTATTTATAAGTCAAGTGAATTGTCCGATGGTAACTCATAAAATGAGATACCTCGGCATTCAAACTTGCCCTGTTCTGATTTACAAAAGCGCACACAGCAGTACGTCATAATAAAATACAAAACACAACTTCACCATTAACACCTTGGGCGCCATTTGTAATGGTTTCTTTTTTAGTGAAGATGACAACAATACAGATACACTATTAGATTAATACACAATTAAATATTTCATTTTGATCACCCAAAAGTGGGCGACTATTTAAATAATTAGCTTTGCATATATTCAGTTTCAATATAGAAGAAACCATTACAAAATTTGTAATGGGTTATAGAGAGCTTTAGGGTTCTATTAATAATAAGAAAAGCGCTCCGCTAGTTGGGCGTCAATTTGTAATGTGTTAGAGAGATCTTAAACTTGATTACTGTTAATAAGAATAAAGTTAATAAAAAAAGGTTATTATTTAAATAGTCGCCCACTTTTGGGTGATCAAAATGAATCATTTAATTGTGTATTAATCTAATAGTGTATTTGTATTGTTGTCAGCTTCACTAAAAAAAGTACATAATGTGTAGTATCATATGTATTGCCAGGGCGCCAGATCATTTATATATCATGATCAAAATAATATATTAAACCTCGGTTAAATAGAGGTAGAGCATCGACATTCCTATCTCCAGCCGTAGTGAAACTTACGTAATCTAACCTTACGATAATTAGTTCAGGAGTATGGTGTTGCCTTATAGTAATTTCTAGCTACTAAAGGAAACCAGTCAAACATTTGAATTTGAAATGAATTTAATATATAAAAACAACAAGTGCAAAAGAAATATAAAATACTAAAGATAATAATAATAATAAATTTAAATTAAAGAATCTACTGAATTTACTTGTATTATGGGTCTTGATTGGAAATTGGAGTATACTGAGTTAATTGAATATTATTGAATTTAATAAGCATGATAGCCTTCTGATTTGACTGGAGTATAACTGTTTACATCGCTCACCGCATTGAAGATCTTTGTAGTTGGATTGTTGCGTAGAGAGTTCCAGATGGCCCTGATCTTCCTCAAAGTAATTAATTTATATGTGGATGACTGAATAAATTCCAAAAATCATCCCTGTGACAATAGCCTCGTACACAACCATGTCACAGTTTGATGAGACAGAATGTCTTATCAAATTCACATACTTAATAGTCAACTGTCTATTTTAGAACTGCGTTACAGACTCCCTCTCGCTACAAGTTCCTCTGCTCCACTCAGCATCATTCCCTCTCCTCCAGCAATTCAATAATAATAATCACCTTTCAGTTGGGCGGCCGTCATATATATAACATTCCCAGGTAAGGCACGTGTCACTCCTCTCTTCTGAGGTCGAGGCGAAATTAGCCCGCCTTTCACATATCAACAATGACAATACTTCTTTGTAGCGATTCTCGGGAGGTCCAGCCCACCTTTTGTATAATGTTGCAAAGGACTCATTCATCGGCCCAGCATTGTTAGTGGCAAGTCTTCATAGAATCTCTTCTTAGTATGATTTGTATACTGTAGAATATTTGATGTGACAGACATAAGTGTCTATTTATGTCATTTCCAAGAAGCCGTGGCTAAGCCGCCCTTCTGTGAACAGCCCTCCTCTTCTCTTGTTCGAATTTTCTTCAGAAATAATATTCAGTCAATCGTCAAACTTATTTCAAATATAATGTGTATCGCTCCAAGTCCTTTCAATTGTCATAATATTCTACATTACCGCATAATAATAGATATAAACATATTAGTTAACATAATAACTAATAAAAGGTAAAATGTGAACTTAAAAAATATTGATAATAATAATAATAATAATAATAATAAAATACGGTATATAAAATTATTTCATTCTGGTCACAAATTGGGACCATCACAGTATGGCCTCGGATGCCGAGTGCAAGCTTTGTTATTTGACACCCAAAGGATGAAAAGAAAAGAATAAGGGCAATAAAAGACAGGGAAAAGAAATGCCTCCAGCCGCCGATGAATGGGATGTTGATTAATTTAGGGCTTTGCAACATCGTGCTCATGTAGCCCCGTGTACTTGACTGTGTGTTGAATTTGCCTGATAACCCGTCTTATTGTCATGGCTGTATTAGTGTGTATTTATAAGTCAAGTGAATTGTCCGATGGTAACTCATAAAATGAGATACCTCGGCATTCAAACTTGCCCTGTTCTGATTTACAAAAGCGCACACAGCAGTACGTCATAATAAAATACAAAACACAACTTCACCATTAACACCAATACAAAACAAATGTCTGTAACAGTGACTTGAAAAAGCGGCGATCACAGTGGGTTGGTCTCTTAGCGTCTATATTTGGAAACGAGGTTGTACGCATAAACCAATACTGTAATCGTTTAATGGGCAGGCAGTTTAAAGCAGCCAGGAGGGATGCGATCCAGCAGGTAGTGGCCACACCATTTATTATCTAATGCAAGATAAAAACATTTGAAATCTAAACGCAATAAAAATCTGAAACCGTATGTCTTTTATTAACAGGGGACGTAATATGGAAATGAAATTAAAAAATAAATACATTGGCAAACCCTGCATTCGACATACTATTGCAGATTGTTCTTAAAGTAGCATTATTTTCTTTGTGATTATATTTCGGATGATAAGGACCAAACAGTAACTGCGGTGGTAGAAACACAGTTTGCCACCAGGACCGATGTGGCGGTAGTAACACAGAATGACACCAGGTACCGCAACGGACAGAGACAATCCAAGGAAATTAGTGTTGACCAAAGAGAATATAAATAAAGTGTTGACTAAGGCTAGCGGTACACATGACTACAGTTTGGATATTGACAAACGAGTCCTGTTCTTTGTACATGTATCTGATCTCCTATTTCTTCAAATAAAAAGTGTGTTCATCCCACATTTGCTGACCCCAACATTATCGATTGTGTCATAAACCACGATGGAGGATCTGGAAGAACAACTGCGTCAGCTTCAGACACAGAAGTTACTACTACAGCAACACATAGCATAAACATAACCACCTCAACGGCCTTCATCCTCACAGGTTAGTACCCATGTAAGCATAATTGCAGTGAAATAACCATCGTGGTGACTCTAAAGACTCCCTAATATACCAGTGAAGTGTAAGTAGTGTTGTACATAATATTATTCCCATGTAAATCAATGACGCCATGAACGCTGCAATGCTGCATACCAACAAACCAACCAACCCACAAACCAAGCAATCAACCAAACACGAAAAAACGCTCCACTTACGCTAATGGACTCAATCAGGCCAGCAACAACGAGTTACAACCGACGTATAAGATTTCCGAACTGTTTTCAACAGTAGCCACCTCAACTCCAAGGGGGTTTGGCGTGGCGGTAGTAATACAGTTTGCCACCAGGCAAACACAATTTGACACCAGGAACCGCCATGGGCAGAGACCATCCAAAGACATTAGTGTTGACTAAGACCAGCGTTTGCCATGACTACAGTTTGTTGGTTGACAAACGAGTTCTGATCTTTGTACATGTATCTGATCTTGGCTCTCAAAATAAAATGGGGCTCATCCCACAATAAGTTTGCATAAGAATACGATACATTATATAGTTCGTTTCTGTTCGTTCACACGAATTTTTCCTCTGTATTAGCCATTTTAGTGCTTACTGACGAATGATATTGTATAATGGTGTAGTTATCATATTTGCTTTCATATTTCTAGATTTGGAAATGAGCAGAAGAATACAACTCGGGAGTGCTTTCTACCAACAGGTAGGGGGACTAGTATGGAACAAGGATATACCAATTACGGCTAAAGAAGTTATGTACAAAGCATATTATGTTCCTATAATGGCATATGCAGCGGAAACTTGGACAATGACTAAGAGGGATGAGAGCAGAGTACAAGCAGCTGACATGAGATTCCTGAGAAGTATGGTCCAGAAAACGAGGAGGGACAGAGTGAGAAATGAAGATATACGGAAAGAACTGGGAGTACAGAAACTAAATGACAAACTGGAGCAAAAAAGATTGAGATGGTTTGGACATGTCAAACGGATGAATGAAGTAAGGTTACCAAGACGAGCACTGGAACGACGGATGACAGGGAAGAGAGGACGAGGAAGACCAAGAATGCGTTGGATGGACTCGGTGGAGAATAGTATTAGAAAACGGAACCTGGATTGGAACACTGTGTCGGAGGAGGAATGGTGGAACGACAGAGCAAAGTGGAGAGGAACCATATTTGCCCCCACCCAGTGTCAATTGGAAAAGGGGAAATGAAGATGATTATGATGATGATGATGATGATGTAGTTATCACGAATTCTAAACACCTTGAACTCCGCTATAGCATTTTAGGGATCATTGCGGTATGGGTTTAGAGAATATATTTATCTTACGAAATACGTTAGGGCCTAAAGAAGCCCAATGTGTTCTCAATCAATGCATCGTATTTGACATACTGGGATTATACGTTGCTGCATTTACTTTAACTAGGTGAGATAGGTTGGTTGATTCCTCTGTTTGGGGGCTGCGACTACGTGGCCATACAGCCCCGTGTACTTTGGATGTGTATATAATCTGCCTGATAACCGGTGTTAATGGTGATGGCTGTATTATTGTGTGTGATATGTAATTCAGGTAAGATCTGCAGACAGACAGTTTTAAGTAGTTCCTACTTTTGCTACCAAATGCTACCGTCAATGACACCTAGCTGCAAACTTGGCTAATAGATACCACCGCAACCAGAAAATCACGGTGAACGTTGGAACTTAATAGCTTTAATCAAATTTAACCGACAAATTTTACCTTCACTCGAGTGTAGCTAGTGGAAGGTTCTTTTACATCACATAAATCTATGACATGGGCCCACCGGCTTAACTTCCCCTCCAAAGGAAGGCATACTGAGAGATGTAAACGCTCTTTGAAAATCCGATGACTTCGGCCGGGTTTGAACCCGCGACCTTGGGCATAGAAGCTCAACATGCTACCAAATACGCCACCAAAGCCGTCCAATGTGAGATAATAGGCATGTAAATACAGCAATACTATTCCCTAATATGCAGCTATAGTAGCCTACACACTGACGTATGTACATGCATAAACCATTTCTCATTAATCGCACCATTTGTGCGGGGTTAAAAATCGTAAGTATATTTGACTCCAGAATAATGACTTTATATTCCAAGCATAGAATAATCTAAATATTGTTTCCTTTAAAAAGGTAGATGCAACAATTTAAAAATGAAAGAGAACTATGTGAACAAGACGTCTATATTACACCCATTACAACAAAAATAAAGACTCTCAGGAAAGAACTGTAATTGTCAGACTAGGTCCTTGAGAAATGTGCATATACAACCCTCTTTGTTATTGATTCATTCTCTACTACGTTATTGTACTCCACAGTACCTTTCGCTTAGATTTAAAGTGAGTTAATATTGCACTTGACTAACTTCAGGACCCAGGAGAACTATGTTTTAAACTCACTTAGGGGCAAAGTGAATATACTTTGCGTAATATATTGGCATGTATCTTTCTATAACATGTAAATACACCTCCCGGGCAACGCCGCGTAAAATAGCTAGTACTGTATAATGCAGAAACTGAAGGTGGGAAAGAAGACCTCAGAAAGATCAGTAGCCAAGCTTTGGAAAGACTAACATTAACCGATTTCTAGAGAGGATGAGGTTGCAGTAGTTGAGTCATGTAATTGGAGCAGAGGTTTTCATATCCAATTGCGTTTTCAACTCAATGCCGACTGGGAGGCGCCCGAGAGGCCGCCCTAAAATATATAATAGCCTAATAATAATAATAATAATAATAATAATAATAATAATAATAATAATAATAATAATAATTAGGGCTCGGATGTTTAAACCTAAAAATAGCCCAAATACGCAAGCAAATATGACCTTCAAAATGACGAAATATGATTCAAAGAAGACAAAATATGACCTTAAATTGACTGATTTAAGATGGCCGCTTTTTTAAATTATAAATCCAAGCGACAATCCCTTCGAAATTAAACTGTTAACTAAATTCTTTATTCCTATTTTCATATTAATTTTCTGAATATACAGGTTCAAATGGTTATTAACAGTTTATTTCTGTAAACACTAGTTCCGGTTCGGTAAGTTGCACACCTACAGCTGCCGTCTAACTACCAAAATATGCTCAAAATATGACCTAATGGTAAAAAGTGTTCGAAACATGCATTTAAATGACAAATTAAAACCACTGTATTGTGACTATAATCACTTGATTTGCATCAGAAACCAACATGGAGGCAAAGAAAAAAATATGATTTTTCCTCAACATCTGAGCCCTAATTTAATTTAATTTATTAAATAATAGTTATGTTACATTATTGTGATATGTCTCACGAATCTGATGACAGTACAGATTATCTGTGAGACATATTAATTATTATTTACAACATATATATATAGATTATATTTCAATACAAGAGTGCATGCAATTTTTTGTAATGATAATGATAATGATAAAATATTAATGTAAATAATCAAAGACACAAAAAGTTACACTATGGTAGTTATATTAATACATTTATGTTATGAGTTAATGTTTGGTGAAGTAATATTTTTAATGCGATTTATAGCTAGCTGTTTGCTGTTAATGTTCGTCAATCCAGGTGGCAGTTCATTAAGTAGTGATGGTATAATATAATTTAGTCTCTTGAAACCATAGCTATTTATACATAAGGGTTTTACATATTTAGTACTTGTTATGGCTCTTGTTTGTATGTTGTGAGAGACCTTATGCCTGAATCTTGGATCATGGTAGTAGAGATTCAGTACAGTAATTTGGAACAACTCTTTAATATTAAAATAAGGGTTATCAGTGAAATATTTAAAGAACCTGTTTTGGCTATCTTGAAGATTATTAATTAAAGTTGTGTTTTGATTTCTCCAAGCTGCTATAGCATATCTTAATTTGCTTTCAATCAGAGCACTATAAATTGGTTTGTAAGTTTTCCTATCTACATAAAATCGGAGATTGTAGAAGGTGTAGAGGTTTGCTCTTAGTTTTTTTTATTATGTTTACTGTGTGTGTGTTCATTTTAAAGTGTTCATCAAGGGTAATTCCTAGGTATTTTTGTGTCGAAGTACTATTTATGAAGGTGTTACATTTGCAACCTGCCAGGATGTTTTGGTGTATGCATGATATGCTGTGGTGCGTTAGTTTGTATTTTTCTCGTGTGAAGTGATCAACTCTGATGTGCATTATTTTAGATTTGGTTGTATTTATATACAAATTATTGTCATGACACCATCTTGTGATGTTATTGAAGTCTTCTTGAAGTCTATCAAAAGCTGTTTTAGAGTCTTTATGTATGGTATATATAGTGGTGTCATCAGCATAAATAAATATTTTACTGTGTTTAATGGCTTCATTCATGTCGTTTACGAACAGGTTATATAGTGTAGGTGAAATAATACTGCCCTGAGGGATACCCTGTGTTCCTTCTACTGCGTCACTGAGTGTTATTGACCATAACTGCCATTTCCCTGTTTTTCAGATAGCTTTCAAATAGTTTGTAAGTCGTGCCTCTTATTCCAATATCGTGTAATTTAGCAAGTAGTTTATTGTGATTTATTGTGTCAAATGCTTTAGTAAAGTCAAGATTGTTCTTATTTAAGGCATTATTTATAACATTGGCAAATTCAGCCAGGAGTAGTTCAGTACTTTTTCCCTTCCTAAAACCGTATAGGTGTCCCTTTAAAATCTCATATTTATTTAGGAAATTCTTCAATCTCTTATCCAAGCATTTTTCCATTATTTTGTGTAGGATTGATAAGATGCATATTGGTCTGCAGTTGCCAAAGTCTAAGTGATCGCCATTCTTATATATTGGTTCAATAATTGAGTATTTCAGATATATTGGTATTATGCCTGATTCGAATATCTTGTTTATGAGACGTGTTATGATTGGTATAGATTTTTGGATGTTGCCTTTATGTCTTCCAAGCGTATATTGTCTGCTCCAGGCGATTTGTCTGTTTTTAATTCCTTAATTATGTTTTCTATTTCATATTCATCAGTTTCAAGTAATGTAAAGGAATTCATTAATGTGTTTCTATTTGATTGCCATACTACAGTTATGAGCTAGGCTGTTTATTTTTTCACTAAAGGTATTGTTGAATTTATTGACTATCACTTCGTTAGTATAATGTAATCTTAAATGTTTGTTTATGACTTCATTGACAGTTTGTGTTTTCCGACCTGTCATATCATTCCTTTATTATCGTTTTTGGAACAATTTATCTTATTTTTATAATATTGATGTTTTGTTTTGTTTATTAGCTTATTTAATTTGTTTCTGAAAGCTTTGTATTAATTTTTTATTGTAATATTATCTTTGTTTCTGAGCATTGTTTTGTAAAGTCTGTCTCTTTCCTTACATTGTATTTTTAGGCCATAAGTGAACCATTGTTTGCTTTTTCTGTGTTTACGTGTGGTTATGTAAGAAGCTTTTTGGTAGATTTCCTTAAATTTGGTTGTTATATTGTTATATAATATGTCATTAGGATTTTTTAATTCAAGGCAATCTGTCCAGTCTGTGTTGTTAAGGCTTGTGTGTATTATAGTATCGTTCATTAGCATAATGTACGATTCATTATCTTGTAATTGTGTCTCATCATTTTTTTGGCCAAATACCTGCATGTTATGTAGTGGTCAGAGATGTCTGATTGTATGACTGCAGAAGTATATTGATCCAGTCTGCTACGATAGTATATGTGATCAATACATGTTCTCGAGTCTAAATTTGGATCATAACGAGTACATTGAGTAATAATAATAATAATAATAATAATAATAATAATAAATAATAATAATACTGTTAATGTTATTTGTTTTACGTCCCTTTTAACTACTGCGGCTTTTAGAGACGCCGGGGTGTTGGAATTTTGCCCCTAAGGGGATCATTAACGTGCCAGTAAATCTACTGACATGGCTCCCTCGCATTTGCGCCCCATCAAATGCCAGTTGATCGCGCCAGGATTCGATCCTGCATCCTTGGCACAGCAAGCCAGAATGTTACCGCTGAGCCACGCAGCCAGCCGCCGCGCCGCCCTAGAACAAGATGGCTCTAGGCAACACCACCTAGATAACAGGCCTTTGCATTCAAACAAGATGGCGGGCACTGTAGGCAGAGCTGCTGGAGCTCGCCGCAGGCCATGACCCATATGATCGGTTCCTTCCAACTGATACATCGTAGTCGGCAGCATTTTTAGGCTATTATGATGACTTCGTCCTTCTTACCTTTACTTACGTAACAAATATACTAGGCCTACTGAATAAGCTTCTTCTCATCCTTCACCTGAAAATGAAACCTCACGGGAAACTAGGTACCGTACCGTAGGAAAAAATGAAACATACACTATTTTAATGTTTCTGGATCAATTTTATGTCAACAGTTCACTGGCCACAAAACATAGCGCTAAATTAACAGCAGTAAAATATACGCATTTGATACAGTTATGTTCAATATTTACATAAGATCAGGTTTTTGGCTAGATATCTGGACTTGACAACTGTGTCTTCTTCACGAAAACTTCCGGGTACACATTTCATCATTTAAATTATAGATTTACTATTATGATGATGCCATCAGCCAGTGTCAGGGGCGTATATACAATTTTATTTCGGGGGGGGGGGGGGGACTGGCTATCCTGGAAAATTGTGAGTATTTTCAGGGGATTGTCACCGCAAAATCCCAGAAATATCAACCAATAACTTAGAGCATATAACGTTGTGTAATTATTTTAGATAAGATTCAAAGTTTATATAGCCTACAATTACTAGCAATACAAAAAAAAGTAAAATACAACACAACCCACAAATAAAATTTTATACTTAATGAATTTTCCATTATGATCTATGGAGTATGAATGGCAAATGTCTAAATATTTGTCAATTTACTAAGCAGAAAGGTAAACAGTGTTTTTTTTTTACAAGTTGATAATTTATTTCTCAAATGTACCGTACTGTGGAATTCACAGTTTTGCCTCACAAGTCTGAGAGTAGCCCGTTCCAGCCCTCGGACTAGAATTAAAATTTCTTGGGGGAGCCGGGAATCGAATTTGGACATCCGGGGCGGCAGCCAAGAATGCTAGCTACTACACCACGAGTTAATCTAATTTCAATCTTAATATTGTTTATAACAGCCAATAAGTTAAGATTAGAGTACAACCGAAATTACAATTACTTTATGCTCTTACCAAAGCAACAGTTTCTTAATTTGATTGGCTTTTTTCTAGTAATTTATTGCACATCATACCTGTCACCTACAAATATGAGGTGTATATTTTATTATTATCATTTATATCCAGAGCATCCTAAATATTTACATACACTGTGAGTGGAAGCAAAGTTGAGCATAAAATACCCTTAACACAGCAATGTCTCTGCTAGTTTAAAATATATAGTAGGCTATTCACATAAACACACAATGTCACATCAGATCCTTTTCACTCAGGCTATTAATCTATGTCAAAACTAGTCATCTAAGTGTATTTATTACTCTCATGTAAATTTCTTTCAAGAGTAGAGAAACACCCATTACAATTGGATACAATCATGTTGACCGACTGAAAAGCATTAAATTTTGATCCAATAGCTGTTGAAGCACAATGACTACACTACTAAACGAAATATTTTTATATGTGAGGTATGACTTTCTAAACCATAACAAAAGGCACTCATTTGAGCTTGAAGATATTTGAAATGTCATTGGACACATGGGGGGAGAGGCCGACAATCCCGTATAAGTTTTAGAGACAATGAAACTTTAACCCAGTGGATGGCTTTCTAATATATTGAGGCTGTAAGGCTACAAAGGGCGGAGAAATGCAACAGACAGGGTGAGAGGAGGAGAGACTGTTCATAATAGGCTATTTCAAGACTTTCAGGATAACATTCTTATATTTGGTGCCACAAAAATGGTGTCCATACAACTTGAACTTTTCGAAGTCATTTTTCAATGTTGCACTCATAATCTAATGAATTAATTGCATTTTAGTTGCTCCACATGTTAATTGGCCCAATTAAATTGGTCGGGGAGTAAAACGTAGGACTATCGACTCACAACTTTCTGTCAATGTGGAAAAATTATTTGGATTAATTATACACTTAAGTGCTTAATTAATCCAAGTATTTTTTAGAGGTCCTGTACGCAAGTGTGAATTGAAAAGTTTTACTCCTCGCCCAATTTAATTGGGTACAGAGGGACACTGGGACTGAGTTTTTGTCAGAAATTGCAAAAATATTGATTTTTTTATTCTTTGATATAATTATGCCCCTGACTCCAGCAGACAATTTAGTGAAAGTCTTTTCCAAATTCCGCCATATTTAAAGGCCCAGCGAATTCTTGAAATGTCTAGTGCATGGTATCTAAACGCCTCCTATTCATGGACTTTCATTGAGGCGAGTATTTCTGTACTGAATTTCCTAATAAGGAGCTCAGAAAAGCAAGAAAGAGGGTGTTGACATATGGTGCTGGGCAGTTTTAGCTGACAAGGTAAGCTGATAACTAAAAAAATATGCATGGGTTTATAAAAGTGCATTTTTCTGAGCTTCCCATTTTTTGGAACAAAATTCGCCCCATATGCATCAGACTTGTGGCTATAATGTAGCAAATTTTTATATATAGTCTATATTAATGCATCCATAAGCACAGTGATTAGTTTTACTGTAGTATTCATAGTTTTGCCATTAAAAATATTTTAATTTTCAATTAATGGGATAAATAAATTGTGAAATACTGTATGTTAATTTATATCTCAACAAATATTCATATGAACTTAAAACCAATCACTAGGATTGCTTCCATACTAAATATCTATATGATAAATGACCTACCTCTATCTGTTTAACGCAAGGACTATTTTCAAAATTTGCATATTTTTCATATTAAAATAATCATATCTCCTAAACGGTTAGAGATAGAAAAGTGTAAATCAGTAGTCTAGTGTATATTACTATTAGAGTGCTGTATGGAACATTAAAACAATATCCATTGATAATTACCTAAAATTGAAAGCCTATCACCAAAGAATATGCATGTTTTTATAAAAGTCCATTTATCGCGGCTTCCCATTTTTTGATACAACATTTGGTCCTTGCGCATTAGATTTGCTGCTATAATAATGCAAATTTGTATTCATATTCTATATTAATGCATCCATAAGTTCAGTGATTAGTTTTACTGTAGTATTCATAGTTTTGCCATTAAACATATTTTAATTTTCAAATAATAGGCAATTAATGGGATAAATAAATTGAGAAATTTGTTAATTTATATCTCAACAAATATTAATATGAACTTAAAACCAATCACTAGGATTGCTTCCATACTAAATATCTATATGAGAAAGGCATGATAAATGACCTACCTCTATCCGTTTAACGCAAGGACTATTTTAAAAATTTGCATATTTTTCATATTAAAATAATCATATCTCCTAAACGGTTAGAGATAGAAAAGTGTAAATCAGAAGTCTAGTGTATATTACTATTAGAGTGCTGTGTGTAACATTATAACAATATCCATTGATAATTACCTAAAATT
Organism: Meconema thalassinum; assembly: GCA_946902985.2. Lineage (NCBI taxonomy): Eukaryota > Metazoa > Arthropoda > Insecta > Orthoptera > Tettigoniidae > Meconema > Meconema thalassinum. The sequence continues at coordinate 708,600,003 of OX336390.1, forward strand.
GAAAGCTGATAACCAAAAAATATACATGTTTTTTATAAAAGTCCATTTATCGTGGCTTCCCATTTTTTGATACAACATTTGGTCCTTGTGCATTAGATTTGCTGCTATAATATTGCAAATTTGTATTCATATTCTATATTAATGCATCCATAAGTTCAGTGATTAGTTTTACTGTAGTATTCTTAGGTTTGCCATTAAAAATATTTTAATTTTAAATAATAGGCAATTAATGGAATAAAAAAAATTGTGAAATGAGTTAATTTATATCTCAACACATATTCATATGAACTCAAAACCAATAACTAGGATTGCTTTCATACTAAATATCTATATGGGAAAGTCATGATAAATGAGCTACCTCTATCTGTTTAACGCAAGGACCATTTTCAAAATTTGCATAATTTCTATATAAAAATAATCATATCTCCTAAACGGTTAGAGATCGAAAAGTGTAAATCAGTAGCATAGTGTATATTAGTATTTGAGTGATGTGTGTAAAATTAGAATAATATCCATTGATAATTACAGAAATATGAAAACTCAGTCCCAGTGTCCCTTAACATGAAGGCCGACTGAAACTAAATTCACTTATTAGACTAAAAAACAATAAAATTGATTTCAAATTTCATAAGCTGTCAAGATTGTCTGTTGACATACTTGCTGAATGGATATATTTATGGTGTGAATAGAGGAGTAGCTGAATCTAATAAGAGTATATAATTAAACAGTTGCATCTTCTCATCGGAAATAAGTATGACAACCTGAAATTCGACAAACATGATCCAAATATTTACTTGTGCCATCTCTTGATGATTGTAGTGTTTTTGTGTCTGTCGCACAGGCTAGAGCAAAATGTGGCTTTTCACTAATGTCTCATCTCATTCATGATTGCGATTATGTGGAAGCTGCCAAGGTATGGCTGGTGCCATGTACTGAGTCAGTACATCAGTACTGACACAGTACATCAGTACTGACACTAACTGTACTCAAGTTGTACAGAGGAACCTTGCCTAGTATGTCTCATCGTGGTGCTGCTTTGACGGTTTCTATTAGCCTAACTTACAGTGGTGCTTGTTGAGGATCCAACCAGCCTTTGGGCTGACTATTAACAGAGAGATCAAAATATACATCTGCCATAAAATCAGATTTGACACATAAATGGCTGGTATTCAAAAGCCATTTTCAAGTTGGGTTTTGTATTACTACCAGAAACAATGTGGCATATAGAAATATTCTAAAAGCCTAGCGGGTGGATCACAGTTATGTAGCTGGAGGGTCTATCTATTTTTGGTACGGTGATTTTGGAAAAACAGGCGCTCCAGTTTTATTGGGCGATTGTTAATTTCAGGCACAGTAGCAAAAAGTGAAAAACAAAGTACCTTGGAAGACAGATACGGTAGCTGGGGAACCACAATGTGCTATATTGGATTCATTTAAAGGCCAACTGCAATGATCACATTTAAAATACTGGAGTAGAGGAATATTGAAAATGATTTTGAACACAACAGAGGGACTGAAGTGGGGTACTGATTCTTGTTGACAATGCATATTATAAAATTAGGCTAACTTTTGTAAAAATGTGATTTGTAATTATAACAGTGACAGGATGCACCTTTTGTCATTAAATATAATATAACATATTTTATAATTAGGCTACTAGGCAGGCATGAATTCACTCCTCAGATCAAACATGACAACTGAAAAACTCTGGATGAAATAGGTATTATACTGGAAAATATTTACAAATATCACAGGAGAAGATTGAATTTTAGGTACGGTAGTTATTGTTGTTTTAAGGGGCAGAATTACGAGGTCGTTGCATTTTATTTGAATGTCTTTTCGATCATACATCCAATAGATGGCTGATGACATCACATTGTTGACAGCAACATCTCGATCAGCTGACTGCAGGGAACTGCGGTGGTTTGAAACACTGAAATACTACACGTGATGATAGAATTGGGCTATTTAAAGTGAGTTCTATTCATTACTAACAAAGGGAGGATACGATGCATGGGTCACTGATTCAATTTGGTAGACGAGATGGAACAGCACCAGGTTTAAGTCTTGGCACTTTTGATGGGAGTGTAATCTCTTGGCCATCATCACAATTGAATACAGTATTCTGTCGAATGTCTTGAGCATTAAAATGCAGTTCACAAACCTGCAATTTGCAAAAGAATCATACTGAGTAACATTCATTGAAGTAAAGTGTATAGGCCTACCGATAATTAATCTTACATTCTGAGCTACATCGCCACATTGGGCTCTTTGGGTCCTAGTGAGATAACTGCTGCACTTTCCAAGTGATCTAGGAATGTATTTATTATTACTCAATGAATTGTTAAATATCTTAGTGATATGGTTCATGATAACTGACCAAATTTCTTAAAATTCAGCAGATAATTCCATAAAAAGTTGTATATTGGACAAGAAAATGTTATGAATATGCAAAGAATACAGCTTATCATCGAAGTAACCTACACACCTGGGTATATTTAGGGAAATAGTAGTGATTTCTGGCATGTATAGAGTAGCCTATATTTAAAAATATCAATTACCAACCAAGGTATAAATACGGTACTGTAAATCATTGAGTACCATAGGCTAAATTTTTTTCTAGGCCTACTCTTTAGTCTCGAGTACCGTACTATAAGGTACCGGTATCAGAAGATTAGTTTTAGAACAAACTATTGAGCTACAGGTCTACTTATATTTTATATCTTGCTTTTAAACAATTACCTTCACTGGGGAATTTCCTATTAAAACAACTCCGCTGGGAGCAATAAAGGGGTTAGGTACCTACTTAATCAGGAATCTGAGCAATTTGTGGTGCATATTAAATGACTTTCCAGTGAGGCCAGACTCAATTATATAAATCATTAGCTTTGAACACCGATTCTCAATATGCATGCATTAAAAATGAATCTATAATTATCACACTAAAACATTTTCAGTATTTGATCACAACATGTTTAATTCACCCATGCACAACAAACTTGCCTCGCATGTTGGGAGATTCGTTTATTAATTATTTAATGAGGAAACACCGTTCATTATTATTATTTGAAACTTAGCCTAAATGCAAAATATTGCTCCAACTCTAAGCTTAAAATGACTAGGCTTGGTCACTTACGTGTTGCTTGCAAGGCAATGAAATAGTTCTTAGAACTATTTATAGCAGCCTAGGTAATTCTTTACATTATTAAGATTACCGGTATATCGGCTATTTATGTGGTACGGTAGGCTAACACTGCTTAGATAATTAAAATACGTGTACCGTATTGGTAGCCTACTTACCACACAATGTTTCCTTAATAGCTGATATCCAAAGTTTCTTCAAATTCTCTTCTTCGGGGAACTTAAACACTCGAACTTTATTCTCATGATCATAATTCCCCCTGCACTTCAGAACACAACACTTGTAAACCATATTTTACAGCAAAAAACTGAAAAAATCGCACAAAAACAACAACAAATGTATGAACACAAACTTCTGCCTTCGGTATCCGCCATCTTGCTTATTTTCAATTCAGTGCAAAGGCCTTGTATATAGGTGGTGTTGCTCTAGGAAAGGTGGCACCATCAGCAACAGTGGAATATGCAAGGGACCGGGGAAGGTGGAAGAATATCTGTGACCAATGCTTCTGCACAAATCTCAGTCCCTCTTATTTGTATAGTTTTAGTTTCTATTCTCTTGTTTTCTGCCCTGGGCCTTAATGGCCTGTCAAATGCAATAAATGATGATGATGATGATGACTGAAATGTACTGTTCCCTCTGCAGTAACGTGCATCTAAATATAGTGGCACATACGAAGAATCTTCGTCGTTGACTTCGAGCATTAAGTCAGTTTCTATTGTTAAGAACAGGAATTTTATTACAGCCATAACTTCCAAATTAATGGAGGTCTATGGCAGTAAACCAAGATTACTGATAACGGGCTCAGTATTAACCATGTGGGTCGTGGAGTTCAGATGACAGTTTCGTGGAAACTCAATTAAGAGCAACAATGCTTGCACCACCAAACATAAAAGCATGCGTATTTCAATACCATACCAATTTTCTCATAAAGGAACATGTCAGACTGTAAAAACAATTACGACGCTGAATGTACTTCTCTAAGTCTTGATTGTATATGTCCCGTGGCTCATAATCACAAGATTCACGGTCACGTAAAAATACAATCTTCCTTCCTTTGATTGTAGATGTCGAAAAACAGGTAAGTTACAGCAATACTTTAAAAAAAAACTGTTGTAATGAGTAGTTCCGTAATTATTCGTACCGAACGCCCGGTTTAGGTAATTATATTAATCTCTGATGTTGTTGTTTGAGTTTTCAGTCATGTAACTAGTTGGACGCAACCATCCATGCCTCCCTGTCCTGTGCTAATCGCTCCATCTCTATATAGCTACCACACCTTACATCTGAGGAAATCTGTTTAACATATTCTAACTTTGGCCTACCCCTACAGGTCTTATCTTCAACCCTTCCTTCCATAATTAACTTTGCTATTCCTGGGTGGCTTAGTATGTGTCCTACCAACTTTTCTCTTCATTAGCAGTCATCAGAAACATCTCTCCTCTCCCACTCCTCTTAATACCTCTTCACCTGTTACTCTATCTACCCATCTGATCTCCATCACTCTCCTGTATCACCACATTTCAAAGGCTTCTATTCTCCTCTTTTCTGCTGCGCCAACAGTCCAAATTTCACTTCCATACAGCGCCACACTCTAGGCAAAGGCTTTCAAAAATGACTTCCTAATACCTAACTCTATATTTGATGTCAACAAATTTATTTTCTGTAGAAATGATTTCCTTGCCTGAGCCAACCTACATTTTGCATGCTCTTTGCCTCGTCCATCACTGGTTATTTTGCTTTATTAGTAACATAAGTCTACTACTTCCTTTAGCTTTTCACCTGCCAATGATCTTAGTCATGATTTCTTTCCTGAAGACTGAGTCCATACCGTTTAAAAACCTCGTTCAAATCTTCTTTGCAGCATTAATCGTGATGGTCAGGATTTCGATATTTTCAACATGCAAAAAGATATGAGAGTTCCTCCAGTGGCGTAACTTAGATTTGCTTCTGGAGGGGGATGAGCCGAGTCAAATCTGAACTAATAAGCTATGAAGACCGTTTTATTAGGCCTATCCACTTGATTAGTCTGCTTTCTTTTTATTATTTCATTTTCTCTTTTGTTTTATGTTTTGTGTCTGTGTTCTGCTTCTGTTTTCATTTTTTGTTATTACTTTCTTCGCTTTTTTGTTTTTAATTTTGCTTTTGTTACTGGTTTTGTCATTTTTTCTTTGTTTCTTATTTTGATTTTGTTGTTATTTTTTGGCTTTTGCTTGTGTTTGTGTTTTTTCATATATCCTATTGGTCTTATCCATTAAAAACTCCCCCAGCTATTAAAAGGATTTTCCATGTGATGTATACTAAATAGCTTTTGATGCACAACCTACTGTATGTCTCCACCAACACCTTTGCATTGACAAAGAATGTGCTTAACATTTAACTTTCAGTATCGGTGAATTTTGCTTTTGTCATTGTGTTTTTTTCTGCGATTTTTAACGTTTCTGATTTTACAACTAGACCGTACGACGGCGGTCGCATACAGATGACGTCACACACACAGTTGACTTATACCAAAAAATACTGTAGTATATTATTTTTGATAGTTTATCCTCGACAATGAATGGCCGATTCTCTTATTAGTCATAAGAAGTCGTCAGCAGAATAACATTCCATTGTCTCAAACACGCGTTCACGTGAGCATTGCTCAACGCACTCAGATCAACAAGTACCGTGAGATTACCTAAGACTTGCTGGTGTTCACACGAACATGTTAAGTTCACAGTGCACTGGACATTGATTCTGACATTGATACGTAATTCGATGAAATGTGCATTTTGAATCTTTCGATTGATGAGAAACGATTGGATTGTGTACGTTATACTTACTACAACGAGAACATTTCTCTTCACTCGCGTTAAACTAGAATAGTCTACTTGTTTAAGCAAAGCAGTTCATTTTGGAGGTGCAAATAATTCATCCTTCTATCCATCATATATCTCCAGTCACCTCAAGACCTAAGCGGTCCCTTTGATGTTCTGGTCTGTGAAGAGGCTAACGCGTCAGGAAATACAGTAGTTCCCACTTTTTCTGCTTGTTTTTGGCGCACAAGATTTTCCAGCACAATCATGTTGCTATGTTTAATGTTTCCCAAAGCTGGCTAGATTACGTTTCAGAATTTCCTTTGTAAAAATCTATGAATAAATTATTCATTTTCAGGTTAATTTGGATCTTGACTAACTTTGCTTTCCATGCGATCAATTGTGCGTGTGAATATAGTTTTAGTGGTATTTGGAACGATAGGCAGTGTAATTCCAGGACGAATTTAATATTATATTACATTTTGTTGTGTGTGTGTGTATAAACCTGTTTAGGTGGCAAAAGAGCACCCGAGTAATACGATTTTATGGTGAATCAGGATCAAAGGTTGACAACACTACTAGCATTTCAAAAAGTTCGACATAGTTTCCTCAAGTACACAACGTGTTCAAACTGCAGTTTTTAAGCTTGAATCACCAATACAAAATTCAAAGGTAATAAAAGTGGAGCGAAGTTGAGTAAAAGGTGCAAACAAATGATTTTAAATGTATATAGTAGGTTGAGAGATGACAATCCATGCCGGAAACTCTAAAAGGACTGGAGATGCGCGGATGGATATACTTTACCTGACGTTTGGTATAAAGGCACATTCTGTCGCTGCAGCCACATTCTGCTAGTCTCTTCTTGCTGCCATAGGAACCACATACCCATTCTCCAATGGAGTTCTTGATGTACAACATCCTTGGACGTCCCCTAGGTTTTTCCCCCAATACTTTGTCCTCGATAATGGTTTGGAGAGGAGAGTCGTGCCTAAGTACATGTCCAAGGAACTTTGTTTTCCTCTTCTTTACTGTTTTTAATAAACATAGATCCTACTTTACGACCTGTAGAACAAGATAATTTGTTTTCCTGTACATCCAACTTGTCATTCTTCTCCAAAACCACATTTCCGCAGCCTTAAGTTTTGTTTCCTCCAGTTTCCCTGATGTCCAAGTTTCGTATCCATACAGTAAGACACTCCAAACAAAGGTCTTGAGAATTGACTTCCTAGTCCTCAAACTGAGGTGATTATTTAGCAATAATAATACTAATATTTATTGCAGTCAAATGGTCATCAATCCTCACTTTTTCACAACAATTACACATAAGCTTTACAATTAAATTAGAGTATCAACCGTTCACACTACACTCGCTATGTTTCTTTACAGTCCTGCTCGGGTCCAAGCTGCGTCAACCTGAGAGGAATGTGGATCGCGGACTATGAGAAGTGATGGTGACGAGTGATGAGGTTTCCCGGTCCGTGCGTAGTAACAGAACCAAATACATTAGTCGGTGACTCACTCATTCGCAACACCACAGTGGTTTGAGCAACGGTCCTATGTTAGCAGTATTGGAAAAGAAAGGAATACCACATATTACGGCGGGCTGTTTACAGATCCTCCTCTTCTCGCCTGCCCCTTCCCTGCCCCTTCCCATCACCCCGCAAGTTCACAGAGCTTGGACCCAGCTCTTTGGTCCTATAATTGCACCATAGGATGTGGTACTTCCCACACTCTCCACTGCAGTGTTCACACACACATTTCCTGGTAGGTTCATGGAATGGTTTGAGAGTGCATATCTTATGGTGAAACCCATGTATGCTGAGTCTGGTCACTACATGTCATAGGCCATAATTTACTCCCGACCAGGATCGTGATATGAAGGCGTCTGTAGCATAGAAGTCTTTCTGTATTTTGGCTGCTTTTTCCTGTCTTCTTTGAGTGGCTAATCCACGCTGTCGTTGCTGGTAGTTGATGGTCATATCTCAAATTTCATAAACATACCTTGAAGATGTGATCCTTGAGAGACACAAAGCTTTTTTTTCTTTTCTTCAAGAAGACCGCTTTTACCTTTTCTCGGCTCTCCATGTTTCGTTCAGTTAGATGATCCCGTATTAGTTCTGGACCATATGTGATGATAGGCGTGATTTTAAGTTTGAAGAATTTCATGGCTGTTTGTAAAGATAGTCGCGGTAGCGCCTGTGTATTTAGCAACAAGTTTTTATTCCGGAAGGCTCGTTTTGCTAGCACTATTCTTGATTTCTGACAGGTACTTGCTATTAGAGGTTATCACACTACACAAATATGGAAATTCTGTGATTTGTTCAATTGCAGTGTTATTCACTTTTAAGTTTGTTCTAGTTGTAGGCTCCTTTTTGTCAACTAACATTAATTTTGCTTGCTTAGTATTGATTTTTAGTTTGAAGCTTTCTCTGGATAGTGCCAGGGGTTGTTTGTTGTTGTTGTAAGGATTTGTTGAATATTTTTAGCATCTTACACATATCCTTTTCAGAATTAGCCAAGAGTGCAGTGTCATCTGCAAAGCGGATTCTCTGCACCTGTAGACCATCCTCTTATCCAAAACGCATGCAATCATAAACCAAGCGATTAAGTGTTAGGGTTTAACCATTAATGCAGCAGCCAAGGTGGCAGGCTTATACTGAGGCCTACAAGAACGGTGGTTCAAATCCATCTCTCGGCACAACAGTTATTGCTGCTTGGCTCTTATTAGGTGTTGCCCAATGAAAAAAAAAGTCCTATTGGCATCTCTTCATGTAATTCAATGTTTTTGCATTTTTCAGTTTGCACTGACTAGAGCAAAATAATGACTTCACCGACGTTTACGTATCACTTGTGGCTGCGATTATTCTGAGATATGGGTGGTTCCAAGTAATTGCATTCGGGTCAACGATAGCGTCTGTGGATGCAGCACGACTCGGTTAAGGGTAGCAATGCCAAACTACCTATATAGACCAGGGGTATCTAAACTACAGCCCACGGGCCAACACCAGCCCACGAGCACCACCAATCCCGTCCAACTCAGCTTATTTTCTATGTAAGTGAATAATACAAATTATAATCCGATAGTTATTTTGTCAGTTGACATTCATAATGAAATTTAGCGTTTTAACTGTAATTAATGATATGAGATTTATCCTAAAAACTTATTATAAGTGAACACACATTAGGTAATTCACACAATTAAAATAATAATAATAATAATAATAATAATAATAATAATAATAATAATACCGTAATAATAATAATAATACGGTAATAATAATAATAATAATAATTATTATTATTATGATTAATGCTATTTATGTAACAGTAACTTTGCATTGAAAAATGTTTGCAGTTGTGAATAAAGTTTTTAGTAGTGGATATTATGAGCAGGGACTTCAAATGCTCGTCAGTTAATTTGGATCTGTAAATGTATTTTGTATATCATTTTGGAGGATATTTTTTCGCACAGATATGTAGTGCCAATAGTTGAAAAAAAAATGAGCTCATTTATGCAACTAATCAAACTGTGTGACTGATAGAATCTTATAAAATTCCCGCAGTGATGATTTTAATATTATTCTTTAAGAATATTGTTACACTCCACCATAGATATCTCCTTAACCAGCCAGTCCCGAAACGAAACTTAGCGGGTGATTTAAAACTGCAGTATGTTGGTATGATGAGCTAGCTAGGTCTTGGCCGTTTGGACTTAGTGGAGGAGTCAGTCTGGCCCTTAGGCTAAAATGTTTGGAGACGCCTGATCTGATAAAAAATATCTATATAATTTGATTTTTACTGGGAGGATTGGTACGAACCACTTCACTACCTGCGAAAGTCTGTTGATATTTGAGGATGTTTAAATGACGAGTCAAGACCCCCTTAAGGGAAAACGATAGGTAATTCGATATACTCGTGTTTTTCAGGAAATAATAATTAAATTTGATGAGTTCCATAAAATGGCGTTCGTAAATCGTTTTGAAAAATGAATGAACATAACGAGTTTTGCAACTGGACGACTCAGGTATATCTACAGCTTTACAAGCAACGGAAAAATAAGCAAGGCCAAACAGAGCTGAGAAAAACTTTTGTGTTGGTGTGTAGCAAGGCTGATACCACAGGGAGACGTTCTACGTCAGAATGGGACGGAACGGAAGAGGAAACAAAGCGCTCATGAAAATCATCGGAATCTTCTGCTCCGCTTAGCAGAAAAAGAAGACTGCGACGCGGCGTTCACATCACCGTTACATCCTCCATTGTGACGTAAGCACGTGTGGTGGTAGTAGTATTCATCCTGCAATTAGTTAGCTTTCTCAGAACTATGGCACTGTGTCGAAATCACTTGACCTCAAAGTGCATAAACAGAAAGTGCCATTAGATTTGACAACCTTTCTTAATTTCATGGAACTGTGCTAATTTTCAGAACTGGAGAACAGACATTATTCTGGCGAGGGACTAACTTTCACCGACACTGGTTCAGTTGTATTCGAAGATTACTGGTGACGTTCTGTCGGCCCTGTTGCTAAGTGGTTAGTACGCCAGACATTGACCCGATGAGGCCCGGTTCGGAAACTAGGTGAATTGATTTACCTTAATCGCAATTTGAATACACCTGCGGGTTTCAACTCGAAAGACCTGCGCCAGGACTCTTCTCTGAAAATGAAAATCCACAGCCTGCTTCCAGTCGACCAACCGGGTCAGGGATGGAATGAATAGAAGCCCCCATCTAGCGGCGAGGATATGAAATGTGCCGGGTGCCGAAGCCTGTCTCACTCCTCTGAGGCAATGATTAGATGAATGACAGATGAAATGAAATGATAGTGGAGAGTGTTGCTGGAATGAAATTTTGAGAGGGAAACCCGGAGTACCCGGAGAAAAACCGGGCTGCCTCCGTTTTGTCCAGCACAGATCTCACATGGAGCGACAGGGATTTGAACCACGGACCCAGCGGTGAGAGGCCGGCGTGCTGCTGCCTAAGCAATGGAGGCTCAGGACTCTTCTCTATTATTATTAATGTTCCAATACATAGGATGAACCCTATTTTGCCTAGTATACTAGAGTTCTTCTTCTTCTTCTAGTCCCTTCCGTTCCGGATGTCGGCAACCATTTTGGCTGCACTTTTTCTGTTCTCAGCAGTTTGGAATGGAGGCTCAGGACTCTTCTCTATTATTATTAATTTTCCAATACATAGGATGAACCCTATTTTGCCTAGTATACTAGGGTTCTTCTTCTTCTTCCAGTCCCTTCCGTTCCGGATGCCGGCAACCATCTTGGCTGCGCTTTTTCTGTTCTCAGCAGTTTGGAATAACACTTCCGATGTCTTCAGAGTCCAGTCTCTGAGGTCGTTTAGCCAGGAAATTCGTCTACTGCCAACACTTCTCTTTCCGGTTATTTTTCCTTGCAGAATTTCTTGCAGTAGATGGTGTCTGTTCCCGTTGCGCATAATATGACCGAGGTATTGCATCTTCCTCGTTTTTCTACAGTGGCCAGTTCTTCCACAACCTTTCCCATTCTTCGAAGGATCTCGACAGTTGTGATATGATCTGTCCATGATACTCTTAGCATCCGTCGATAGAGCCACATCTCAAAGGCCTCTAATTTCTTATTGGTTGACTTTGTTAAAGTCCATGTTTCTACTACGTAATAAAGAACAGAAAACACACAGCAGCGAAGAAGTCTTCATTTTTGTGGTTAGTTTTAACTCCCGACTTTTAAAAAGATTTCCCACTTTGTTGAACACAGTTACCGATGTGGGTTATAGTTGAATAATTACGTGAAATTTACTACTTGCATTACAATACAATAACTTTTCCAAGATATGATGGATAAATGTAAGGAAATTAATCTTAAACACATGTAATTTATTTCAGGTTGTTTTTTACATATTCCTGTATTTTGAATTATTTTGTGTTGACCGACTGAAAGTTACAATATGAATTGAAGACGTACACGGGATGAACGGGGTAAGTCCATTTCTTTCAGAAATTAGTTTATGGGGCATTCTGGTGGCCAGCCATCGTTGAAATAAATAAATAGTTGAAATGAATTTCAAATAAAGCGGAATCTCCGAGATACAGAGGTATTATTTTTAGTGGAAACGGAAAGAACGTCCCATATCCTCTCACTTTTTCTTAATTTAACTTTGGTTGTTACTTGTATTACACGTATTTCCTTCATTAGAAATATATCTGGCAAAGACTATATTGCTTGTACGCTCAATTGGGGTGTTTTTAAGTATTTATTTTTAGTGTTGAAAGTTTAAATTGGCTCTCCTGAAAATTTTACATAATGTGACTTACCCCGTTCTTCCCGTGGAGTCTTCAATTGTCAATACGGCAACACTGAAAAATGGCTTCAAAGTACTTGTAAGTAGACTAGTGAAGTTGCACACGGTTGACTCAACTACAGTAATCGGTGGAAATTTCGAATTAGAATCTCCGAAGCAGATAAGTTGATCTGCGAAAATACGTAAACGTTCGAGATAATGAACAAGTTTAAGTGCCAGGGATATAATATAAGCTTCCAGATATGAAAACATTCGAGTTATAGAAATGCGACTTAAAGAGATTAAATACACGTAATAGAAATGCGACTTAAAGAGATTAAATACACGTAAATTATAGGAAGTTTGTTCGGGAAATAATAAATAGTCTACTACGAGCTATCGAAAATTCGAGTAATGGAGGTTCGATATATCGAGAACGACTGCACTTAGTTTCCATGAATCAATCTCTAAAATGCAGCAAGCTATTGTCGCAGAGTAAAATGATGATGATAATTCTTGTTTTAAGGGGCCAAACATCTAAGTTATCGGCCACTAACGGTTTGGGTGATAGTGAGATGATAATGAAATGTAAAAAATAACTATAACTACTAACTTAAATACTGTACTAGAAGAAGAAATGGAAAACAAAAGAAGGGAAATGAACGACAGGAGAACAAGAAATGCCATCAACCCCCGAGGATTGACGGACTTGGAAGGAAGGAGAGCCATAAAAGGCAGATAGGAAAGGGAAAGAGGAGAGGGCCCGCCCCAAAGTCAGTGGTAAAATGGGAAAAAACCGGACCTAGCTCAGGAAACCCTCGGGTCGCTAACTCCCGAACTCACAAGCCATGAGCCCTTGAGGGTGTAGCACTATCCAGGGTGCACCAGAAGTGGTGGGGCTACAAACACCCTGCCTCCTTGAGGGCCTTGTGCAGAAGGTAGGAGATATCATGAAAAGAAAAAGAAGGCTGACCCCTCGCAGAAGGAGGGTATCAGGAATGACGAGATAACTGCCAATTAAGGCGGAAAAGTCAAAGACTCCCTAGGCCTCGGATACCCTAATACCGTCGGAGTCTGAAGAGAACAAGTGTTGACCAAGGAAGGCCGACAGGAAAGATAACTGAAAGGAGCTCGGCACAAGTAAGTGGAAGCAATACCGGACTCAGCTGGGGTCCCGTGGTCGCCAACCCACGTCCCACAAGCTGTGAGTCCCTGGGGAACGCAGAGTAAAAGAACAGAACATAATTTTATATTTGAATTGCAGCCAATGGCCATAGCGGAGTATTTTACTTGAACGCCCGTAGTCTCTCCATCAAGTTCAATTTCAAGTAGTTCCAACTTGGGCTACCGTCACTGATACCTAGCGGTGAACGTTGGAACATGATAAGAGCGTTTCTAACCAAATAACCTAAAAATTTAGCCACACACTACCAATTTTAGTGGTAGGTCCGTTTACATGCCATAAACCTATGACATGAGCCCACCGAATTGACTTCCCCTCCGAAGGAAGGCATACTGAAGGATTTGAACGCTCTTAAAATTCCGATGACTCCGGCCATAAAGCCATTATTATTGTTTGCAAAATAGCCCGTGTTACCATGGCAACCATGGCCTTCTCGCAGCCTTATCCCTTTATAGGGAAAAATTTTTATTTTTATGTGTCTTTTCATTTTAATTTATTTTAATTATTATTATTATTATTATTATTATTATTATTATTATTATTATTATTATTATTATAAATGTTATTTTTTTCTCCAATTTCAAGGTTTATATATTTATTTTTAATTTATGTTCTTATAGATTTAATTTTTATATTTTTATTTAATTAATTATTTAATTAATTTCGTATTGATTTTTACAATTATTTTCATAATTTTTAATACTTATGTTTATTGTTTTAATTTTTATATTTCTTTTATCATTGCAATTTTATTTTTATTATTTTTATTTCTAAATTTAGCCTATATTTTATTTTTACACTTTAATTGTTAACGTTTTTAGTTTTAACTTTACTAAATTTTATCCAGCACATTAGCCTACGTCAAATAGGTACGTATATATTTGACTTTTAGAAATACTAGCACTTCGGCAGGAAAATTCTCCGAAATTTGGCTGAAAGATTCAACCATCAGCATCTTTGAAAGCTTAAACTGTCCTTATGACAGGTGGTTAATACATAAAGGGTTAATCAAGCCCTCCCGCTATATCTGTGAAATGTTATTTACAGCCAAGGCCGCACACCTGCAGTCTGCGGTTTCTCAACAGCTGGGGGATCTACTTTCCAGTGGGTCGTGGGTTGTCGACCGCGGGAACCCACCTGAGCACAGCATTGCTTCCACGTACTTCTGCCGGGCTCCTCAATGTCATAATTCCTGCCAACCTACCTTGGTCAACTCTTGTTCTCTTCCAACCTCGACGGTATTAAGAGTATCCGAGACCTAGGATGTCCTTAATTTCCCCACCTTAATTGGCCTTCGTCTCATAGGCTATTTCCTGATATCTTTGAGAGATCAGACCTCTCCTTTACTTATCATATCTCCTGTCTTCTCTAAGAGCTCCTAAAGGAGACATGATAGCCCATGAGTAGAGCCCTGCGCGGATAAACAAAACGTTATCCGCATCGCATCCGCACGACATTTTTCCTCACTCGTACGTTTGTTATCCGAATCTACTGACATTACAATAATATTTCTAATTAGATAAAGAATAAATTACTAAAGCAACATATTTAGACATTTGAGGAAAACGTTGTTCCCTTAGGCTTTGCATGTCATGTGCTATGTTTAAAATGAATGTTACACAGCCAGAATTGCAACCCTTTTCTGTTGGGTGTGTTAATTATGATTAATGACATAATTTGAATGAGATTACCTTATATCATTTTAAATTTGTCATAAGAAAAACATAACGGAAAAATATGACATATCATAAATATCCGGTTGCTAATAATGATATTAAACAAGTTTGGATTGCATTCTAAAACTATCCGCAAATTTTCTCCAAACATTATCCGCAGCTCATCCGCTATCCGCACAGCCATGCAAACTATACACACATCCGCGCAGAGCTTCACCCATGAGTTGCCCGAGCTCACATGGCACCTGGATAATGCTACACCCTCAAAGGTTCACGGCTGGTGAGCTTGCGAGTTGGTGAACAGAGGGATCCCAGAGCCGGGTCAATTTTCTCAATTTTTCCATTGACTTAGGGGCGAACTCTCTCCTATTTATCTTTCCTATCTGCCTTTCATAGCTCTTCTCCTTTTCAAGTACCTCATTCCTCTCTCTCCCTTATTTCCCTTATTCCTCAGTCACCTCCATTTTTGTTATTTTCTTCTACTAACACGTAAGTTAGTTGTAAGTCCGTATTTAGTTTGAATTTCAGTTTTTCATTTCATATTCATTTTCGTTAGGGGCTGATAACCTATATGTTAGGCCCCTTAAAACAACAATCATCATCATCATCATCGTCATCATATTACTCTACCTCTTATTGCTATCACACTACTGTGGCTAAGAAAAAAAGCCCACCAGCTCAGAAATACAGTGTACTGTCCCGGATCCCAGACCCGCATGACCTCCATTTGATCTCATCACTCCCACCCTCATGACCTTGAGCCTCTGAAAGGAACACACACGAAAAGAGGGAGATATGTGACACTATTCTTCGTATTACTATAGAAATGGAAAACGCGTGGCATCCAGAACTGGCAGCAGTAAATGGGAGTCGTGGAATCATTTATTTTCGTTACGGCTGCAGCGAGGACACAAACTGATCTTAATGGCCAGCTGTCTTGACAGATCTGAAGGGTGGGGATGAATATTGATCTGAAAGCGTACTAATGTGTGCCATCCAGTAAAATGCTCGGGTAAGGTTCAGTCCTTTTGTCTCTCCAACAACAGTATGTCTTTTGCCTCGAACACGGCGCTTGAGCTTCACTTTGAAACATTCTGGGAACAACCCAAATAAAAAACTTAAGTTTTCTTATTGTATAATTTTTTCCTAATAGTTAAAACAAAATTTTACTCTTATTGGGATGCAATTGTGAATGTATTAGAATGTAAGTGTTGGCCAATATGGTTCGGATGTTTAAGTCGTACAAAAGTACAAATTATGCAACCAAATATGCCCTAAAACTAGCCGAATATGGTCTAAAAACGGGACAATATGACAATAGAGCCTGGGATTTTTTGTTTTAACGATATCCGCGAAATATTTCAGCAAACATATGTGTTATCACAACGATATGTTTACCCCCAAATATACAAGTTTTGTCGATATTAAAGCCTCGAAATATCGCAAAATTAAGATAATGTGCGAAATGTCTTATTTTCATCCTACAATGCTAAATACCAACGAAATGCTGTTAATTAGATGTTTTTAAGTATTTACTACTTTAATCATTGCCCCAGAGGAGTGCGTCAGGCCTCGGCAGCCGGCACGGTTCATATCCTCGCCGCTAGATAGGGGCTTCATTCATTCCATTCCTGACCCGGTCGGAGACTGGAAGCAGGCTGTGGATTTTCATTTTCATTTTCACTTCAAAATTGATTAAAATAATACCACTATCTGTCGTTTGATATAAAGTAAGACATCTTAATGTTTTTTACGAATTAGTGAGAAATGGATTATGATAGTCATGGAGAATATTTGTTGAAGTAAATGCTAGATTAGGTATTAAACATAGAAAATTTAATTCATTTCAGTTTTAGTTGCTTGCGGAGGGGAGGGGAACTAGAATAAATTGTTTATCATTCCTCCAAATGTTTCTATAGTGTTTATTAATTAACCAAATGCGTGCACCACATACATAGTTATTAAGCACACTCACACCTCACGTTTTTATGTCACTGCTTTTTAACATTTTATTTCACCGCTTTGAAACCTTTTATATTACCATGAATACAGGATTCCTGATTATGACTATGTATTTTAGGGATGTGTAGCAAGTGTTGGAGTAGTAATAACATAAAACGCGGCAATACAGCAGACACAATACTCACGCAAACTAATAGAGCTACAATACCGAACAAGGCGTGAGATAACTGAGTTTCCTTGTTTGCTAATTGCTCTGAGCTAAATTTGTCTTCTGGGGTGGCTTCTTACTCGATGAGACATCCGTACAGAAGATTCTTCTCGGAATCAGGTCTTCAAAACCAGCTATCTATACCTATTCCAGGAATACATTTACCGCACCATTTACAAATCCCGTGTTTGGAATTCCACCCAGATAGCATGAACCGAGTCAAAATGTAAACAAAAATGCCCAGAATATAACCAAATATCAATAAAATGTGAATAACATGACAAAAACCGTAACATTTATTGGCAAAATAAAATCGCTTTCAACGGGGTCAAGGACCCTTCATTCAAACTTATTTTTCAAATTTCGGGGAAAACAAGCTCAGGAAAAAAATATGACTTTTCCTTAACTTTCAAACCTTGCAATCAACGTAAAAATAAATAATAATAATATATTTAACACGTTAAGATGCTGAACAGTCTGAATGTTTTAAAATAATCAGTGAAGCCTTTGTCAATAAGATATCAATACATTTCATGTTCATGGACTGCTGAAGTGGGAAGTAACTCTAAAATGAAATATTTGTGAACAATGTGTCACACAACAACCACAATTTCCATAAATTGGTTTGCCGTTGCGGTAAAATTTTAACATTTAGTTAATAAGATGACGATTACCAATGCATTTATATTATGTTAGTGGCCCGGTGCTGCAGGAGGAGGAGACTAACTGAATTATGTCATCAACAAGACGTTTACGTCAGTTCCTGTAAATGACGCAGACGTCTTGTGTATTAGTTTCTTTCATACACCACGGGATTGGCTGTCGTAAGAAAACGCATGTGCCACTTCAGATGTTCTTAATTAAGATGGCTGCTTTGGTTCTTGATCCCTGGCGCGTGCACACCGCACATTTACTGCAAATGGAAGTTGAGTGCAACCAGAATTAACCTCTTGTTCTCCCAAGGAAGTCACGACTCTCTCCCACCTATCATACGCATTCGCAAACCAGCCATCTACTGCGGATTGAGATTCCAGTCTCAAAAGATCCAATTATAATTTCATGTAGAATATAAGCTTGATATCACTTCACCACTATATCATAATAAAGTTAAATAACTACCGCATAACTGGAAGATAATACAGTATGTTACAATGTTCTACTACAATTTGTTCACAAGAGGATAAACTTCATTCATTATTTTGCTGAGAATGTTTGTGGAGCTCTTCACGGATACTTGGTATCTTCCATAGATCCTCTTTTGAAACGCCATTTATAACCTACACATACAATAAAGAGTTCTACTCATCCGCATTTCTTCAGGCTTTTCGTACTATTAATTGAATTGTGTCCTGGTTTGCGCCTCTTTTATATATATATATATATAAAAATCTGTATTGGCAGTACCGGTATACGACGTGTCCTGTTAAGACTCCCAGCATTTGAGTATTTTAGAAATTCATTACCTTGCAAGATTTTCATGTATTTTAAGAAAACAGATGATCTCTTCATTTCTATTTTTTTATTTTACCTGTCTTAACGTTACTCTGTTTTCGTTTTCTACTGGTTTCCATCATGCATTTTATTTAGTTATTTAATTTTTTAAATAATAATTTAATTTGTTCAGACTTGTTTCTTATTAGCTTTCATTAGTTTCCTTACATTTGATTTAATTGTTAGTCTACTGTTAAGCTTCTTTTTGTTTAATGTTGTGTTGAAGATTGATCCAACATGATTCGAAAAATGTACACTAATCTTTAATAATATTTTCATTAAATATGCGTATTGATAGGCGTCTTGATCATTTATATGATTCTGCCAAAAAATGTATGTCTGGTATGAGTGTTGGAAAAGGGTTCACCCAGCCTCATGAGGCGAAACTCAGAGGAGGTGGTTTCGATGCCCACCTAAGCCATCCTAGAAGTGATTTTACGTGGCTTCCTACTTCCATCCCGAGGCAAATGCCGGGATAGTTCCCAACTGAAAGCCATGGCCGTCTCCTTACCAATCCCCTGAATTACGAAATAATATACGAGGGAAATTCCAAAAATAAGTTTCATGAGTTTCTTTTCCCAGGGACTTTTATTGCCAAACTGACATAGCCTACGCCATGGCATCATGAACTCATATAGGCCTACCTTGAACTATATTTCGACATAGTCGCCACCAACATTGAGATACTTGTCGTAGCGTGCAATCCGTTTGAAGTTGATGATAATTGTTGTTTTGAGGGGCCTAACATCTAGGTTATCGGCCCCTAATGGTCTGGGTGATAGCGAAAATGACTAAAATGGAAACCATATCGAAAATTGTTAAGACAAAAAATACTTACAAAATGGAACTCAAGATTGAAACGACTCACAAAATGTAGAGTGGAAATACTAAAGGGAATTTAGAAGGAGATGTAGTGTAGAGTAAAATATCCACAAATGGAATTTAGATACACGGGGAGCCAGTTCACAAAAAACAGTGCGGGAATCCTGAAGAGAAAAGGAAATATAATGAAAAGAAAAAGAAGGTTGATCCCTAGAAGAATGAGGGATCAGGAAATATGAGAGAAGGGCCAATTAAGGCGGGAAAGGAAGAGGCTCCCTAGGCCTCGGATACCCTAAGACCGTCGGGGTCGGAAGAGAACAAGAGTTGACCAAGAGAGGTCGACAGGAAAGAAGACGGAGAGGAGCACCGCACAAGTAAGTGGAAGCAATGCTGGACTCAGCTGGCGTCCCGTGGTCGCCAACCCACGTCCCACAAGATGTGAGCCCCTGGGGGCTCCGTTTGAAGAAATCACTCTGGTAAAACTAGGTGCCCTGCTATGCAAGGAATGTTTTCATTCGTGGATGTAGAGGGACGCCTCTTCGATCTTCATCCTCCACACTCTGCCGTCCTTCACTGAACTATGCAACACCAGCGACCGACCATTTGACGAGACTTGACCGCTTCACCATACATGGTCTGTGCACTAACACACTAGTCCTACGTGCCCATTCATGCCGGATAACAGCACGCACTTCCATTGGCGAGCACGTTGTCAGTACACGTCTGTCTGCCATAGCGAGTTGTATTCGAATGATATCGGGCACGCCAGTCAGCTGCTCCTCTGTCTTCGTCGGCGCTCTGTGCATGCGTCATTCCTCCTCCGCTGACGCTCCTTCCGTCGTTGAACCAGCCATGGGTGTGGATTCTTATGGCGATTGTTGGTGTCACCTGGTGTACCATCTGCACGCGCAATAAAATGACGAAACTTACTTTAGGAACTGCCGGTCCCGTGGTGTTGGGGTAGCGCGCCTGCCTCTCACCCGGAGGCCCCTGGCTCCATCGAGGTTTTTAGAAACTGACGTGAGGGCTGAAGCGGGGTGCACTCAGCCTCGTGAGGACAATTATTTGAGTAGCTGTCTGACAGTGAGGCAGCGCCCTGATCACGAAAACCAAGACTAACGGCCGAGGGCTGATCACGTGTCACCCCAATATATACAGGCCAATTGGCTGGGCAGCGGCCGCTTGGTAGGCCTAGGACCTTCATGTGCTGTAGTGTCAGGGGTTGTTATTTTACTTTAAGAACTTCTCACATACATAGGCTACTTACTACTACAGTAGTCAGCTGACATTTGAGGGTGTGCAAATGTGAGGGAGCCGTCTCAGTAGATTTACTGGCACGTTAAAGATCCCTTTCTGGGCAAAAATCTGGCACCCCGGAGTCTCTAAAAGCCACGGTAGTTAAAGGGGACATAAAACCAATAACATTATTATTATTATTATTATTACTCCCACTGTCTAGTCAGTAAAAAAATTGTTTCATTTCAGGGGCTTGGAAATCGTGGTAATTTAGCCCCGTTTATCTGGGTGTGTGTGAGTAGAACTTTTGAGAGCTGACTGCGCCAGGATTCGATCCTGCAACCTTGGGAACAGCAGGCGAAAACGTTACCACTAAGCCACGCAGCCAGTCACAGTGGGAAGAGAGGGACGCTAAGTCATGAGATGTTCTCATCGCTAGACCGAAGGCAGTATGACGACAGCAAGTATTCCAACCATAGATCCGGCACTAATCTGCTATGAATAGGAGACATCTTAAAACGTCTCTCACGAGATTCCACCTCTTTATGACAAACAGTGGATGAAAGCTTTCTTTAATAAATTAGGCAACACTTAAAAATGGCTTCTATCACTTCAATAGACATAACTCTACATATCCACTCATTGTATCTACGGACATTGGTAAGGTCACGTGCATAGATTTAGCAACGCCGAGTCGGATATCCTCAAAATGACATGCCGTGATTTCACAGAACTAAGTTAGCTCTCATTTTGATTAGGTTTAAAATGAATCTATTCAGGCTGGTTTTCGTATCAGTTGTTGGTATGAAATGCCCTTTCTATTTATGCAGAACTGTAAAATATAAGTATCGTTTTTGTTTTGTTTTAACGATATCGGTGAATTTTTCACCAAATATATGCCGTATATGTTCTCACAATGATATATTTAACCAAAATATGCCATTTATTTCGATATCAAAGTCACGAAATAACGTGAAAATGAATTATTTCATGAAATGTATTTATTACTTTCACCCTAAAATGCGAAATATCAACGAAATGCTGGTACTGTAATTTGATTTTTGTTTTGTTTTAAAGAATTACTTTAAAATTAATTGAAATAGTTCCACTATCTGTTGTTTGATAGCAAATAAGAAACCTTAAATATAAATGTTTTATAAGATACGACAGCGAAGAAGGCTTTTCTGCCTACTCAGGCGTACAATTCTGCGTCCTGAATTCATGGAAACAATGCCTTGTTTAAACTCTGGGGAGAACATAAGTTTTACGAGTTAGCGAGAAAAGGAGACTATGTTAATCATACAGAGCATTTGTTGAAGCAAATGTTAGGTTAGGTCTAAACACAGATAACTGTTTATTATTCCTCCAAATGTTCGTATATTGTTCATAATTTAACCAAACCCGTGCACCGACACACTCAACTTCCACTTTTAAAAAAATATCGCGGCATATTTCATTTCACAGCTTTGAACATTTTATTTCACCGCTTTGGACCCTTTTAGCCTGTATCACCATAAATCAGGGCCCCTAAATAATGATGATCATTATTATTGATTTATGGGGCCAACTTATCGACCCGTATTGAAATGAATGAGAATGAAATGAATCCTAGGCTACTTACTACAACTAACTACTCCCTTACATCCAATTTATATACTAATACTAGAAGAGGAAAAGGACAAACGGAAGAAATGAGGGAAATTAAAGATAGGGAAAAGTAATGCCCTCAACCCTCGAAGAATGAGGATTGACGGACTTGGGGAAGGAGAGCCATGAAAGGCAGATAGGAAAGGGAAATAGGAGAGGGACTGCCCCAGAGGCAATGGGAAAAGAGGAAAAATCAGGCCCAGCTCAGGAACCCCCTTCGAGGCAATCGTGTAGCGAACTCACCAGCCATGCGCCCTTGAGAGTGTGCACCATAAGTGATGGGGTTACACACATACCTTGCCACGTGTAGGGCTTTGAGCAGAAGACCGGAGATACAATGAAAGGAAAAGAAGAGATTGACCCCTCGATGAATGAGGTGATGAGGAAATATGAGACAAGGGGCAATTAAGGGGGGAAAGTGAAAAAAGTTACCTTATGCCACAGATAATCTAATACCGTTAGGGTTGGAAGAGAGCAAGAGTTGACCAAGGGACGTCGACAGGAAAGATGATACGAGAGGAGCCCGGCACAAGTAAGTGGAAGCAAGGACTCAGCTAGGGTTCCGTCGTCGCAAATCCATGTCCCACTAGTATTGAGCCCCTAGGGGAATAAAATTAAGAAATCGGCAATTCTCACATTCTTTGAAGTGGATGATGGGAGGGGGGCTAACTAGGTGAGCACTCTGCAAGATATTTGAAACTTGCCTATTGTATTTCTACTGTGGAATACAGTCTAATGTGAAGAAATTTGTGATTGCTGACGTTGCTTCGCGAAGGTCAGACTTGCTCAGTCACGAGCTACATTCCTCGCTAGCAGATATGTATGTTTATGACCAATATTGACTGATAATGACTGAAGTAGGCAACTGTCAGACTTTTAAAACATTATACTCACTCCAAATATTGTAAAAAGTATCATATGTATGATTTATAATCGATTTAAAACAAGTTGTTCCGTGAGAACTATACAGCCTATTTTCATATATCCTACTAATGTTGCCTCTATCAACATACTACATTTCAGTTTGATTGCTGTAATAGATTCGTAGATACTGAGAACCGTCGAAATATTTCGGATGGTCGCC
The DNA here is from genome assembly GCA_946902985.2 of Meconema thalassinum. Taxonomy (NCBI): domain Eukaryota; kingdom Metazoa; phylum Arthropoda; class Insecta; order Orthoptera; family Tettigoniidae; genus Meconema; species Meconema thalassinum. The sequence continues at coordinate 708,623,514 of OX336390.1, forward strand.
ATATTGGACCTTTATGTAATATGTAGGTCTTACGAGTTATGTACTGTTACATGAAGATTATTGTGTACATGTAGTACTCAAATTTCAATCACATGATTAGGACACAAGAAGTAAAAACGAGATTTTAAAATTTCGCACCGCTGCGATCTTGTGGTTATGGAAACAATTGAAATAGATTAGATGCCAGTAGATTAACATTTGTATAAGGATTTACTGTACCAAATTTCGCTGCACTTGGATGGTTAAATTTCGAGAAACGACCATGTGAATATTTATACTTTGCGTCGCCACCATGTTGGATTTGTGATCACCAGGTTATTAAAAGTCCTATAGGTGAACTTATGTTCATAACCCCTATGAACATAAAAAGAATCAGTTTGATTGCTGTAGTAGATTCTTAGATATTGAGAACCATCTAAATATTCCGGATGGTCGCCATGTTGGATTATTGTATGTATAGGCCATAGAGTCATGTACCTTTAAAGGAAAATTATTCCGTAGGTTCATTATTCAAACTTTCACTTCGATCGCATGATTACGACACAAGAAACAAAAACTTAAGTAAAAAAATCGCACAGCCGCCATTGAGGTTATGTAAATAATTGACCTAATTAGACTAGCGGACCCGTGCGAGAAATCTCGCATGTTCATAAACCACACAGAAACAGTATTTGCAAATCGCACACCTCTTAGAAAAAAAAAAGATATTTATAAATTAGAATGCAGAAGAAAAACCTGTAAAAGAATTCATGTTTAATAGTTTTAAAGTTTAAGACGACAACTCATAATTGCAGCATGTTAGAGTAACAGGATTTGCTAATCGCACACTGCATACAAAAATCGATATTAATGAAATTACAGTAGAATGCAAATCGTCACTGCTAATGTCACTTGTGTGCTAAGTCCATTGATTGACAGCAAATCTGTGGGTAAATTAACGTTTAATACTGTAGTTTGGACATGAAACAGACGTCCCTACGGCCAAAATGCGAACTCAACAGCAATGATGTCGTGTATTTTCCTACAGCAACAGTTTTTTGCAAATCGAACACTTCTTACAAAAATTGATATTTATGAAATTAGAATGCAATTCGTCACTTCAAATGTTATTTGTGTGCTGAGTCCATTGATTGACCGCTTAGCCGTAACCCGCACCGGTTATTCGATATTTATGAGATTATACGATTTGAGTAGCCTACTCATTCCTTTAAATTACTGTTTCTGAAATCCATGCAAAATGATAAAGGAAAGACCTCAGAATGTTAAAATGACATGAACATGCGTCACAGCGGCCAAAATGTGAAGTGGACAGCAATTATGGAGCATATCTTCCTACAGCATCAGTATCTGCAAATCGCACACTTTGTACACATTTCTAAATGTCATATTTTAAAGAAATTATAGATATTTATGAAATTAGAGTGCAATACGTCACTGCTAATGTCAATTCTCTTTCATTTGAATGCTCATTTGTCACGATCTGTCACTTGTGAGCGCCGCATGAGGGATCTATACTACTGAAATAATATATATGATACCAGTGCATTACAATGTGTATAAACATTTGCTGTACCAAGTTTCATTGCGTTTGGATCATTAAATCGCGAGAAAAGTCTATGTAAAACTTTCAACTTCACTTGGCCACCATGTTCGTTTTGTAGTTAACTGGGTTTTTCAAGTCTCATAGATGAACTTCCAGTAGTGCCCTTTATCTCCTTGCAAAATTTCAGGGTGATACCGGTAGTAGTTTCAGAGATATAGAATGCCGGTGAAATATTTCGCACAGCCGCCATATTGACGTTGTGTAAACAATTGAACGAAGTTCGATGTCTGTGAATTACAATGTATATAAACATATACTGTCCAAGTTTCATTACGTTTGGTTGGTTAAATCGCGAGAAACGTCTATTTAAAAGTCGCAACTTCGCTTGGCCGCCATGCTGGTTTTGTAGTTACCAGGTTTTCAAAGGTCATATAAGTGAACTTCTAGTAGTTCCCTTTATCACCATACAAAATTCCAGGGTGATATCGGTAATAGTTTCGGAGATATTGTGTGTACTTACGAGTTTCATTGAAATCGACACACACACACACACACACACACACACACACACACACACACACACACACGGTGATCTCATAACTTTTTTTTTTTCAAAAATGAAAATAGGCTAAAAATAGTGCTGTCAGAAACTTCTGCTTCCTAATCATGATTTAATGATGAATGTTCTATCCAGATTTCCTGCTTATTGGACAGATTTAGGTGAATATTTTTCAAAGGAAATCGCTTTATATTTCGTAGTTCACTTCTGTAGGTGTAATGAGATACAGGAAACATTCTTCCTGCTACAATGCCAACAAAGTAAAATTGTTCATTTTATACAAACCAAACTTTAAAACCATTGCGGGCTAAATGTTTTGCTGCAACTCAGCAGCTACACTGTGCGACTAATTTCATTAATGTATATAACAAGTCGCAAGGAGCGCCGCTTGACTCTCACCAAGGCGGACAGAGCCTGATTTCTGGTTAATGCATATGAGGGTCTTTGAAAAGCCACGTCCAATGGTTTGGAATGCATATGATCGCGATCTATTAAAAGATTATTTAGGCAAAGCTTAAAAGTATTTCAGGAATCTATTATGACCGTGTGGTTACAAGACATGTAAAACTGCAAGTTCGTTTTAATTCCTTTACCACGAGTACCTATTGGTAACCAAAATCTAAAATTAAAAAAAAGTTCTGAGAAATTATACATATTTCAGTCATGTGCTTTAATATATTTTATTATGCTTTTCTTACTTGCTCACGAGTTGGGTTCCTTATTGGTAACCAAAATTTATAACAAGGTTCTGAGAAATGTCAGTTCTTTCACCGTATGTTTTACTAATGTTATTATGCTTTACGGCCATGGAAGATTCAGTTAAAATACATTTAATAATTTTCGTGGTTTTGTTTCTGGTTGGATACCAGCCGTTACATAGAAGCTAAAACATTTAATTCCGTAAGAGATAAAAACCTGAAAAATGCACCGACAGGTTGATATTTCGAAACAAGAAAAGTTGTAATGAGATCTGTCAGCTATCTCCATACTGACAGTCAATTCTCGAGAACGTTTTCGATAGATAAGCTTTCACGCGATTTTTTTAAGGCTATATCACCCGCGTATTCCTATTTGAAGCTGGATATTGTGACTCCAAACGTGGATGAATGACACAGTCCAACCTTATTGCCGTAATGTCACTAATGGACGGATGTTGGTAGGTACGTACAGAGTCTTCAGAAAACTCATGAAATACGATCATTCCAGTATGCTAACAGATAATGCCATCGTGAACTGCAGTCTAGGAGTGACACTGCAATTTGGTACACCGATCATCTTTACCACAATTGCAGCTGTTATAATAAGGGTCGTCATAAGTCATGATTAGGGACCGCTTTTGAGAATGAATATGCGGATATGCAAATGTATATTTTGAGGGTTAATTGGATTTGTGCATATTCTGAACATAACAGCATATTTTAGCATGTATAGTTGAAATTAAGTATAATTTAAAACATCTTGAACAAAATAGGTTTCGCCTGCGTGTTGGACATCCCTGGTAAGCAACTTTCTGAGCAACAGATTAATAACTAATATTTTACGCAAGCATGCTGCCTGGTTATTTGAAGAAGAGAATGGGGTGGGACATTCCTTTCACCATCTGGGCAGTATCTCTTGTAAGCAACTTTCAGAGAAACAGATAACAGATAACGAGATGACAGTACCCGACCTTACGAAATGCTCCCTGGCTATTTGACGAAGGGAATGGAGTTGGACATTCCTTTCACAATCTCCATAATCCAGTAGCCAAGGGTTAGTTTTGTGAGGAGTTTCTTCAGTTAATGTGTTACTTTATTATTATTCAGCATATATTTAACTCAAAATGCCTAAAGAGAAGAGCAGCAGAAAGTATTTAATAAAACAGTGGGTGTCAGGTTATAGTGATTATTCAACTGATCGCGTTGTCTATTGTCAAATATGCCCGAAGGAAGTGAAATGTGAAAATAAATTAAACTTGAACTTGAACAACATGCAATAACGACTGCACATATAACGCAAAGGAGGAAAGAATAGTAAATAAGATTGGTTTCTGTTAAGTGCTGTAACCCAATGAGGTTACAGTGTTCATATGTTACTGTTCATTCTCTTAGAATTAATTTTAGGTTAGGATCATCGATATTCTTTGATGATGTAGAAGTGGAAGGAGGCCATGATTTATAGAGTTTCATATCAGTTTAATAGTATCTTTTTATGATTTTTTTTTTGTGTGTGTTTCTTCTATGGCTGGTTAGAAAATGTTAGGTTTTGTTTATCGGGTTCCTTGATACGGTAGTTGAAAGAAGTAAGATATTTTATTAAGAAGAGTGTAATTGGTTTTGGGGAGTATCTGTTGAGATTGTCTATGGAGAAGGAAGATTGGGTTATCTTATAGAATGATAGTTGAGAGCTGATGATTGATTGGTGATGTAGGCTATTAAGTTGATAAGATATGAAAGGAATGAGGTTCTGGTTTTGAGTACGGAATATGGAATTGGTTGATTGTTTAGAAAATATTATGAAGTTAGATGTGGAAGATGAGATATAAAGAAAATGAGATTGTGTTTTGGTTAAAAGAAGAAAGAATAGATGTTTGGAATAGGATCAGATGTGGAAATAAATATGTTTTGTAAGAAAAAGAGAGTGACCTAAATGAAGAAGAGAATCAATGATGAAGTGTATTCCTTAGTGTGTCAACATACACGCCCCCTAATAACCCAATGAGTACGTACGGTTACAGTGCATATTGTTCAATTTTTAATGCATATTTTCAACATTTTTAGTGCATAATTGCATGCATATTTTAATCGTTTTTAGTGCATGAATGTCCGGCCCCTTGTCATGACTCATGACTAGGGGGCGGATTTCTAGGAGAAGTCATATTTTTTTCCCTTAACATTATATCTTATAGTCTTGTATTTTCAACACGTTTCCAAGCATGATAACCAAAAATTAAACAGGTTTTATTGGGCATATAAATGCATATTTAGGCTTTCTTAAGTTTTATGGCATATTTTGAACAAAATATCATTATAAACGGCATATTTTGATAATTTTCATTTGAATTTCTTTTTATAAAAATCAGAATAAGCTCTAGAAATTATTGTTCAGGATGGACTGGAGTATACTACTGAAGAACCATTCTAGAGTAGTGTATGGAATGTTTCTAATAGATAGGAGGTATTGTTTGCTAGCTGGGTCAATTCCTGGAAATCAGGCTATTGTTTACAGGGAAGCAGAGGTAATTCCGCAGTTATTTGTCATCGTTCTTATCTCTATCCTTCCCCCTTCCACCTTCAACACACTGAATGACCTTGGTCACTCATTAGGGAGCTTCAGTCATTCAGTTCCTTTCAATATGCCTAAAACGAAAGTCTCAATTTGTAGAAAGTTGTGTTCAGGAGTTAGGTGAAAACATATTCAGTACCGTACGGATGGAGTAATAAAAGTGTTCCTATGTAACGTAGATGCTATTAATTAAGCCATATTTTGAATTTTATAGGTCATATTTTTATGCTGTTAGGTCATAAATGCATACCTATTTCATACATTTTTAGGTCATAGATATCCGGTCCCTAGTCATGACTCATGACTATCCAAAGCTCTGCTTGCGCTGTTCCGTAATCAAATAAAGTGTTCTCTTCGGAGTCGACCGCAGTTAATACACGGCAAACAAGACTCTGATTGCACGTCAAGGCCGCCCAGAGGCTGCCAACAGTGTAGCAGGACCTTGAGAGCTTTTCCTACTGCATTCCATCTTCCAGAGTTGTTGGGTGCGAGAAGTGCATTCCCCAAGACCAGAAGCTACCTACCCTTCGCATAGCCGTGCTCTGCGCGTTAAATCTCTCGCCACGACAGTGATGGGGCGCTGCAGAAAGTCCGGAGATCGAAAACAAATTTTGTGAGGATGCTAGCCACTGCGCATGTGTGATTAGGCGGATATTTATTATCTTTTTATGAACACTAAAAGGAAAGTTGTTTAATTGTTGTTGTTTTTTAAGTCCTCAGTCTTTTGACTGGCTTGATGCAGCCCTCCATGCATTCCTATCCTGCCCACATAGATATTTACTTTCGTAACAATCGTAAAATCGGGCTGTAAGTTAATAACAGTAGGTCAATTATAGACTTATTAACCTGTGTTGATTGTGTATGGTTGACAATATAATTAGAATTCTCCTGAATGGGAAAAGATCTGACCCTCGGTCCCCTCTTCTCTCCAACGTTGCTCTCGAAAAAGTTATCAGATCACTAAAATTAGTTCCGGCTAGCATGCATCTCGGACAGTATCATCTAGTGCTTGCATACGCAGATGATATTGTACTCATAGGAAGAAATGAGATTGAGATAAGGAAATTGTTTGTTGAACTTTAGGAGATAGCTTCTAAATTAGGCATTAGAAATTAATGACCAAAAAACTCAGTATACGGTAATGAAGACGAATATTGACGTGTTTGGGAATCGGTTACCTCTTCTTATTGACAAGCATAGTTTTGAGCGTGTTGAACAATTTCAAATTCTTAGGAGTCATGATTGATGAACAGAATCATAGAGAAGTGGAAATTAAAGTAAATACAGAATGCTAACAAAGTGTACTAACTTACTCTCTGCAGTTTTTATTAGGACTCAAATTTTTGACGACAAATACAAAATTGGAAATATAGCCTACAATAGCATCATTAGGCCAGTTCTAACTTATGATGCAGATCACGGAGTTTAACGAAACAGGAAGAACACCATTTGCAGGTTTTCGAAAATAAAGTGATAGGAAAATGTTGGACCATTTTTTGACCCCATATCTCAAAGATGGAGAAAAAAGATCAAATATGGACATACACTCACCATCACAGCAAGCACCAATACCCAACTTCATTAACTCCAGAAGACATTTACTAATGATGGGAGATGATAGGATCGTCTTACAAATCTTTAAAGAAGAACCAAAAGGAACAAGGCCAGTAGGAACAGCACGAAGCTCCTGGAAAAATGAAAACTCCAAACTTTGTAGACATCTGAATGTGGACAACTGGCAAGAACTCGCCCAAAACAGAGTTCAGTGGAGGCATTTTGTGAAGTCGGCATGGGATCTTCGTGGTCAATTGAAGCCTTCTGAGCGAGTGTGTGTCAGTGAGGTCAATTATAGACAGTACAAGCTTGCCCCTGCAATATTCAATAATAAGTAGTACATAGAATACGCAGCCTATATGAAGTGAAGATGTATCGTTCACTTTGTGTCTCAATGTGGGTTATTGTTCTCTCACGCTCTTCGTTAACGACCGGTACCCCTTTGAAACCTAGCTAGGCGGATAAGTTATGTTTACATTCGTTGTCTTAGGGACACTATCTCAGCTCGAGGCACGGCGTTGCCGACTCTCCACCGCAGCCACCGAGAGCAAGCAGCGAGACAGGACAGAACTACGTTCAACTGTGCACCACTGGACACTAGACACGCGAGCAGGCCTCCAGGACCACGTGGTGAGATAGAGCAAGCATGCTATTGGTCAACAGTGAACAATGGTTATTGTCGGCGCGTGCTACTGCCTAACGCGAGTCGCAAGCTCGTTAACTAGGAAAGAGAGAGAACTACTGTAAAAAAAAGTGACAGTCAGTCTGAAAGACTAGACTTTGTATCATTTTAAATGCTACAAATGCTGAAAAATGCTAGAAAGGCTGGAGGCTTCTCGCTTCGCTCGAAGCCAAAGACACTTGACATGTTAGAAAATTATCTTCAATACTTATCTTGTTTCAAATTACTCGAGAACGGCAAGTGCAAACCAAGGGCAAAGCAAGGTCAAGCGCGCGGGATGCCGTCACGCTCACCAGAGCGCGCGGGGACGTGCCCCTTCCATCCAGTCTAAAAACACTTGTAGTGGGCGATGTATTGCAGATAGAGATATACTCTCGCGGACTTTTTTTTGTAGAACTTTCCATGCTGACCAATTCTTACGCTCATAGTATACTGATATTTTTAACTGTTTGCCCATATAGCCTCCGTGGCTTAGGCGGCAGCACGCCGGCCTCTCACCGCTGGGTCCGTGGTTCAAATCCCGGTCACTCCATGTGAGATCTGTGCTGGACAAAACGGAGGCAGGCAGGTTTTTCTCCGGCTACTCCGGTTTTCCCTGCCAAAATTTCATTCCAGCAACACTCTCCACTATCATTTCATTTCATCTGTCATTCATTTAATCACTGCCCCAGTGGTGTGCGTCAGGCCTCGGCAGCCGACACAGTCCATATCCTCGCCGCTAGATGGGGGGGGGGGCTTCATTCATTCCGTTCCTGACCCGGTCGGAGACTGGAAGCAGGCTGTGGATTTTCAACTGTTTGCCCAACGTAAGCTTAAGAAGCGCACGGACGCCAAGTTTGTTTTCGACTTTTTCACTGAAATCATTACTGCTTGGCTTCCTTTGATCATACATACATTATTTTTTACAGAATATTTCCTCGAGATATCCTTTACAGAATGGTGAAAACCGCATCAAAATCCATCTAGTGGTTCTCGAGATTACCCGTGACATCCAAGAATCGGGGATTTTTGTCTTATACTAACGAAGTAGAGATTGTCGGGAAACACATGCACCAAGCAGTACTATCACGTCACACACCTCAGCGCATCTGGGTACATTTCGTCCCGTCACCGTAACGTAACCCCAGACCCCAGCGTAACGACGAAGTCTACAAGATCATTTTAAATGATAAAAGTTATCTGGCTAACGATGTGAAGATTGGTGAACCTGGACGGACGCCACATCAACAGACCACCATCAGCTCATGCTACCAAATTTAAAGTTATATTATCAGTATTATTCGGGTGTCTACAAGTGGTCTGCATACAGGAGTAGCAACAGTGAAAAGTACTGTGATATCAACCCAACAGTAAGAAATGTGTCTCATGTTTGTAGTGCTGGGGTACAAACGATAAGGTTACATTGTAAATAACTTATTTAAGGTAACGCGGATTAAATTTCGATCACAAAGTGTAAGCCATGTTTGGAAGAAATATTAGGTTGTAACCGTAGCAGCCATTTAAATACACACGCAAATCACTCAGTGATTGCAGTTCTTCGTACTTGTCGATAGAGAACTGTCTCAAATGAAAATATATTTTGACTGGTGTGGCGTTAGAGAAGTCGGGATCTAAGATGATCTAAGTTGATGCTTGTTTCCTGGCCGTATCTCTCCTCATGATACGTGATGCGGACTCATAACTCATGCTAACATCATCTATTAAGTGGGGCAACACACGGGCTGGAGTTTAATACAGTCACTGACTGTCATGCCTTATTTAATCTCGCAGTATTAAGGCCACGTGGATCTGTCGTGTCCCGCCCTTCTCATCTCACAAGGTCCTGTGACGTATGCAGCAGTAGGCTTAAAGTACCAAGTCCTCGAAGTCGCAGGCGTGACACAGTAACATTGTCTTTGCCACTGAAGTGTGAAGGCTTATCATGTATATGGGGGTCTAGAGTTAAACTATAAACGGGAACAAATTTCAGTCTGTTAAATTACCATGGCAACAAGTGTTCGTCATCTAGGCCTCCTATATGGTTACCATGACAAGAAGTGATCGTCATCTAGACCTCCTATATGGTTACCATGGCAACAAGTGAACGTCATCTGGGCCTCCTTTATGTTACCATGGCGACAAGTGAACGTCATCTGGGCCTCCTTTATGTTACCATGGCGACAAGTGAACGTCATCTGGGCCTCCTTTATGTTACCATGGCGACAAGTGGTCGTCATCTAGGCCTCCTATATGGTTACCATGTCAACAAATGTTCGTCATCTAGGACTTCTATACTGTTACCATGGCAACAAGTGAAGGTCATCTGGGCCTCCTTTATGGTTACCATGGCGACAATTGGTCGTCATCTAGGCCTCCTATATGGTTACCATGTCAACAAGTGTTCGTCAACTAGGCCTCCTATATGGTTACCATGTCAACAAGTGTTCGTCATCTAGGCCTCCTATATGGTTACCATGTCAACAAGTGTTCGTCATCTAGGCCTCATAAGGTTACCATGTCAACAAGTGTTCGTCATCTAGGACTTATATACGGTTACCATGGCAACAGGCCCTCAGACCAGACTTAAATTACTTGGCAGAGCCGGGAATCGAAGCCGGACCATCGAGGCGACAGCCAAGCATGCTACCCACTACACAACGAGGAGATCTTATGTTACTGAAACTGTAGGCTAAATTATTGTTAGTCACCTCAGCGACTTTAGTTTCCACAAGCGAAAATAAACACTGAAAACATTTCAATATTATTAAACGCCATTTGAGATGTACAACTCACAGTCAGTAAAGCCTCCAGTCGTGAAGCGCCGACACCCACCTAGAAAAGACAGAAAACAATGTCATTAACGCACTTTTAGTTAATGGAGTGTAAAATTGATACAGGCCTAACTTACGAAAGATAATTCCATTACGATACGTCCTGAAACAAAGTGTACACTTTTCCAGGTCCACAATGCTGAAGACCAGTAAATTTAAGTCCGTACCTTTAAGAGCTCCACTTGGTGCCGTGAGATGTGCCTAGGACATGGATGCATCTAGTCAGTCACTTGTCCACTAGTACAGATAACTAGTTTAAGTAGATTGGATGGATACTGAGTTTAGCACAGGGTGTTACCAAGGATTATATATGGCGTGGCCAAAACGTTCCAGTTCGACGGTTGTACACTAAGCCAATAAGCAAAAATCGCCGTGAGCATAGAGGCACTCATTCCCGTGTGTTTTTTAAGGGACCGAAGGGGTGATAAACGCATGGGGGGAGATCAATACTATAGGGCTGGTGCTCAAGTGTCTCCCACTACAGTAGAGTTGACGGTACCTTCTGCGTTACGATTTTTGCGGTATGAGGACGTGCGTTATAATTAAGCATGAAGTGTGCACCCCTTGTCGCAGTTTTCCCGGATGTTTCACCTTAATTACACGCCGTAATTTCTACAGTGTTGGGCAGTACAGTTCCCCAGTGATGGAGACACCAGGTTCCTTGAACTCAATAAGCAATGGGCCCCGGTAATCAAAAAAAGGGGTTATCATCACCGTTTCAGCGGATGGTTGACTCTTGAATTTCTTGGGACGAGGGGACGATGGAGTCCGTGCTTATATACCCAAATTGGAATCCCGCTACGTTGCGTATACGCTGCAACAACGCCATCAAACGGTAACTTTTTGATCACGCCTTATATATTACCGAATTCGAATCATATTCTAGGATACCATTATAAAATACATTATTGCGAAAATATTGTTGATGTATAGAATTAATATTTTAATACAGGAACAACAACATATACTGTACCACCTTTCAAAATCACATAGAAGTCATATTTTGTTTTGTTTATACTCGAGCACACATAATTAATTTTCGTTTAGTTGAGAGGAGGGCGTTTGTGCGTGGGGAATGCGGGCATGTTTGGTTGTGGACATTAAACCAAGTGGACTAAATATAGTTATCAGTCCGCAACGGGCAATGCTATCGAAAAGTCTTTTCAGCGATCTAATAAATGTTGCACATGAGTTTGCAGTTTAATAATAATTGGACCATGCTATGCATGAAGGAAACAACCACCATCAAGATAGAACTGATATATTGAGCCTCAAAGTTAACCTTCGATATATTTAATTCCTATTACACGGGTGAAATCTAAAAATAACATATTTACCTAGAAGGGGATATATATTTTACTTTATTACTACATACTGACCCGGTCGGAGACTGGAAGCAGGCTGTGGATTTTCATTTCACTACATACTACGCTCTTCTGAGCGGGATCTGTTGGCAAATAAGATTCAGTCTAACAACAACGTGGATAATGGGATATATATCTTCCAGGGTATGTTTACTTATCAATGTGTGCCTACCCTTCTTAATTGTTTCTTTTGTTAGCTTTTTTTTACAATCATTTCCTCTTTTATATAAAACACTATTTGACTCTTAAAAACGTATTCATTGAAGAACAGCTAAAATCCAGTTTTATTATATTAAACATTACTAAAAAATATTTCATTCCAGCAACACTCTCCACTATCATTTCATTTCATCTGTCATTCATTTAATCATTGCCCCAGAGGAGTGCGTCAGGCCTCGGCAGCCGGCACAGTTCATATCCTCGCCGCTAGATGGGGGCTTCATTCATTCCATTCCTGACCCGGTCAGAGACTGGAAGCAGGCTGTGGATTTTCATTTTCATTACTAAAAAATAACAGATGCAAGGCACTTGGTTCTGTTATGTGTTTCCTCCAAGCTGAAATGCAGAAGAACCAATTGTTTCACACTTGAAATGTAAAATAATAATTTCATGCTTGAAGTACATAATATTGCCGGTCAGAGAGTTCAATATTTCCTCCTCCACAAGATGGTAGTTCTAACCTAATTTCAGTAAAACTGGCGCTTGGTTCCTTTTTCCAGTGTTGACTAGTTCTATTATAGAAAGCTTTTCAGTTGGTCAACACGAATTGTACCCAATTACATTAGGCGGCAAACAAGTATGTAAACACCCTAACTTAAAATGAATCTTACATTACATATTACTATATTACCGATAAATATTTCTTTCAGGTTACGTACGGTGTTTAAATACTGTAGGACCTACTTGTTTTCCCGCCAAATTGGGCACAACTTGTGTTGACCGACTGAAAAGTTTTCTATGAAATATCTTAATAACATAACTAGCATTAACAATGGAACATTTACAAGAGTATTATAAAACTAACGAAACACAAGTAAAAAATCACACTTGAAAAAGAAAAAAAAAACAAGTTTTCACTACTACTGTACATAAGTTGTATAGGCCTTAAATATCGACCAAACCTAATTGAACGAACAATTTTTTTTTCAATCAGCTCTAATGCATGTCATTTGTTTCTGGTTAGGAGTGAACCGCCCAAATTCAATGGACACAATGTTTTGACCGACCAAATAGCTTTGTTTTTACTGGATTACGAAAGCAATACGTAAGAATGGCATCAAAAAATTCTATACAAAATATTTCTGTCGTCTTTCCATTTATTAGACTTTGTGAACAAGGGACAAAGCACCATCGGGCCAATCACCCATGTTATTTAAATAGCGTATTATATGAGAGACACAACGCGCATTGACATTGGAAAATAAACACACACAAAAGTTCATGATGCACACTGTTCCAGCAGCCCTTGAAGATTGCATTCAAGGTTACAGGAGTCACAGAAATAAAATCTTGCCTCGTCTGAGTAACATCAAGACGATGTGATGAATTGTTGATCATCCCCACAGTCGAAGCCAGATGATAGTTTCCAGCCACACTTACATTGCAAGGTAACACATCACCCATTATAATTATTTCGTATCCGGTTCATTCGGGCCCATAATTGACGGGGTGGCTGAAATCAGGGGCGGGGGCTATTACTACAATTGTTAACTGATTGCCATGGTGGATCATTCTTCATTCCATTTCTGTTTTAGAATTGTACACTGAATGGATCATTTTGATGATGATAGTGGTTTTCTTGAAGTTATTCGAGTATGCAACCTCATATGGTCCGAAATATCAGCATTGATTGGTAGCCGAGATATGGACATAATTTGTTATATTCTCGAATTAAGCTGTTTTATCTCCTGAGATATGGAGGATCAATATCATCCTATAACTAATACAAACATCACATTGATGTGTCCTGCATCCTAGGAAGAATTTTAACTTAATACCACATTTGACCCTTTTGTCATCAGGTTTTCTTCTTTGTTTTAAGGGTTGTATATATTCGTATATTTTTCTTGTTATGGTATACGGCATACCGTATGTTCGAGAGTTTGAAAAAAAAAAAAAAAACAAGATTTTTAAAATATTCAGGCGATACTGCGCGTCCTCTTACTAAATAGATGAATTTTTTGAGTAACTTATTTATACAAAATGAGTCCTGCTGACAATATGATATTTCGATTTATTAGTGCCCTATGATTCCAGGATAGCTAGCTCTATTCCCGGTCGAGGAACTCGAACGTTTGGAGGGCGGCAAAATATACGGCACTCTGCGTCGTACAATATCTACTCGCAAAGGATCTCCCGTATCACATTTCATGATCAGCAACATGAATTAAATTATCCAGTAGAGTTCAGGTTTTCACTGAAAGATGACTGTCTGCGAGGCGCAGCGGTAACTTTCTCGTCTGCTGTGCCGAAGGTTGCAGGATCGATTCCTGGCGTAGTTAGTTGGCCTTTGAGGGTATGCAAATGTATGGGAGCCGTGTCAGTAGATTTACCGGAACGTTTAAACTTCCGTCTCCCCGGCGTCCATAATAGCTCCAGCAGTTATAAAGGGCGTAAACTAATAACATTGTTATTATTATTATTATTCACTGAAAGGTGGCATCGTTTAGAGAAGGTCGGAGTTGGAGAGTAGATCGCCACAATGGTAACAATTCAAAAGATATACACGATGATGGATGGAGGCCATACCATTAGATATTCATTATTATTATTTGACTTATTAACAGAGTTACTCGATTTTTCTGATACATAGCGACGCTTGTTCACCAGGGTTTGAAGTTGTATGGGCGGCTTCGGTGGCGTAGTTGGTAGCATGCTGAACATCTATGCTCAAGGTCGCGGGTTCAAACACAGACGAAGTCGTCGGATCTTTTAAAGGCGTTAAAATCCCTCAGTATGCCTTTCTTCGGAGGGAAAGTAAAGCCAGCGGGCCCATGTCATAGGTTTATGGCATGTAAAAGAACCTTCCACTAACTACAATTATATGAAGCTACATTATTTTGTAGGTTAGATTTGATTAATGCTCTATTAAGTTCCAATGTTCACAGCCAGGTGCCAGTGGCTTCTAGTAGCCAAGTTCGTGGCTAGGTGTTGTGGGTGGTAGTATTTGGTAGCAAAAGTAGGAACTACTTGAAATTGATCGTTTGCAGTCCTTACCTGAATTACAGATAACACACACTAATACGGCTATCACAATTAACACCGGTATTCAGACAGATGCTACACACACCCAAAGTATACGGAGCTACATGACCGCGTTGTCGCAGCCCCTAAACTGAGGAACCAACCGAGGTTGTATGGTCGGAAACTACAAAAAAATACCTCCTATCACCCTTATATCTCGTAGCCATTATTTTCGGAAGTGCCAGTACCACGAAGTGCATTGATGCTTTCTGGAGCAGTATGCATGATTCACTGTCTCCCACAAGCCCGTACCAAGCACTTCTCTACATACTGTAATTCACACAAGCTAATTATGTGAATGATGCACTGTCTTGAAGTATGAGCTCACAGTCAAGGCTCCACTGAAGCATACATTCTACTTGCCAGTCTCTATATTCCTCTATGTTTGTCCACGGCTCAGCTGGAAAACTCTTGCTAGATACGTGCCTGCAATGTGCAAGAGTCGTGGTTCAATCTCAGTCTCCGTAACTGGAGCGTACCCTGAGTGGGATTTCTCCAGAATCATGTACCAACATTTTCAATAACGAGATTCACTGCGTTTCGTAATACTAACTAGACGAGTTATACTACGTATAACAAGAGACATTTCTAAATCTCTACTTGGTATAAAGCAAAGTCCCCGATTCTTGGATGTCACGGGTAATTTCGAGAACCACTAAATGGATTTTGATGCGGGTTTCACCATCGTGTAAAGGATATCTCGAGGAAGGTTTCTGTAGAAAATAATTTATTTATGATAAAAGGAAGCCAAGCAGTAACGATTTCAGTGAAAAAGTCGAAAGAAAAAAAAATACCTGGCGTCCGTGAGCTTTTAAGTTTACGCTGGGCAAACCGTTAAAAATATCTATTACTATGAGTATAAGAATTGTTCAGCAAGAAAAGTTATGCAAAAATGTCCCAGAGTGCATATCTCCATCTACTATACATTTTTCATTTCTTCCAACAATCTCCATTCAATTACTGAGGCGACAGTTGACGAGCTAGTTAGGGTCGAGCCTACCACCCCAGTTACAGCCTAGCTAGCGGGTGAACCTATTACCCCAGATACAGCCAGCAGCAAACTGTCGAGTCGTGTTGAGTTAAGACTTCAGAGAAGAATGGTTGTGTTTGGAGTTTCCCTGAAAGTGCAATTCGGCTTTTCTTCATTTAGCCTGATAACTTTTCGTTCCGCAAAATACACAGTCAAGTTAAGATTGGACGCAAGGGGGATTTGTGTTTCATGCTCCTCGCCATTTACGCCTGACAAGAACTCGTTGCACATGCATCTCAATGAAAACATGATTAATATTCCAGTCAGTGACTTTAACCCATCATGCCGAGACGTAAAAAGGATATAGGTCGTTGACATCGAAATAAAAAAAAACGCTTATCACGTAATGCATTCACAACTGTTCCCGGGCGAAGCCAGGGTGGGTTGCGAGTGTTATATAAAATTAAACTCCAACACTAGTGATCAGGATCTAATGATGACCGCGTGACGGTGTTTTTTTTTTTTCAAGAATAGTGTGTTATATATAGCCTAATGTATAGATACCCCGCGTAATCTAATTGGGAAAAAGGCGTGTTGACGACTGAAAAGTATAAAATGATATTTCATTAGACCTGACACTTTTACAAAGTCTCCAAGGAGAAGGAGCCCTTCCGACCCTTTGCCCAGAGTAGCATAGAATATTAGACGATTTGGTATCCATAGTCCTCGTGATGTCCAGCAACTGCTATGGAGAAAATTCTAAATACATTTTCCCTCCCCTTTCCTTCTTTCTTTCCGTCACTACCAATAAAATAGGGTAACTGCTACAGGAACTGTTGTTTTTTTTAATCTGACGTCCTTCTAAGATCCTAACTTGGCACGAAATCAAATAGTACAGTATGTGTTTAAATTCTGTTTTACAGTAAAGTATAAGGACCGAATCACGGTACACTTTTTCAAACCACTCTTCGATATAATGAAGCTCTTTTGACATGTGTTTGATTCATCCTGACACTACTGCGTCCTCGATACGCCAAGAAATGTAATATTGGTCTGAGGACTGGAACTGGATACACTCAGCCTTGTGAGGCAAAACTGAGATGAGGCGGGTTTGATTCCTACCTCAGCCATCCTGGAAGTGGTTTTCTGTGGTTTCCCACTTCTACTCCACGCAAATGCCGGGATGGTACTTAAGGTCACGACTGCTTCCTACCCAAATCCTACCACAATTTCAAATACCCACACTAGTACAGAAATCACAGTGACATTGGTTATCAGACAAATTTTACACACACACAAGTACACGGGGATACATGACCACAGTGCCGTATTAGCCCCTAAAGAATCAACAACAACAACAAATGAAGATTCCCACCACAGGCGTCCTCGGAGTGGTTTCTCACATCCAATCCAGGCAAATACCGGAAAGGATCATGGCCACGTATTGCCCAGTTCCATAGTCACAATTTCAAGATCGCACAGTAGTACAGACACCACAATAAAACAGTTAGGAGTCATCCATAAAACACGTTCGCAAAATTCCTATAAATGTACCCCCCCCCCTCTCTCCCCATTTTAACACGTAACAATATCCCCCCCTTAATGAACGTCCAAAATATATTGCGAAACTCAGCAAATGTGAAAGAAATCCAATTTACAGGCCCAGCACCAGAAGCAGGAAATATATTTCTGAAATCGAGAGAATTCTACACAGAATGAATATTTCCTTCCACAAAGCAACCTACAAAAGAAGTTGTTTTATTATAAAAGTATATGAAAAGAAATACAGTCGACTGTCGAGCTCTCCTCTGTTTGCTTCTCTACACTGCAATACAGTACAGTAGGTCTGTAGCAGGCAATGGCATTTTCAGCCTAGGTTCCTCTACGTAGAATGTTTCCTTCGGAAGCTCGTATGCCAATCTTGTAGGGGCCATCTTCCCAACTCTCAGCACATATTTTAAGGATTAAAAAGGAATATGGGAAGTGCCAAAAAGAAAGTTCATTCGGATTTTGCAAATCGGGTAAAAACGAAAAAACCTTACGCAAGTACATATTTTCGTAGAAACCCTCCCCCACACAATTATAGTACAGTTTTGTCACAGTCTTGTTTGGAGCCCCAGTTCAAGGGAATGTAATTTGTCAGACAGATTTCACACACGAACACACAGTAATTGGGCTGATGACGGTGACGACACAATCCCCAAACAAGACTAGGCGAGACTCAGCTAAATCCGCAATATTATGGGTTTGATGAGAAGCATGATTAATTACTTATATTTTGCGTATGGCTTTTAGTGCCGGGAGTGTCCAAGGACATGTTCGGCTCGCCAGAGGCTGTGTAGCTGCTTCAAGCGGACACCCATGGGGTGAGCTACAAACTCCATTCAATTTTCAAGTAGTTCCAACTTTCACTACCAGATGTCACTGACACCTATTGGTGACCGTTGGAACTTTGATAGAGCGTTTCAACGAAACCTAACCTGCAAATTTAGATTCACACAAGTTTAATTAGTGTAAGGTTCTTTTACATGCCATAAATCTATGACATGGGACCGCCGGCTTTACTTCCCCTCCGAAGGAAGGCATACTGAAGGATTTTTAAGGGAATGGGTTTCAATAAATTAACTAGGAATTTAAATTACTACATATTTTTGATATAGAGTTCTTAAAATGTCGTCTGGCGTGGTTTCTCTAAATCAACTAAAACTTGAAATTTGAATTGGGTGATTCTTTAGGGATTTTTACTAGTGCTAAATCCGCAGTACCTTGTCAAAATCCGCGATATGATACGTCTAATAATATGGCTCATTACTACCACTACCACATCGTCGAAATACATGAGATTTATAAATACTTCACATGCAAATAACACAGGTTTTCACTAGTTTATCACGAGGAAGTAGCATTTGTCGTTTCGAAATCCATGGCCAAGGGAAATTAAATGTAGTTGACTCAACACTACTGGTGAGATGAACTTGTCTCTTGCACTGGAGTATCTCTGCAAAACATTTATATTTCAAGTAGCCTACTGAGGAATTAGCCGTACCGCGGAATTAGCAAAGTCTCTCCTATGACAGCAACACTTCTTACTACACGTGGAGATAAACTGCACTACATATTATGTGGCTGGTTGTACTATGCTACATCCAGTGGCCGTCCCGCTAGAACGTAAACATGCGCGGGCCAGAGGCTGAAGGTCGAATTAATTGTCATTCTGGACCAGACCGTGCGCCGCCATCTCAACGCCAAGTTCTGCTATCAGATTACTGTACTTAAACAAAACAGACTTCAAGTGACTTTGTAGACTACAAGTCAATGCAGGTGAACGATGAGAATATGGTTTGGGAGTGGAGAGAGTTCTCGAAAGTTTTAGGGCAAACTCCATGGTCTTAAATTATTTATAGTAAGTTACGGTGTTTGAAGCCATTTTTCAGTGTTGCCTTAGTAATCAAAATTTAATGCTTTTCAGTCGGTCAACACGACTGTACCCAATTGTGTTTCCCAGATAATAAAAAAAAATACATGAGATTAATAAATACACTTGGGTGACCAGTTTCGAACGCCAAGACATCATCAGCCATATAGATTTGATTAGTTTTTCTTTAGTCTACTTTGATAATTAGCTTTAACCTGTTGACTGCTATGCCCGTCTATAACGGTGCACAAGAACTTAAATTGTTTCCTAGTCCCAGTTCGCTCTCAAGTGCCGAGTCTATGTCTGGCATATTCTTCCATCTGTTGGGCATTATGTAGTACTACTTGAGTTTGGATTCTTTCTTCCAGAAGTAGATAACAGAGCATTTTGTAGACGCCTGTCTTCTACAGCTGGAGTTCATCTGTGATGTGAACAAACATGGCAGAACAATAAACAAACTCTTTTCGTTGCGTTGTGTTTTCGGAACAAATTGTAGTGATAGAAGCCGTTTTTCAGTGTTGCCTAATTCTAATAAAGAAAGCTTTTCAGTCGGTCAACACGAATTGTGCCCAAATACATTAGGCGGGAAACAAGTATTTACATACTAACTTAAGTAGGTATTTGTGCACAAAGAGTGTGTTAGTTTGTAGGGTATGTGAATACTTGTTTCCCGTCTAATGTAATTGGGCACAATTCGTGTTGACCGACTGAAAAGATTTCATTATTATTATTATTTTCGTTTGGGTCCTTCGCCTGGTTTGGAGATATGCAAGCGAGGGCACAAACATTTTAATTTGTCTCAAAATCAAAATAAATATAAACGTAGGATTTTCATTTAGGATAAAAGAGAAGACCCAAAACCTATTTTCTAGACACATTAAGCCTGTTACTTCTCTGATAAGTTGAAAATTAGGGGTTCTACCTTCTCTTTACATGCGAATGAAAAACCTCAGCAGTGGGGTTGCAAACAGCTAAGTGGTAACTTGGCACTACCGCCGCCTATATAGAACTTGTACAAGAACTCAATGCAAAAAAAAAGCAAGACATATGGCCAACGTTCTTTTCAACAGATGCCATGATATACAGGGAATGGACGCGAGTAGGATATGAACTAGGGCATGTAGTGACGCGATACGCCGTGCATGGTTTCCACCACCGGATATGTCAGACAGAGAACTTCCACGACCCGGACGATAACTGCAGGTGTAAACTGCGCGCGATAGGCGGCCTCGGTGGCGTAGTCGGTAGCATGCTGAGCTTCTATGCCCAAGATAGCGGGTTCAAACCCGGCCAAAGCCGGGCGTTAAAAATCCCTCAGTATGGCTTCCTTCGGAGGGGAAGTAAAGCCAGCGGTCCCATGTCATAGATTTATGGCATGTTAAAGAACCTTCCACTAATTGCACCTGAGTGAAGCTAAATTGGATAGGTTAAGAATGTAAACAACGCTCTTAGGTTTCTACGTTCGTTGCCAAGAGCCGACTGCGGTGGCGTCTAGTAGCTAAGTTCTGAACTTGGCCTAGTAGTCGACGGTGGCGCTTGCCGGCAAAAGTAAGGAACTATTTGAAAAATTCTAAGTTGCAGTACTTAAGTTAAAAAACAGATAACACACACTAATACAGTCATCACAATTAACACCGGTTATCAGACAGGTTCTACACACACACAAAGTACACGGGGCTACATGACCGCGTTGTCGCAGCCCCTAAACTTAAGAACCAACCAACCAAACTGTGTGGGACAACCTGTGACCGTCATCACCTGCTTTTGTGCTCCAAAAGGAAAGTCTCGTTGACAGATTTCTGCAATGACTGAATGTGTTGTGTGAGATGGTCTTAGTATGGTCATTGTATGCACGGTCTTGTATATAATTTTTGGCAGTTAGCTGCACTTAGTAAATTAAAAGGTTAATTAGATTAGTTATAAATGAATTTTATTTTTAAACTTCTCAGATTAATATGACTGTCCTAAAGATGAATCCATTGCGGTTTGAAACATGTAGACTGATCTTTAGATATATTATGTTTCAATACTATGTATGTATTGATAGGAGTTTTTCAATTGTTCATTTCATTTTCAGTAGATCTCCATGTTTATTTATGATTTATAGTAAATAAATAATAATACTAATAAATAAAATCTACAACACAGAAAAGATAGCACTTAAAGGGTACACTGATAACCCTGGTTTTCGTCATAATCTCCGTGACAAAATCTTTTCCATCACCACCGGAGGAACACCGACAGAAGACACACTGGACTTTATTAGAATTCCATATATTAGAAGTGCTATTGAACCTACGTACTCTACGTGCAAGTGCAACTGGTACTGCGGTTATCGCATTTAAATCTGTTTGAGTGGAACAGCTGCAGAGAGAAGGCCTTGGACGGCGTGACGCGGTGTAGCCTTGCTACTCCCAGCAGGGCCTCGCGGATGTCGCCAATTAATGTATTCCCCTGCGGATTGAGTAAATATGATCAGTGATAATGTCTTCGTATTTATACATGACACCTTGAGGAGGTAGAGTACATTCTCACACGATCTAACCAGATCTGTTTTGTGGTGGTTTTCATCCAATGACGTGCAACAGAAAGCAGCGTTAAGGGTAATAAGTGAGCATTCCTCTACTATTAATCAGAGACTGTCTGAGAAAATGGTATTTGGCTGGCTATCCGCAGTCAGTCCTTCAAAACAAAAAGGGTGGCTGCCGAATGAAAGACGTCTTTGATGGCGCGTAACGGGTGGCATAATTTCTATCTACTGTGCATTCCACATCGGCAATTTCGGCGTCAAGCACTTTAAGAAAATTGAAATTGAAACAACATAAAACCTTACCTTCAACATTAAAAATAAGAGATGTAAGTTAAATATATTGACAATTGTGCGCAGCGGGTAATCGTGGGCACATATGTTTTTCGAGTTTGTAGTACAACTAGCAACCGAGTCCATTGCTATCCTCTAGCTGTCATCGTACCTGACAGATAAGGACAATCAGCCTAATGCCAGTTTTGTTTAAAACTAAATGTCGTCTTAAATGGCAGCATTTACTGTGTTTTTGCATGTAGCCTATTTAATTTTCAACATAATAGATTAGTTTAACGGGATTTGCTGAGATAAGTTTTAAAAGCAGAGTGGGGGAATGGTGCGCAGGACAAAGTTTAAAGTTTACCAGGGAAAGAATGGTTGTATGGGTTCTTGAAGAGCAACCCTGCATTAGCAATGATACAACCTGAAGGAACAAGCCTAAATAGAACTGCCTCCTTTAATGCTGATGATGAAGATATTCAATTCTAATATGCAAAACGTCAAGAAAAAATATACTTTTGAAGACAACAGAATTTATAAAGTTGACGATACGGGCATTAAAATTGGCAAAAGGAATGCTTAAAGATTTATGGACGCCAAGGAGCAAAATAAAAGGGGACGAACCATAACAGGTCTTTTCTGTATGAGTAGCATATTTCTAAATACATTTAGTTATTAATCGCATGTAATTTTTTTTCATGCGTAGGTAAACACCAATTACAATAGGATACAATCATGTTGACCGACTAAAAAACAATAATTTCGATTACTAAGACACACTGAAGAATGGCTTCCAACACGATAATAACCCTAAATATTATGTGTGTGATTTTTGTTTGACCATGGAATTAATTTGAACTCAAGTATAGAATGTTAGTGTCATTAGTGTTTACATTATTGTGAAACACATTCAAACTTTCTAATATTATTACAAAATGCAAGATTCAGCCAATTCACATTGTCTTATTGTGGCTCGCCAACATTGCCATGCGCAGCAGGGTGAGTAATTGTGCGCAAATGTATATTTGCTAGATTTTGGTCCACCAAATTTATTTTTGAATAAAATTTGTTTCTGCACATCGGATGTAGAGTTCCTGAGGCTTCCTTATTCATAACTGCCTGTATGTTACCTGCTATTGCATCATCACAAGACCGAATCTTGCTTAAGTGTGTACAATTCCCCCCACTCTCCTTTACGTTCAATTTTGAAGTCACAATGGCTTCGGTGGCGTAGTAGGTAGCATGCTGAACTCCTATGCTCAAGATTACGGGTTCACACCCGGCCGAAGTCGTCAGATTTTTAAGAGCGTTAAAATTCTTCAGTATGACTTCCTTCGGACGGGAAATAAAGCCGGCGGGCACATGACATAGATTGATGGCATGTAAAAGAAACTACCACTGCAATTGGTAATGTGTAACAAAATTTGTAGGGTATATTTGGTTAGTAAGAAATGCTATATAAAGTTCTAAATTTCACCGCTAGGTGTCAGTGACAGTAGCATCTTGTAGCCAAAGTTGGAACTACTTGAAAATTAACTTGTTGGGAGCATTCGGGTGTTCAATAAAAATACCCAGCTATGGCCATTGGCTGCAATTCATATTATATAATAATAATGCTGAAGTCACAAGCCTATCCCTATCGTTCAATCTGAATACGCTCTCGCAGTCAGCATTAAAATGTAGCAATGTGAATGCACAGATAGCGAATTCGGGTGATACTGACCACTCACTGTCATCAATATTATTGTTTTAATCCTTTATAGGGCAGAATAATATTGAAGATATATTATTTGTTACTTATTGTTGTTTTAAGGGGATGAACAGAGGCGCCATTTGACCCCATATTTTATTTGCATTTATTTTAATTTCATATTACTGGTAATTATTTCAACCTAATTATAATTATTATTGTTAGGCCTATTAATAATTTTAATTTTTGTTATCTTTAACATTCGTTCATATTGATTTTGACAATTTTTATTTTAAAATTATTCTTATAATTAGGATTATAAATTAATTATAATTTTTATTTTTATGAGTCTATTCAACTCTTATTTTTATAAGCATATTTATTTTTAATTCTAACTTTTATTATCATATTATAATTTTTAGCCTACTTTCGATTTTTGCAAAAAATGAAAGTAGACTTATGAGATCAACACAGGGCGAAAAAAGTGTGTCTGTCTCTGTGTGTGTATGTGTGTGTGTGAGTCTGTGTGTGTGTGTGTGTGTCTGTGTGTGTGTGAGTGTGTGTGTCTGTGTGTGTGTGAGTGTGTGTACTCTGAATGTCTGTCCCCCCTATCAATTCGAACACGGTGAATGCAAATTGAACGAAATTTGGTACAAAGGTAGCACTAGCAAAGGACACCTCAGTGTCATGTTTTATATCGCCGCCATCTTTACTAAAACTGAATGGCGGCCACTCAAACGTTCAAAACGTAAAATCAAATAACGACTAACCAAATCATCCGATCTCTACCAAATTTGGTAACAACATACCTTCGTATAGGATGCGTCTTGTGACCAAATTACAAGGTCGTCCGCCATACCATTTCAGGATGCCGGCCGTGCGAATTATGCAAACTTTATAATCCATATCATGGGACCCACCAGTTCCGATTATCGAGCCGAGAATCGTTTTAACTGTTCTAAAGGAAGAGGCACGTTCGAAATTAAAAGTTTATTTGGTAATACTATAGTGCAGACGTGATTTTAAAAAGCTGAACTGATTCAGTAATAAGACAAGATGGCAGCGGATATCTTGTGCCGGAATTATATTTCACTAATTTGAGTATTGCATGCAATATAGCGTACTGATAAAAAATAAATAAACTTTGTATGAAATGCTTTATATATAAATAATATACTCCAGTGATGAAATCGTTTAGTATAAATCATTATTTGCTAACAAGTTCTATGTAAGTCATTTTAAATAGAACGATATTCGTTGATACAATTAGCTCAGTGGTAGAGCGTTAGCCTATCGCTCAAATGCCTATGGTTCAAACCCGATCAGAGCTAGGTTTTTTGCTTGAAATGTTATATGTTTATTGTTTTGTAATGACTCAGATGTTTTAAAATTAAGCGTTATATTGTGCACATTATGGTGTAAAATATATATTTAATTAAAACATAATTCGCCAGCAGATTTACTCGGGACATCTAGCTGCCAAAAAGGTAACTTCCAGATTTTATTGAAAAGTTTCTTCTTCTGGCCGCTAGAATGCACTCGCTCTGTTAGGATTATATTGTTCGATATTTCACCAATAGATGTCACGACTAGTCTACTTGGGGATCCATTGATTACTATACCATTATCATTCTATGCGCATCGAATTTGAAGAATGACAAGATGATACTACGATACATTTTAACTTTTTATTTTAAAGGGTTTGTAACAGCCTATTTTGCGTTACTTGAAAATGTTATTAAGCGTTATATTGTGCACATTATGGTGTAAAATATATATTTAATTAAAACATAATTCGCCAGCAGATTTACTCGAGACATCCAGCTGCCAAAAAGGTAACTTCCAGATTTTATTGAAAAGTTTCTTCTTCTGGCCGCTAGAATGCACTCGCTCTGTTAGGATTATATAATCGAAAATATCCACATAGTTTGTATACACACGTCTCTGTAGGGTCATGGAAAGATTTGTTAATTCAATTAGGGTTGTGAAAGCCATGCACAACCAGACGTGTAAAGACATGCCTCAACTCAAAGTTGGATGTTGCCCACGGCAGGTCGCAATAATAATAATAATGTTATTGGTTTTACATCCCTTTTAACTACTGCTGATTTTAGAGACACCGGGGTGCCGGAATTTTGGCCCGAAGGGGATCTTTAACGTGCCAGTAAATGTACTGACACGGCTCCCTCGCATTTGTGCACCCTCAAATGCCAGCTGACTGCGCCAGGATACGAACCTGCAACCTAGGGCCCAGCAAGCGAGAACGTTACCGCTGAGCCACGCCGCCAGTCCGGTCGATTATGTCTCCAGATCCATAACATTCTTGATATACTTCTTATCTTTCTTTCTTCAATGATGGTAGCAGTTTTTATCTAGGTTGTGGCGTTTGGTAGAGGTAAATCGTTTCTAAGGTCTTCAACAAAGAATAGTTCTATTATACTCTTTGATAATAACAACGAGTTATAACTATACTCATACATTTAGGAGAAAGTAGGCTATATGTTCTTTACTGAACATCTTGTTTCACTCTAATTTTAATTATTATTAAAAATAATATTTGTTTTACAGAAATATTAACACTGAAAGATTCAACCACCATCTTTGACAATGTTAATTGTCCTTATAGCATGTGACCTATGAGGGGTTAAGACTACGCAATTTCCCCCAAAACTCGGCTATAACATACAAAGGACGATTATCGTACAAAGAGTGTATTGTTGGATCGTACATCGTACAAATCAGAAATGGCAGTGTTCGTACGATCAAGAACGTACGGCTGGTAAAAACGCGCGCTGGATCGAAGCCTCATCTTACTTGGCCAGTCAGTTTCGGTGTATTATACGTGACTGTCGTCTGAAGTGTTTGGCCGTGCGCGTAAAAGCAGTAGCAGGTTTCCTTTCCTTTTCAACTGTCAACACGCTAAATACGTCACGCTTCATGTCATGGAGCGATACCTGCAATCACGCAAAAGGATATCAATGTCCGCGACAGAGACCTCGCAGGAATTATACATGATAAGAATGTGTCAGGTGAAATAGTATACGTCCTGTAGTGTTTACAAACATAACACGATGTATCGCAAGTATAGCGGCATTCAACGAACAATGTGTCTTTATTAGCCTACTTTCGATTTTGGCAACAAAAATAATGAACGTAGACTTATGAGATCTACACGGGTCAAAAGTTGTCAGTCTGTCTATCTGTAAGTGTGTGTGCATGAATATCAATTCAAACATGATGAAACCGAATTAAACCTAATTTGGTTGCAGTAGCAAAGGACGCCTCAGTGTCATGATTTATATCGCCGCCATCTTGGCGGAAACTGAATGGCGGCCACCCAAATGTTCAAATCTTGAATCAAATTACGACTAACTTAATCATCTTATCTCTACCAAATTCTGCAACAATATACCTCCATGTAGGAAGCAAAAAGGAAGGAAGATTGTGGTTTTACGTGACCGTGAATCTTGTGATTATGAGCCACGGGACCTCCTTTTTACGTGGAATCCGAACCACAGGACATGGCATTTCACTTCGAAAATCTCACATGCATTGACCGGGAATCGAACCCGGACCGACTTGGTGAGAGGCATACAGCTAAACCGCTGAGCCACCACGCCCCCCTTCCATGTAGGAAGCGTCTTTAGCCGAAACTACAAGGTTATCATCCAAATAGTTTGAAGATGTGTGCAAATCGATACCCCTTATCAATTCAAACACGACGAAACTAAATCGAGCCAACTTTGGTACAGAGTTAGCACTAGCAAAGGAAAACTCAGTGTCATGTTGTATATCGCCACCATCATAACGATAAAGGAATGGCGCCCACCCAAATGTTCTGAGCTTAAATCAAATTACGACTAACTAATCATCCGATCACAAAAGGTAGTTTAGGTTCAAAAAACTTACAAAATGCAATTGAAATTGAAAATACACAATGGAATTTAGATTGAAAATGCCTTACCAGATTCAAAATACTCACAAAATGCAATTGAAATTCAAAATACTTACAATATGTGGAAGCCCGCGATTACAATACTGTACTTACAAAATGCAATTTAGATTGAAAATACTTATAAAATGGAGTTTAGATAGAAAATACTTACAAAATGCACTGTAGATTGAAAATACTACAAAATGTGGTTGAGATTCAAAATACTCACAAAATGTAATCTAGAGACACGGGGAGCCAATTCATAAAAACAAAAGAAAGAAGGCTGATCCCTACAAGAATGAGGGATCAGGAAAGAGGAGAGAAGGGTCAACTAAGGCGGGAAAGGAAGAGACTCCCTAGGCCTCGGATACCATAATACCGTTGGGGTCAGAAGAGAACAAGTATTGACCAAGATAGGTCGGCAGGAAAGAAGATGGAGAGGAGCCCGGCACAAGTAGGCCTAAGTGGAAGCAATGCCAGACTCACCTGGGGTCCCGTGGTCGCCAACCCACGTCCCACTAGATGTGAGGCCCTGGGGGGCGATGATATGGAATCAAGGAAGTTGTGTGCTGATAGGTTACAGGGCAGAATTATAGACTTAATAGGTATGGGCATATGTCGCGAATGGATACAGTTAGAATGTTAAGAAAAATGTACGATTTTATCTACTGTATCTAGTAGATTGACCAATGTGTGTGTGTATGTGTGTGGGGGGATTAATAGTATTAAAATAATATGTGGTGCATATCATTGAATGTCATCAGTTTCTTTCACTCGACAGAACGCCTGGCTCAACCTTCTCCAACATTTAGGAAAAATGAATGGCACTCTAAATTGAACAGTCCGACAAGTTGGATGTTACCTGCTGAACGCCTCGCCCCAGGACTTGAGGAAATTTGGCCAATACGGAAGACGCTGCACTCACGAGTTGGCAGAACAAAAAGCATCCTGAAAAAGTGGGGATTGCGTGTGACTCCACATTATGCAAATGCGATGAAGAGCAGACCATGGACCATCTCCTCATCTGAAAGCTGTGCTCAACAACCTGCTGTCTCGAGGACTTGATGCAAGCGACGAAAGGGGCCTGTAAACTGGCTGGATACTGGTCTCATTGCATTTGAATTTTGTGTAGAGCCTATGAGGGTGGCTGATATACGGGGAGGTGTGTGTATGCTTTTGGTACCAATTGGTGGATAGTTTGTGTGTGTATTGTATGTTGTCTGATACGATTAAATAAATAAATCATTATATGGACACAAATGCAAGTGAATGATTGTGATATTCATGAAATGTAGGCATACAAATTGCGTTGTTATTAAGACGCATTTAACCTCAAATGGGGATCCGGGCCGAAAGGCAACAAAAGTACAACAATACAGTGATTTGGTTGGGGTGGCTTTGGTGGCGTAGTTGGTAGCATGCTGAGCTCCTATGCCCAAGGTCGAGGGTTCAAACCCAGCCGAAATCTTCGGATTTTTAAGAGCGTTAAAAATCCCTCAGTATGCCTTCCTTCGGAGGGGAAGTAAAGCCGGCGGTCCCATGTCATAGATTTATGGCATGATAAAGAACCTTCCGCTAATTACGCTTGTGTGAAGCTAAATTATAGGTTATATTTGACTAACGCTCTTAGGTTCCAACGTTCGTCGCCAGGAGCCGACTGCGGTGGCATCTAGTGACGAAGATCAGAACTAGTTGGTCGTTGATGGTGGCGTTTCTTAGCAAAAGCTGGAACTACAGTACTTGAAAATCCAATGTCTACAGTCCTTATTTGAATTTATATAAAAAAAACAGAAAACACACACTAATACAGCCATCACAATTAACACCGGTTATCAGACAGATTCTACACACACTATAAGAAGTACACGGGGATATATGACCGCTTTGTCACAGCCCCTAACTGAGGAACCAACCAACAGTGATTTGGTAATGCGGATACAAGTCACACCCATACTACTTCCCTCATATCACGAGTTATAGAATCATCAACAAGTCTCATTATTTCGTATAAGAAATTTTCATTTAGCTTATTGTTTACTATCTATTTTATTTATATTACTTACAGTACTGTAAGCCTCCGTGGCTTAGGCGGCAGCACGCCGGCCTCTCACCGCTGGGTCCGTGGTTCAAATCCCGGTCACTCCATGTGAGATCTGTGCTGGACAAAACGGAGGCAAACAGGTTTTTCTCCGGGTACTCCGGTTTTCCCTGTCAAAATTTCATTCCAGCAACACTCTCCACTATCATTTCATTTCATCTATCATTCATTTAATCATTGCCCCAGAGGAGTGCGTCAGGCCTCGGCAGCCGGCACAGTTCTTATCCTCGCCGCTAGATGGGGGCTTCATTCATTCCATTCCTGACCCGGTCGGAGACTGGAAGCAGGCTGTGGATTTTCACTTACAGTACTGTATATACTGTAGGTATTTACAGTTCATGGCACAAAGTATTTTGTTACTGTATATATATATACTGTATTTTGTTATATGGAGCAGAAACTTGGACATTAAGAAGAGAGCAAGCAAACAAATTATTTATTAGTAACATGGATGATTATTGGAGGAGGGCGGCAAGAAAATCAAGATTGGATAAAATCAGAAATACGATAACCAGAGAAATTATGCAGGTAAAAAAATGTACTAGAAGTGGTTGAAGAAAGAAGATTACAATGGTTTGGACATGTGAAAAGGATGCAGAATAGTAGAATTCCACATTTAATGATACATTGGCAAGCTGAAGGCAAACGGAAACGGAGTAAACCAAGAAGACAATGGATGGATGGTGTAAAGTAAAGCATGGCCACCAGAGGCTTAACCGAGGAAGATGCTGAAGACCGAAATTTGTGGAGGAGTAGAATATTTTTGGGTTGAAGGAAAACTATTGTATTGTAGAATATTCCTAATGAAGAAGATGTATATTTTTATAAAATTCCCAAGGTGAGAAACCGCTCCCCCTGGCTTCACCACTGTCCAGACAATAAAAGGCCAAGATTGAGCAATAGACTTGATATAGGCTGGCATAATTAAGCGTGGACAAAACCGAGACAATATTGAAGAGGAAAATAAATTTAGAGGCCGGATTTGCTGAATAGGCCCTTTACGCCGACTCATCAAGCAGATAGACCGATGTGGGATATTTAGGCCACCCTATAGAAATACAAGTCAAATAATTATGGGAACATATACATTCAAATCTAAAATGGAAATAGTAAATGAGATCCAATCTACTGTAGTTGTATATTTCCGCCAATTAGGAAAAGTATTAGCAACTGTTGTCGGGATTCAAAATCGAACCTCCTGCCGTCAGAGCAGGCGGGTCTAGCTGGACACCAATAATGTGGCCACTACTCGATGAGGACACATACGCAAGTCATACGTGGGGGTTTGACCTCTCCAAGAGGAACAATTATATTGTTCACTGTTCCTCCAAAGCTCTGTCCCACTACTCACGAACCCCACTACTCGCCTATTGAATCTGCAATCGTTATGTTCGCGAGTCTGATTTGTAACTGGCGACCAGTAGGCTACTGTACTGCCGCATGCTAAATGTTGAAAGAAACGAGATGCAATGTGGGTTATTTCGCAATGTGAGAGAGGTAATCAAGTGAAGGTTATGGCATTTATAATAACCTAGGTGTTTGTAATGAACGCGTCGTTAAGTCTGGGAAGCAAAATGTGTACACAATAGTTGCGTGCAATGTTGTTAGTTACAGCACAAAACAAGGCTTTAATTACCACAAATGTTTCAATGAATTGCCGTATGACAGAAGATTTTCTTTCTGCTATTTTATTTAGAGGCTTGGACATCATGGTAATCAGACCCATGTACTGCTCGGTTCCAAACTCGGTGAACTTGCGGGGTGATGTGACGCGGGAAGCGAAGGGTCTGTCAACAGCCCACCGTGTATCTGGAATTCCTGTCTATTCCAATATTGTTAACATAGGGCCGTTGCCTAAACCTCTGTGGTGTTGCGAATGAGTGAGTGAGTCACCGCCCAATGTGTGTGGTTATCGTCCGCGATCCACATTCCTCTCAAGTTCACGGAGCTTGGACTCAAGCAGTACCTACGTGTGGGTTTATATACGATTTGAAAGATTTTTACCCGTGTTATCGTGGTATCTGTAGTGGTGTGTGCATTTGTAATTAAGCCAGGATTGGGAATGAGGCGGCCGAGGGCGAATTCCAGCCTTTAGAATAGAATAGATTTATTTTGTCTGGCAATATTAGGGCCATCTCTTCCATCTAACCAGATTATACCATTAATACATTATTAGTGGGGCACGGAAGTTCACCTATAAATAGCCTAAAATACCTATAAAAGGACGTAAAATATCAAAATAAAGTACATATTATTGACTTAGGTATTAATTTTCAGATTATATTAAACTTTATCAATAAGGAATTGGGCAGACATGGTGATATTCGTGCCTTTCATCAAAATAAAGGACATAAAACAGGAAAAAGACGTTAAAATGTAATCCAATTATTAATTATTTTGTTTTAATTACATATTTAATATTATATATTGTTTAAAAAATACAAATTTCTGGTGATATGCAACATGCATTGCAAAAACATATGAATAGAACTCTTTTTTTTTAACGTACCGTAATTTGAAAAAAGGTATTCTGCTTATTATAAGAAGTAAGTTACAATTAAATATTTTTTCCGCCTAGAATGAATTCAGCGAACCCGCAATGGGAATCCTGGAGATAGAAATTGAAATTACAGTAGTATCACTAGAATCATATTTAGCTTAACAACACTATGGTTACAGATTTTGAAATTCTGCTGAAGGTCATTGTTATGGCGCGTCACTTCTTTAAGTGACTTATCTTCTGTCGTCAAAGGATGTATTTCTCTATTTTCAGATATGGTTCAAACATATGTATTTAATACAGAAAAAATGTTTAAGAGGTGATAAACTGTGAATGGGCAGTAAAAATGTAGTTGAAAATAGGTGACGTTGAAAAAAAAGCCATTAAAACCCTAAAGAAAAGACTAAATAGACCATTAAATCAAAAATGCCAAAAAGGCAATAAAAGACAAATAAAACAAACCATTTTCCGTCCTACAATTATCCAAAATGAACATACAGTATTATGTTGTTTGGCCTCGTTTTCGGACACTCGATGAAAAAGAAGGATTTTTCCTCAAATTTCAAGCCCTAATTATAACTAGTAGGCATACAACGCTACGGTATTACAATAAAAATGCATGCAAAAGTGTGTTACAAAATTGTTACGTAAATAATTTGTTGCCAACGTGAATTTGTAAGGTAATTAAAAGTAGGCAAAAAATTAGTGAACGTAGTAGACATACTAGTAAAATGAAAATAATGAATAATAATGATGGTGATGATAGTGGTCGCGAGTAAATTATTTGCAAGATCGAATATGCATTGCATTTTTTTTAAAAAGGGATGTAAGAATTTAGGTGGATGTCTAAACAGAAAATAATTGAAATAATGTGAAGTAATAAGATTAAATATCAGTAACGCGACCTCAGGATACATGTCCTCGTAGCGTTGAGTTCAACTGTCATTTTCTTTGTGTTATATACTGCTGGCACCGTTGCCTGAAGCTGGACGGGTTTCCACTGACAGAGCGCAGCAGATTGTCAAGCAGTAGAGACAACGAAGGAGTTGTGTAGCGTACTGGGTACAGTACAGAGGTAAATGAAGTGCAGAAGTAGCAGGAGTGGGAAACCACGGAAAATCACTAGGAAAATGAGGGTCAGATTCCCACCTAGCCATCCCAGTTTTCCCTCGCGAGGCCAGAATTGAATTTCTAGGCAGAAACGAGAATCAAACCTGGACCTCAGGGTTGACAGAAGAATGTTAACCACTACACCAAGAGGTGTTCTAAAGCGTCAATAATGTGTTACACCGTTACGCTGTTAGGCTATATAAAGGAACAAACCACTCTTAGGCCTTAAGTTAGGTACCAGCCCGGCATTTGCCTAGAGAAAATGTGGGAAACAACTTCCAGGATGGGTGAGGTAGGAATCGAACCCGCCTCTCCTCAGTCTTATCTCACGAGCCCTTGGCAGAGCTGGGAATCAAACCCGGGCCTCCGTGGTGACAGCCAAGAGTGCTAGCCACTAAGCAACAAGTTACCACAACACTGAAAAATATTATTCGCACTATTTGGATTTGCTACACCAATTTCCAATTACAAAAATCCGAAGCTAGGATTTGACCTTCAAAGGAAATAATGTTAATGGTTTTACGCCCCTTTTATCTTCAAAGGAAATAATGTTAATGGTTTTACGCCCCTTTTATCTACCGCGGCCTTTACAGACGCCAGGGTGCCGGAATTATGCTCCGAAGGGGATCTTGATCGTGCCAGTAAATCT
Organism: Meconema thalassinum; assembly: GCA_946902985.2. Lineage (NCBI taxonomy): Eukaryota > Metazoa > Arthropoda > Insecta > Orthoptera > Tettigoniidae > Meconema > Meconema thalassinum. Next base: position 708,657,702 of record OX336390.1, read on the forward strand.
ACTGCTCTCTCGCATTTGCGCACCCTCAAATGTCAACTAACTGCGCCAGGATTCGATCCTGCGACCTTGGGGACAGCAGGCGAGAAAATTACCGCCTATCACGCAGCCAGCCCCACAAGGAAAATTCATGTCCATGTAGACCTAATGCTTGTTATCCAGCTTTCGAAGACTAAGAAGATGATCAACAATAAACGAAATTAATTGGTTATTGCGAAGGAAAATATGATAATGTAATTTATGTTCGACCCTCACTATTATGTGTTTGAAAACTGTATCATAATGATGGTCATTATAACACCGTTTTTCATTACGATACAGTTTCTCCAGCCAATCAGAGCTCGTTCATTGACCAATTAGGTAACGATAATTTCGCGCATGCGCTCAAAATCCAACATGTCGGACATAAACACAACATCGAACTATAATAAATTACCGACATGGAATACCCACCGTCCATAAGTTCGCGTAAATAAACTGGCGAATATGAGACAAGAAATAGCACAGTACCTTAAAATCACTAACACTAATTTCTACACAGTGCATTGTCTTCAAATGACTGCGGTGACAATATTACTGAGGGACGGCTGATGTAAACATATGGCTGCATATGGCAGAGCGCATGCGTCGGCCGTTCAAAGCTCTTGAAAGACGAAGCTATAACACCCAACGCTCGCTCTGCGATCACAAAATTCCAGTAGCTGACTCTCAACAGATATTTATGAATATTTATGTTAAAACATATAATAAAGTTATAATTATCGTCGAACATAAACAGTCGTATGCAACTCGCCTATAATGGTAATTAAGACACTCGTATGGAAATTATAAAACTCGCATACGCTCGTTTTATAAAAAATACTCGTGTCTTAATTATAGCCATTATAGGCTCGTTGCATAATGCACTATTATTGTTTACGTCCCTCTTACTTAAAGAGACCTACAAAACGTCGGCCACAAAATATGCTGAAGCGGGTCTCTCTGATACGGCAACAGATTCTGCCGGGATTCAATCCCACACCCACGTGAAAATGGCCAGCTCCCAGGAAAGGACTGGACCATTCAACAGCCGTCGAGGAATGAGGGATAGAGGAATTCAGCGACGATAATATCTATAACTACGAGTGAGGAATCTTCGAGGAGCCGAATATTTACAGTACGGTACCTTTATCAAATGACGGGATAAGAAAATTCACCTCCCAAAATATACTACGGTAATCCAGTACTGTAGGGTCTGTATGGTCCACCTTCGTGTACCAACATAGAGAAGAACCAGTCAGGTGTTAAAGCCAATACAAAGTCCGCCAGGTCAAGCGAGCTGATGAAAGATATTCTTTGGGGGCAAGTGGAGGTAACAAAAAACCTGCTGCACGTAATCCAAGGACAATGCCCTCCTGTGGAATGCTCCAGAGGGGAGCAAGATGACCTTGGTGAAGGGATAAGAGATCTACCTGATCTGTGAGAACTATTCACCTGCAAGGACTCCTCCAACATCACATCAATGGCAGGTGTGCATGACGCAACCAGTTGTGCTGATTGATACAGGCGTGACACGCTGACGTCACGTACTCTTCTTATTAGAAAACCTCCGACAAGGAAGTTGTGTATCAGATATCGTACGACGAGTACGAGATAGAGTACGCACATTCAACCGCGGTCAATTTCTACAACGAGTCTTCTCTATAGAACGGAACCTCGCAGGCGCAGTGTGACGGCAAGGGGGTACTGTTGCTAGCCGCATTTACACTTTTTCTAACGTATTTAATAATCATCTTCACTTACATGAATTTCAGAGTAGTTGCTTTGGAAATTCTGTCATTCATTAAAAAAATACGTTGCACCAACGTAGGAAGTTTTGGTACACTCGCTGTAATTCATTCTCACTGATATTTCGTATCGGTGCAGTTATTTAGTTCTCGAGAGTCTCCAGAGTCGCGGACTGTCTGTACACCTTTTGTTTGAGGTTCCCCCACAAGTAAAAATCGTACGGCGCTGAAACGTACCGTACGAACGCATTTACTGGAAGACATCTTCCTCTTCCATCAGGAAAAGTCCATATCTTGTTCTATACCTAACCATGTTCACGAGCTACGAGACAGCTTATAGTACACCAGTGTCCAAAAGTTAAGCATAATCACTAGACGAGGCCATACCGCCTGATAGGAATGAGTGGAGTGAGCGGGACGCACACCGCTGGACGTCTGGCAAACAGTCCTGCTGTTTTGAGCCTCCGGTACACAGTTTGCCGGAAAACGGCAACCCCTGAGACGGCTGCAAGCTCCGCCGACAATTGTCTTGCAGGTGCACTCCGATTTCGTCGGGCGCTTACGGCCAGATATCGGTCCTGCTGGGAGGTGGTTACTCTTGGTCGACCTAGTACTGGCCTACGACTAACATCTCCAAATCGTCTCAATAGTACAGGAAAAATCTTGCATTTCTTGAAAAGTCAACGGAAATATATTTATTTGTTTAAAAAGTGTGTTGAAATAAATAAAAATGACGATAGCCCCTGGCAAAACTGTGTCACGTCCAGCCCGCATAACACTAGGGCCTGGCGGGTAGTCTGTACACATGGGGCGCACACAACCCATTGAGCATTGAAAAGAATATTCAAACAGAATTATTACCCGCAGCAGTGACGAATTGCACTCTGATTTCATAACTATCGGCAATTTGTTTACAAAGTGCGTAAATTAAACAATAAACATATTTATCGAAGCCCGTATAACAGTAAAGCCGGGTGGGTGATTAATGAACATGCGAGATTTCTCGCACAGGTTTCCTAGTTCTATATATTACTCCTAAAATAAAATATACCGTGTACAAATTAACTATCCCACGCCTACCTACACCAGGACAGACAAGAGGGTCCACGTCTAATATGGGTAAGGAGGTCTGCATCCCGTGAATACTACCCGTTTACATATTGCCCCGGAGCGAGGCGTGAACAAAACATTTTGTTTCTGGTTCTCCCACGCATAGTCTGCGTCCTACTCTGCCGCGATAGCGACCTGTATGGTCCTTGAAATGCACGGTGGAACATAAGTTTGCAATGTCGAGGGCATTAGCCCATTGGGTGGAATCTGTCATAACTTATGCCATTGGGGTGTTCATACAATTGTGTATATTCGTCAATGCATGTAGAATTTGGAAGGAAGCATCCGTGGCCTTGTACTTTTAGTATAGTCTGAGTCATCCTATTTTAACCACTAAATAGTACGTTATTTATTCTTTGGAGAAAAATCGTTGGCTCGTATGAATTGCTAACGTAGGTATTTACCTTCGCAGACGTCCTAAAATCAAGCTGCAATAACATAACAGTAGGTCAATTATAGATTGTCAAAACACTGTGGGCACGGCCGTAGTGAGCGATCACGGGCCAATTCTCTATTTTCAACATGTACCTTTAAACTTGAATTTTCTCGACTCATAAAAAGAACTCCATGGAATTTAGAATGTCCATATTGAATATCAGTTTACTTAGTTTTCAGTTCTTCAGCCACTCATCTTACTTGTTTTGCTGGAAGATTTTGATCACTGTGCATTTAAAATGCCATTTTTGTTGTACCTGGCCGTGGTCGGGCTTCACAAATATAAGCCGTGCATCTTTCAGAAATAGATGAAGTGTATAGTGGAATTTTCAGAGATGGAATCAGAAGCTTACCACTTTATAAAGATAATCTTGAACTGCCGTACGTTACAAATTAAACGAACAACTCTGACGGCCCCCGACTGAAAAACAAAGGATATTTATAAAATTCATTATAGTTTTCCCTGTGACCTTTTGGATAGGCCTACTATTCATTGGATGGATTTACATTGAACAGTCTTATCAAAATGGTTTAGAAACTAATTTGAGAGAAGCTGACAACTGGAAGCCATCGTTGGCCCCTACAGCAAGTCCGGTCATTAGAAGTAGGACAGATAACCTACCGAAACGTGTCTTTTCTTCCTCTTAATTTACTCTTAATCCTCTACTTAATTCTAAGCCCGATTTAGCCTGATCAAACAGGAATTGATTGAAATAAATATACAGACGCTGTAATCCCGAAATGCGTATAGTACACGATTTGTTTATTAATTACCGTACAGTAATTCTCAGTAGACTGCTAAAATATATAAATACTGTATAGCTATGTTCCTTTTTATTTTATTTCTTTACTCTTTTTATTGATCATTTTATCTATTATTTATAGTAAATACATTTGAATTTGAACCTAATAATAGACTAATAATCTCTCTCTATATAATACGCTAAGGTGAATGTTTCACAAAACTCAAGCTCCTAAACCAGAGGGAGTTAGAAGGTGTGGTTTGTACCAAAATCTTCCAAATCGTTTGAATAGTACAGGAAAAATCTTGCATTTCTTGAAAAGTCAACAGAAATATATTTATTTGTTTATAAAGTGGTTTTAAACAATTAAACAAGACGATAGTCCCTGGCAGAACTATGCCACGTACAGCCGTATAGCACTAAAGTCGGGCGGGTAGTCTGTACACATGGGGCGCACACAACCCATTGTGCAACCAGCAGCAGTGATACATTTCTCTCTGATTTCACAATAATATCGACAATTTGTTTAAAAAGTGCGTTTAAACAAATATACATATTTATAGAAGCCCACATAACAGTCAAGTCAGGCGGGTGTCTTCGACGGATTCATACAGTAGAACATGAAAAAAAAAAAAAAAAAAATCATTTATGCCAGCGTATGCTATGACGGGTATTGTCAATGAATTGTCGAGTCGAAATCGAAGTTCGGCTCCGTAACTCTGAGGGGGCAAGTTTCAAGGACGTAGATAACAAAGCCACAACTATTCGATAACAAAATGCAATTTAGAGTGATTTTATTTATTTTATGTTCGACCCTGACTATTATATGTCAGAAAACTGTACTATAATGAGGCTCGTTGTAACACTATTTTTCATTATGAAACAGTTTCTCCCACCAATCAGAGCTCAAGAAACAGTTGTTTGACCAATTAGATAATAAGATGCGCTGAGTTCCACTGCCTTCTAATTTAAATTTCACTGCTTGGCCTAGTGTCATAGTAGGGTAACCGAGGAGGCCATGGTCAAATACAAGGCATTCTCTGCGTCCCATGTGCTCTGTTCAGTACATAAAACTGGCAAAATCTCGACAAATATTTATGTTCGAACTTAAAATAGTTATAATAATTATCGTCGAACATAAACAGTCGTATGCAACTCGCCTATAATGGTAATTAAGACACTAGAATGGAAATGATAAAACTCGCATACCCTCGTTTTATAAACATACTCGTGTTTTAATAATTGCCATTATAGGCTCGTTGCATAATGTACTATTATTGCTTGCCTTTCTCCAATATCTCTTCAACCTCACACTAATGTTCTTTCTTTGCCATTTCTCTAGTCCAACGACGGCAGCACACATTAACATCATATCACGTCCTATAACTGTTGCCAACATGTCCGATACAAAATACACCAGACTTATAATGGGCGTCTGGACGAAACCAATGGTCGCTACTTGGCTAGATTACTGTCTGGACGAACTGATTACACTATAAACAATGGGATGTGGGGCGCAGGCCTATTTGTATGTAGAACAGTATTCACCACTGTAATGAAACTTTGAGCACTTTCACATTAACTTGACGGCGCTCTTTTGTTTTACGATACCGTATGAGAAATAATACCGAATGCGTGGGATTGGCAATACTGTACAGGTTGCTTAGAATTCAGCTGGAATTTAATCTATGTAAGTCGTGGTCAAGTTTGGCACGGCGGGGTGCGATACCAACAGTACATTATGCAACGAGCCTATATTGGCAATAATTAAGACACGAGCATGTTTATAAAACGAGCGAGGCGAGTTTTATAATTTCCATACGAGTGTCTTAATTACCATTATAGGAGAGTTACATACGACTGTTGGCCTATATGTTCGACGATAATTATAACTATCTTATGTTCGAACATAAATATTCATATTTATCTGTCGAGATTCCATCAGTTGTATGTACTGAACAGAGCGCAAGGGACGCAGAGAATACCTTGTATTTGACCATGGCCTCCTCAAATACCCCCACTATGACACTAGCCACGCAGTGAAATTTAAAATTGTGGGCCGTGGAAGTCAGCGCAGGTGCGATGCTTTCCTTACCTAATTGGTTACACAAGTGTTTCTTGAGCTTTGATTGATGGGAGAAACTGTTTCATTATGAAAAATAGTGTTATGACACTCACAGTTTTCTGACATATAATATTTACATTTCGACATCGTGGAACATTTGCGTCTCTTACTACATCGTCTACAGATTCCCCCCGACAGGCATTCTTGCTAATTTCCATAGTTTAAGAATTGTTTCCCAAGGAATAGCTGTTGTCAAGTTCTACTAATACTTCTATACGGATCAAAAAGGGGTTCAACAATATTTTATGATGGAAGGTAAGGTAGGACTTTCGTCAATTGTTCGTACATTTCTTGTGCTTTCCTTTTTGCCCCCGAAGCACCCCAGGAAACTACAGCGTTATATATATTTTTTACAGTAATTGATGTCCCTGAGTTTCTGAGACTGTTTCTTGTTTCGTTCATTTATACAGATAAATCAGAAATATTAAGAATTGCTTTGTGATTACGTAACACTGGGGACGGTCGTCGATGCGATGACTAGGTTCACATAAGGAGATGAGTGGGGATTAGAAGTTGACCAAAAATTAATTTCGTAATATGTTGGTGGCCCCAGTGGCGTAATTATAAACCTATGTCAGGAAGCTTGCCAGGATGGCCAACAACTGAAATACATCCTTCATATTAGAGACCAAGACCTTGTCGGAGATATAATGCTGAGATGTGGCACAGTCGAGACAGAACAATGGGACATTAAACGAGTCAACATAACCGATAACGGAATAATGGCGTAACCAACTCCCAACGCTAAATGCGGTAAAAGGAACCAACGAAGCTTGCTGATTACGGGTTCAGAGCATTGTGGTGGTCAGTCCCGAGTTATTTAGCTGCGTATGGAAACCACACGTTGACACGTCGTGTTTTTGGTGATATAACCGAAGGAAGGAAGTTTGTAGTTTTACTTGACCGTTAATCTCGCGATCATGAGCCTCCTTTTTACGTGGAATCTGAACCATAGGGCATGGCATTTCACTTTGAAGATCTCACATGCATTGACTGGGAATTGAACCCAGTCCACCATGGTGAGAGGCCAACAGTGATATAATTCAACATGCATTCATGCATTGCGGCAAATATTAAGCATAAGACAATCTCGAAGATTGTACTACAGTAGGTTTCCTTACATTACTGATGGCAACCCGGATGATAATCCTAGCAGTTGTTATCAAATCATGTGACGTCAGACGCTGTCGGCCGCCAAGCGCAGCATTCTCGCAGGCTGCCTAGCTAGCAGGGGCTTTTCATCGTCTGCTATACAACCGTCGGGTCATTCTTTCATTGTGCGACAGAGAGGATACGAATCCCTGCTCGCTACAAATGGTAATCAGTTCAGCTGACCGTGGCAAGCACTTAAGTCCCCAACACACAGCTACAATAGCAGAAAGCTTAGCTCGCTTCTGCAAGGTCTGTCGTGAATATTGCTTGAGTGTGTTTAACACGATTACCTTCAAACAATCGAAATTACTTAAGAATAATTTGTTGGCGATTCATTTAGAGGCTTGCATTTAGCCCCCTGTACTTGCGGTTTTGTAGGATTTACTTGATAACGCGTGTTATTCTGATGTCTGTAGCAGTGTGTGTGAACTCAGAGTGAAGCCCACACCTCAGGGATGGCAAGCAACATTGCTAGCCACTTGGAGAATAGCTCCTCCAACAGCCCAAGACCGCCCTCGGGTTCAAACACAAATACGAGTACCCTGAAATACGGGCAGGCCAGATAGTTCCACGACAGTATACATCCAAGAACAGCCTATTCTCAGTGCAAGAACTGCACGACCGTTTTGAAGTAAAGTGTGTTTAATGAAACTGCCTTACCAAGTGCACCATGTATTTTTCGGTGTTTGTGGACTAGTTGAGTTCAATCCCCAGAACGAATTTGTGCCGATAATTCCCCCAGTCTTGTGACCTTGAAAACTATTCCTTGCCTCTCCATGTTAAACATGGATGGTATACGGTACTGGCCTATAACAAGTGCCTAACGACCCAGTAGCGGCCAACTGTCTTGCAGATACATCAGCAGTCACTCCGGAGGCCAAGGAATCTAACTCTGGTCTGAGGGCTGAAATGGGGTACACTCTACTTTGTCATGAGAAACTGAGAAGAGGTGAGTTCGATTCCTACCTCAGCTATCCTGGAACATCAGACATTGCCAGACAAATTTCCCTGATGCCACAAAATTCCCTGATATTAATTTAGCGTGTAACGTATTAATTAGTATAGAATCTCGCTTAGGCCTACATGGTACCTCCCCTCTTACCTGACGATTCGTTTAGAGATGACTCATAGTTTAAAAGAAACGCGGAAACTCCCTGCACTTTGATAAATAATTTTAAGATAGGCATTGATTAAAATAACATAAATGTAAAGATTTTAGATTCATTAATTTTAAGTGTCTTCAAATTTCCCTGATTTTTTTCTACATCTTTGCGAAATTCCCTAACATTTCCCTGATATTTTCAGAGAGGCAAATTTCCCAGATCTCCCGGTTCTGTCGCCACCATGTGGAAGTGGTTTCCCACTTCAACTCGTGGTGAATGCTGGGCCACGGCCGTCTCCTTCCCAATCCTCTCCTCAATTACGAATAAAGCATCACATGAAATTCTACACATACCCAAGTATATGGGGCTAAATTAACCACGATGTCTAAGCCTCTCAAATGAAATAACAATGAAGACAAACCAGCGGATACGATGGCATAACAATCTTCGATTCGTCCGATTGGTTGAAGAGGACTGAGTCATATGCCCCATTAATGGTAAATTATTATTATTATTATTACGGTTATATGTGTATTAATTAGAATTGTGGTCGTAGGAACTCGGGACGGTGGGAAAATCTTATTTGGAGAGTGTCTAGTGTGCAAGTAAATTTACCAAAATCGAACATTTAAGAACCCTCACATGTGAACTAACTGTGCCAATGTTTCTACCCACAAAACAGATCTCCCTGGGCCACCGAATTATAAGAGTGGCTTAGAGGGACCATGGATACCGAACAGAAACGACACACCGGCCTTTAGAAACCTAGTGCCATTGGGGTTAGAGGAATGAAGGTACGGGAAGGAGCAGCATGTCTCTAGTTACTTTTCAAGAACAGTGTTTTCTTCTTATTTAACTGTCCCAACGAATCACTTCAGGTTTTCCGGAGGATGAAGTACTTTCTTGGCTCGTACACAGTGCAGTTACGGTCAGGAATCTTCTAGTTGAGTTTATGGCCATAAAATAATGGAAGATACACGACACTAGGGTGGGCGATGTGGCAGTAAACACTGACGCAAGCAAGTTGCGGGCTTGGCTCCAGTAGAACATCAGCGCAGAAGATAAGTTTCAAGATACGACCATACGGAAGTTTCTTGTTGGGAATCTAGCAGCAACTGCCGTGGACAGATTGACAAACTGGAATATTCTAAAACCACGCTCGCAAGTGCATAGTTAATTACTATGCTCAATAAATTGGAATAAAACAAGTTGACCACCTGCTGGATCTAAGAGCGCAAATGCGGGACAATGCTCTTGCTTGGAAAAACATTCTCATTTCAACACACCCACTACAATCGCAAATTATTTCCACTTAGAAACGTGCATAGCCCATCCCGACTGTCTCAGTAACGATAGAGCAAACAATGACAAGACACTGGTGACCTCAATAAAATAATATACTCATCTCGAACCTGTTACGTTATACAAGAAAAGTGTTTTACTCACCAATAAAACTCGTGGACTAATCTCTCATTCCCAAATGAACACAAGACACACGCAAAACACTCATAGCACTATCCACTACAATATTCTTCCCGTACACCAACAGAGCATCGATACTTCGCCTCGCTGACACGGACGCACCGCGGCAACTGACGAGCGACCTGACTACTAGTAGCCCACTTCACCGCTTGAACGCCAGCATCGCTGTTCCTCGCAGGCACATGACGCATGCACTTGTTCAAAGAAAAGTTGGACTGCATGAAACGATACAGTTAATATAATTTCATTTCAAGTTGGTATTGTTCCAAGAAGATTCCTCACACTGTCAGGATGTGTAGTAGTTGCTGTATTTAGTGGTTTGGTGATCGTTGGTCATAAGTCCTTTGTTGTTTACTTAATTTAGAGGCTGACACTTCGTGGTTATCAGCCCGTGTTGTTTACTTAATTTAGAGGGTGACACTTCGTGGTCATCAGCCCGTGTTGTTTACTTCATTTAGGGGCTGACACTTCGTGCTCATCAGCTCCGTACTGTTTACTTCATTTAGAGGCTCACACTTCGTGGTCATCAGCCCGTGTTGTTTACTTAATTTAGAGGCTGACACTTCGTGGTCATCAACCCGTATTGTATACCTCATTTAGGGGCTGACACTTCGTGGTCATCAGCTCCGTACTGTTTACTTCATTTAGAGGCTCACACTTCGTGTTCATCAGCCCGTATTGTTTACTTCATTTAGAGGCTAACACTTCGTGGTCATCAGCTCCGTACTGTTTACTTCATTTAGAGGATAACACTTCGTGGCCATCATCCCGAGTTGTTTACTTCATTAAGAGGCTGACACTTCGTGGTCATCAGCCCGTGTTGTTTGCTTCTATTAGAGGTTGACACTTCGTGGTCAGCCCGCGTTGTTTACTTAATTTAGAGGCTGAAACTTCGTGGTCATCAGCCCGCGTTGTTTACTTCATTTAGAGGCTCACACTTCGTGGTCATCAGCTCCGTACTGTATACTTCATTTAGAGGTTGGCATTTCGTCTGATCTGTGTTGTTTACTTCAATTAGAGATTGGGACAACGTTATTAAAACCTAATGCACTTGGATGTGTGTTTTGAATTTGACTTGTAACATTTGTTAATCTGGGAACTGTAGTGTTGTGTATTGCTGTAATTCTTAGGGTTCGGGTAGGCGCTTCGGGATTTGCCCAGCATTTGCCTGGAGTTCCGACATGAAATCACACTGACGTTGGCCGTACCCTGCGCCGGGATTCGAACCTGGGACCCCTGAGCGAGCAACTACTCGGGAAGCTAGCACAGTATACTTGAATGTGTGTGTAACCTCCGCTATTAATTAATTAACCCCGTGATTGTGCCCGCACAAACACAAGGACTACTGATACCCAGCTCATAGACTTCGGATTGTGGTGGACGCGTGGTCAGCACGAATACACGCCCAGCCGCATTATCTTCATTTTAGACTATGGAGTGCTACTTCTCTTATCAAGCTATATCTCAATTGTTCTTATGAGGCTGATTGGCTGATTGCACCCTGTCACACCCATAACAGTGGGTCTTACATTTCTGGCAGAGCCGACAACCGAACCTGGAGGCAAACATGCGACCCGTAATTCACGGGCCCAGCCAACTAATGCTAAAATCTACTTAAATAAGAGCCCAAGGCTATGCACGTTAAATTAATGTCGTTGTTTGAGTCTTCAGTCATTCAACTGGTTTGATGCAGCTCTCCATGTCTCCCTGTCCTGAGCTAATCGTTTCATCTCTACATAGCTACCACACCCTACATCCGAGGCAATCTGTTTAACATATTCAAACCTTGATCTACCACTACAGTTCTTGTCCTCGACCTTCCTTCCATAACTAAGCTTGCTATTCCTGGGTGTCTTAATACGTGTCTTACCAACCTATCTCTTCTCTTCATTAACAGTAACAAAAACATCTCTCCTATCCCACTCGTCTTAATACCTATTCGTTTGTAACCCCATCTACCCATCTGATCTTCATCATTCTCCTGTAACACCACATTTCAAACGCTTCAATTCTCCACTTTTCTGCTGCACCAATAGTCCAAGTTTCAAGTGCCACGCTCCAGACAAAGGCTTTCAAAATGACTTCCCAATACCTAAATCTATATTCGATGTCAACAGATTCCTTTTTTGTTGTTGTAGAAATGCTTTCCTTGCCTGAGTCAACCTACTTTTGATATCCTCTTTGGTTCGTCCATCACTGGTTATGTTGCTTCCTAAGGAACAGAATTCTCCTACTTTTCAGCTCCCAATTTGATGTCCATAGAGGTTTCTGATTTATTATCCACAAACATAATAAATAATATTGTTATTTGTTTTACGTCCTTTAACTACTGATGAAAAAGATCGTGTGACCTCCGGAGAGGCCGAGTGCAGGTCTTTGTAGTTGACGCCTGTGGGCGACCTGCGCGTCGTAATGAGGATGAAGTGATCATGAAGACGTCACACACACCCAGTCCACGGGAATTAACCCCAGGAGATTAAAATCCCTGATGGCTCAGCCGGGAATCGAACCCGGGGCACTTCGGGCCAAAGCCTTGCGCTCTAACCATTTAGCCATGAAGCCGGACTTCAACTACTGTACTTACCTTTTAGAACACTGCAAGTGACACTATCTACTTTAAATTTGAACAGCCCTCTCCATTCCCTAGATTTAGGCCATTTGACACACGGACGAAATATCGAACAGTGCTATGTGGCGAAAAATGAGATTATTGCTCCCTCGCGATCTTGGGACAGCCGAAGTTTTCCGAAGTGCTTCGATTATTTTCATATAGCGCTATGCCGCAAAAAACGACTGCTCTCTTCTTTTCTAACAGTCAATGAGATATAGGCAGCGTCTTTTATTTCACTTACCCTCTTTCTAATAATTTTTTCAATTCGTTAGTAGTCTAAATTACATCCTCCCTATATAATTCTGCTAAGGTCCCATTCCAGTTTTGTACCGAAAATAAGGTCTTGTTAACACCAACCTACACATATGGGGTACCTACAGGTTCCGCATAACCCCATGTGTGCCCGAAACGCACTCACCTCCTCTTTAAATGCCTCACAATTAAATAAATACCTAATAAAATGTACATTTACAATGGGAGCACCGTATCCTGGCGAGCCTGCCGCTAGAGCACAGGGCAGTGCGTCGGCGACAGCCATTTGGTGGGAGCACGGCCTACTGCTAGGCGAGCCTGCTGCTAGAGTGCAGGGCAGCGCGGCGGGGGCAGCCATCTGTCGGGAGCGCGGCGTATTGCTAGCTACAAAGAGGTGCTGTGACAAGTACAAAACACTGTTCTACATAATTCTTTGTGTTCTTCTCATATACTGTACCCATGTGATTAATTTCCATGGAGAACATGCTTCTGCCTCCAGCCAGCATCAGTCCTCAGGCGTGTACCGTCCTCCCACTGAGCAGTTGCATATTTTGATCTGAGACTAACAGGTATCAACTCTACAATAATAAAGCACAACTCTATTCTAAAGACTTTAATTAAGCTCTAAATCATGGCTTAAAACAAACAAAAACACAATCCCAACAATATAACACAAAACAATGCAAAATTACTCCTACAATCCACTAATATTCGCACTTTATCCTAGCAAATCCAAATGATTATTCCTTCATTTACCAAGAAATTGACATCAAAGTTCATTCTCAAGTGCGCTGATGCACAGGTAAATTACACATAAACTGTACTTACAATCTTATGTCACCTGTTGTGACCCCTTTAATTTCACAATCTTAATTGTTTACTCTCAACACATCCTAATTTACATTATGCGTACAACTGTGTTCTGTATCTCTCTTCCCACCAAAATGCTTTACCATGCATTAAGCAATTTATGGGTTGCACATCAAATTTACTTGCAACTCCACTGTTACTTGTAATCATACCTCTTTCTGCAGTTCCCTTCTGCAGTTCCCTTTTCTACAGTCCCACTGTATGTTGTCATGAGTTCAATTTCAAAGAATCCGTTACCGCTGTGTCGGATGGTATATTATGCTACCCTTGCGTGGGCATAGCCTATGGCATCTAGTGTCGACCTTAAGAACAAAGTGACAATGTCAGTATAAAAATGCAACTTTCAACAACTCGTAAGTTTGCCAAATATTAAGTCATCAGGAGGATCCTTAATTAACAATGTGTTTCAAACCACACAAATTCATTATATAATACAACAATGATTCTTTTTATTACAAACAGGGTTTCAAAGTCTCTCCACTCTAAATGTCAAGCTCCAAGGGTCGTTTAACACCTCCCCCTCGGTTCTACTGGTATACAATGGGAATGAGTCGGGCGGTCACAAAACACGTGCTCTGTCCCTTCCTGACTCCCTTCTATCTTTATCTCCAAGCTGTAACTGGTGACGTTAAATACAATAGTGCAGTCTCAATGACCTACACATCCCATATGATTTCACTTAAACTTTATGCAAGATAGGTTATGGACTTGTTTAAACATTTATTCCTAACCTTAGGATATTAATAACTGGCCTCAACAGGTCCATTACATTATAGGAAGGAACGAGATTCATCAATCACTGGTCGAACTGGCTAGCCGGCATCTTATTAAATGCTATGGTCAGGCACATCCTGCCGCCAACAAAATTCACTTCCCAGGAGCTGAATTATTTCAATAGCTAGTTCTCGGTCGATATCAGGTGTCATGTTGAGGTTTCCATTGTTATCCTCCCATACAACACTGGATTCGAACCCGGAACATTTCATGGCAATCCACAGAGCTAGGGTCAATCACTAATTACGCTCTGGCCATAATAAATATCTCTGTATGTCCTAGACTATACGAGATTTCACACGTCGAATAGATTACCTGGCTTCCGTGACCATAGTGCTATGATCTCGTCCTTTAATTAGTAAGATAAATCTATCAATTACTCTTACAAGCTTATTCACAAGCTGCAAATTCAATTCTCTCTCAAACTCTTCCATTTCCTAGATTCTTGCATATTTATTTCCATTATCATAATATACTCTGATATTAAATTGCTTTGCTTAGCCCTTCATGTATAATATTACTGCTTGGATAGATAAATATTCCAATTAGCATATATATTTTTCTTACAGCCATTTTTCCCTGATGTGTATTCATTTATTATTATTATTATTATTATTAATATTATTACTGACATGAATTACCATAACCGACACAACGTAACCCTTTTCAATAACCGAACATCCGTGTTCGTTACGTTACGTTTCTATATAACTGAATTGCCATTTTACATTAGTGGTAACGATTTATCCACTCAATGATGTACAAAGACATCTCAACTTGACTAAAATCAACACAACAATACTATTTTGAGGTTCTAGCTCCTAAAATTGACTCTTATTGGCATATTTTATAAATTTTGAAATCACTCAACATACAGTGGACTATAATTACTACAACAAAATCATGGTTTTTGGGTACTCACATTGCTTAATCTGGTGGCTCCAACCACGCATTTCTTCCAGTAATGCCCGCCATTATATGCAAATTAGCAAGGCATTCTTACACTTCTCACACACATTATACATAACTTTTGCCTTACAAAACACACGGCACTTTTCTTTTCCATGTTGAAGCTGTTGCTTCCTTATTCACACAACACGTTATAGCACTTGTTACACTATTAATCTTACATATATTTAACAGATCATCACTAAAATCACTCGAATGCTATGTACATTTCTTAATGGTTGACCTCTCCGTGCAGAATATCAAAAATGCAGGCCCTGAAGATCTATTCTTCACTGCTAACCGCATCTCGATTGAAAGTCTCGATTCTTTGCCTACGGATTCCTATCGGTCCCCCAAACTGTCTATCAATATCTATCCTTAGATAAATTTCCTGATATCGCATAAATATGCTTGCATATCGTCCTAAGCATTAATTACATTGGTATTCCTATGAAATTTCACCAATCGCATAACACAGTTTATATCTGCGCAGTCCGACGTCCTATCATATGTCTAACCAATAGTTTACATACTGCGCTCAACCCTTGTACATTGTACTTGTACACATTACCACTTTCAATTGTCCTACCTTGTATATCACACGGTACATTTCCTACGTGCTCAATAACAATCGCTCGTACTGCCGACTATACAAATATGGCACGACTGTCCTTAATAATTGTGATTAATAAATGCCTTACTGCATGGCTCTTCATGTTGAAGTCCGAGTGTCCCTTCTCTGAACTCGGTAACGTGCATTTTGCATTAGACTGCGGTTCAACTGACTACACTAATCGTTATTAATCCATGCCTTAATGCATGATTATTATGTTGCTGCACTTATAATGTTGAAGTCCGCGCGTCCCTTTCTTGGACTCCTGCAACGTGCGCTTCGCACTCAAGTATGGTTCGACTGACCGCGTCTGTCCTTTCTCTGGCCCTTATATCCGTTTGGAGAGAAAAAGTAGACCTAAAATTTCCCTGCAGCGTCATTTTCTCTCACAGTATGATTCTGGTCTTGAAATAACGTTTTTATGGTGCATTTTTCCTCGCTGATCACAAATCTGTCTGCGTGCTCGAGGATAGATCGGCCAATTAATTAATATTAATTGCCTTTGCCAGCGCTTCCCCAAGCCGCGTCCTAGGTAAATCCCCGAAGACATGGTTAGATCTCGCCGCTAACCTCATATTTACTGTGTCCCTGCGCGTTCCATTAAATCTGCCTTGATTTCAATGTTTAATGGCTTGATAATTAGCCTCCTGGCTATACATTCACATAGGTGCAATCCTCATGTCTCTGAGTTACTCCAATCACGAGTAATCACTAAATTACACTGGTATCTCCCCATCCTCCTGGCATCTTCCTTATGTAACGGGGAATAACTTGACAATATATTCCCCTCCTGACCTGCTCCAGACGGCCTAAGTAGGTCACAGAGAGTGACACGGCTCCAAGAAACCACGCCCCTATTCCAGAGTCATTTGACAACTATCAAGCGCTCAAACTTTCTGTGCTCAGTCCAGAATTGTATGCCTCATACAGCCCAATAATGCAGTATTCTGCTATTATTCCCTGCATTATATAATCAAATAATGTCAGAGTAAGTTCATATCACAGCAGTGATTTAATATGTATTTTCTCTAGGGGTTTTTATAGCTTAAACTCCCTCAAAAGATCTTGTGTTCGTTCCTTGCTGGAACCTCTATTCTGAGCTCATCTATCTCTGAGATCCACGTTCGACACCAGTCAGCCTAACACCGTTGGGTTCAATACTTATGCCGTTTAACAACAATAAATAGATTTCTTCAATATTTAAAAATTCGTTCTCCCACATTCTTCTCTACTACCCCATAAACCTACATTCACGTTGCGAAAGCTCGCACGGGCCCACTATTTATTTATTTGTCTAGAAAAAGATTCCCGAGAGCAGAGCTCTGTCGTGGGGAACAGTACATCGTTCATTACATAGATGTCGGACTAACTATACATATGCTAAATTATAATATATTTAGAGTACAGTATACAAATAAGCAATTGAAGTGTATTCAAAGCGACGATTTTGACACAATACATGACCAAGGAAAAAGCGGTATAATATAATTGGAGAAATGAGACTATAAGCTAATGAACATACTTTGAAGTTATGAGTCAATTAGTGTTGATAAACATAAAAGATAAAGATTATTTGGAAGAATGTGGTATCACAAGAGTAAGTTATTATACATTTAGAGTAAATTATTATACATTCAGAGTCAGCAAATAGTACTTTTTCAACTTTACACGAAATGGCCCAATTTGAGAGA
The DNA here is from genome assembly GCA_946902985.2 of Meconema thalassinum. NCBI lineage: Eukaryota > Metazoa > Arthropoda > Insecta > Orthoptera > Tettigoniidae > Meconema > Meconema thalassinum. Next base: position 708,675,374 of record OX336390.1, read on the forward strand.
TTCTTGCTAGATCAAGTGGTACCAGGTTGTACACTGAGATGAGCGAGTGCTGCAGTGCATTAACTCCAAATTTAGTCGTTCTATTGCTGACTACATGTACCTTATTTTTTTGTCTTGTGCAGTGCATGTGAATTTCATTAACGAAAGAGAATGTAGTGTTTGTGGTCATGAGACTATGCAATATTTTATAAATAATTAAAGTAGAGTTGAAAGATACAAGCAGTTTCAACGGCAACATATTAGTTTCAGTGTACATTCTACAGCGAGGATATAAACGATGGAATCCATACATTGATCTTAGAGCCCTGTTTTGTAGAACCTCAAGATTATTCATTTTAGTTTGTGAGGCTCTTCCCCAGATGAAACATAGGTATGAGAGCCGAGATTGAATCATTGCGAAGTATATTACACGTAGTAGTGTCTGTGTTGTTACATAACGCTTGAATTTAGCAAAGATTCCAACTAAAGCTGAGATTTTATTTTTTAGATTCGTTATATGTGATGCACAAGAAAGAGTATGTCTATTGTCAAGCCAAGGTATTTAACCTCCTTCACCCACTTAAGTCTGGTTTATCATTATCATTAGGGGAAAATGACCTGAACGTTACGTACATAAAAGGCTTCCTCGACTGTTATTTTTAAAATATGTTTTTCTATTAATTTGAGTCAGTTCAGTAGTATTCATTATCATCCATAAAACAAATAAATAAATACTACTAGTATACTATATACATTGTACCCCGCCCAGTGTTTGGGTAAATTCGTGTTGACCGACTGAAGAGTTACAACGGACAGTATGCCCATTATATGCATGTTGATAGTTTATCTTTTTCAGCATAGGCTTACCTCAATTAACCGGAAATCTATGTTAAACGGATACATTTGCGAGTCCCGTTCGTTTCCGTTAAAGGCATTTTATTTTTATTTTTAGTGTATGGCTTTTAGTGCCGGAAGTGTCCGATGACATGTTCGACTCACCTGAGGCTGTAGCTGCTTCTACGCGGACACCCATGAGGTGAGCTACACGTAGCCTACCGTCGCGTGTGGAGTGTTGTCTGGGGGAGGAAAGTGTGTTTGTAAGGACGAGGAGTTGGATGGTAGCGGCTGTGGCCTATAGTTAGGGACCAAGCCCGGCATTTGCCTGGAAGGAAGATGGGAAACCACAGAAGACCATCTTCAAGGTTGCCGGCGGGGGGATTCACACCTCCTCGCCTCCCGGATGTGAGCGACTGCCAGCAGCCACGCCGTAACGACCACGGCTAACTCACCCGGTAAAGGCAGGTATTACTGTATTTAATTTAACTAGCGGACCCGTGTGAAAAATCTCCCATGTTCATAAACCACACTTTCCCCAATAGGTTAATAATGAGGGACTTAAGGAGAAAGGTTGATAGTTTTAATGTTTTAGACGACAACTCATAACTGCAGCATGTTACAGCAACAGTATTTGCAAATCGCACATCTTACAAAAATCGATATTTATGAAATTAGAATGCAGAAGAAAAGCCTGTAAAAGAATTATCGTTTAATAGTTTTAGGGTTTTAGACGACAACTCGTAATTGCAGCATGCTACAGCATCAATATTTGCAAATCGCACACTTTTACAAAAATCGATATGCAATTTGTCACTGCTAATGTCATTTGTGTGCTGGGATCATGAAAATGATAAAGGAAAGACCTCAGAATGTTAAAATGACATGAAACAGGCGTCACAGCGGCCAAAATGTGAAGTGGACAGCAATTATGGAGCCTACTTTCCTACAGCAACAGCATCTGCAAATCGCACACTTCGTACATTTTTTTAAAGTCATCTTTTAAAGAAATTATAGATATTTATGAAATTAGAAGCCAATTCGTCACTGATAATGTATATTCTCCTTCATTTGAATGCTCATTTGTCACGATCGGTCGCTTGTGAGCGCCGCAGGAGTAATCTATACTACTGAAATAATATATATGATATGTATTCTTCCAGAAGCCTCAGAAGAGGCTATCCTCAGCCGGAGTTTACGTGCGGTAGGGTGGCCAGGGCCTCACCGCTCCTCCTTATGATGGCCAACAGCACGCAGTACCTAGAAACGGCATACCATCCAAGTTCCGACCACGCCCGATGCTGTTTAACTGCGGAGTTCTCATAGGATCTGGTGTTTCATCATGACCAGGCAATTGGCCTATTACTGTATACATTATTTATTTACAGCTTAAGCTATGTTGCTGTATGTTGTTTACGTAATTAGTGAATTTTTAGAGATCTTCCTTGACATCTGTCAGAAAAATTTAATACACACACAAATACATGGGGCTGATTACCAAAGATGTCTCAACAGTTAACAACAAGTAGTTCCGTAAGAACTATACAGCCTATTTTCATATTTCCTACTTATGTTAATTGCCTCTATCAACATACACAATTTCAGTTTGATTGCTGTAATAGATTCGTAGATATTGAGAATCGACTAAATATTGCGGATGGACGCCATGTTGGATTTTTATATATATAGGTCTTTGAGTTATGTACTGTTACATGAAGATTATTGTGTACGTGTAGTATTCAAACTTCAATCGCATGATTAGGACATAAGAAGTCTAAACAAGATTTTAAAATTTCGTACAGCTGCCATCTAGTGGTTATGGAAACAATTGAAATAAATTAGATGCCAGTGGATTAACATTTGTATAAGGATTTACTGTACCAAGTGTCACTGCACTCGGATGGTTAAATTGTGAGAAACGACCATGTGAATATTTATACTTCGCGTCGCCGCCATGTTGGATTTGTGATCACCAGGTTGTTGAAAGTCCTATTGCTGAACTTATGTTAATAGCTCCTATGAACATACAAAAAATTCAGTTTAATTGCTGTAATAGATTTGTAGATATTGAGATCCATCTAAATATTTCGGATGGTTGCCATGTTGGATTGTTATATGTATAGGCCATAGAGTCACGTAACATTAAAGGAAAATTATTGCGTAGGTTCATTATTCAAACTTTCACTTCGATCGCATGATTACGACAAAAGAAATAAAAACTTAATTTTAAAAACTGGCACAGCCGCCATCTTGAGGTTATGTAAAACATTGAACTGAATTAGCTACCAGTGCATTACAATGTGTATAAAAATTTCCTGTAGCAAGTTTAATTGCATTTGGATCATTAAATCGCGAGAAATGACTATTTAAAATATTCATTTTCGCTTGGCCGCCATATTCGTTTTGTAGTTAACCGGTCTTTTAAAGTCTTATAAATGAACTTTCAGTAATGTTCTTTATCTCCGAACAAAATTTCAGGGTGATACCGGTAATAGTTTCAGAGATATAGAATGCCGGTGAAATATTTCGCACAACCGCCATTTTGAGGTTATATAAACAATTGAACAAAGTTAGATGTCGGTGCATTACAATGTGTATAAACATATACTGTACAAAATTTTATTGCATTTGGTTGGTTGAATCGCGAGAAACGTTTATTTAAAACGTGCAACTTCGCTTGGCCGCCATGTTGGTTTTGTAGTTGCCAGGTTTCAAAAGTCTCACAGGTGAACTTCTAGTAGTTCCTTTTATCACCGTAAAATATTTCAGGGTGATATCGGTAAATTGTTCGGTGATATTGAATGCTGGTGAAATATTTCGCACAGCCACCATGTTGGATTGGTGAGACGTAACAAAATTTGAAGGGCACGGTCGGGGTCGTTCGGAATAGTGCTATGAACTTACCGAGTTTTATTGAAATCGCTCCAGCCGTTTAGAAGTTATTAGGGGGAACACACACCATCACACAGACAGACACACGGACAAGCCTCTTTTTTCATAAATGAAAATAGGCTAACAAAGAAATCTCTGGTTGCTGTGCGACTCAGTATACAGTAATGTTTCTGAGAATCTTATCAACTATTAATGCCCACATTTAAGATCTAGCAGCTGTGTGCTCATTATACACGTCGTTAAAACATCCTTTCAGGTCGTAATGCACGACGTAATTGAATTAAGTGGGCCCAAGTAGGGGAGTAAGGCCGATTCTAACCAGTGTCATGGCCGCTGCGTGAGTTCAAGCCAATATCTCGTGAACCCATGGTCAAATGTTGACAAATGAGGTGTCGTTGGACTCTGGCTGACGTCCTCTTTCTTATGGACCACGTATTATATTTTTCATTTTTTTTTGAAAATGTTTGTTTTCGAAACTAGGTGATAGTTTGAAAACCAAACATGATAGAATGTTGTGCCATGGCTCAAACGAACGGTCTCTATGCCCTTTATTTTCTGTAATAAAACTTTGTTTATTTTTTATGTTTTCTTGAAAACACTCGAATTGTGAAAATCCTATATTTTGGAAACTAGGAATTCTACAAAAAAGTTTGTTTGACATAAATGAAAGGTCCCTATGTCCTCTACCCCCAAAATAAATTTCAAGTCACTAGGATAAAAACCTGACAGTGGTGCTAGGTCAGGGATTCTGCGGCACTTAGGAAGTTGTGAGCCCCTGCAACCTTGGAATGGAAGGAGTCATGCTAGGAGGGCGTGCTTGGATTGGTTTTTTTTCGTCTCGTTGCGCTCTTTACGAGAATGTAGGTATCGAAAAGGTGAAAATATGGGAACATGTTTTTTTTTGGGGGGGGGGGGGGGGGGGTAAATCGTGATTTTAGACCTTTTAGCTATATCTCGTGAACCAATTATGCTAGAGGCATGTACTGCGCCCGAAAAAAACCATCAGTACTTATATCCACTGCACTATAAAGGATTGCAGACATGTAAATTACCCAGCTCACACACTTACCATGCCGACTAAGTAAAATTGGGAATTTCAGGAACATACAGGATAAATGTTATTCGTAAAGAAAATAGTACTACTAGCCAAGGTACAAATTTCTACTATCATTTACATTTAGAGCAAATCGAGAAACTCCAATCTCGAGGGGTGATAAGGTCTAATCTATAGTGAGCGCCTGTATCTATACCTCGTAGTACTATTTTCGACGATGACGACAATGAAAACGGTATCAGCTTAGATAAAAGTTGACTGAGTCGCTAAAAAGCGCCAGCCGTTTATTAAGCTAAAAACAAGTATAAAAACTGGCTTCCTCCCTGAATATGGTGTCTCCCTGACACTCTAACAAAAGTAACTCCAAAAATAAACTTGCCCGTGGCACTGATATAGTTAGGAAAGTGAAACGGCGTGATACTAAGTATTACCCTACTTTATACAGATCCGCTTCAACTCTGAACCGTAGTTCCATATCTAAGCAAAAATTATTCATGAACTATGTGCATATATACATTCATTTATGGTTCTCGCAAATTGTACACTTTATTGTGTCGAAAAGATTAAATTTTCTATCCTTCAATAAGTCTTTCATCTACTCAACTTTCTTAATAATCAAATAACAAACATACACCGCAACTATCGTGTTGAAAGTAATAAATACTCGTCTTAATCAATTGAACATAAGTGACAAACATTGTAATGTTAATTGGTTAGTCTGGGATGACAAGTGAAACGGTATTTACTTTGCTCCACGTTGAGCGTACAAATGTAATGGTTTCGCTAGCCCACACTGTTGGGTGAGAAATGTAACTGTTTACCTTTGCCTAAGCTATGTTGTTTTAATGGGCGCCAAGACCTCAATGCAATGTTGAAATCTAAATTTGTATTTAACAACGTCTAGCTCTGGCAGAACACCTTCAAGACTCTATTCACTCAGATCGTGGTATGATTTGATCATTAACCCAACAAACAATTGTATCAGGAGAAGGAATTGGTCTATATCTAATGCTACCTACTGAAAGCAAAGATTGCATTGTAAAAGAAATGAATTTATTATATAAAACAAGAATAGCAAAATTAATAATAATAAGTATAAAATTTAAATTGGAGCGTTGTGATTTGAATATTACCGATAGAAAATTACGTGAAAACGGAGTCTGATAAATTGATTTTACTCTTATTTCCAAGCTATGAAGTTACTGAAATATGAAATGTAGAACAAAGAAAATGAGAGATTGCGTATTTCTGCGTCATTGGCGCTTACCACTGGAAATTGCCAAAGCATTTCCCTCGTTCTTGAAGATGTTGTGAGCTTCCCACAGTCTCCTGGACGTCGTCATCTCCGTCGGAATTTGATGATATTCTGGTAGATTAGATAATTCTATGGTCCGTACCTCGGACCCAAACACTCGTACAACCAAGTTTTACAAAAGTTCGTCGCTAACTCCACTGAACATCGGAGCGACACGCACTTGCGACCGTACACCTCAAGTATTTCACAGATAGTCCTCTTCCACGGAACATCGGAGCGATTCCCGCGTATATCCACACTCGGCAAGAACTACACCGATTGTTCTTGTTTCACGGCGCGTCGAACGATATATATGCACCTGTTGGCTCCCCCACCATGGTACCGACATCTAGCTTACGTCGTCGCCACTGATTGGCTGCACCCTACGCGCTAGATCCCCACTCCTTCCTCATTACACTCCGCGGGAGGGAGAAGTCGATTTCCGTTTCCACAATTCGCCTTTTCTAGACCTTGCGACCCAAGATTGCGTCATGCTCCTCGACAAGATTCAGCGTGTACTTGAAATCCCAGTGAGTCATCTCTCTCAAATACCCTAACTGACAAAAACTCCGTAAAATTCCGTAATCAGATAATTTTCTATAATATCGTCGTTCGTAATAATTTGCTTGATAGCGTTTTCTAAGACATAGAAAACCTATCTGAATGCTAATAATTTTTATAAAATGCTCCGAAAATACCTAAATAATAATTATAATAAATTAATAATAATAATAATAAATTAACATGAAAAATTCTCTTGGCTGAACAATTTGCCGCGTAAATAAATATAGAATGGCTTCCTACTGACTTATGCCAGTTGCATAAAACCCCTCGAAAAACACGTTACATATTCGCCTCGGATCATCGGATGATTTACCGTGACGACGGTCCATTATCCGATTATCCCAGACACGTTAATAAACCCCATCCAAAATACATATTACATAAATGAAATCACCCTAAATTACAGATATATACACTCATAATTTTTCTTCACGCACTTTGCGTCAAAGTTTGTTGTCACAATGGATTGCACTTTGCAACCAGTCCAATGTTTTACGTCTAAAATAGTGTTCCACGGATATTTCCGCCTCTCAAATTCCTCTATGTTGGAGAAATAGACATAATAAATGTGTGAGCACTATGTATTTATGATGTCATATCACACGCATTGAAGGTGTTCTGATATATTTATATCACCATAGAACTTCCTAATTTCACTGGAGGTCCCCTCCTTATGGTGACATTTAATTCCACTTATCACTGAGCACACGATCACACTATTGTGGCAGCGCCTCGTGACCATAATACTTAATCTCTCTTTGAAGTAGATTAAATTAATATTGACTTCTGAAAAAAAACAGTAAATGCGCATTACATATAACATCAAATATTTCTGTGCCGTAATCGCCCTGTCTTGTTAAGTTCCCGTTAACCATATTCTACTTAATACTAGTTCTCAACACAGACCATTTCTCCTCACACAAATAATACCCTTGTACAAATTATCTTAAATTACACACTTACAAATCTTACATGGCGAGGCCGTAAACAGAAATCACGTGTGCTGATATGTATGAGTTTCATGAAGGACTGTCTCGCATTCTGATGGCCCATCTTTTATCTCGTGGACGCCTTAAGCTAACAAGCCCTATTCAAGCGCTCCCCCATCTCTTGGAGATAAATGGGAACCCATCAGCGCTGCCAAAATGGCCTTGGTGCATCGAGACAATTTAGTGCTCAACAGCATCCGACAATCCCGTCATATTTCCCTGTACCTTAAAAACTCTCATTTACTTACATACTACCCCCCTGTGTGACTTCTGATACGCCTGCCTTAAGACCAGATCTTCCACGCACCAGACACCACACTTACTCATTTGATAGGCTGGCTCGCCAGCCAAACACACTCACTTTATGACACATATTTTCGTAGACTATGTATATTATACGTCCCGTATAATCTGTTTCCCTCACTATTCTCCAGCACATATGCTGTTTTTCCAATACGTTTGGAAACTATAAATGTTTCTGCGTCACCTGCTTCCAACCTTGCAAGTGGCTCCCTTTAAATGAACGTCATCACGTTGCTCTACTACCATATTTCTCAGTGTCTGTAACGATGCCCTGTTGCTACTGTCCACACCTGCTAACCCTACTTTCCTCTGGTGTCACACCTCTACTCGACACTCTATGACCTAAAAATGTCACTTCTGCCTGACAGAATGACGACTTAGACAGCTTCAAAGTGAACCCTGCCTGATCTAACTTCTGAAAAACTATATTTAAATGACGTAGATGCTCCTCAAAACTGCGTGAACTAATTACCATATCATCTATGTAAATGGTTACAAACTCTCCTGTGTCATCCCCTAATGCAATGTTTAAAGCCCTAATTAAAGCTGCTGAACTACTCTTTAACCCATAAGGTGTTCTACAAAATTGATAAAGGTTATATTTATGACTAAAAGCTGTAAATGGTCTATCTACGTACATAAGTGGCACTTGCCAAAAACTGGAACTCAAATCTACACAAGTGAAATACTTCTTCCCCTCAAATGTTTGCATTAATTCCTCTATTGACATAGATTTCAGCTGATCTGAACTAATTCTACTGTTAACCAAACGAGCGTCTAAACAAATACGAACAGTGCCGTCGGTCTTGGGTACCGTGATCAAAGAATTAACATATGGACTGTTCGAGTGCTCAATAATCCCATCTTCAAGCATCTGATTAATTTGTGCCTCAACTGCACTCTGATAAGCGAAAGGTACAGGATATCTATGTCCTGTGAATACTGACCTATCAATAACGTTCAATGAATGTGTATAGCAATTGGCCATACCAATGCGATCCTCAAAAACTCTCCTATTACACCATAACACATCATAGAGCCGAACACACTGTTCATCCTCTATATTTCCCTGAAATGCAGCCTCACGTAACGAGTCCTCTAGACTTCCGTTCGTAATCACACTGCCCACAAAACATGGAGAACCCCGCTCTACGGCTGGCGATATCTCATTTAAAGTACAAATCACACCTACAATACTACTTCTCTGAATTTGGTCATTGAACGCTATTTCTACTTCAGAATCTCCCCATTTAAATTTCAAACTCCCTACATCATAACATAAGTTACCAGACACTCTACTTAGCCACTCTGAACCCAAGATAACACTGAATACTAAATTTGGAATTACAAGGCAAATCTGCTTCTCTACATGATTATTAATTTTAATGTCTACTAAAACTTGCTTAGAAATTACTTTAGACCTCTTCCCAACAGCTGTGATAACAAAAGTGCTTTTAATTGGCATCTCCTCAAAATTTACTCCAGTTCCTTTCATTTTATCATAAAATGCACTACTTATGCAACTCTTCATACAACCACTATCAATTAAAACATCTGTGTACGCCTCGGACACGTTAAATTTAACTATGGGGCTCTTACTAACCACTTCCTGAATAATACCTTCATCATTTAGTTCATGTAATAATTCATTTCTCACATTTAGGTCATAGGGTTCCTGTATAATTGTATGGACAGGGCATGCTACAGACTGAGATTCTGACCTTACTTCGCAGCCTGGTTCGCGTTTAAAGAACCGCTACAGCTGGCCGTAGTACTAGTTACTACTGCACTGGTCTGGTTGTTCTGAGTTGTGTTGTCATTGTTTGGCTGTATATTACTACCACTAGGCTGTCCTCTTCCTTGACCCCTATTCTGGTTGTAATTATTGTCATTATAATTTCTCCCTTGATTTCCCCTGAAATCATTGTTTCTCCCTTGATTTCCCCTGTAATCATTGTTCCTCCCTTGATACTGATTACCATAGCCATTTCCTCTGTTCTGATTTAGCTGATTATTATTATTTCTATTTTGAGCATTGGCCCCTTCGCCACCGTTCCCTTGAACTTCCTGATGCCTGGCTTCATTAGGTCTATTATTATTATTACCCTGGTTCCTATTGAAATTGTCCTCATAACCCCCTCTCCCTAGTGCATCAAATGTGCTTAACAAATTTTCTACTTGTGATATAGTCTTTACATTCTGGATACAAGCAGCCTCCTTGATCCTATAGGGAAAGTGCCTAAGTAGCAACCTTACCACATCACTTTCCTCCTTCAAGCCATCCAGATATTTACACACTAATACCTGCCCTAAAAAGTATTCGGTCATGGTGGAGCTTCCTTTAGGGTTATATTTACCACACACTACTCCCTCACGATGCTGCGACTGAATAACCTCATTCCAGAACTTTTCACAGAATTTCATTTTAAAATCATTGATATCAGTAAACTTGTCTCTGTAGACAGCAAACCAATTCCTCGTTTCCCCCACAAACACTTGTTCTAAAATTTCAACTACCTGGCACCACTCAATACTACCATTTTCCAACCTCTCCCCGAATTTATTTTCTATAGTGTTCATGAACTCCATTGGGCACCCCTGTCGATTGCTGAACTTACCCAGTTCTACCTCCCTGTGTGTGCTATTCACAAAAACTGGCCTATTCTGACTATTTTCTTGCCTGATCCTAGCTTTTAATTTTAATTCTAATTCTGCGATTTTCTCCTCAGCCTTCCTCTCAATACTGTTTACTGTTAATTTAATGTTTCCTTCTGATTCTTCTACTTTATCATATAGCTTTGCTTGTTTCTCCTCAATCTTGCTAATGCTTTCCCTATTACTCTCTCTTAAATCATTTACTTCTGCAACTACTTGTGAGTGGACTTTCTCAATTCTACCCCCCAGCTGTTCCTTAACCTCTTTAGTAGCTACCTGAATTTTGTCAATTTCTCCCCCCAATTGCTTTTTGACCTGCTGTGTTTCCAGTTGCACTGGTTCTTTTAAATTTTCAGCCTGTGTACTGATTCTAATTTCCAACTCCTCCTGTACTTTTCCTAATTTTCTGTCTACATCTGCAATAATCTCTTTAGCCTTTTCTTCCATCACCCCCCTGATCTCACCTCTAATCAGTTCGAATTTGTCACTCATTTCCCTACTGTTTTGTTCTAATTTAGCATTTAAAGTTTCATTACTCTCTCTATTTTCCCTACTGTTTTGTTCTAATTTTGCATTATTCTGTTCTAATTTTGCATTATTCTGTTCTAATTTTGCATTTAAAGCTTCTGTACTTTCTTTATTTTCCCTACTGTTTTGTTCTAATTTTGCATTATTCTGTTCTAATTTTGCATTTAAAGCATCTGTACTTTCTTTATTTTCCCTACTGTTTTGTTCTAATTTTGCATTATTCTGTTCTAATTTTGCATTTAAAGCATCACTACTAACTTTGTTCTGATACATGAACTCGAGAAGTAAAGTTTTTAATTCTGGTTGGCCGCCTACACTCCCTGTTTCAGTATCGGGATTTACCTCCGCTACCCCGGTACTACCATCACTCGACATACTGCTCGTATCATCATTCTCCAGTTGATGACCACTACGTAACCTCATCTGTCTTTCTTTCTCATCCCCCATAATGATATACACTGATAAAGACAAATAACCCCCAAAATACAGGCACAGAAATATATACCCTTCTCCTTCCACAAATGTTATTAGGTTTTCAGCCCCAAGTTGTCGGCGACAAATGTAATGTTAATTGGTTAGTCTGGGATGACAAGTGAAACGGTATTTACTTTGCTCCACGTTGAGCGTACAAATGTAATGGTTTCGCTAGCCCACACTGTTGGGTGAGAAATGTAACTGTTTACCTTTGCCTAAGCTATGTTGTTTTAATGGGCGCCAAGACCTCAATGCAATGTTGAAATCTAAATTTGTATTTAACAACGTCTAGCTCTGGCAGAACACCTTCAAGACTCTATTCACTCAGATCGTGGTATGATTTGATCATTAACCCAACAAACAATTGTATCAGGAGAAGGAATTGGTCTATATCTAATGCTACCTACTGAAAGCAAAGATTGCATTGTAAAAGAAATGAATTTATTATATAAAACAAGAATAGCAAAATTAATAATAATAAGTATAAAATTTAAATTGGAGCGTTGTGATTTGAATATTACCGACAGAAAATTACGTGAAAACGGAGTCTGATAAATTGATTTTACTCTTATTTCCAAGCTATGAAGTTACTGAAATATGAAATGTAGAACAAAGAAAATGAGAGATTGCGTATTTCTGCGTCATTGGCGCTTACCACTGGAAATTGCCAAAGCATTTCCCTCGTTCTTGAAGATGTTGTGAGCTTCCCACAGTCTCCTGGACGTCGTCATCTCCGTCGGAATTTGATGATATTCTGGTAGATTAGATAATTCTATGGTCCGTACCTCGGACCCAAACACTCGTACAACCAAGTTTTACAAAAGTTCGTCGCTAACTCCACTGAACATCGGAGCGACACGCACTTGCGACCGTACACCTCAAGTATTTCACAGATAGTCCTCTTCCACGGAACATCGGAGCGATTCCCGCGTATATCCACACTCGGCAAGAACTACACCGATTGTTCTTGTTTCACGGCGCGTCGAACGATATATGCACCTGTTGGCTCCCCCACCATGGTACCGACATCTAGCTTACGTCGTCGCCACTGATTGGCTGCACCCTACGCGCTAGATCCCCACTCCTTCCTCATTACACTCCGCGGGAGGGAGAAGTCGATTTCCGTTTCCACAATTCGCCTTTTCTAGACCTTGCGACCCAAGATTGCGTCATGCTCCTCGACAAGATTCAGCGTGTACTTGAAATCCCAGTGAGTCATCTCTCTCAAATACCCTAACTGACAAAAACTCCGTAAAATTCCGTAATCAGATAATTTTCTATAATATCGTCGTTCGTAATAATTTGCTTGATAGCGTTTTCTAAGACATAGAAAACCTATCTGAATGCTAATAATTTTTATAAAATGCTCCGAAAATACCTAAATAATAATTATAATAAATTAATAATAATAATAATAAATTAACATGAAAAATTCTCTTGGCTGAACAATTTGCCGCGTAAATAAATATAGAATGGCTTCCTACTGACTTATGCCAGTTGCATAAAACCCCTCGAAAAACACGTTACAACATTTAAGCTAAGCACTGTTCCTTTTTACCTTTTATCTATTTATCATGAAATACTGAAATAAGTTCTGAAATTCTTTACTGTGTTAATAATTTTCTGATAAACGTGAATACTAGAAGTGCACGGCATTAACCTTCGTTCTCACACTCCTCTTCCATAATTATACAACAATTACCTTCTCTCTTAAACACCCTGTACAGAATCTTCCTTTAATGCACTCACATAACTTCACAATCATTGCGATCAATACTAGAAAAACTTAGAGACTCCTCAGCCTCCCTGCGTAAAAATACGTAACTCAATTACGTTTATATCTCCTTAATTTGCACGGTAATTCAACTATATACTTCCACTTCAATACATATACTTCCTAACTTTAACATTCTTCTCTATATCCTGATATAACTTCGCCTCGTGCTTATAATTCCATTTCTGCAATAAATCTCTGTACTTTTCACTTTCTGATCACCCTGTGATTTAACTTTGTTAACTTTCTTTTTCACGTGTTTAAATTCAGCTTTACATTTTATTACAACTTTTCAAGAAATATCAGTAAATATTCATATTCTTAACAAAAGATATAAGTTTGACTTCCTTCCAGGAATATATTTGTTTAACAAATTCATCTATGCTTTTTTAATGCTCTAAATCTCATTAGACATATGTGTATAAGCTTTTCGTAATACTTTCGTTCATAATTAGTTGAAAATAAATTTCTGACACTCGAATCAACATCATGAGTTGTCGAAATATTCTTTACACTTCGTGACATAACTTCTTAAATATGCTGTACTTAAATTTGCTCCAATAAACTTCTTTTTTTTTTACTTCATTTACAATTTTTTACTCCTTCTTTAGTTCGTTCAACATTCTACTCCTTTTATATAGTTCACTCTACATTCTTTTAAATAATTCACTCTACATTCCTTTAAACAATTCATTCTACATTCCATCGCTGCGATAAAACAGATTTAATTAGATTAAATCTAACGCAAATATGAAAAATTCCACACGGTTTTACTCTGATATGACTTTAGTGTTAATAGCATCATTATGCCAAAATTTCGTCCAAGTGACTGAAATTTTCAAGAACAAGAAAAATAACTCCGAAGAAAAATACGAAAAATTACTACTACACAAAACTACATAAATTTAATTACTTTGACAAAATTATACGGTTGAAATAATGTTGATGAAAAATGCTGTTGAAAAATAATGCAGTTGAAAATAATGCCGTTGGTCAATTGGATAATCACAGAACATAACTACAATTCTACATGATATAAAACAATTTCTTCACTACCTTGAGTTGACTTCTTGTCTGGAGAATACCTGCGTCTCGCCTGCCAAACCAAACGTGTCGTGGATCTCATCGTATCGCCCACAGCGATGAAGACCGGTTTGTGTCAGAACCAGCTGGCCTCGTCTCCCAGTAGAACAAGGTCGATGATGTCCTCGGTGAATGACCTCGCCGTGAAACAGCTCGCTCTGCCAACACTCCGTCCCCCGTGCACTGCAAGTAGTCCGGCTTCGACTCTCCATCTCTTCAGAATTGACATCTCGGTTCTTCAGAATTGACATCTCGTCTCAGGTTGAATATTGTCGTTTATGCAAGCGTTTGTGAATATTCAAGATGTGTTAGAACTCTTGTAGAAAAGTATAAGTTTTGTTCGGTGATGTTGCGCGTCACGTAGATGTTCTGTTGCGCCTTTCATGATAGTGAATTCTGGAATTCAACTGTACATCTTTGTAGTCTCCACTTCCCTATGCTTTTGCTTAGCACATGGTAATTCTCATTTCTCTGATGATATAATTAAGAATTCCCCGTTGCTGACTTCTAACTTGCATTTTTAATGTAATGTTCAAATATGCGTTCACACGTAGTAATACTGAATATCTTCTTGTCGAAATGTTTCAAGCAATGTGGAACAACTTTGCATAAGCACTGTAATATTTGGTTATACTGTTCCGTTCTGCTTTATAGATGTAGCTTGCTCCTCAAGTTACAGTCTTACTGTACTGCACTCTTCTTTGCTTTCAACTCTAATGAAATGTAGCACTGTTATAAGAATACTGGTTTCTTCTCGAGGTCTTGACTCGATGAAATCTCAAATTGGAAAGAACTCTCTCGTCCGGTTCTCCACACTCCGCAAGTTCCAGTCTCTCTGCCTCCCCTCTCGTGGTGTGACGTAACTTCTACCACCTCTCCTCGCTTCAGTCCGCAGTTCGACCTTCGTCTCTTCCCCTCTTTCATGACGTAACTCTCGCTTCAAGTGGCGTGATGTCTCTCGCAATATGGACCTCCCACATTCATATAATAGAATATATGTCCATCTTTAAATCATTCCTTCTTCCTTGCCTTTCATAATTGCATAAGATGTATAGTATTTCACTCACTTCCATACAGTTTTTCCCATATTTCTCGAATTTTTAATAAATAAAAATTTTCATCCACTCTTTTATTTTTTCTGGGGTCTTGGTTCATATCCAGATTGGTTCTTTGGTAATGACCTTAAATAAATTCTGGCGCAGTACGAGGGGTCCAAGGACTCGGGGTGACGTCCTCCTTGCTATGGACCACTCGGTATAATTTTGTTTTAACATTGGAGACTCGATTTTGAGGTAAAGAAGTGTTTTTTGTGATTTTTGCTGATTTCTCACGAACCAATAAGCCTAGAGACTTGTACGAGGTGCCATTTTTTTCGTCGCGTTGTCCTCTTGCCGAGGATGTTCGTGTTGGGCAGGATTGAAAAACCATTTTGAGGTAAAACCGTGATTTTAGTCTTTTTGCTCTATCTCGCAAACCAATAACGCTAGAGACGTGTACGAGGTGTCCTAGGACTCGGGCTAATGCCCCCTTTTTGAAACTATGTTTGAAATTTTGACAAAGGGCCTAACGACACTTTTGTTGAAAAAAAATGTCTTTACCTGTTTAAAATGTTCATGAAGCGTGGTGGTTGAGAGAGACGATACTGCTGGGTGTGTGTGTTTCAACGAACCTGTCGCTGACCACAGTGGCTGTGCTCAATAGAAAAATCGATATTTCGACGGGTCGGTTTATGACAGAGCGAGGGTTCGTTTTTCTGATCTTTCCTATGGCAGATGGATGGAGGCTAATATTTGAAAATGTATGAAGCATGCTAAGTTTCTTTTACCCCCGAAGGAGATCTTGAACGTGCAAACGGTTATGAGAACTTGGTTCTATATTGGTCGAAGCGAGTACAGAAAACAAACTTGCTGGAGAGGGGGACAGACGAGCAGGAGGCGAATGTCATTTGAGATTATTGGAAAGCGCTGATCTGCCTTGACAACAGGTGCAATGGAAAATGACAAAGACGCTTGAAGGTGAAACAATCTGACAATCGTGGTGGCAGGGAAGAGCGAAATTTATGGATACACGTGTGAGATGACACGAGGGCTAAACAAGTTACATTCTGTTTGCTTCGTACGTGACAAAATGCAAGTTCATGTGAAATTTGTTCTGGCACTGTAACCCTATTTTGAAGGGTACGATTACGCCACTGACTTTATGTCAAAATTAGACATTCGTTATTTATATCATGTGTTATTTCGGCAGTTAATTAGCCACAAGTTATTAAGTGTAGGTTTAGTCCATATAATGTATTATCATGATTAGGTTTTGTTACGGTATTAAGTTGACAGAAGTCAGAGGCTGTTTTTGTAATTAGCTAGCGCTTGAGCACTAAGGGTCATTTCATGAGCTTACGTCATCTCCCAGAACAGCACGATGTGAAGAAATAACTTACCTGCGTACCTACTCAACAACAAAAGCCGCGTGGCGAGCCCACGGTAATGAGTAAGGGTGCGGCCAAGGACGAGGGTAGATGAGTGGAAAGAGGTGAGCTGAACAATACAGACGGTCGTGGTACGACTTGGGACGGGACTCCTTTATGTGAAGAAATAGGAACTCAACGAGGCTTGGTTGAAGACAGTCGCAGGGAGAACAGTATTGCAGGAGTTGTATTCAAGACGTAGGCCAGTCCGATACATTATGGTGTTGGCAGTGTCATGCGCTAACATCATAAGAGTGGTTAAGGGACTTACATTCCACCACCATTATTCATTCTGAGTAGCCTACAAACCTCAGAATTAATAATAGCCTGTTATTTAAGATAAATTCCTCGTATGAAGATGGACTTCTACCGCCTACAACAGCAGCTTTCTCTTGGGGAGAGACTCTTCAATAAAGCCGATTCATCGTTTGGTAAGCTCATTGACTTTATGCACAAGCTCTCTTTCTTCACTCTTGAATAAATCAACCTAAAGTATTAAATTCAGATCTAGATTAAATTAAATTCATAACGCCTCCGTTTTCTTGCAACTTTTGCCTGTCTTAAATTCTTTTGTTTACTTTCTACGTTAAGTCATTAATTAATGCATTTTCCTAACTTGTTTGTTTTTGATGCCATTAAATTTTTATTTAAAGTAAATGCAGTCTGTCTCCTTTCTAGATGATAGAAATAGATATAAGCCATCCTCTTTTCCCCGAAGCAAATGTTATTCAGGTTAATGACTAAGTCATACCACGACTTGAGTCGATGGAGTCTGGTGAATGTTCCACCTGAGCTAGGACGTAAAGTTATTTATGATTTATTGGGTTATCGCTCTCAGATCGAACCCTTGGCGCCCAACACTCTTACATATAACTTCAGATCCGGTGACCACTGATGGGTCATATCAAATGGTAAGTCAGGTAAAAAAATTGGATACAGAAATTAATAATCTGGCAGGTTTTGGTCTTATATATTGTTCCAAATTTACATACACAGCCAAAAAGTGCCGTTACATTGTCGCCATAAACGTGGGACGAAAACCTGATAACATTTGTGGAGGGAAAAGTGACATATTTCTGTACCTGCATTTTGGGGGATTTTATATATCAACGTGAGTCAGAATGAGTGATTCAGAAGACGATATGTTACTACGTAGTCAAAAACAGCTAGGGAGTAAGATGACGAAGGAGAAAGAGGATGAAGCACGTAGTAAGTTAGTAGAGGAAGGTGAAAGCAGCACAGGGATGATGTCGGAGGTAAATCCCAGTAATGATGGTGAGAAAGAAAGTCCGGGAGATATGAAGAGCATGTTTGCGGGTCTTATACTGGTATTAAATACGAAATTTGATCAAAACAGTAAAGAAATTAGTAGTAAACTAAACGATAAATTGGAGGAAAACAGTAGGGAAACTAAAGAAAGTAATAAAGAACTTAACAGTAAATTGGATCAAAACAGTAAGGAGATGGATAATAGATTTGAGCAAATTAAGGGTGAAATCAGGGGTGTGATGGAAGAGAAGACGAAAGAAATCCTAGCTGACATGGAGAGTAGATTGAGGAGGGTGCAAGATGAACTTGAGAGTAAAATAAGTAAGCGAGCGGAGGAATCTAAAGAGTTAATACAGTTAGAGACGAAGCAAATTAAGAAACAATTGGGAGGAGAAATTGAAAAAGTTCAGAGTACAGCTATGGAGGTTAAAGAACAGCTGGGGGAGAAATTAAAAAGATTCAGGGAGTAACAACGGAAATTAAAGAACAGCTGGGCGACAATATCGACAAGGTTCAGGCAGAAATTAGTAAAGAAGTTGAAAATTTGAAGAAACAGAGTAAGGAAAGTATATGTAAAATTCAAGAAACACAGGATAGGCTGAATGATAAAGTTGAAGCAACAGATGTGAGCATATACGCAAAAGTTAGTAGTATAGAGAAACGAGCAGAGGAGAAAATTGCCGAGCTTGAAAATAAATTAAAGCCTAGAATAAGACAAGAAGCAGGTCAGAGTCGAACGACTATATGAATAGTACGCATAAAGAAATAGAGTTAGGGAAATTTGGCAATCGGCAAGGATGCCCCATGGAGTTTCTAAATACTATTGAAGTGAGGTTTAAAGAAAGATTGGAGGACGGAAACATCGAATGGTGTAATGTTGTTAAAATATTAGAACAGGCCTTCGTAGGGGAAACCAAAAACTGGTTTGCAGTTTATAGGGACGGTTTTGAAGATATCACAGACTTCAGACATAAATTTTGTGATAAGTTTTGGAGTGAGAGCATACAATCACGGTATCGTGAGGGAATCGTGTGTGGAAAATACAACGCAAGGGGTAATCTCAATATGACGGAGTACTTCCTGGGGCAAGTGTTGGTTTGTAAATACTTGGATGGACTGAGAGAGGAAAAAGATGTGGTAAGGCTCCTGTTAAGGCATTTCCCTTACCGGATCAAAGGGGCGGCATGCATACAAAATGTAAAAACTGTCACGCAAGTAGAGAACTTACTAGGTACCTTTGATGCGCTAGGGAAAGGTTCAATTGAGGAAACAGTCACTAGAAACCAGGGTAATTATAATAATCAGGCTCAGGATGCAAGAAATCAAGGAATGCAGAGAAACAGTGGCGAAGGAGGCAATTATCAAAATAGGGGTCAGAGTGGAAACAATTACCAAAACCGGGGTAATAATTTTGTGACGCCCTATCAAATCAGGAATAATTACTCGCAAGGCAGGAATTATGATTCGCGAGGAAATCAAGGTAGGGGTAATGATGGACGCAACGGACACGGGCAGGGTAACTACGGTAAAAACCCTAATGTTAATCAGAACCGAGGATATGGGATAGGTAATCCCGTAGGTAATAATGAAAATAGTAATCAACAGAATGTGAATAGTAATAGCCAGACCAGTGTTGCGACCACTAGTGAAGGTAGAGACAACAATAGTAATTTAAACGCGAGCCAGACTGCATCATAAGGTCAGGATCTCAGTCTGCAACGTGCCCTGTTTTAACCCTGATACAGGAACACTATGACCTAAACGTAAGGAATGAATTGTTAAGAGAACTATGTGACAAAGCAATATTACCAGTGGCGGGTAATATAAGTCCGATCATTAAGCTACACGTGTCCGGGACGTGTACCAATGTGTTAATAGACAGTGGCTGTGTAAGGAGTTGCATAAGCAATGCTTATTATGATAAATTAAAGGGAACTGGGGTAAACTTTGAAGAATTGCCAATTAAGAGTACTTTTGTAATCACAGCCGTGGGTAGGAAGTGTAAAATTATATCAAAGCAGGTGTTAATAGAAATAAATATAAACAGTCACGTAGAGAAGCAAGTGTGCCTTGTAATTCCAAATCTAGTGTACGACGTTATTTTGGGTTCTGATTGGCTGACTAGGGTGTCGGGAAACATATGTTATGAAGAGTCTGTATTACATTTAAATTTGGTGGTGCGGAAGTGGTGATACCGTTCAATGAACAATATAGGAGTAGTGTAGTAGGAGTGATGTGTACGTTAAATGAGATGTCTCAAGCTATAGAGCAAGAGTCAGTAACTTTTGTAGGCAGTGTGGTTACGAACGACAGTCTAGATGACTCGTTACGTGAAGCTGCGTTTCTTGGAGATGTAGAGGAAGATAAGTGTATGCTTCTCTACGATGTTTTGTCAAATAATAGTAGGATTTTTGAAGATAGAATTGGTAGAGCCAATTGTTATGTCCACTCTTTGAACGTTGTTGACAATTCGGTATTTACCGGTCACCGCTATCCTGTGCCTTTTGTCTATCAGAAAGCCGTAGAAAGTCAGATCAATCAGATGCTTCAGGACGGTATAATTGAGTATTCTAACAGTCCCTATGTAAATTCACTTATTACAGTACCTAAGGCAGATGGAAAAGTCAGGATATGTTTAGACGCGCGTTTAGATAATGCACACATTTCATCAAACCAATTAAAATCTATGTCTATAGAGGAGCTAATGCAAACTTTTGAGGGAAAACAATTTTTTACGTGTGTTGATTTAAGTTCTAGTTTCTGGCAAGTTCCTCTTAAAGTTGAAGATAGAGCCTTTACCGCTTTTAGTCATCAGTACAATCTGTACCAATTTTGCAGGGTACCCTATGGATTAAAGAGCAGTTCAGCAGCGCTGATAAGAGCACTGAACATAGCTTTAGGTGATAACACGGGAGATTATGTAACTATATATATATATTGATGATCTTGTAATTAGTTCACGTACTTTTCAAGAGCATTTAGTTCACTTGGACACGGTTTTTAAGAGACTAGATAAGGCAGGGTTCACCCTGAAATTGTCAAAATCTACGTTTTGTAAGTCACAAGTAACTTTCCTGGGTCATAGTGTGTCACGTTCAGGGGTAACTCCAGAAGAAAGTCGGATTAACAAAATCTTCGATGCAATTGTGCCACAAAATGTAAAACAGCTGAAGACGTATATAGGAATCTGTAATATTTTTAGACGCTTTGTGTTAAAATATTCTAAGTTAGTAGAACCATTCAGGGACCTCTTAAAGCAAGGGAGAACTGGTATGGAGTTTGGTACTTAAAGGGAGTTATATCTAAAGGGACAAACAGGACAGAAATATGATGGATTGTATGTATTTCTAGTGTTGTTCTTTTTTTCAGTGATATACACGTAATGACATATGAGAGAGAGTTTGGGTGATAGTCATATAGCACAACCAAATTACTAGTGATCGTGTGTGAGTTTGACCTTACACAAAGCACTCAAAATGGGAATTCCAAAATCAACGAACTTGCAATACAAGGTGGTTTGGGAAATCAAACTGTAGATCACAAAGTGAACTCGTGTGATTTGAAATAAGAGAATGTGACAAAGGGCAAATAAGAGAACACATATATGTCTTTTTTTTCTTACACATATAGGTAAAATAAACAATGAGCGGTAATGACCGCAGGACAATAAAAAGAAAACAATAAGCTATATGCGATTGAGACATAATAGCCTAAGCAAAAACATTGGTGTTAAACCAAAAGAAGATATGTTGATTGTATATATAAATGTCTATAAGGGTAATGTATTATGTGTTTTATGTTATATTAGGGTTCTATGTTAATTTCCACGTGTCTTAGGAAGATCACGCGGAATATAGTAAACAATAGTCTGCGTGATTTTCCGGGACGAATGTAACCTTATTTTGAAGGGTACGATTACGCCACTGACGTTATGTCAAAATTTGACATTCGTTATTTATATCATGTGTTATTTTGGCAGTTAATTAGCCACAAGTTATTAAGTGTAGGTTTAGTCCATATAATATGATTAGGTTTTGTTACGGTATTAAGTTGACAGAAGTCAGAGGCTGTTTTTGTAATTAGCTAGCGCTTGAGCACTAAGGGTCATTTCATGAGCTTACGTCTTCTCCCAGAACAGCACGATGTGAAGAAATAACTTACCTGCGTACCTACTCAACAACAAAAGCCGCGTGGCGAGCCCACGGTAATGAGTAAGGGTGCGGCCAAGGACGAGGGTAGATGAGTGGAAAGAGGTGAGCTGAACAATACAGACGGTCGTGGTACGACTTGGGACGAGACTCCTTTATGTGAAGAAATAGGAACTCAACGAGGCTTGGTTGAAGACAGTCGCAGGGAGAACAGTATTGCAGGAGTTGTATTCAAGACGTAGGCCAGTCCGATACATTATGGTGTTGGCAGTGTCATGCGCTAACATCATAAGAGTGGTTAAGGGACTTACAATCCACCACCATTATTCATTCTGAGTAGCCTACAAACCTCAGAATTAATAGTAGCCTGTTATTTAAGATAAATTCCTCGTATGAAGATGGACTTCTACCGCCTACAACAGCAGCTTTCTCTTGGGGAGAGACTCTTCAATAAAGCCGATTCATCGTTTGGTAAGCTCATTGACTTTATGCACAAGCTCTCTTTCTTCACTCTTGAATAAATCAACCTAAAGTATTAAATTCAGATCTAGATTAAATTAAATTCATAACGCCTCCATTTTCTTGCAACTTTTGCCTGTCTTAAATTCTTTTGTTTACTTTCTACGTTAAGTCATTAATTAATGCATTTTCCTAACTTGTTTGTTTTTGATGCCATTAAATTTTTATTTAAAGTAAATGCAGTCTGTCTCCTTTCTAGATGATAGAAATAGATATAAGCCATCCTCTTTTCCCCGAAGCAAATGTTATTCAGGTTAATGACTAAGTCATACCACGACTTGAGTCGAGGAGTCTGGTGAATGTTCTACCTGAGCTAGGACGTAAAGTTATTTATGATTTATTGGGTTATCGCTCTCAGATCGAACCCTTGGCGCCCAACACTCTTACATATAACTTCAGATCCGGTGACCACTGATGGGTCATATCAAATGGTAAGTCAGGTAAAAAAATTGGATACAGAAATTAATAATCTGGCAGGTTTTGGTCTTATATATTGTTCCAAATTTACTTACACAGCCAAAAAGTGCCGTTACAGCACATGTGTTCACTTTGGGCGTTAGCTGTCCACGTGACCGATAACAGAATGCTCAAAGCGTGGGAAAAAATGATTATACATGCAACGTAACATATATAAAGCCATGTCGTTATCATTTCCACTCTCACTTAGGTGACTACCTTTGAACACATTGCGTTGCGTGAAACCCCTGGTCTTGCTTAACAGTTTTGGTGTTGGTGGAAAATACTTAACCTTGTTGTGGGGTAGGTATTTATTTATATATTTATTCATTTATATATTTATTGATTTATATATATTTACAAGCAATTATTTATTGATTAGGTAATTAATGATTTTATTCATTTATTTGTTTGCAGATAACCGGTATACCTTACATGTCTGAGAGAGAAGAGACCATTGCACTTTTGAGCCCACTAGAAGGAAACAGCAACAAGCCACTGCAAGTGAAGGTGAGATTATTTTTTAAACGAACTTGTTTCATTTTTTGTTTCATATTTTATTTTATGAAATGCATGTATTAACCTAAATTTAGGTATTTATAGCGTTTTATTTTATTTATTTTTAGAAACTTGAAAGAAAAGTCTTACCGCTGTAGCAGTTGCTGAAAACCCGAGACGCAGTAGAGCGAAACCATTGTTTCCAGGCAGTGAACTATTGAAAACTCAGGTAAGCCTAACTTAAAATGCTATTGCATTTTACCACTACTGAAAAAAACTCTTACACAAAAAAAATTCATTACCTGTACATGACTGGGACAATGATTGCTTTCTTGATTAATGACTATGTTGTTGTTGACTGGGAAAAGTACAGGGCCATGTTGGATTTTCTAAAAACAAAAATTTAAATTTAATTTATGGGTGGTTCCCTATGGACTCAACGAATATCCGCAGGTTTGAACATGATAATGTGAACAAAATGACATGACATTCAGTTTTGTTTATATATTGGTTAAAGGGGGGATGTAAATGACTGTAGCTTTATAAAAAGAAAATAAGTACATGGGTTACTGTTAGTGCCAACATACAGTTTATTTTAATGGTGTTTTGATATATTAATGCCAACTAACGTTAACGTTTTATTTACAAGTATTGATTGATTGATTGATTGAGTGATTGAGTGATGGGTTATTTTGTTTGCTTTTAGGTGTCGTCATGTGCCATTAACGTAAAGGACAGACAGTGAACAAGCATGCATTATGCTTTAAAGTACTCTGTGCTCTTGTGCAACGTTAATAACTTACAATACGAAAAAGTTTCATTATAACACATAGCGTTAGTACCAAATACAACAAGTGAGCAAGTTGGATTACCACGTGGGTTAAATTTAAAATCAGAACATGATCGTTGGTTAACATTTGAATCCTGGCTTGTAGGCTTTTTGTCAACACATAAACTTGCAAAAGCCATTTTTTTACTTGAACCGAGAAGATGTGGTGCGCTGTGTGTTTTGTCGTATTGAACTTTCACACTGCTAAGAAGGGGATGCTCCCTTTAGAGACCATTTGCGATGGTCTCCTCATTGTCCTTACATGCTTGGAAAACAAGTGGATAACCTACCAGTGTATTCATTTTACCGAACCACAAGGCCATTGGCCGCTACTTACGTTGCTGAATCACAAATAAATAATAATAATAATGATGTATTACCAGCCAACAGTAATGTCGATATATGTGGTCCATATGCCATAGACAGTGTTGAATTGTCGTGTGCTTTTGAAAAATTATAAGTTTGCAAGACAAAAGCACTAGCACACCCAGAGTACAGCTCTGTTGAAAAACGTTTAGAATCTTATAAAAATGTTTGGCCATTAATATTAAAACACCTTACCAAACAGCTAAGTGAAGCTGGATTTTTTATACTGGTGAAGGGGATAGAACAATATTTTTTTATTTTGTGAATTTGCTTTAAAGGATTGGCAAATGACTGATGACCCTTTTGTGCAACACGCCCGTAGGTTACCAAACTGTAAATACATGGTGTTGCTTAAAGGTCAGGAATTTGTGAACACTATTTGTAAAGAAAACGTGATTGCAGCATAAGACATAAAAGTGCCTTTAGAGTTAGAACACGCGGAGCAAATACATGAGGCTGAAAGAAAAGATTTGTCTTACGAACAGATACAAAAGTGTGACCAACAATTATGTAAAATTTGTTATCAAGATGAACTAAGTGTTGTATTTTTGCCGTGTGGACACATGATAATATGTGTCAAGTGTGCATTAGAACTTAACACTTGTGCTATATGCAGAAAAGCAGTATCTGCTACAGTTAGGGCATTTCTTGCATAACTAGTATAATTTATTAGCCATGCATAGTGCAAAATTCCTAATTGCACAATATTATTAAAGCTGTTTTAGAGTGTAATAGATATGCTTTTGTTTTGTTTATAGACTACTACAATGAATGTTTTGAATGCTGTGGGACAATCATGTGGCTTAGAGACAAAGAAGCTCAGCGAATTGCCAACGCATATTCCATTCCGCATTATCAAGATTTGGAAATTGAAAACAGCATATGGTGATCGTGTACTTTGTGTATGTGAAAACTTTGAGACATTTCTGCCTATACGGTTTAATGATATGTCGGAGAGTGTATTTGATGAAGTCAATAATGCTGTGCAACCTGTACACTTAATTTATGAAGGTTTTAAAAACAATAGGTGCATGGTTCGTTTTAATTAAATAAAAAAACAAATGTCAAATAATAATAATGGAAGATATAAGTGATGACAATGGACTGAAAGAAAAACATGTGTATAGAATAATAATGTTTTCGTATTTAGTATTGTCTTAAAAATATTATCATGCAAGTTTATGTGTTGACAAAAATCCTGCAGGCCAGGATTCAAATGTTAACCAACGATCATGCTCTGATTTTAGATTTAACCCACGAGGTAAACCAACTTGCTCACTTGTTGTATTTGGTACTAACGCCATGTGTTATAATGAAACTTTTTCGTATTGTAAGTTATTAACGTTGCACCTGAGCACAGAGTACTTTAAAGCATAATGCATGCTTGTTCACTGTCTGTTCATTACGTTAATGGAACATGACGACACCTAAAAGCAAACAAAATAACCCATCACTCAATCACTCAATCAATCAATCATTCAATAAATAAATCAATCAATCAATACTTGTAAATAAAACGTTAACGTTAATTGGCATTAATATATCAAAACACAATTAAAAAATAAACTGTATGTTGGCACTATCAGTAACCCATGTACTTATTTTCTTTTTATAAAGCTACAGTCATTTACATCCCCCCTTTAACCAATATATATACAAAAATGAATGTCATGTCATTTTGTTCACATTATCAAGTTCAAACTGTGGATATTCGTTGAGTCCATAGGGAACCACCCATAAATTAAATTAAATTTTTGTTTTTAGAAAATCCAACATGGCCTTGTACTTTTCCCAGTCAACAACAACATAGCCATTAATCAAGAAAGCAATCATTGTCCCAGTCATGTACAGGTAATGAATTTTTTTTGTGTAAGAGTTTTTTTCAGTAGTGGTAAAATGCAATAGCATTTTAAGTTAGGCTTACCTGAGTTTTCAATAGTTCACTGCCTGGAAACAATGGTTTCGCTCTACTGCGTCTCGGGTTTTCAGCAACTGCTACAGCGGTAAGACTTTTCTTTCAAGTTTCTAAAAATAAATAAAATAAAACGCTATAAATACCTAAATTTAGGTTAATACATGCATTTCATAAAATAAAATATGAAACAAAAAATGAAACAAGTTCGTTTAAAAAATAATCTCACCTTCACTTGCAGTGGCTTGTTGCTGTTTCCTTCTAGTGGGCTCAAAAGTGCAATGGTCTCTTCTCTCTCAGACATGTAAGGTATACCGGTTATCTGCAAACAAATAAATAAATAAAATCATTAATTACCTAATCAATAAATAATTGCTTGTAAATATATACAAATCAATAAATAATTGCTTGTAAATATATATAAATCAATAAATATATAAATGAATAAACATATAAATAAATACCTACCCCACAACAAGGTTAAGTATTTTCCACCAACACCAAAACTGTTAAACAAGACCAGGGGTTTCACGCAACGCAATGTGTTCAAAGGTAGTCACCTAAGTGAGAGTGGACATGATAACGACATGGCTTTATATATGTTACGTTGCATGTATAATCATTTTTTCCCACGCTTTGAACATTCTGTTATCGGTCACGTGGACAGCTAACGCCTAAGGTGAACATCTGTGCCAGATCAAATTTCACATGAACTTGCATTTTGTCACGTACGAAGCAAACAGGATGTAACTTGTTTAGCCCTCGTGTCATCTCACACGTGTATGCATGCATTTCGCTCTTCCCTGCCACCACGATTGTCAGATTATTTCACCTTCAAGCGTCTTTGTCATTTTCCATTGCACCTGTTGTCAAGGCAGATCAGCGCTTTCCAATAATCTCAAATGACATTCGCCTCCTGCTCGTCTGTCCCCCTCTCCAGCAAGTTTGTTTTCTGTACTCGCTTTGACCAACATATAACCAAGTTCTCATCACCGTTTACACGTTAAAGATCTCCTTCGAGGGTAAAAAAATCTTAGCATGCTTCACACAGTTTTCAAATATTAGCCTCCATCCATCTGCCATAGGAAAGATCAGAAAAACGAACCCTCGCTCTGTCATAAACCGACCCGTCGAAATATCGATTGTTTAATTGAGCACAGCCACTGTGGTCAGCGACAGGTTCGTTGAAACACACACACCCAGCAGTATCGTCTCTCTCAACCACCACGCTTCATGAACATTTTAAACAGGTAAAGACATTTTTTTTTCAACAAAAGTGTCGTTAGGCCCTTTGTCAAAATTTCAAACATAGTTTCAAAAAGGGGACATTAGCCCGAGTCCTACGACACCTCGTACACGTCTCTAGCGTTATTGGTTTGCGAGATAGAGCAAAAAGACTAAAATCACGGTTTTACCTCAAAATGGTTTTTCAATCCTGCTCAACACGAACATCCTCGGCAAGAGGACAACGCGACGAAAAAAAATGGCACCTCGTACAAGTCTCTAGGCTTATTGGTTCGTGAGAAATCAGCAAAAATCACAAAAAACACTTCTTTACCTCAAAATCGAGTTTCCAATTTTAAAACAAAATTATAACCATGTTCCCAGATTTTCACCTTTTCGATACCTACATTCCCGTAAAGAGCGCAACGAGACGAAAAAAACGAATCCAAGCACGCCCTCCTAGCATGACTATTCCTTTCCAAGGTTGCAGGGGCTCACAACTTCCTAAGTGCCGCAGAACCCTTGACCTACACTACTGTCAGGGTTTTATCCTAGAGACTTGAAATTTATTTTGGGGGTAGAGGACATAGGGACCTTTCATTTATGTCAAACAAACTATTTTGTAGAATTTCTAGTTTCCAAAATATAGGATTTTCAAAATTCGAGTGTTTAAAAAAACATAAAAAATAAAAAAACGTTTTATTACAGAAAATAAAGGGATTAGAGCCCGTTCGTTTGAGCCATGGCACAACATTATATCATGTTTGGTTTTCAAACTATCACCTACTTTCGAAAACAAACATTTTCAAAAAAAAAAAAAAAAAATATATATATATATATAATACGTGGTCCATAAGAAAGAGGACGTCAGCCTCATTTGTCAACATTCGACCATGGGTTCACGAGATATTGGCTTGAACTCACGCGGCGGCCATGACACTGGTTAGAATCGACCTTACTCCCCTACTGGCCCATTATTATCACTCTTCAGCATATAATAATAATAATAATAATAATAATAATAATAATAATAATAATAATATCGTATGGCCTCGGGTACCGGGTGCAAGCTTTGTAATTTGACACCCAGGGGGTAGCTTGCATGTCGAAATTCGTTGTTCCTTGAATCACTAAGAAAGTCAAGGAGGTTAGATATCTAAGCTCCTTGAACACTATAGCGCTTTCTAGTAGAGAAACGAGGAACTTTGTGTTGGCGGAAACTCCCGAGATTAATTTTGCCATTATGAACACGGCCTACTGAATTCAAATGGGTTCTTTGACATGCCAACATCGTATGACATGCCTGTCGTATTCGTGCTGCCTTTCAAAAATCATTTACCACGGCCAGGGGCGAACCTGCAATCTTGGGGTTGGTAGACCGACACGCTATCCACTCACCCACCGTGGCAAGCGTATGACCTACTGTAATTAGATTTACAAAAGATTGTCTATATCACATCTTTGTTGATTCAGATGGGCATTTCAAACATCGATATTAGAATTAGAGAGCTTTCACAATATGGAATGTGTCCATTACTAAACTTTATGAGAATCAATATGGTCTCGGGGTGCGTATTGAGTTACCAGAACCAAACATCCTGGGTTCCAACTAGAGCTGGTAAAAAGCAATATTCGGTATATTTATTTGTGTTTAATTGTGATTCATAAACATCATAAATACTAGTTAAGCTTAAGTGAACCGGATCTGAGGATGAACGTGTGATTTTCGAAACATGTTATCCAATTAAGTAGGCATTTGTGCATAAAGAGTGTGTTAGTTTGTTGGGTATGTAAATACTTGTTTCCCTGCCTAATGTAATTGGGCACAATTCGTGTTGACCGACTGGAAAGCTTTCTTTATTAGAATTAGCCAAAACTGAAAAATGGCTTCTATCACTACAATACGTGTACAGAGTGTCCTTCCTGATTTATGTTAAAAATAACGAAATAAGAGTCAGTGACAGTGGAAGGACAAACATCAATCAAATTGGGAAGGGTTTCGAAAAAAAGAAAATGAAGGGTTCTCAGGAAAGATTTTGAATTCTTATTCAATGTTTCAGGACGGAAACATTTTTGTTTTACTTCGTTTTACCTTAATTTTCACAAAGAAGGTACCGTACTGAACATTATTTAAAAATATACTAGGTACATAATGCAATATATTATATTTTAATCATAAATGTCAGTTTTGCTTCTGTGAGAGCGCAGTGAAAGGAGCTTAGTAACATCAATTCATCGACAATACAATTAAATTATTCGATCAGCAGATTAATCGATTAAACGCATACCGTACATTGATCGTTATTTGTAGCAATTAATTGATTTTTAGCCAATTTTCATTAATGAACCCTTTCAGCCCCAGTGATGCCAAATGGCATCATCTGTTTTTGGTATTATTTTAGTCATAGTGGCATTTCACTAAATCGCTATGAATGGTGTAATACTAATGTGTCAGCTCCCTACAGCCGATTTACTTTAGTTTCCTTGACTTTACATAGTGCTGCATCCTACTGGAAACAATAGGAGTTACTCCTGCAGTGTATGTTCTGAGTGCCTGGTGTCAGCTGGTGAAATAATTTGAATTATACTGGAATACTGTGCATTGTTGAGCGAAAAGGTTGTTTCTAGTAACAGATAAAGTTCTGTTGATTGGTGTTAAGTGATGATTACGGACGATTTCTGTAAATTGGTTTCTTGAACATCCCACCTGAATGTCACGACTCCATTTGGAATCATTGGAACCCAGGTAAGTAATTCGTCCCACAATGTTTACCTCTCCTGTAGTGTTGAATATTCTATTGCATCTCTGTAGATTATTTCTTATGTTAAATCTTTAGCAGGAAATTCTTAGAACTGCTGTTATAGGCTATATTTTTTCTCTTTTTCTTCTAGATGGCAACGAAAAGATCGAAATTATCTGAAGATCAAATTATTTTATTAGTATCAGGAGATGTATCTGAGGCAGAACTGACTGACGAGTCGGATGTTGAATACGATGCTCCTCTGCAAGAAAGAAGTTCGTTCGTGGATTCTATTCATCAGAAAGCTTCAGAATTCGAGTGTTCTATGGATGTTGAAGTACATGAAAGAGAAAGAATACTGGAAGAAGAATATGATAGTGAAGAGGAGGAGGGGATCGAAGACGAACAAGTATCAAACAAGATTAGGACAGGAAATCAAAGTAATAACACTATCAAATGGAGACACACAGATATTGAAGAATTTGTCACTACATTTGAAGAAGATCGTGTGCAGGATTTAGGTTGTGATGATACACCTCTTCAGTTATTCAAGAGGTTTTGTACTGATGCTATGATCGAGAATCTCTCCTATCAAACAAATCTTTACTCCTGCCAAAAGACTGGAAAATCTGTGAATACATCAAAGGCAGAAATAGAACAAATTTTAGGTATTCATGTCTTATCTGGAATCGTTCGAATGCCCTCATACAAAATGTACTGGGCTGAAGAGACACGATATCCTCGTATAGCCGATGTAATGACAAGAAATAGGTTCTACAATCTAAGAACATATTTCCATATCAATGATAACTCCAATGCATTACCACGTGAACATCCTGAACACGATACACTTTTCAAAGTTCGGCCGTTTGTAGACAATTTGAAAAGCGCAATGAGGAAGACAAAGCTCGAAGAACATCTCAGTGTTGATTAATTTTTGATACCATTCAAGGGAAGGAGTGGAATGAAACAGTACATTCAGAGCAAACCTCACAAATGGGGAATTAAAGTTTTTGGCCATGCAGGTCAAGTGGCATGATGTATGACTTCGAAATCTATGTTGGCAAGGAAACAGTAAAGGAGAAGACCAAGTTAGGTATCAGTGGGGATATTGTGTTGCGCTTAGCCGAAGTAATACCTGGGAATAAGAATTACAAAATTTACGTAGACAACTGGTTTGCTTCTCATGCTCTCGCAGTTGCTCTAAAAGAAAAGGGTATTTGGATGGCAGGTACTGTCCGAATAAACCGAGTACCTGGATGTCAGATGAAAGAAGAGAAACAGTTGAAGAAAGACGGGAGAGGAAGCTTTGATTACAGAACAGACACTACAAACAACATTACAGTGGTTCGTTCGCTTGACAACAAGTGTGTCAATGCAATTTCAATTTCCTCTTTTGTTGGTGTACAACCAATTAGTAAAGTTAGACGTTGGTCCGTTGGAACCAAAATCCACATGGAAGTTGAGAGGCCTGTTTACAATCAAGGGATGGGTGGATTGGATCTTCTGGAGATGTTGGTGGCACTGTACAGAGTAGATCTAAAAGGAAAACGTTACTATTTTAGGATTGTGTTTCATCTTATAGATGTCTGCATTGTAAATGCCTGGTTATTGTACAGGCGAGGTTTACGCCAGCAAATGGATTTCAAGTTCATGCCCCTAGTACAATTCAGATCTCAAGTTGCTTTAGGCCTGATGGATGCAGGGAAAGTACCAACAGTCAGGAAGAGAGGTCGGCCCTCAGATGAAATCGACTCTCCTGCAAGAAGAAAACAACCGACTCCTCATCCAGTTGCTGATGCTCGGTTTGATCAACTGGCCCACTGGCCTCAGCATGTAGATAACAAACAAAGGTGCAAATTCTGCATAAAGTGTTACTCGCGGGTACAATGCAAAAAATGTCATGTAGCTCTGTGTATGAATAAGAATAACAATAAAGCGTTACCATGTAAAGTGAGTGTTGGAACTTGTACTGTTGGAATAGACTGCCTTAACACTGAAGTAAGGAAAAATGATTTGGCTGAAATATTGTTAAAATTTGTATTCTAGTGAACTGATTTTTTTATTTTCTGAAGTTAGTGAATTTATGTTGAATTTTTTTTATTTTCTGAAGTTAGTGAATTTGTGTTGAATTTCAGGAAGGAGAAACTCTGCTATAATCATACATATCAGTTGCTAAAATAAAATATTTGCTAACATTCAGACACATGGTTTCCAATATAACAGTTAATCTTCTGGTACCAATGATGCCATTTGGCATATTCTGTAAAATAAATGGTCAAAAAATTAATGACACTAATTTTCTATCTTAGACATCCTACTTAGTTCCAAAAATTACCGTGGTGATTTTTTAATGCACGGTTTCGTAATTCGGGGCTGAAAGGGTTGAAAAAAAAAATAGGCTTATGAGATCACCTTTTTTCCGTGTGTCTCTCTATGTGTGCATGTGTGTGCCTCCCCCTCCCAATAACATCTAAATGGCTCGAGCGATTTCAATGAAACTCGGTAAGTTCATAGCACTATTCCGGACGACCCCGACCGTGCCCTTCAAATTATGTTACGTCTCACCAATCCAACATAGCGGCTGTGCGAAATATTTCACCAGCATTTAATATCTCTGAAACTATTATCGATATCACGCTGAAATTTTGTACGGTGATCAAGGGAACTACTAGAAGGTCACCTATGTGACTTTTGAAAAACTGGTAACTACAAAACCAACATGTCGGCCAAGCGAAGTTGCGACTTTTAAACAGACGTTTCTCGCGATTTAACCAACCAAACGCAATAAAATTTTGTACAGTATATGTTTATACACATTGTAATGCACCGACATCTAACTTCGTTCAATTGTTTACATAACCTCTAGATGGCGGCTGGGCAAAATATTTCACCGCCATTCTACACACATCAAAAAAAGTTTTGCATCACCTCGGTTCCAAGAGTTCCGGAACCGTTAAATACAAAGGGAATAGAGATCAACACAAACAACATTTCAGCTCGTTTTATTGCTCATGAGACCCACACATTGCATGTTGTACCATCATACAGCTAGACTTTCAGCA
Organism: Meconema thalassinum; assembly: GCA_946902985.2. Classification (NCBI taxonomy): domain Eukaryota; kingdom Metazoa; phylum Arthropoda; class Insecta; order Orthoptera; family Tettigoniidae; genus Meconema; species Meconema thalassinum. The sequence continues at coordinate 708,709,288 of OX336390.1, forward strand.
TTTGTGGTCCAGATTGCAGTACACACCACTACCTCTAATACCCAGTAGCACGTCCTCTTGCATTGATGCATGCCTGTATTCGCCGTGGCATACTATCCACAAGTTCATCAAGACACTGTTGGTCCAAATTGTCCCACTCCTCAACGACAATTCGGCGTAAATCTCTCAGAGTGGTTGGTGGGTCAAGACGTCCATAAACAGCCCTTTTCAACATATCCCAGGCATGTTCGATAGGGTTCATGTCTGGCGAACATGCTGGCCACTGTAGTCGAGCGATGTCGTTATCTTGAAGGAACGCATTCACAAGATGTGCACGATGAGGTCGAGAATTGTCGTCCATGAAGACAAATGCCTCTCCAATATTCTGCCGATATGGTTGCACTATGGGTCGGAGGATGTCATTCAGGTATCGTAAAGCCGTTTCGGAGCCTTCCATGACCACCAGTGGCGTACGTCGGCCCCACATAATGCCACCCCAAAACATCAGGGAACCACCACCTTGCTGCACTCGCTGGACAGTGTGTCTAAGACGTTCAGCCTGACCAGGGTGCCTCCAAACACGTCTCCGACGATTGTCTGGTTGAAGGCATATGCGACACTCATCGGTGAAGAGAACGTGATGCCAATTCCGTGGGGTCCATTCAGCATGTTGTTGGGCCCATCTGTACCGCGCTGCATGGTGTCGGGGTTGCAAAGCTGGACCTCGCCATGGACGTCGGGAGTGAAGTTGCGCATCATGCAGCCTATTGCGCACAGTTTGAGTTGAAACACGACGTCCTGTGGCTGAACGAAACGCATTATTCAACATGGTGGCATTGCTGTCAGGGTTCCTCCGAGCGGCAATCCGTAAGTAGCGGTCATCCACTACAGTAGTAGCCCTTGGGCGGCCTGAGCGAGGCCTGTCATCGACAGTTCCTGTATCTCTGTACCTCCTCCATGTCCGAACAACATCGCTTTGGTTCACTCTGAGACGCCTGGAAACTTCCCTTGTTGAGAGCCCTTCTTGACACAAAGTAACAATGCGGACGCGATCGAACTGCGGTATTGACCTTCTAGGCATGGTAGAACTACAGACAACATGAGCAGCGTACCTTCGTCCTGGTGGAATGACTGGAACTGATCGGCTGTCGTACCCCCTCCGTCTAATAGGCCCTGCTCATGCATGGTTGTTTACATCTTTGAGCAGTTTTAGTGACATCTATGAACAGTCAAAGGGACTGTATCTTGGATACAATATACACAGTCAACGTCTATATGCCGGAGATCTGGGAACCGAGGTGATGCAAAACATTTTTTGATGTGTGTATATCTCTGAAACTATTACCGGTATCACCCTGAAATTTTGTACGGAGATAAAGAACACTACTGGAAGTTCATTTATAAGACTAAAAAAACCGGTTAACTACAAAACGAATATGGCGGCCAAGCGAAGTTGACTATTTTAAATATACCTTTCTCGTTATTTAATGATCCAAACGCAATGAAACTTGGTACAGGAAATGTTTATACAAATTGTAATGCACTGGTTTCTAATTTCGTTCAATTGTTTACATAAGCTCAAGATGGCGGCTGTGCGAATTTCGAAAATTAAGTTTTTATTTCTTGTGTCTTAATCATGCGATCGAAGTGAAAGTTTGAATAATGAACCTACGCAATAATTTTCCTTTAATGTTACTTGACTCTATGACCTATACATATAACAATCCAACATGGCGACCATCCAAAATATTTAGACGGATCTCAATATCTACGAATATATTACAGCAATCAAACTGATTGTTTTTATGTTCATAGGGGCTATGAACAAAAGTTCACCTATAGGACTTTCAATAAACTGGTGATCACAAATCCAACATGGCGGTAACGCGAAGTATAAATATTCACATGCTCGTTTCTCGCAATTTAACCATCCGAGTGCAGTGACACTTGGTACGGTAAATCCTTATACAAATGTTAATCCACTGGCATCTATTTTTTTTATCAATTGTTTCCATAACCACAAGATGGCAGCTGTGCGAAATTTTAAAATCTCGTTTTTACTTCTTGTGTCCTAATCATGCGATTGGATTTTGAATACTACACGTACACAATAATCTTCATGTAATAGTACATAACTCTTGTATGTCTACCCCTTATTATTCCCGTTTTCCAACGGGGTCGGGGATTAGATGCGATGGAAGTCTTTGTGGCGATGTTTTTACGGCCGGATGCCCTTCCTGACGCCAACCTCATGAGAGGAGTTAATGAGAGATGAAATGAATGATGGTGAATGAAACTGGGCAAGGATGTGGAAGGATGCGGCCGTGGCCTGTCAGAAGGTACCGTCCCAGCATTTGCCTGGTGTTGAAAATGGGGAAACCACGGAAAACCATTTCAAGGACGGCCGACGGTGGGGCTCGAACCCACGCGTCTACCGAGTCAGCAGAGAGCTTGGCCCCATGACCTAATGCTGCGCTTTAGCCAGCGTAGCCACTACTGTCGGTGTAATAGTACATAACTCTAAGACCTACATATATAAAAATCCAACATGGTGAACATCCGACTCCACCAATGGTATCCTTACCTTGACGCGGTGGTGGAGCTTGCGTGGTCAAATGATCCTGAGAGCTATGCCGGCGGTAGCTTAGCTACTGGTAGGGTCTCCCAAGTCGGACAGGTCGAAGGTGATGATCCAGACTAAACGGGATACTCTGGCCCTCCAGGTTGGGGGTTGGACGTGGGGATAACAACCCCACACCATAAAAAAGAACCTGTTACGAAACAAGGACAATTGCCTCGGAAGGACGGATTTAACAGAAGACAACCTCGGCCTGGATTACGGAAAAGAGATTTGTATATTGCGACGTGGAATGTAAGAACGATGTTGAGACCAGGAAAGATGAATGAAATAGGAGAAGAGATAACTAAATTTAATTTAGACATTGTAGCGTTACAAGAGGTAAGATGGTAAGGACAAGGAAGGATAGATAAAAGGGAATATTCACTATTGTATAGTGGTCCAAATAGCAGAACAGGACTACATGGTACAGGATTTATGGTATCCAAGTCAGTAAGGAATAGTATTATGGAATATGAAACCATAAATGAAAGATTTTGTAAATTGCGCATCAAAGGAAGATTCAGGAACATATCCATATTGTCAGTGTATGCACCAACTGAAGAGAAAGATGAGGATGAGAAGGAAGAGTTCTATGAACAATTGGAACAGATATGCGGTGAGATACAGAGATACGATACATTGATAATAATGGGTGACTTTAACGCAAAGATTGGGAAGGATCTATTGATGAGATGTGCAGGGGAACATACACTACATGATGTTAGTAACCAGAATGGCACACTACTTGGGCATTTTGCCATTAGGAACAATATGGTGATCAAAAGCACATGTTTCCCACATAAACGAATACATCTAGGTACTTGGAAGGCTCCTGATTCTACATCCGCGAATCAAATAGACCATGTGTTAATCAATGCAAGATACTCTTCGTCAATTATAGATGTGCGGAGTTGTAGAGGACCAAATTGTGATTAAGATCACTATCTAGTCAAAGAAGTACTCAGAGAAAAGCTGGCTAAAACGAAAACAGAATCTGAAACCTGGAAGAACAGTATAAACGTTGAAAGACTAGGAGATGAAAGAATTAAGGAGGAATATCAGAGAGAAATACAAAAGAAATTAGAAGAAGAAAAAGAGAGAGATGATCTCAATGAAGAGTGTAAGAAAATAGAGGAAGTAGTTAAACTGACTGCAGAAGAAATAATCGGAAAGAGGCAGCAAACCCGGAATGAATGGTTTGATCAAGAGTGTAGGGAAGCAATAGAAGAGAAGAATAGAGCAATAGAAAAGATGATCTTGAGAGAAACAAGAAGCAACTGTGAACATTATAGGCAACTGAGGTTGAATGCCAACAAAGTATGTAGAAGAAAGAAAAAGGAACACACAAAGAAACAATTTATAGAAATAGAAGAATTAAACCAGGGAAGTGAAGTAAGAAAATTCTATGCGGCAATTGGTAAAATGGGGAAAGGTTTCCATCCTAGGGAAAGAAGATGCAAGGATAGACAAGGGATGATACTGAATGATGAGAACAAAGTGTTAGATAGATGGTCTGAACACTTTAAGGAACTTCTAAGTGAAAGTGTAGAGCCAGAAATTGAACAACATATGCAACAAAACGAGAGACAAGAAATAATTAGATCAGAGAATGAGATTGCAAGTATTACGAGTCCTACAGAATCAGAGAATGAGAATGCAAGTATTATGAGTCCTACAAGATTTGAAGTGGCAAATGTAATGAAGAAAATGAAAAAAAAATCACCAGGGGAAGACAGTATAGTAGCAGAAATGATAAAATATGGAGGAGCGGCATTGGAAGATAGAATACATAAACTATTGGAAAGAATATGGGAAGAAGAGAACATGCCAGATAGATGGAGGGGAGGAATAATATGTCCTATATTTAAGAAAGGAGATAAACTAGCATGTGAGAATTACAGAGGAATTACTCTATTGAATGTTATTTACAAGATCCTATCAGGTATCCTGAAAGAAAGAATGAAGATATTTTCAGAAGAAATTCTGAGTGAATATCAGTGTGGTTTTAGACCCAACCGGAGTACAACGGATCAAATCTTTGTAATTAGGCAGATGATGGAAAAGTTTTATGAACATGATATTGACCTCCACATGCTCTTTATAGATTTTAAACAAGCTTTCGATAGTGTATGTAGAGAAAGACTATATGAATTACTAGGAGAAATGAGGATACCTGGAAAGATAATCCGGCTGATAAGGATGACACTAGATAACACATGGGCACGAGTGAAAAATGGAAATAAGCTGAGTAAACACTTTACAATTAATATGGGTGTAAAACAAGGAGATGGATTGTCTGCAGTACTCTTTAACCTTGCACTATATAAAGCAATCAGTAAAGTGGACCAGGGAGACACTATTTTTAACAAATCAAGTCAGATCTGTGCTTATGCAGATGATGTAGTGATCATAGCAAGAGAGAAGCGTACACTGAAAAGAGTATATTTAGAATTAGAGAAAGAGGCTACAAATATTGGGTTATTAGTGAATGAGAGTAAAACTAAGAGCATGGTAATGTCCACATCTAACACAAGAAGAGCCCCGCATGATATTAAAATAGGCGATAAGACATTTGAGGGTGTGACACAATTTAAGTATCTAGGAGTACTTATTAACAACCAGTGTGATATGACAAACTGTATTAAAGATCGATTACAGGCTGGAAACAGAGCATACTATGCAAACATCAAGATGCTCAGGAATCAACTTATATCGCGAACAACCAAAATGAAGATATATAAGACAATGATAAGACCAGTAGTGACCTATGGCTCTGAAGCTTGGACATTAACTATGGATGATGAGAATACTGTGAAGTGTTTTGAAAGGAAAATACTGCGAAGAATATATGGCCCTGTTAGAGAGGAAGATGGATGGAGAATACGATATAACCATGAACTAAACGAATTGATTGGAAAACAAGATATCGTAAAGTTTATAAAAGCACAGAGAATCCAATGGTTGGGACATAGAGGATGCCGGAGAGCCAGATGCCCAAGAGAATGTTGAAAGGGAGGCTATTCTCCAGGAGGAGGAAAGGACGTCCTAAGAAGAGATGGTTGGATGGTGTGACTGCAGACCTCGTCGCAATGGGAGTGAGAGGATGGAGGAGCAAGGCGATGGATAGAGAAACATGGAGAGCAGTTGTCCAAGAGGCCAAAACCCACCCCGGGTTGTAGCGCCATGGAGTAAGTAAGTAAGGTGAACATCCGAAATATTTAGTCGGTTTTCAATATCTACGAATCTATCACCACAATCAAACTGAAATTTTGTATGTTGATAGTGGCAGTTAACACAAGTAGAATATATGAAAATAGGCTTTAGTTCTTCACGGAACTACTTGTTCTGCTTCGATTAATCTATTATTCGATAACTGAAACTAGTTCAAACTCCAGCTCTGCGAAGATATTTAATTCTTGTTGTTAATTCGTATTAAGAGCTTGGGACATCTGGAGAAACAAGCATGCATTAACCAGGAATGGAATCCTGTCCACCCAAGTGAGAAGCAAGTTGCTAGTCCGCTAGGCTATCAAGTCCTCAGGTGATAGCTGCAGGATTCCTCATCTATTATATATAATCCAAAATTGACTCATCAACGCAGGGCTCAAACCACTAGACCTAGAAAGCTGAAATTTTGCATGTTGGTTAATCCGAGTATGTAGAGGCTCACTAAGAAGCGGTTTTTGAAAATTCAATTTGTAAGTGACTTTTTTCGGCCCTTTGGCACTGAGCATCCAAAATTGACTCATCAACGCAGGGCTCAAACCACTAGACCTAGAAAGCTGAAATTTTGCATGTTGGTTGATCCGAGTATGTAGAGGCTGAATAAGAAACGGGTTTTTAAAATTCAATTTGTAAGTGACCTTTTTCGGCCCTTTGGCACTGAGCAAGGACAGTCGGTACAAATAACAGATTTAGCTAATTTTAAGCCGCCAGATACGAGAAGCAATACTCGGAGGTCCTGTAGGGACCCCGAGACACACTTTTTAAGTTCGTAAAATGAACGGTTTCGGAGATATTCCCAAATAACTGTGTTCCCTCGAAGAAACAGATCAACGTTACTATGACAACCACTGACATTTCACAGACCGGGGATAGTTTTCTGGCAATATCTCGAAAACCGTTCGTTTTAGGGCCTTAAAACGCGGGGTTCGGTTCACGAACTTTGCTGCTCGCATTGATACGCGTAAAATGAGATATATTTTATTTATAGAGGTGGTTTTTGGGGTCGGATACGAGCTTGATTTTGTGTCTAATTTTATACTCTTTGTGGTTATTGTAAGCGAGCTTTCGTATCTTTACGCTAATTTACAATGTCAAGATCCTTCCTATTTTGCACGGTATGCTTTCATTTTCTTTATTAATTTGTTTTTTGTTAACTGTATATTTCTGTTTGCCAATATTGATCTGCTCTTTTTCGTTTTTTTTTTAACCGTGATCAGCAGCCCATATTCACAGACGAATGTGTCGTATTCTACCGGCTGTCACATTAAATTATTATTTTCCTTAATTATTCTTGCTGAGGAATTGGGCAAACTTATTTCAATAAAGTTGGTATTTTGTCGCTCACGGCCATTGAATCCCCGCACTAGGCACGGATTAAACCTAGAAAAGTTGATGAGTTGGACTAATGGAGGACTAATGGTGCAGCAGAAAAGGGGAGAATTGAAGCGTTTGAAATGTGGTGATTCAGGAGAATGATGATCAGATGGGTAGATAGGGTAGCAAATGAAGAGGTATTAAGACGAGTGGGAGAGGAGAGATGTTTCTGGCGACTGCTAATGAAGAGAAGAGATAGGAGGGTAGGACACATATTAAGACACCCAGGAATAGCAAGCTTAGTTACGGATGGGAGGGTCGAGGACAAGAACTGTAGGGGTAAACCTGTGTTAAACAGATTCCCTCGGATGTAGGGTGTGGTAGCTATGTATAGATGAAACGATTAGCTCAGGAGAGGGAGACATGGAGAGCTGCATCAAACCTGTTAAAAAACTGAAGACTCAAACAACAACAATCGGCAATTTTAATTACTTAGAGAGGCATGTGAGGCGAAAATGTTTTTGGAGAATTTCAATCCCTGGGATGTAACACTGGAAGAGACTGCATAATGTACTGTACATCAGTGGCCAAGGTGAGAGATATTTAACTATAGGTCTATTAATAGCGATATGTTGACGTTCAAATCATCAATAAGTATGGCAAAATTACATTCAGAATAGCTTAAGGAAGAATACTTTTAATTCCCCATATTCCGATAGATTTGCCATTCCAGTGTGCAAGAGTGCAGTTCCCTCTTCAAACAATATTCGCAATTCCTTTAACAAAGCGCAACGTCACACACATAACAGTAGCACGTGTACAATTAGACAAAACCATTTTTTCACATGGGCAACTGTAAGTGGCGTGCTCGCGAGCATTCGGACAACAAAATCGTTATGTCTCAGCAGAAGACGTAATTTTAAAATGTGTTAGCATAATGTAACATCGAACCCTGCAGACTTTCACAACTCTATAAAATTCCCACTTTGCTGCTCATATCAATATACTGTATGTATCAGAATATTCAGAATTAAAATGGACCCTCCTGTAGCCGCGATTGCTGTAATAGAATAGACCAATTATCAGCAATAATGCATCGTCCCCATTGTCTTGATCGCGGTCGAAGCCGCGGGTACCTGCTAGTATAGTATAATTTAAGAGAATAAAATAGAGAAGCAATCTTCATTTTAGGGGCTTTGTGTGATCGTGGCCATGTAACCCCGTGTATTTAGGTGTGTATGATTATGATGGCTGACTAAATTTCGTTACTATCCCTGCAATTGCCTGGAGTAGAACTGGGAAAACCACGGAAAACATTTTGTAGGAATTGAACTCACCTCTTCTCAGATTTGCCTCACAAAACAGAGAGTACCCCGTTCCAACACTCGGACCAGAATTACATTTCTTGGCAGAACCTGGAATCAAACCCGGACCTCCACGCTGGCAGCTAAGAACGCCAGATGATGCCCCGAAAGAAGTCAAATGGATGATAGAGAGTATCAAATTCAGGCGGCTTCGGTGGCGTAGTTGGTAGCATGCTGATCTTCTATGCCCAAGGTCGCGGTTTCAAACCCGGCCGAAGTTGTCGGTTTTTTAAGAGCATTAAATATCCCACAGTATGACTTCCTTCGGAGGGGAAGTAAAGCCGTCGGGCCCATGTCATATATTTATGACATGCAAAAGAACCTTCCACTAACTACATTTGTGTGAAGCTAAATTTGTAGGTTAGAGTTGACTAACGCTATATTAGTTCCAACGTTCGCCACAAGATGCTGGTTGCGATGGCATATAGTAGCCAAGTTCGCACCTAAGTTTCGTGGACGGTAGCATTTGGTAGCAAAAGTAGGAACTATTTGAAAATTGATCATCTGCAGTCCTTACCTGAATCACAGATAACACACACTAATACAGCCATCACAATATTAACACTGGTTATCAGACAAATTCTATACACACCCAATGTACACGGGGCTACATGACCGCGTTGTCACAGCCCCTAAACTAAGGAACCAACCAACAGAGAGTATCAAATCTATTAGATCGCTTGAAATCTTGTGATGAAATGACAAAGCTGTTAGGGACGGTTGCGCTGAGGACGCGATTACCGAGCACTAATCGATGTCATTTAACAGGAGATTAATGTCAACAACGATGCTGCTCAGTTAATTCTGAATTAATCGCTATCTCTTGAGTTTGACTGAGGAGATTTTACTGCGGCTTGTTGGAAGACGAATAACTTGCCACTATTTATAGCGAGAAGCATGATGACCTCAAACTGCAGCGACATGACTACATTGCAGAGAGGAGCGGCCTGGCGATAGAAAAACATGAGTTCAAAGCGGCACTTGTTAGTTCGCTTGTCCGTGAATCACTTCATGTAATTATAGAGGCGTAACTTTGCTTGATAATCTGACAAGGGGACCAAAACTGATATTATGCATTCGTGTGGTAGAAAATTGTCATAGGCTACATTTGTTGGTGCAAAACGTTTTAAGGCTTTAAGTCGATTCTAAATACACTGAGTATTCTTTTGACTTATACCCTTTTGCCCCAACAAGAGTGATTTGATCCACATCAACCGTGGGCTGTTGTTGGAGACCCCTGGGTCCAGAGTCCAGAGCCTCCTCCACAACGTGGGTGCTACTCCAAGGGTCAGTGCGATGTCGAAGTTACGGAAATACACTGGGATGAGGTAATTCTCCACCGTCATGCTACACTTTATTTGACCACAAACCGTCTGCATCGTTGCGTAGTGGCTAGCATTATAGGCGGAGGCCCGGGTTCGATTCCCCGTTCTGCTAAGAAATTCAATTCTGGTCTGAGGGGATGAGGACTGGAATGGGGTACACTCAGCCCCGTGAGGCAAAACTGAGGTGGGTTCGATTACTACCTCAGGCATCCTGGAAGTGGTTTTACGTGGTTTCACCTCCCCGCGACACACCACTTCTACTCCAAGAAAATGCTGGGATGGTACCTAACTTATGGCCACGGTTGCCTCTTTCCAAATCCTCATCCAAATTACAAATACAATACAGCCTTCACAATAACACAGGTTATCAGACAAATTCTACACGGGGCTACGTGACCACGATGTTGCAAAACCCCTAAAAGAATCAACAACAACAATGTTTCTTCTTGGGAAAATACCACTTAATCGTAGTTAGCATATCATGAGGTGGGCGCACCGACAGTAGTGGCTACGCGGACTAAAGCGCTGCGTTAGGTCAAGGGGCCAAGCTCTCTGCTGACTCGGTAGACGCGTGGGTTCGAGCCCCACCGTCGGCTGTCCTTGAAATGGTTTTCCGTGGTTTCCCATTTTCAACACCAGGCAAATGCTGGGACAGTACCTTCTGACAGGCCACGGCCGCTTCCTTCCACATCCTTGCCCAGTTTCATCCATCTTCATCCATTCCATCTCTCATCCCGACGCGCAGGTCGCCCACGGGCGTCGACTAGAAAGACCTGCACTCGGCCTCTCAGGAGGCTACACGACAAAAAAAAAATGAGATGGGCGGGCAGGGTTCGATTCCCGGTCATTGCATGTGAGATGCCATGTCCTGTGGTTCGGACTCAGCGTAAAATGAGGTCCCGTGGCCCATGATCGCGAGATTAACGGTCACGCTAAACTACAAGCTTCCTTTCTTTCATAACATGAGGCTGCTCAAGTGTTGTTGTGAGGACAGCGCAATATTTCCTATTTTTGACCAGTCATAAAAGAGTAGCAAGCCAGAATGTTGCTGTTGAGTGTGGTCCAAGTGTTTGACTGTTCCAAACCAATGACCGTGCCAAGGCCAGGCTGTAGCGGAGTAAACAACCACAGCATCCTCAACAGCTGATACTGACGTCTGCATTCAAGCTACACTGCGCACTACCGCTCCTTGCCAGCACGCTGCGCTGGGGGAACAAGGACATTTGGAAAAGTGGGGACCTGGTGCTCCTTTTGCCCCGTAATAAAATTAAGAAGAATTGTTGATGATATATTTAAAAGGTATTACTTATTTGAATGACGTAAATGTACATATTCATATGGTAAGTATTTGAATATGCCTGTTTACCAGCTCTTGACGGATGCAGTATTTTTACATTTGTCTGTTGGCACAGGCTAGAGTAAAATGTGGCTTTTCACCGATATCTCAGTCTCACTCATGGCTGTGATCATATGTAAGCTACTGAGGTATGGGTGGTGCTGAGTAATGACCTTCAGGGCACAACTAGTGTCGGTGGATGCTGTGAAAGGTTCTACTCGTAGGGTTGGTACTACTGTACCGACTAAGTGAGGAAAGCAATGGCAAACTTCTTCCCTGGCGGCTTCGATGGCGTAGTCGGTAGCATGCTGAACTTCTATGCCCAAGATCGCGGGTTCAAATCCGGCCAAAGACGTCGGATTTTGAAGAGCGTTAAAAATCCCTCAGTATGCCTTCCTTCGAAGGAGAAGTAAAGCCGGCGGTCCCATGTCATAGATTTATGGCATGTTAAAGAACCTTCCACTATTGTGTGAAGCTAAATTGTATAGGTTAAGAATGTAAACAACGCTCTTAGGTTCCTACGTTCGTTGCCAAGAGCCGACTGCGGTGGCGTCTGGTAGCTAAGTTCTGAACTATTAGTCGTTGACGGTGGCGTTTGGCGGCAAAAGTAGGAACTATTTGAAAAATTCAAAAGTCTGCAGTCTCTACTTGAATTAAAAAACAGATAACTCACACTAATACAGTCATCACAATTACCACCGGTTATCAGACAGATTCTACAACTCCGAAAGTACACGGGGCTACATGACCGCGTTGTCGCAGCCCCTAAACTTAAGAACCAACCAACCAAACTACTTCACTCCTCACCTTGCTTAGTACGCCTCATTATAGTGCTCCCTTTGGGTTTTGTGGGTTTCAGCCCACATGACCGATAGTGGCACTTTTTGAGGATCCAACCAGCCTCCGGGCTGACTACCTAACAGACAGACAGAGTTTGAATGCCGTGTAGCCTATTTATTTCTTGGCGTAAAACAAGTAGAATTAAGATTACCTCCACGCCTGCTATGGTTCAAGTTCGGTGGAGTAATGATGTCTGGTCATAGATGTGGCTGATGACCTGCATTAACTCCACCGACACCAATAGGTGCTGTTATCTATTTGGAGTTTGAATTTGTGCAGTTGTTTATATTTTGCAGCAAGCATCAAATTATTATGTGAAATTGAAGGAAAAGACCGAGGACAGGAGTTCAACTTGAATTGGCAGCATTGTATTTGATTATTTTGTGAGACAAACAGACGGCTATCTACTGCTAATGCAGTGAAACCTCTATTAAGAGACCAGTGACGGTTCCATGGAAAACTGGTCTTTTAGAGGGGTGGTCTCTTAATAGGGGTAGGCATTAAAAATAATTGTATACTGCATTATTAATAAGGTACAATTTGAACACTTACTTGATTACAATTAATCTGCATTGGTTCACATTTAGTACAAATTAATTACAATTAGTGATTTTCTGAGCTCTGTCATTTAAAAAAGTCACGAATTGATCTCTGTTTCAGATTAGCACATCTATTTTTTAAACAATTTCACTTTCTAAAATAACTCTGAGTGAGTTCGAAAGTCCATTAATTTGTTCTGGGTTCGAACAATCTTCTAGGAGAGCCATTTTTTGTATTTTTATACGTTACATAACACTTTTTCCAATGACATTGTATGCTGATGGAGTTCTGTGCCAACAGAACCATTGTTTACATCAGCACCCTCATCACCATCTCCAATGGGAAGGCAGACGAGAAGTGGTCTTTTGAAAGAGGTCAAACTGAGAAAATGCCTGGTCTTTGGTCGGGGAGAGGGGTGGTCCTTAAATAGAGGTAACAAATGCATTGCCCTTTTGAGGTTTAAAATCTGTTCCAAGAAAAATCGGTCTTAAAGAGGGGTGGTCTTTTAGTCTTTATTTGACTCCCTAGAAAACAGACCAGCGCTCTTTCAAATACTGGCACCTTTTAAGGTCCTACTTTCGTTCATAATATTAAAGTCTAATTTTAAATCATAGCATACAGAGGAAACACTGTCGTATTACACACATTAGTACCAGACTACCTCAGTGGTGTAACGACTAGCATTCTTGACTGTCACCTCGAAGGCCGGGGCTCGATTCCCGGCTCTGCCAAGACATTTATATAATTTAATTCTATTCTGAGGGCTAGAACGGGGCACACTCAGCCTCATGATATAAACCTCAGTCATCCTGGAAGTGGTTTTCTGTGGTTTACTCACTTCTACTCCAGGGAAATTGAATGGGATGGTTCGTAACGTAAGACCACGGCCATCTACTGTGCCCAACCAGTCGACAATCGGGTACACTACTTCCCAATCCTTGCCTGAATTACAAATACACACACTAATACTAATACAGCCATCACAATAACACAGGTCATCATACAAAATTATTACACACATACATAGGGCTAGATGACCACGATGCCCAAGCCCCTCGAAACAACAAAAACAACAATATTAACAACACATCGAGAATGCTCTTCTTTTCTTCTCAATTAGTTTCCTTATGATTGGTCATGTTCCCAGCCGTATGTGGATGTGCCGTCCAAAAGAACAATTCATGTTAAAGGTTCATTTTCTTGTGAATAATCCTGAAGGAAAATTAACCAAAAGTATACTGTTCTGTAGGAGTGCATTACTACACGGAATAATACTTTTCTTCAGTACAATGAATTTCAAGTCTTGCTCAACAATGTAACAGTAGGCCTATATTGGCTTTCACGGCCAGTGAATTAATACTCTTTTATAAGAAGACATGACTCAACTACCCTATTGGTGCTATGCAGGTGTTGGCGATGCGTTTGGTTAAATTAAGACAGAGATTGACGAAGGTTAATGATTGCTACTCAACTTTCTTAGTGGTTTTGTAACGGTTGTAATGCCTTCACACCCGTGTGGAGCAATTGCTGAGTTTTAATTCATTGGTCGTGAATGCCAATATACCATTCTTTTGGAAGCCTTCATAGGGAGGTTATGGCTGCTTGTGCTTTTAGTTCTCGCAGTAAAGAGGCACAAGTGCGCTTAATAAAAAGGGAGGTAGCGGCCAGTTCGCTACTTCTGATGGTGTCCGGGTTGTTACATCAAGAGCCCACTGATGAGCCAGCTTGGTGTCCTGGGCGAAACCCCACACAAGACACGGCACAAACCTAGAAGAATTGCTGGGTTTTAATTCACTGGCCGTGAAAGCCAATATACCATCTTTTGGAAGCCTTCATAGGAAGGTTATGGCTGATTGAGCTTTTAGTTCTCGCAGTAAAGAGGCGCAGGTGCGCTTCATAAAAAGGAAGTAGCGCGCAGTTCGCTACTTCTTTGGGGGTCCGGGTGGGGACACCAAGAGCCCGCTGATGAGCCAGCTTGGTGCCGTAGGCAAAACCCCACACAAGACACGGCACAAACCTAGAAAACTTGCTGAGTCAATTTAATAATTGATACTCCCCGCCACCTCCAAGCTCAACCCCCTGCTGCTTCACCTTCGAGTCACCACTGTAAAACATGTATCATGCCATTAAAATCAAGTTTTAATTTAGCATTCAATACGAAGGTGAAGTGATCGGCTTTTCTGTCTCGTCGGTCAATGCATTGTACTTAATACGGAATGTAAACCACGTTTTGTGTTTAAATATCGAACGAACAACAACAGACAATGGGACTACTTTGACAAACTGCCAACAGCTGAACTCCTACAGACATAATGTATTTCCCAACACGCTGCTCTGAATGTCTCAGTGAGAAATGGTCAGACTGGGAATAACATGGCGAGACAAGAGGACTGACGCCTACACCAGATCATTTAACATCAACAGTATAAGTACACATGTGATTTGGACAACAGCGCGGTATCTTTGTTCATTAAGATTGATTGGAATATTTTCCATGTTAGGTCCGTATTGACGCTTCCAAATGCAAAACTTAGTGGGATCAAGGGAACAACGTATCCGAAACATGTCCCTAATTAGAATGGATTAAGCAAATAAATTTTATTTGTGCAACCAGTATTGATTAGGCGGTACATTCATCCCACTAAGTTTTGCATCTTTGTTAATGTCCACACAACAAGGTATGCTTCTTTGCCTCATCATAGACGCGAGGCCCACAGAACGGGCCGTTTAGCTATTATTGTCTGATGTGGCGGCCCGAGCGCTGCCTTGTGCTTTGAGCTAGGACCTCTGGTTCTGCAACGTGCGGTACAGTATCATTAGCTGTGCTCATAACATAGCTATACACCGTTTCGGTATGGAAGCACGACGATCGGACCTCCCCGCAACTGCTGTCTCGTGAAGCCACAGGTAGTTTCTGTCGACACGACAAGAATGTTCAGTTTATTAATAATATTTATTAAACACAAGCACTGACTGTGCCCTGAATGTCATTACTAAGCACCACCCATACCTCAGTCTGTCTGTTAGGTAGTCAGCCCGAAGGCTGGTTGGATCCTCAAAAATTACCGCCGTTACGTTATGTGAGTAGATACCCACAAAAACCCAAGGCAGCGCTATTTTGAGGCGTTCTAGGCAAGAAGAGGAGTGAGGTAGTTTGTCATTGCTTTCCTCACTGAGTCAGAACAGTAGTCCTAACCCTATGAGTTGAACCTTTCACAGCATTCACAGGCACTGACTGTGCCCCGAATGCCATTACTAAGCACCACCCATACCTCAGTAGCTTCCATATAATCACAGCCATGTGTGAGACTGAGACATCGGTGAAAAGCCACCTTTTACTCTAGCCTGTGCCAACTGACAAATGCAAAAGTACTGTATTCATCAAGAGATGGCGAACAGTTTAGCTTCCATATAATCACAGCCATGAGTGAAACTGAGACCTCGGTGAAAAGCCACATTTTACTCTAGCCTGTGCCAACAGACAAATGCAAATGTACTGCATTCATAAAGAGATGGCAAACAGGCCATCATTCTTACCATAGAACGTTAATGAGTTTCTCCTAGCTTGGCAGGTGAGTTTATGATATTGCCAACATATGTGACCACTTAGGGTGCAGGTGTGTGGTCTCTTTGTGAGCAGATTCAGTGATGAAATCCGTGGGTCTCGGTCCTCGTGAAAACGTGTCACAGCTCGATGTTTGCCTTCTTCCATTCTTCTGTTTCCATGGCAGGGGATATATACATTTCCGGGTCTACGTCGTATAGTTTTTCCTCTGTGGGTGGGTGTGTGGCTATAGTGTCGGACTACCAACCCCAAGCTTGCAGGTTCGCTCCTGGCCATGGTAAGTGATTTTTGAAAGGCGACAAAAATCACAATACTCATGTCATACGTTGTTGACATGTTAAGGAACCCATTTGAATTCAGTAGGCCGTGTTCATAATGACAAACTTAATCTCGGGATTTTCCGCCAACACAAAGTTCCTCATTTCTCTACAAGAAAGCGGTATAGCGTTAAGGAGCTTAGATATCTAACCTCCTTGACACTCATAGCGCTCCAAGGAGCATTAAATTCGACACGCAAGCTGCCCTCTGGGTGTCAATTAACAAAGCTTGCACCCGACACCCGAGGCCATACGATATTATTATTATTATTATTATTATTATTATTACCCTCTGTCCTTGATGTGGGCCTCGTGTGCTTTGAAGATCATTGTTCATCAGTAGGGCCCGGATAATTATGTGCTTAACTTTTCAGAATTATGTATTTACTAGCTGTTACCCGCGGCTTCGCCCGCAATAACATTTGGAATCCCGTTATAACATTAGTTATATAGATAGATAAGCATGGTCTATCACCTGAAACCAAAAATGCATGGGACGAAAAAAAACATCAAAATATCATGTTGGTTTCGGACCCTAAAAGACATGAAAAATATATATATATATTTTTTTTTTGAAATTTCATTCGAATCAATTTTTATGTCATTCCTGGGACTTAGAAAATTCCGACCAAAAAGTACAAAATCATTAATAACTCCGTAAGTATTCGTCGTATGATGAAATAGCAAGAGACAAAAAAGATGTAATGTGTTATTGTTTACAACATAGGCCATGTTACACTCAGATATATTACGCCCCCCCCCCATAATATCACCCCTCCCCATGGGCCCCTTAAATTGGATTTATGAAAAAACGGACAAACACCTATTTACTTATATTTTATGCTGATTTTTTCCCGCTGAGTTCCAAACTCCTGGACTATGTCGTTTAAGGGATACACGCTCCGTTAGGAATCCTTCAACCCCCACTTTTCACCCCTTTCACCTCATAATATACACCACATCGAAAAACCCTCAGACACGTGTCTTTTTATTTTTAATGATGAGTTTATATGCCGAGTTTCACATCCCCCAATGAAACCAATCGGGAGATATTGCTATTCAATGAAATGCAGGTCTACCCCCTTAACACCCCTTTAGAACCTGAATACCCAAAAATCCTTTCTTAGTGGGCGTTTGCGGCACTTGAGGAAGCTGCATACCAAATTTCATTCCAATCCGTTCGGTAGTTTCTGAGATTTCGTGATGAATGAATCAGTCAGTCAGTCAGTGAGTGAGTGAGTGGTATTTGAGCTTTATATGGTAGATAGATAGATAAGCATGGGTCCTAGTGGAAAATAATTCTATCACCTGAAACCAAAAATGCATGGTGTAACGTGTTTTTCGAGGGGTTTTATGCAACTGGCATAAGTCAGTAGGAAGCCATTCTATATTTATTTACGCGGCAAATTGTTCAGCCAAGAGAATTTTTCATGGTAATTTATTATTATTATTAATTTATTATAATTATTATTAAGGTATTTTCGGAGCATTTTATAAACATTATTAGCATTCAGATAGGTTTTCTATGTCTTAGAAAACGCTATCCAGCAAATTATTACGAACGACGATAGCATAGAAAATTATCTGATTACGGAATTTTACGGAGTTTTGTCAGTTAGGGTATTTGAGAGACATGACTCACTGGGATTTCAAGTACAAGCTGATTCCTGTCGAGAAGTATTGCGCAAGGCTGGGTCGCAAGGTCTAGAAAAGGCGAATTGTTAAAACGGAAATCGACTTCTCCCTCCCGCGGAGTGTAATGAGGAAGGAGTGGGGATCTAGCGCGTAGGGTGCAGCCAATCAAGGAGGACGACGTAAGCTAGATGTCGGTACCATGGTAGGGGAGCCGGCGTGTGGATATATCGTTCGACGCGCCGTGAAACGAAGACTATCTGTGAAATACTTGCGGAGTATGGTTATACGCGGGGGACGCTCCGATGTTCCGTGGAACGGACTATCTGTGTAGAACGTGCAGAGTACGGTCGCAAGTGCGTGTCGCTCCGATGTTCAGTGGAGTTAGCGACGAACTTTTGTAAAACTTGGTTGTACGAGTGTTTGGGTCCGAGGTACGGACCATAGAATTATCTAATCTACCAGAATATCATCAAATTCCGACGGAGATGACGACGTCCAGGAGACTGTGGGAAGCTCACGGGATCAGCAAGTACGAGGGAAATGCCTTGGCAATTTCCAATGGTAAGCGCAAATGACGCAGAAATACGCAATCTCTCATTTTTCTTTGTTTTACATTTCATATTTCAGTAACTTCATAGCTTGGAAATAAGAGTAAAATCAATTTATCAGACTCCGTTTTCACGTAATTTTCTATCGGTAATATTCAAATCACAACGCTCCAATTTAAATTTTATACTTATTATTATTATTATTAATTTTGCTATACTTGTTTTATATAATAAATTCATTTCTTTTACAATGCAATCTTTGCTTTCAGTAGGTAGCATTAGATATAGACCAATTCCTTCTCCTGATACAATTGTTTGTTGGGTTAATGATCAAATCATACCACGATCTGAGTGAATAGTCTTGAATGTGTTCTGCCAGAGCTAGACGTTGTTAAATACAAATTTAGATTTCAACATTGCATTGAGGTCTTGGCGCCCATTAAAACAACATAGCTTAGGCAAAGGTAAACAGTTACATTTATCACCCAACAGTGTGGGCTAGCAAAACGTTTCATTTGTACGCTCAACGTGGAGCAAAGTAAATACCGTTTCACTTGTCATCCCAGCCTAAGCAGGACGTTTCATTTGTCGCCGACAACTTGGGGCTGAAAACCTAATAACATTTGTGGAAGGAGAAGGGTATATATTTCTGTGCCTGTATTTTGGGGGTTATTTGTCTGTATCAGTGTATATCATTATGGGGGATGAGAAAGAAAGACAGATGAGGTTACGTAGTGGTCATCAACGGGAGAGTGATGATACGAGCAGTATGTCGAGTGATGGTAGTACCGGGGTAGCGGAGGTAAATCCCGATACTGAAACAGTGAGTGTAGGAGGCCAACCAGAATTAAAAACTTTACTTCTCGAGTTCATGTATCAGAACAAAGTTAGTAGTGATGCCTTAAATGCAAAATTAGAACAGAATAATGCAAAATTAGAACAAAACAGTAGGGAAAATAAAGAAAGTACAGATGCCTTAAACGCCAAATTAGAACAAAACAGTAGGGAAAATAAAGAAAGTACAGACGCTTTAAACGCAAAACTGGAACAAAACAATGCTAAATTAGAACAAAACAGTAGGGAAAATAGAGAGAGTAATGAAACTTTAAACGCCAGATTAGAACAAAACAGTAAGGAAAATAGAGAGAGTACTGAAACTTTAAATGCAAATTAGAACAAAACAGTAGGGAAATGAGTGACAAATTCGAACTGATTAGAGGTGAAATAAGGGGGGTGATGGAAGAAAAGGCTAAAGAGATTATTGCAGATGTAGACAGAAAATTAGGAAAAGTACAGGAGGAGTTGGAAATTAGAATCAGTACACAGGCTGAAAATTTAAAAGAACTAGTGCAACTGGAAACACAGCAGGTCAAAAAGCAATTGGGGGGAGAAATTGACAAAATTCAGGTAGCTACTAAAGAGGTTAAGGAACAGCTGGGGGGTAGAATTGAGAAAGTCCACTCACAAATAGTTGCAGAAGTAAATGATTTAAGAGAGAGTAATAGAGAGAGCATTAGCAAGATTGAGGAGAAACAAGCAAAGCTATATGATAAAGTAGAAGAATCAGAAGGAAACATTAAATTAACAGTAAACAGTATTGAGAGGAAGGCTGAGGAGAAAATCGCAGAATTAGAATTAAAATTAAAAGCTAGGATCAGGCAAGAAAATAGTCAGAATAGGCCAGTTTTTGTGAATAGCACACACAGGGAGGTAGAACTGGGTAAGTTCAGCAATCGACAGGGGTGCCCAATGGAGTTCATGAACACTATAGAAAATAAATTCGGGGAGAGGTTGGAAAATGGTAGTATTGAGTGGTGCCAGGTAGTTGAAATTTTAGAACAAGTATTTGTGGGGGAAACGAGGAATTGGTTTGCTGTCTACAGAGACAAGTTTACTGATATTAATGATTTTAAAATGAAATTCTGTGAAAAGTTCTGGAATGAGGTTATTCAGTCGCAGCATCGTGAGGGAGTAGTGTGTGGTAAATATAACCCTAAAGGAAGCTCCACCATGACCGAATACTTTTTAGGGCAGGTATTAGTGTGTAAATATCTGGATGGCTTGAAGGAGGAAAGTGATGTGGTAAGGTTGCTACTTAGGCACTTTCCCTATAGGATCAAGGAGGCTGCTTGTATCCAGAATGTAAAGACTATATCACAAGTAGAACATTTGTTAAGCACATTTGATGCACTAGGGAGAGGGGGTTATGAGGACAGACCTAATGAAGCCAGGCATCAAGAAGTTCAAGGGAACGGTGGCGAAGGGGCCAACGCTCAAAATAGAAATAATAATAATCAGCTAAATCAGAACAGAGGAAATGGCTATGGTAATCAGTATCAAGGGAGGAACAATGATTTCAGGGGAAATCAAGGGAGAAACAATGATTTCAGGGGAAATCAAGGGAGAAATTATAATGACAATAGTTACAACCAGAATAGGGGTCAAGGAAGAGGACAGCCTAGTGGTAGTAATATACAGCCAAACAATGACAACACAGCCCAGAACAACCAGACCAGTTTAGTAGTTAGTAGTACTACGGCCAGCTGTAACGGTTCTTTAAACGCGAACCAGGCTGCGAAGTAAGGTCAGAATCTCAGTCTGTAGCATGCCCTGTCCATACAATTATACAGGAACCCTATGACCTAAATGTAAGAAATGAATTATTACATGAACTAAATGATGAAGGTATTATTCAGGAAGTGGTTAGTAAGAGCCCCATAGTTAAATTTAACGTGTCCGAGGCGTACACAGATGTTTTAATTGATAGTGGTTGTATGAAGAGTTGCATAAGTAGTGCATTTTATGATAAAATGAAAGGAACTGGAGTAAATTTTGAGGAGATGCCAATTAAAAGCACTTTTGTTATCACAGCTGTTGGGAAGAGGTCTAAAGTAATTTCTAAGCAAGTTTTAGTAGACATTAAAATTAATAATCATGTAGAGAAGCAGATTTGCCTTGTAATTCCAAATTTAGTATTCAGTGTTATCTTGGGTTCAGAGTGGCTAAGTAGAGTGTCTGGTAACTTATGTTATGATGTAGGGAGTTTGAAATTTCAATGGGGAGATTCTGAAGTAGAAGTAGCGTTCAATGACCATATTCAGAGAAGTAGTATTGTAGGTGTGATTTGTACTTTAAATGAGATATCGCCAGCCGTAGAGCGGGGTTCTCCATGTTTTGTGGGCAGTGTGATTACGAACGGAAGTCTAGAGGACTCGTTACGTGAGGCTGCATTTCAGGGAAATATAGAGGATGAACAGTGTGTTCGGCTCTATGATGTGTTATGGTGTAATAGGAGAGTTTTTGAGGATCGCATTGGTATGACCAATTGCTATACACATTCATTGAACGTTATTGATAGGTCAGTATTCACAGGACATAGATATCCTGTACCTTTCGCTTATCAGAGTGCAGTTGAGGCACAAATTAATCAGATGCTTGAAGATGGGATTATTGAGCACTCGAACAGTCCATATGTTAATTCTTTGATCACGGTACCCAAGACCGACGGCACTGTTCGTATTTGTTTAGACGCTCGTTTGGTTAACAGTAGAATTAGTTCAGATCAGCTGAAATCTATGTCAATAGAGGAATTAATGCAAACATTTGAGGGGAAGAAGTATTTCACTTGTGTAGATTTGAGTTCCAGTTTTTGGCAAGTGCCACTTATGTACGAAGATAGACCATTTACAGCTTTTAGTCATAAATATAATCTTTATCAATTTTGTAGAACACCTTATGGGTTAAAGAGTAGTTCAGCTGCTTTAATTAGGGCTTTAAACATCGCATTAGGGGATGACACAGGAGAGTTTGTAACCATTTACATAGATGATATGGTAATTAGTTCACGCAGTTTTGAGGAGCATCTACATCATTTAAATATAGTTTTTCAGAAGTTAGATCAGGCAGGGTTCACTTTGAAGCTGTCTAAGTCGTCATTCTGTCAGTCAGAAGTGACATTTTTAGGTCATAGAGTGTCGAGTAGAGGTGTAACACCAGAAGAAAGTAGGGTTAAAAAGATACTTAACGCAGAGGTGCCACAGAATGTTAAACAGTTAAAAACTTACCTGGGAATTTGCAACTTTTTCAGGAGGTTCGTTCTTAAATACTCAGGGTTGGTAGAACCATTCAGGGAATTGCTTAAAAGTGGGACTCGGTGGAGATGGGAGTCCAAGCATGATCAGGCTTTTAGAGCGCTGAAGGAAGGTTTTGAGAAAGCTGTAGTGCTGAAATATCCGTTAAAAGATAAGGAATATGTGGTTATGACAGATGCTTCACATATAGGCATTGCTGGAGTATTATGTCAGAAAGATGATGAGGGTAATCTGTGCATAGTATCTTTAGCCTCGCGAGGACTGACAGCAGCGGAGAAAAGATACACGATTACTGAGTTAGAGCTTTTAGGTATTGTTTTCAGTTTAGGGAAATTTAGAATGTATTTAGTAGGGGGGAAATTTGAGATCCACACAGATCACCATGCATTACTGTATATGAGGACTTGTAAACTCAGTTCTAACAGAGTTAGTAGGTGGATTCTTGCTCTGCAGGAATACGAATTCACAGTAAAATATACTAAAGGTAAAGATAACATTCTTGCAGACATGCTACCGAGGGACACTAATTTATGTAGGGATTATCCTGTGGTTAAAGCAGAGGACGGTATTTTAATATGTGCATGCGTGGACAGTAGCAACAGGGCATCGTTACAGACACTGAGAAATATGCTAGTGGAGCAACGTGATGACGTCAAGTTAAAGGAGCCACTGGCTAGGCTGGAAATAGGTGAAGAAGAGTATGTGAAATTAGGACGGTTCACGTACAAGATGCAGGATGGGCTTCTTGCAAGGAAATGTAGGAATAATCGGTGGGCAATATGTGTTCCTGCCACTTTGCGGGAGGAGTTAATTTGGTTCATTCATAGGGAATTAGGACACTTTGGTGCTGCCAAGGTCTTCTATGAAATTGGTCGTGACTTCATTTGGAGTAAAATGGGAAGGGATGTTAGGAGGATTTTAGCTAAGTGTGACACCTGTCAAAGGAGTAAATATCCAGTTAAATATTTAGTGGGGGAGAGATCAGCAGTTCTCACCAGTAGTCCCGGCGAACTACTGTGTGTGGATTTATTTGGTCCGATCGTTAAAGGACAGTACGGCTACGAGTACATTTTTATAGTTATTGACGCTTTTAGTAAGTATGTCAAGCTATATCCGCTAAGGAAAGCCACGGGACTAGCGTGTAGCCGTCTGATCATTAATAAGTATGTACCTGAGTTTGGCATTCCTCTCAGGATACTATCTGACAGTGGACCACAGTTTACTGCAAAGAAATGGAGAACCAGTATGCAGGAAGCTGGTATAACACACGTTCATTCCTCTGTAAGGTACCCTCAGGGTAATTCTGCAGAGCGTCCATTAAGGGAAGTGGCTCGTCTTTTTCGGACTCTAGTGCATGACAAGCATGCGGCCTGGGTTGGACATCTTCCCAAGGTCGAGACTTGGCTGAATTCTGTCCAGCATGAGAGCACGAAATTGACGCCATACGAAGTTCACTTCGGAAAAAGACCACAAAATGAACTAGCGAGGGTGTTGGGATTAAATGAGGGTAAGCAACCGGGGATGGATTACATTGTCCAGTTGGCGAAACAGAATTTATCTAAGTCAGCACAAAAGAGAATTCGCCAACAAAAAGAAACTAAATTTGACCTATTCGAGCCGGGAGACAGAGTCTTACTTAGAGTGCCGAAACAGTCAAATAAGCTAGAGAAAGTCATGTCCAAGTTCTTTTATCTCTACGAGGGCCCATTTATAGTTTCCAAACGTATTGGCAAAACAGCATATGTGCTGGAGAATAGTGAGGGAAACAGATTATACGGGACGTATAATATACATAGTCTACGAAAATATGTGTCATAAAGTGAGTGTGTTTAGCTGGCGAGCCAGCCTATCAGATGAGTAAGTGTGGTGTCTGGTGCGTGGAAGATCTGGTCTTCAAGGCAGGCGTATCAGAAGTCGCACAGGGGGGTAGTATGTAAGTAAATGAGAGTTTTTAAGGTACAGGGAAATATGACGGGATTGTCGGATGCTGTTGAGCACTAAATTGTCTCGATGCACCAAGGCCATTTTTGGCAGCGCTGATGGGTTCCCATTTATCTCCAAGAGATGGGGGAGCGCTTGAATAGGGCTTGTTAGCTTAAGGCGTCCACGAGATAAAAGATGGGCCATCAGAATGCGAGACAGTCCTACATGAAACTCATACATATCAGCACACGTGATTTCTGTTTACGGCCTCGCCATGTAAGATTTGTAAGTGTGTAATTTAAGATAATATGTACAATGGTATTATTTGTGTGAGGAGAAATGGTCTGTGTTGAGAACTAGTATTAAGTAGAATATGGTTAACGGGAACTTAACAAGACAGGGCGATTACGGCACATAAATATTTGGTGTTATATGTAATACACATTTACTGTTTTTTTTTCAGAAGTCAATATTAATTTAATCTACGTTAAAGAGAGATTAAGTATTATGGTCACGAGGCGCTGCCACAATAGTGTGATCGTGTGCTGAGTGATAAGTGGAATTAAATGTCACCATAAGGAGGGGACCTCCAGTGAAATTAGGAAGTTCTATGGTGATATAAATATATCAGAACACCTTCAATGCGTGTGATATGACATCATAAATACATAGTGCTCACACATTAATTATGTCTATTTCTCCAACATAGAGAAATTTGAGAGGCGGAAATATCTGTGGAACACTATTCCCTATGTAAAACATTGAACTGGTTGCAAAGTGCGATCCATAGTGACAACAAACTTTGACGCAAAGTGCGTGAAGAAAAAATATGAGTGTATATATCTGTAATTTAGGGTGATTTCATTTATGTAATATGTATTTTGGATGGGGTTTATTAACGTGTCTGGGATAATCGGATAATGGACCGTCGTCACGGTAAATCATCCGATGATCCGAGGCGAATATGTAACGTGTTTTTCGAGGGGTTTTATGCAACTGGCATAAGTCAGTAGGAAGCCATTCTATATTTATTTACGCGGCAAATTGTTCAGCCAAGAGAATTTTTCATGGTAATTTATTATTATTATTAATTTATTATAATTATTATTAAGGTATTTTCGGAGCATTTTATAAACATTATTAGCATTCAGATAGGTTTTCTATGTCTTAGAAAACGCTATCCAGCAAATTATTACGAACGACGATAGCATAGAAAATTATCTGATTACGGAATTTTACGGAGTTTTGTCAGTTAGGGTATTTGAGAGACATGACTCACTGGGATTTCAAGTACAAGCTGATTCCTGTCGAGAAGTATTGCGCAAGGCTGGGTCGCAAGGTCTAGAAAAGGCGAATTGTTAAAACGGAAATCGACTTCTCCCTCCCGCGGAGTGTAATGAGGAAGGAGTGGGGATCTAGCGCGTAGGGTGCAGCCAATCAAGGAGGACGACGTAAGCTAGATGTCGGTACCATGGTAGGGGAGCCGGCGTGTGGATATATCGTTCGACGCGCCGTGAAACGAAGACTATCTGTGAAATACTTGCGGAGTATGGTTATACGCGGGGGACGCTCCGATGTTCCGTGGAACGGACTATCTGTGTAGAACGTGCAGAGTACGGTCGCAAGTGCGTGTCGCTCCGATGTTCAGTGGAGTTAGCGACGAACTTTTGTAAAACTTGGTTGTACGAGTGTTTGGGTCCGAGGTACGGACCATAGAATTATCTAATCTACCAGAATATCATCAAATTCCGACGGAGATGACGACGTCCAGGAGACTGTGGGAAGCTCACGGGATCAGCAAGTACGAGGGAAATGCCTTGGCAATTTCCAATGGTAAGCGCAAATGACGCAGAAATACGCAATCTCTCATTTTTCTTTGTTTTACATTTCATATTTCAGTAACTTCATAGCTTGGAAATAAGAGTAAAATCAATTTATCAGACTCCGTTTTCACGTAATTTTCTATCGGTAATATTCAAATCACAACGCTCCAATTTAAATTTTATACTTATTATTATTATTATTAATTTTTCTATACTTGTTTTATATA
Source organism: Meconema thalassinum (assembly GCA_946902985.2). NCBI lineage: Eukaryota > Metazoa > Arthropoda > Insecta > Orthoptera > Tettigoniidae > Meconema > Meconema thalassinum. Next base: position 708,735,960 of record OX336390.1, read on the forward strand.
ATAAATTCATTTCTTTTACAATGCAATCTTTGCTTTCAGTAGGTAGCATTAGATATAGACCAATTCCTTCTCCTGATACAATTGTTTGTTGGGTTAATGATCAAATCATACCACGATCTGAGTGAATAGAGTCTTGAATGTGTTCTGCCAGAGCTAGACGTTGTTAAATACAAATTTAGATTTCAACATTGCATTGAGGTCTTGGCGCCCATTAAAACAACATAGCTTAGGCAAAGGTAAACAGTTACAATTATCACCCAACAGTGTGGGCTAGCAAAACGTTTCATTTGTACGCTCAACGTGGAGCAAAGTAAATACCGTTTCACTTGTCATCCCAGCCTAAGCAAGACGTTTCAATGGGACGAAAAAAAACCATCAAAATATCATGTTGGTTTCGGACCCTAAAAAACGTGAAAAATATAATAAAAGTATTAAAAAAAACTTTTTTGAAATTTCATTCGAATCAATTTTTATGTCATTCCTGGGACGTAGAAAAGTCCGACCAAAAAGTACAAAATCATTAATAACTTCGTAAGTATTCGTCGTATGATGAAATAGCAAGATACAAAACAGATGTAATGTGTTATTGTCTACAACATAGGCCATGTATAATTTTACACTCAGACATATTACGTCCCCCCCCCATAATTTCACCCCTCCCCATGGGCCCCTTAAATTGGATTTATGAAAAAACGGTCAAACACCTATTTACTTATTTTTTATGCTGATTTTTTCCCGCTGAGTTCCAAACTCCTGGACTATGTCGTTTAAGGGATACACGCTCCGTTAGGAATCCTTCAACCCCCACTTTTCACCCCTTTCACCTCATAATATACACCACATCGAAAAACCCTCAGACACGTGTCTTTTTATTTTTAATGATGAGTTTATATGCCGAGTTTCACATCCCCCAATGAAACCAATCGGGAGATATTGCCATTCAATGAAATGCAGGTCTACCCCCTTAACACCCCTTTAGAACCTGAATATCCAAAAATCCTTTCTTAGTGGGCGTTTGCGGCCCTTGAGGAAGCTGCATACCAAATTTCATTCCAATCCGTTCGGTAGTTTCTGAGATTTCGTGATGAATGAATCAGTCATTCAGTCAGTGAGTCAGTGAGTGGTATTTGAGCTTTATATAGTAGATTTATGTGCTTAAAGTGGGAAATATGTGATTAAGTTTCCAAAATATGTTCCTAAATTTGTATCACATTACGTTCTTCAGTTACTCGAAATATAGCTGATACGTCTAGCTGCTTGAAATTAGTCCTAATCCATAATTCTGAGTACAGTATAAAATGTTCCCGATTAATAGGCCGGGGCTTGCCTCAGTTTCCGAATCCTACAATACTTACTGCAGATGCGCGATATGGAATCATGTATGTACGGTTTTCGAATTTCATTCTAAAGAGCAGAAGAAAAGGTCACTTCAAAACTGTAATTTCAATAAAAATTTCCTGTCAAGGTAAGGACTATTAGAGGCATAATGAGACTTTTGACTTCAGCCCCCCTGCTATACTTAATGACTGGAGAGTTCCTGTCATGAAATACTACTGCAATACAGAGACAAGGGTGCATTCACGAAATAGAGAAGCAAAGTACTGGAATTACCAAGGGTCAAAAACGTGGGCACTACAACATACTAAGGAGTACAACATACCACCAAATACAGGACGACAAAATGTCCTTAGAACACGGCCTATAAGCCCGCGAAACAGAGATTCATATTTCAACGCCGGTCGTGAAAGTCTAAATGTTTACCTATAGGAAATATGCAGTGGCGTACCGACGGGGGGGGGGGGGGGGTTCCAGGGTTGAACCCCCCTCCCCCGAACCCCCCCCCCCAGAGATATTCCTTTACGTGAATCTATATATTGTCCCATCTATCACCTGTTTTACGGCATCGCTCGTTAGGCGTCTTAACTCCCGCATACACCTTAGGTGTGGTCACGTTCCTCACTTAATAAATGCCCTTCACTCTACTCGCAGTGTTGGAGCTACCCATGGATCAGTTTTGCTGTTGAAGTGTGCGATCGGTAAGTCTTTTCACGTCGCTTCGGGTTGCTTTAATTGTGTGTGCCCGTTTCCTTATAGATAATTCAGTAAAAGAGGAGTTTCTGCAATTTATTCCAATTAATGATACAGATAAAATAGTCAAGATAGGCAGATTTTGAGAGCCAATAGCAATTGCAGTTGGAACACGAAGAGCAAAACATTATTTTTCTCTCACATAATATCAATATTTTAAGCAACCACGTCACTATGGCCATGATTATACCACTGCATCGTTTCAGTCTCAATATTTAGTTACTGTTGTCCATATTTTTTAGAATTTCTTTTCATTTTTTTATTGTGTCGAAAAAATGAGACCTAAAATATTTTTCATACAAAGAGAGCTGTTATTTAATTGTTGTTTTTTATGAATATTAATCAAAGTATCATTTTAATTATAATGATGACTGTCGTTTTCAGGGGAGGAACAGCAAGGTCATCTGTCCCTGTAATACCGGTAATGTACACAATTACCCTATTATATTAATGACCCCCCCCCAGAAGGAAATCCTGCGTACGCCACTGGAAATATGTACTTACGAATAAATACGCCAGAATATGTATTTATGTATTCTTTATTGTCAGATAGACTCCACTAGTGACAATATAATTATTTATTTATAAAAGCGGCAAAAAATATGTAAATAAATAGAAATACAAATACGGACACCAAGAGCCCGCAGAATTATGGATTAGGCCCAATTCCAAGCAGCTGGACGTTTCAGCTATATTTAGAGTAACTGAAGAACATAAGTGTGATACAAATTTAGGAACATATTTTGGAAACTGAACAAATACAAAACCTTAAGACCATCCTCCAATACAGCAAGAAACGAGCCAGAAAGTGGGTAGTCACCTTCGTTGACTTCCAGAAGGCATATACGACTCTGTGGATAGAACGACTCTCTTCAGAATCCTAGGAGAACTGGGACTTAACGACAAAATCATTAGGTTGGTACGAGCCACCCTTTGCAATACTACTTCCAGAGTAAAGTTTCGAAGGCAGCTCTCGGACAGTTTCCCAATCAAAACAGTGGTGAGGCAAGGAGATAGTATTGTAACGTTTCGCGGCTAGTGCACAGCTTACCACATGCTTGGGTGACATGTTGTAACGTTTCATAGCTCGTGATAGAAAACGAGTACAGTAAATAGCTCGGTTAATAGGGCGCCAATCTCCAACAGACGGTTGTGAGATAAATTTATATTTATTAAATTGAGATTCTTTACTTTCGGGGGAGGGGCAACAGTGGCTAGCTGAAAAACACCTTATTCTATTTATTTTGACCTCAGGGAAGTCTAGCATGGGGTAAATCTTGACAGAAAGTCATAGATTGTAAAAATAATTTATTAACAAACAGGATGAGATGAATGACGACTTGCGACCTTTCAAACGGATAAAATACAAAGGGGAAGTTATTTCTTTAAATTATTGAAGTTAATAGTATTTACGTCCGACTTGCAATTGACAAATATGCATGAGCTCACCGGGTTGTAGATCTTCATGGGCGATGTTGGCGGAGGTATCTCGTTCCTGAAGTAGACATCTCGCGTAGTCTTCCATGGTTCCCAGTACCAATCCTACCTGATAAAGCTATCTGCCCACTAATTGCACAGATACTGTCGCCTAGCTGAGTGAATGGAATGGTTTCACTCGTCTCCGATATTCATCGCAATGCTGGAAATATCCTAGATAGATCTCCACTGAGTTTACTAGTTGAACGTTATGAAATTTTGTAGTTGAATCTCAACAAGTGAGGTCCAAGTTTAGAATTTTCAATGCTTTCAAGTGAAAACATAATAATATTCTTCCTCTCCATACAGCTCTGTCCCGGCTTATATATGGCAATTATGTCTCCCACCAGCAGTAGGGGATCTGCCAATTGCAATATCAAAGTATTGTCTACAGAAAGTGACGCTCCTTTCTTATTGGCCGAAGTAAGTCCTTTATCAAGCACCAAGTGGCTATATTGGGGTGAAGGTCTCTCCACCAGTGACACACTTCCATATGGGTGTCATGTAACGGTATCTTCTTTAAAAAATCACAAGGTTGCAGTTTTCTCGTCGTAAAACAATTTATTCTAAAAAGCTGTAGGGTCCATTGTTCCGACATCTTTTAGAATTAGCCTGTTGGCTACCGAGGGTCACTCCTGGTTGTGGCTCCCTTTCCATTCTTCCTGCCTCTTCATAAGCGGTTTTATGACGGTTCAAGCGGTATCTATTGTCAGTTGTTAGTTCCACAAGTGAGCTCAAGAAATATATTTATTGGGGGAGGGGTTGTAAATTTACGGTTTGAAATCTCGGGTGACGTCTAATTACAAGAATGGATGAAAATGAACATATGATTTTATACTACCCTTAAACACAATAAATATATATATGCACTATCGTCGCAATTGCACATCAATATAGTACTGTCAGTTCAATTGTTTTGGGTGTGGTGTACAAACACCACAATCGCCCCCATGAGTCGACGAATAAATTCCCAATTTTGAGAATGACTCATCCCCTGAAAACAATTACACAACACTGAAATTCATATACACAATACACTTAAATCTTCAAATCAACAATACATTTAAAATATAATTTCTTTCAATGTTTCTTCTTATCCAGTTTGTCTGAACTTATTTCGCTCTTAGGGCGTTCTTTATGACATACAACATTTCAACTGTAGAAGGTTGAATTTTACACGGATAATTGCACACGCATACACACGCAAAGTGTTTGCTCTTACAAAATGCAATTACAAGTCGGAGGATAAGATATGTCTTCTGCCTTGTGTAACACCATCTTTCAACAAAACATTACTCTTCCCAGTGGTCACTACTTACAGAAAATTTATTCTTAACAAAACTTCATGGTATCAAAATTAGACAACTTAGCGACATAGTGGTACACTCTATCTAACCAACTACCTGCGCTCCTACCAGCCTATATATCCTTACATTATTTCAATGCGTTACCATTACTGTTATTCTAACACTATGATTATAACCATCCTACACAATCTTACTCACAAATCTAAATCATATTCACACCCTGTATCTTAATCATTATTATATGAAAAACACCCTCAATTCTTCTCCGCCTCATCTAATTACTGTCATCGCTTCTGACATAACTTCAGAGTTCAGTAGCTCTCAATGCTTTCTCTCTCAAACTACTGGTAAACCGCTACTCAATTTAAATTTCTCACGAATTAGTCGTATTTTACTTACCTCTTTCTCTTCTTCAATCCTCCTCCATTTAACTCAATTAACTTCGAATTTTAACAAATTCCTTTCAATAATTTCTAAATATTATCCCAACCATCTATTATTATTATTATTATTATTATTATTATTATTATTATTATTATTATTATTATTATTATTAGTTTTACTTTTATGTGTGCCGGACAACAACACATCACACCATCAACTCGCTATCGCTCATCATCAGTAACATTTACAAGTGGTTTAACTAGGTATTTAGCCTTGCAATATATTTGGCTGTGTTCCAAAACTTGCGTATTAAGATCTTGAAACTATAACTTGGATCATCTCTTGGGTGTACTCCCTTATTACTCTGTTTCCTTGTGTGCATACATTCGTTATTAGCCTATTTTCAATTTTGAAAAAATAGGCTTATGAGATCACCTTTTGTCCGTGTGTGTGTGCGTGTGTGTGTGTGTGTGTGTGTGTGATTCGTGTGTGTGTCCCCCCCTAATAAAATCTAAACGGCTGGAGCGATTTCAATGAAACTCGGTAAGTTCATAGCACTATTCCGGGCGACCTCGACCGTGCCCTTGAAATTTTGTTACGACTCACCAATCCAACATGGCGGCTGTGCGAAATATTTCACCAGCATTCAATATCTCCGAAACGATTACCGATATTACCCTGACACCATGTATGGTGATAAAGGGAACTACTATAAGTTCACTTATGTGATCTTTGAAAACCTGGTAACTACAAAACCAACATGGCGGCCAAGCGAAGTTGCGACTTTTAAATAGACGTTTCTCGCGATTTATCCAACCAAACGCAATGAAACTTGGTACAGTATATGTTTATATACATTGTATGCACCGACACATAACTTCGTTCATTTGTTTACATAACCACAAGATGGAGGATGTGCGAAATATTTCACCGGCATTCTGTATCTCTGAAACCATTAGCGTTATCTCCCTGAAGTTTTGTACGGAGATAAAGGGCACTACTGGAAGTCCATTTATACGACTTTAAAAACCCGGTTATATACAAAACAAACATGGCGGCGAAGCGAATTAGAAAATTTGAAATAGACCTTTCTCGCGATTTAATGCTCCAAACGCACTGAAATCTGATACAGGAAATATTTATACACATTGTAATGCACTGGTATCTAATTTAGTTCAATTGTTTACATAACCTCAAGATGGCGGCTGTGCGAATTTTAAAATTAAGTTTTTATTTCTTGTGATGTAGTCATGCGATCGAAGTGAAAGTTTGAATAATGAACCTACCCAATAATTTTCCTATAATGGTACATGACTCTATGGCCTATACATTTAACAATCCAACATGGCGACCATCCGAAATATTTAGACGGCTCTCAATATCTACGAATCTATTGTAGCAATCAAACTGAATTTTTTATTGTTCATAGGGGCTATGAACTCAAGTTCACTTATAGGACTTTAAATAACCTGGTGATCACAAATCCAACATGGCGGCGACGCGAAGTATAAATAATCACATGGACGTTTATCGCAATTTAACCATCCGAGAGCAGTGAAACTTGGTACAGTAAATCCTTATACGAATGGTAATCCACTAGCATCTAATTTATTTCAATTGTTTCCATAACCTAAAGATGGCAGCTGTGCGAAATTTTCAAATCTCCTTGTAACTTCTAGTGTCCTAATTATGCGATTGAAGTTTGAATACTACACGTACACAATAATCTGCATGTAACGGTACATAACTCTAGGACCTACATATATAAAATCCAACATGGCGACCATCCGAATTATTTAATCGGTTCTCAATATCTACGAATCTATTACAGCTATCAAACTGAAATTGTGTATGTTGATAGTTGCAATAAGTGGGCTATATGAAAATAGGCTGTATAGTTCTTCACGGAACTACTTGTTTTTATACTTCAAAACTCCCAACATCTACCGAGTACTTCACGTATTCACGTAGACACCACAAAAACCTCCTCAAAACTCCCAACATCTACGAGTACTTCACGTATTTACGTAGACACCACAAAAACCTCCTGCTCAGAGTTATTAATCTCCTCTGGCATACTTACTTCTCCAAAACCTTCCTCCACCATAACTTCATTTGGCCACATACCAACCTGAAACCTCATTGCTCAACGGCATTAAAACTCGCTGGCATCCTTACTTACTACCTCAGTCACGTCATTTACGTGGAATTTACACACACACACACGTACCTACATACACACACATCCATCTCCAAGTACCAGATGTCCTATAATTTAATACTTCCTTATTTCCATCATATGTTGGTTATTTCAGACCCTGCCTTACCATCCATCACTTCTAAACCACTTCTAAATTTCTCCAACTGTAGTCACTGATGACTTCGCTGTCCTCAAATGAAATTTCTTTACTGCACATCAAAACTTACTTCAATTCATTAATTTTATTCTCACTGTATCACATCATCTTAAATCATTCACGAATCTCTACATTATTATTATTAGCATCATTATGGTTGTCATAATAGTTCTTATTTTCATTAGGTTACTTACCATTTCTCTTATTACTTTCTCAGATATCCTTAGGATACTTACTTCTGCAGACTATGCACATTTTAACACAGTATATAATTATATATCGATAAGCGGTTCACCGTCTTTATCTAGTTTATAAGCGTAAGCTTCTATTTGCTGCTCCCTCACTGTTTCATACAACTCTGAACTGATACAAGATTTCAGGCTTCAAAAATCTACCAAAATTTTAATCTACGCCCCCCACACTTCTATTTAAACAATGAGCTAACATGCTCCACTATCTTAATCGCTATTAATACTCTTTACCTCCTTATTGTAGTATACTTTAATATCTACGTCATAACTCCCTAATTTAATTACATTAAATAAATACACTTTAACTACACGACTAAGTCTCCGACCTATCTTTACACTCCACTATTCGTTTAAGATTCCTTGTTCTATTGCTCTCATTTCTTTCTTTCTCCCTGGTTTAATTGTTACTCTTTCTTCTCTTCTCATAATAATAGTCTCTACTTCCTCATTACTAGGCCTATATTTATCTATAGTAAAGCTACTCGTAGTCTCTCCTCCTAACGTCTCACCTAACATCTCTACTTCTAACCTCCATTCCAAATAGTAATCTTCATCCTTATCTTTATATCTCTTTCTAATCTCATCTAACAATGTGACCTGGCTTTTCCGCTTTGTCCTACTCCTACCAATTTTAACTCCCGTCATCTGCTTTCCTCGTTCACTGTAATCTACCTTCTGGCTTTGTGCTAACACACGCATCTCCATCTCACCTAAGTTTACGTTACTAGAAACTCCTACTACTTTAGGAACACTTTTCCTAATATCCTGCTCTATTTCCACTATCCTACTTTCAACATTTACTCTAACCTGATTGTTCTCCTCTTTAACAACTTCCTGGATTCTACAATCCTGAGTACCTATTGTTTTCTCTACCTCCCATATTTCTACTCCTAACTGTTCTTCAAACAAATCCTCTTCTCTCATTCTCTGATCTATCATCTCTTCCTCCAGTTCCTCAACTCTCTCCTCTAACTGTTTATTAGGCTTACAAAATGTGTCATGACCAATGTCTACTTTCTGCTCTACTTCTGATCTCATTTCAGCTAATCTTTCCTCCTCCTGATTCTGTATTTCTAATCTACTCTCATCTCCATTCTCTTCCTCCATTTTCTGTTCTACATCCTGCTCTTTCTCACAAAGACTACTATTGACTATTTCTAGCTTCTTATCTTCTTCGGTTTCCTTGTCCAGCACTTGCCATCTTTGGTTAAATTCCACATTCTGTTTTATCATAGGCTCTGATACTATTTTATTTTGCTCTAGTTCATATTTTGCTTCTCTGGTGCTTTGGGCTAGTTCCTGATTCCATTGAACTATGTCATGTTTTAATTCTTTAATACTTTGATCTAGTTTCTGGCTGTTTTGGTCTATTTTCTGACTTAATTTTTCATCCAGTGCATCAAACATAGCTCCCATAATCTTGCGTAATCTATCTTCTAATCCATCATACTGTTCATTTGTGCTTTTGATGCTCTTTTCTCGTTCGTCCGCGCCCCCCATCGTACAATTCTGTGATTCAACCGACTTTTCTACCTCGCCGCAACTCTGAACATTGTTACTCCCGCTAGCTAAGTCTTTCTCCACTACCTCTGCCTCGGTACCCTTAACTATGTTACCACTACGTAACGTCATCATCTCGTTCTCATCTCCCATGATTCACTTTATATATACTTTATTATTATGAAAACAATTAATTTTATTTCCATATGCAATTTACTAATTTTATTTATTTCTTTAAGGTGTTTTATAGCTTTCGATCCCCACGTTGGGCGCCATGTTGTAACGTTTCGCGGCTAGTGCACAGCTTACCACATGCTTGGGTGACATGTTGTAACGTTTCATAGCTCGTGATAGAAAACGAGTACAGTAAATAGCTCGGTTAATAGGGCGCCAATCTCCAACAGACGGTTGTGAGATAAATTTATATTTATTAAATTGAGATTCTTTACTTTCGGGGGAGGGGCAACAGTGGCTAGCTGAAAAACACCTTATTCTATTTATTTTGACCTCAGGGAAGTCTAGCATGGGGTAAATCTTGACAGAAAGTCATAGATTGTAAAAATAATTTATTAACAAACAGGATGAGATGAATGACGACTTGCGACCTTTCAAACGGATAAAATACAAAGGGGAAGTTATTTCTTTAAATTATTGAAGTTAATAGTATTTACGTCCGACTTGCAATTGACAAATATGCATGAGCTCACCGGGTTGTAGATCTTCATGGGCGATGTTGGCGGAGGTATCTCGTTCCTGAAGTAGACATCTCGTGTAGTCTTCCATGGTTCCCAGTACCAATCCTACCTGATAAAGCTATCTGCCCACTAATTGCACAGATACTGTCGCCTAGCTGAGTGAATGGAATGGTTTCACTCGTCTCCGATATTCAGCGCAATGCTGGAAATATCCTAGATAGATCTCCACTGAGTTTACTAGTTGAACGTTATGAAATTTTGTAGTTGAATCTCAACAAGTGAGGTCCAAGTTTAGAATTTTCAATGCTTTCAAGTGAAAACATAATAATATTCTTCCTCTCCATACAGCTCTGTCCCGGCTTATATATGGCAATTATGTCTCCCACCAGCAGTAGGGGATCTGCCAATTGCAATATCAAAGTATTGTCTACAGAAAGTGACGCTCCTTTCTTATTGGCCGAAGTAAGTCCTTTATCAAGCACCAAGTGGCTATATTGGGGTGAAGGTCTCTCCACCAGTGACACACTTCCATATGGGTGTCATGTAACGGTATCTTCTTTAAAAAATCACAAGGTTGCAGTTTTCTCGTCGTAAAACAATTTATTCTAAAAAGCTGTAGGGTCCATTGTTCCGACATCTTTTAGAATTAGCCTGTTGGCTACCGAGGGTCACTCCTGGTTGTGGCTCCCTTTCCATTCTTCCTGCCTCTTCATAAGCGGTTTTATGACGGTTCAAGCGGTATCTATTGTCAGTTGTTAGTTCCACAAGTGAGCTCAAGAAATATATTTATTGGGGGAGGGGTTGTAAATTTACGGTTTGAAATCTCGGGTGACGTCTAATTACAAGAATGGATGAAAATGAACATATGATTTTATACTACCCTTAAACACAATAAATATATATATGCACTATCGTCGCAATTGCACATCAATATAGTACTGTCAGTTCAATTGTTTTGGGTGTGGTGTACAAACACCACAGTATATCATGCATATTATTTAACTGTGTTCTGAAAAAAAAAAAAAAAAAAATGTCAGGGAATGGACTAGAAACTTACAAGTCGACACCGAATTAACGATAGGTACCAAAGCAGATAATCTAAGGATCCCTTGCCTAGCCTTCACTGACGACCTGACCTTGCTGGCAAACGACATGCAAGAGGCCACCACACAACTCCAAACACTGTACTCAATAGCGGCAAAAGCGGGTCTGTTGATCAACATCGGAAAGACAGAGTTCATTACCAATATTCAAGAAGCCCCTAAAACCATGAGAGTCAGTGATACTAACCATATCAAGAGAGAGAGAGAGAGTGAAAGCAGTAAAATACCCTGGAGAATGGATCTCAGAAGATCTCAGTGAAAAAATGGCTCTTGAACACCGGAGGATCAAACTTGCAGAAAACTGTACGCCTCGAAACATCTGTCGATGAATGTCAAACTAAGACACTATTGTACCCATCTGGCGGGGTACACTATAATGCAGTAGTCAGACCATCAATCCTCCACGCAGCTGAGTGCCTATTTCTAACTAAGAAGACCCCCCTCAGGGCCCTCGAGGTACAGGAAAGGAAATTCTTATGGAAAATAGTGGGACCAAGGATCTTGCCAGACGGAAGACGATGGCACAAACCAAATTGTGAACTCTACAAACACCGGGAAAGCCTCACCGATGCCATCAGAAGGAGACGTCTGGCTTTCTACGGCCACCTGTACAGAATGGACCACCACAGGCTGTCTTATAAGATCTTCAAGGTAGCCAAGAAGGGTAAAACCACTGGGTCATTGTGGATCAAACATATTGAGAAGAATCTTGCTGAACTTAATATTCAGCAAGACGCAATAAATGACAGGAGTCGCTACCGTCTGACAGTTGAAACCAAGCCTTTCCTCACATCCATTACAGACGTTCGCCACAACGCGTCCAGGAAATGATCCGAGGAACGTAAGATCGAGTTCAGCAAGAAAATTAAAGGTTACTGGTCCAATAGAAAGGCCCAAGAATCCAGCAAAAAAGCAGCCGGCAACAAACCACCAAAAACACCAGAAGTGGCAGACAACAGCTAAAAGCACAAGCGCCGTGGTCCATAGGTGCCACGAACGACCGAATGTATATAAATAGAAAATATTTACTTAATTAAAAATTATTTAAGCACATAACTATCCGGGCCCTACTCATCATTAACTCTCTTACGAAGAAGTCCGTGTTGCCAGTAGTTATACACTGAGTGACCAAAAGTCACGGGGAGGATAGTTCCATGAGAAAATGTAGGCTAGTGAAGCCTATGCGGTGCAGGTGCCTCCTTACAGTCCTGGTAGAAACGGGTTCCTGACTCCCAACATTCAACTGGGCGGTGATCTGACTCACAGTAGCTGTTCGATCGCCCCGTATGGTTCTGCTGAGGCTACGTGATATCCATTCGTTAAACACCTGTGGTCGCCTCCAGTGGCGGATGCAGGCCTTGCGGGGCCCTGGGCGATATGATAAGGTGGGGCCCACAACAATAGGAAATTTACAAAAAATCAAATCAAATGAATAATAGTTTTGTAATAATAATAAAATAAAGAATAGTAGAAGTTCTAACTTTGGCTATACTTGACGGATTTTCATATTTCAAAAACTCAAAAATAATTTCTTCAAAATTCCAGATCAATGCCATAACTGAAAATAGATTTCCACAATTCTGCATTCCAAAAGTAATTAAATATCGTAGTTTCAGTAATCTCCGTCTCCCTCCAAACTATCATTCATTGGTTCGAGCCTTTCCTCCAATAGCGTAACTTCTTCCTTAGCACAATTCCATGTTTCCTTGCGACTGCGTCGTAGATCTCAGATCTTTCTCGAACAAAATCATGACGTCACCAAGAATCTCAGTTCAAGCAGCCTACTTGCATGAAGTCTGCGTCATACGTGCTTACGTCATGAATATCCACGTCACAACTATGACGGCCACAACTTTATTCATATTTTGCCAATATAGCCAACGTGGTCTCAATATAATTCAATTTACGGGGGCATTCTCCCTTCACCACGTTTTAAAAACAGTTGCAAATTGTTTTTAAACTCTGTGTTATAAGTATCTCAATTCACTTGAACACGAAATTGAATTATTATTGGCTTACTCTTGTATGATATTTCCTCTATGTTCCTTAATCATAAGTCTCTTCTACTCTGGGTTGTGTGTGGCTAATGCATTCTCTCCTCTCTACTTTCTCTTCTGTCCAGTATTCATGTTTTCCAAGTTTTGCTGACTTGTAGAGGGACCAGGATCGATCACTACATCCTGTCTTTTCTTTTGGTTTTCAGCTTCCTTCTCTCGTAATTCCTTCAGATACTGCTGACTTTCTTTCTCTCTCTCTTGATACTTGTCGGGTGTCATAACCTGACCTTGAGAATTCTGATTCCGATTCTGGTTATTTCTATTGTAGTTCCTATTGTAACCCTGGTTATTGTAGTATCTACCTCTTCCGTTATTATAATTGCCTCTATTATTGTTCCAGCCTCGTCTTTGCTGATATGGACGGTAACCTTGTGATCTGTTGCGAAAATAATTATTCCTATGAGGACCTACATTTTCAGTTTTTTCTTCATTGGGCTTATCAGTTTGCTGAACTTGATCCATATAGACTGTATTAATGTCTTTGAATTCGTGCCTCTGACCTTTTTGTACCACATTTGGCATTGGACTCGTGAAGTCAAGCCTTCTCAATAGCTCGTCCATACTGGTCAAATCCCTGATATTTGACGATATGATAAGTCTTCTTACTTCCACAGGCAGCATACGAGAAATCGCATCTATCAACTGCTCTGTCGACAATGGGGGTTGCAAAAACTCAAGCGTGATAACTGGCTCGTGAAGAAATCAGCGTGCCGTGTTGGAAGAGTACCTGAATACTTCCTTGAGTATACTTCAGCTCTTAATGAATTTTGCGCTTCTATGGACCAGAATCGTTTTATCAGTGCCTCTGCAAATTCGTCAAAATTACTGAAAGTGTAGCGAAATGCCCTGAACCATTCAAGGGGTCCTCCAGCTAGAAATCTTTCCACAATTCTCATCTCTCTTTCTCTAGGGATATGAGCTTCAATGAAATAGTCTTTCAGGTTCCTGATATATTCTATCGGTGTTAGACTATCAGTATTACTGAATTTTTGAGGTTTGTCCTCGAAGTTTCGGATGACTGTCACATTTCTCTGATATGAATCCATGTAATTCTTCCCACTATCTCGATATTTCCATTCAGGTTCAATATTCCTATCCTCATCTTCTTCTCGGAATCTGGATATACGTTCCTCAGGACTAATATCTCTCTCTTCTGTAGCGAGGTTACATCTTCTGACGTAATTCCTATCATCTTCCCAAGTCAAGCCTTCTGGATCCTTATCCGTGATGACCTTCCTAATCAACTCTTCTTTATAGGTTTCCATCATGCTAGCTTCTCCTAGTTTCAAATTCTGCAGTTTGCTCGTAGTTTCATTAACATCAGAGACAACCCTATGAATTTGTTCCTTTAATGTTTGCACGTCCTGACCTATTTGAGTTCTATCCTCTACCTGCTTTTCGGATAGCGAATCCATCCTTATACTCAAATCTTTTCTAATTTGAACTACCTCATTATTTATGTCTACTTGTGTACTGGCAAGTTTTCTTTCAATTCGTTCCTGAATTTGATTGACATGTTCCCCACTTGACCTGTTCCATTCATCTTTCCAAACCGTTACGTTTGCAGTTAACATTTCCGCAATATCTACTTCAATGTCTTCCTTAAGTAAACGATTATGGTCTAAAACTTGGGTTCTCATGACCTCTACATCATATTTCAAACCAGCTAAAGAAGCTGTTGTCCTAACAGACTCGTCAACCAATCTAGTTGTTAAAGCACTAATGTTACGAGTACAAAGTGTTTTGAAGTTTCAATTTCTTCTCTAACTTTATTAACATCAGTTTGAACTTTAGCAATGTCTACAAAAACAGTGTCAACTTCTACTTGTATCTTAGTGATATCGCTTTGCATCTCATTTACATCAGAATGAATGTTATTTATGTCTACTTGCACATTTGATACATCGGTTCGAACATTTTTAATCTCCCTTTGAACCTCTTCAACCTTATCTTGTACAGTAGCAACATCGTTCCTAACAACAATTACTTCAGCTCTAGCACATGAAATATCACCCCGGACATTAGCAACATCAAGATTCAACATAGTAAGGTCTTTCTGTACCTTAGAAACATCAGTCTTAACATCTGAAACATCTTTATGAATGTCACTTACAGCATTCTCGATTCCCTGGGTACTGATCTGTAAACGCGACATATCATTTTCTAAGTTTGCAGAACTGGTCTGAATAACTTTCAAATTTTCATCCATCCTAGTAGACAAATTACTAGCATTCTCCTTCATCATCTCCTGCATTCGACTTGTATTCCTAGCTTCCATCTCCTTCACACTTTCATCCAGCCTAATAGACAAATTGCTAGAATTCTCCTCCATCATCTGCTTCATTCTACTAGCATTCCTAGCTTCCATCTCCCTCGCACTTTCATTCATGCTAGCTTTCAACTCCTCTAACATCATCCTCATACTCTCATCTGCCATTTCAATATTATTTCAAGAATAGACTGCTTTAGGGACATACATCAAACAGAGCAAAATAACAACATCTGTGCAACATCTTTCACCATATATAAGTTTGAGCAATTTTCTGTCTTAAATATAACTTATAATTACCTTATAATTAACCTTCGTAGACACTTCATGTTGAAATAAACTCAAGCACATGTTCAAATTTCTTTGGTTCATTTTAAAATATCCTAACACAAATAATTTACATTTACAATCCAAATAATTTAATTTTATCTTTAATATGACTAAACATGTCATAAGCCGGTCAAATAAAATAAGATTCCAGATCATAGGCGATTTTTCTAAGTTTCACGCCTATTTAACCTCTCTCAAGTTGTATAAGATCTGATCTTTTCTGAGTGTAATTTTCCTAATACAACACAACATTTAATCCCTATATAATCACACTCTCAAATTCTACAATTGGCCAAGACATCTAACAAAGAATCAACCTCTTTATTTGAGTCTTCACAATCCCATTGACATCGATAACTTGGTAATCCAATGTTATTCGAGCACTCCACAAAATTGCGGTGCCAATTCTACTGCAATAACTTGGTAATCCAATTTTGCAGATCGAACGTGCCAATTCTACTGGCGTTCAACCTGGTAATCCAATTTTGTTGAACGTGCCCCACGTTTTAGGGTCGCCAATCCTACTGTCCCCGATAATCCGGATAGTAGGCTGTCAGATATCCTCCCCCTCAATCGGATTGCCAATAATCAAACGCACCGGCACAGCTACATCAATGAAAATGGCACTGACAGATACTACCGAGATTAGAGCACAGTAGTTAACAAGAAATTATTGTGGAACACACCAAAATATACGGGGGTTCATACTTACCTTTACTTACCTCTTCAAATTAATCTCGGGTCTGGGTTGTCAACTGGATCACTTAAAAGTATGCCCTCACAATAACCTCCATCATGATATTTAAAATGAACCAAGACGAAGACAAGAAACTTTAAACTGTACAATAATTTATTTCACATAAAGGGAATGATTCTAACAAAAATTCAACAAAATACACGTGGCAATCAGAAGCCATTGTCAATATAATCATGTCCTCCTGTAGGACTTGTAAACGTTACATACAAAATTTTATCTTTCACTAGCTTAAAAGAACGTAATAATTATAATACACTTGGAATGGATAAGGGAGTTGGGACGAGACATATATCAATTGTTTTCCTTTTAATAAACATCACACTATTATTTATAGCCGCAAGGCTACTATGTAGTCGACCTTGGCCTCTAACAACCAGTTGTCTGGCCAGCTGCGATACACCCTGCATCATGTCGCATGCCAACCTCGTCAAATGGACTCACCTGTCCTGCCAACGTTAGCATGTGCTAGTTACATCAGAGCCTAGCTCCTTCTCAAAACACTTTAAATGTCCACGACTCAGCTCAAACATTATCACGCAAATCTTTTAAATGCCTCATTCAAATATTACTGGATTACTCTAATAATCCCAAAACTTGTTTAATGGTTAATCCAATGTTTAATTAGCGTTGTTTAGAGTATAACAAAAATTCTTAATGTTTATAACAAATGCTCATTAATTATTTATAACCATTATAAAATGTTTATAAGATTGTCAAACGACAATTGAAAAATTTATACACGCCTCTATTAATTCCTTTCGTTTCAGGTTATAATTAAAGATATTTACATAATTATTTACAATATTAATATTATTCATTTTAGAAATACATTAAACCACACGTTTATCCGGTTGATAATTACTCAAATCGTGATGATATAATCGACCAATGAAGGTTAGTTATATTTAAATGTTATAATCAGGTTTAATAAGGTTTAATAATTATTATTATTATTTGTGACGGTAACCTCCATTCAAAATCGTTATCTCAAATTAATTAAGCACTCTTGTTAATTATAACAGTAACTTCACATGATTAATTTTCAAAGGACCTGGACAATACACTCAGCGGAAAATACTTCGCTCAAACGCACAAAATTGCATAAAAATAGGCCCAGAATTCATCATATATCTCAACATATATGGCATCAAAATCTTCCACAATACATACAAAAAACCTCCACTTACAAATTCTTCAACATCATTAATTACTGTGGGAACCTCCTTCGCTTATTCAAGGGCATTATTCATCAGCGACTTTAACACGTCCACTGAACTAACGATTATACATCCATAGTTCCTCTTTAAAAATTCTTATATTCATTAATTGTGTCAAACTGTTATTATATTTAACCTTCGTGGGTTTCATTCATGAATCGATATGAAGTAAAAATTTGCCCATCACAAATAAATTTAATAGCAAATACGATTATACACGCCTCCCTGGTCTATCAAAATTGAGATTAATATCTTCTAAGTAACGTAGTATAAAAATACTATCTTCAGAAATATCAAGCAAGAAAATGGGGCAAAATATGTGGGACAGAAAATATGGGAAAAATGGTTGCTCAGATATCGCTAAATGGCTCAAATAAAACAAGAAACGTTCACGACTACCTTATCTGTTGATTGAAGTTCTAGAGGAAAATTTCCAAAGAAGACTGCTGATGGTTCCATTTCACCATAAAGATGTGCTCCGACCTCGAACCTGGAACCAGCGCCCTCGGAGAATAGAACTGCTTCCTCCTCCGGAAATTCACTGCTCCGTGTAGACGATAGACATCCTTCTGGCAAAACTCTTCTTTGTGAGCCGGGTCCACCCTGGCCTCTCTTGATAGTTCCCTGAAGTTCTGGTAGAAATTCGCCATGAATTTTATTGCAGTTATTTCCGTAGAAATATTCATAATTATGGAGTAAGAATATATTTCCACTGCCATTTGATATAATTCAGCGTTGGACCACGATGCATGAGTGTAGTTGGATGTTCACTACATGCTCGCTTTTGTAGAATGGCGATTAACGAAGTTCCATGCTGCTATTTCACTCCATTGATATATGTCCCAATTGCATTAAAGTCTTAGCCTTCCATCTCCATTTCCGTTAAGATAATAGTTGAAAGTACTGCCAGATTATACTGTTCCATATTAGAATGTAGCGTTGTATCACCAAATGCAATCTTCAGTATCACGGTTGCAATACCAGTGTCAGCCGTAGCGTAGAATGTGATATTATAAAAGTGCTTCTCAGGAGGCGAGAAAATCACTTTTGTCTGCCGTCTTAAAATGCCAATATCTTCCAAATTATAATCGTGAAAATGTTCAACTTTACTACACACTTTAATACTGTAATGCACAATAGAATTAGCATACAGGCATTAGTCAACTCTTGATAGATGATATTGTAGACTCGTTTATGTGTGCGTTTCAACTTCGCCTAGTTTCAATCACCGTAAAATGGAACTGCTGCACGCTCCGTGCTCGTTCGATGCGGTGGGCTTTACCACACACGCTAAAGACGACTTGCTTCACTGAATCACTCGAAAACGACTATGAGACACCAGAAAATGAGATATGAGACCTTCTCTCTGCTGTGCAAGACCTTTTATCAACTTCTTGAGGGGCGTATCCATCCCTTCCATAGCTTGTTCCTCCGTCATTGCTAGAAGTTCTAACTTTGGCTATACTTGACGGATTTTCAAATTTCAAAAACTCAAAAATAATTTCTTCAAAATTCCAGATCAATGCCATAACTGAAAATAGATTTCCACAATTCTGCATTCCAAAAGTAATTAAATATCGTAGTTTCAGTAATCTCCGTCTCCCTCCAAACTATCATTCATTGGTTCGAGCCTTTCCTCCAATAGCGTAACTTCTTCCTTAGCACAATTCCATGTTTCCTTGCGACTGCGTCGTAGATCTCAGATCTTTCTCGAACAAAATCATGACGTCACCAAGAATCTCAGTTCAAGCAGCCTACTTGCATGAAGTCTGCGTCATCCGTGCTTACGTCATGAATATCCACGTCACAACTATGACGGCCACAACTTTATTCATATTTTGCCAATATAGCCAACGTGGTCTCAATATAATTCAATTTACGGGGGCAGTACCATCCCGGCATTTGCCTGGAGTTGAAGATGGAAAACCACTGAAAACCATTTCAAGGACAGCCGACGGTGGGATTCGAACTCACACGTCACCGAGTCCACAGATAGCTTGGTCCCATGGACCAGTTTTAATTAAATAATGAATTTAATTTATTTCATTAAAATAATATTTTGGTTGAATGAGTTACGAAACCTTTAGTCTGTCATAATTATTGTAGTTTATCTGTCACCAAGAGCACGATATGGTGGAAGTATACTGTATTTTAATATTACTACACAATCTTGCGCATGCGTAGTGACAAAATTAGGACCAGTTGGTAATTCGATGATGATGATGATGATGATGATGATGATGATAATTGTTGTTTTAAGGGCCCTAACATCTAGGTTATCGGCCCATAATGGTTTGGGTGATAGTGAAGGAAGAGATGTGAATGAAAACTATAACCAATACTTACGACAGACTTACATACCAGAAGAAGAAATGGTAAACAAATAAAGGATAAGGTAAATAAAAGACAGGAAGAAAAGAAATGCCCTCAACCCTCAAAGAATGAGCATTGAGCGACTTGGAAAGAAGGAGAGCCATGAAAGGCAGATAGGAAAGGGAAAGAGGAGAGGGCCCGCCCCAAAGTCAGGGGACAAAACGGACCCAGCTCAGGAATCCCTCGGGGTCACCAACTCCCAAACTCACCAGCCATGAGACCTTGAGGGTGTAGCACTATCCAGGGTGCACCAGAAGCGGTGGTGCTACATACACTCTGCCTCCTTGAGGGCCTTGTGCAGATGGCAGGAGATAACATGAAAAGGAAAAGAAGGCTGACCCCTCGAAGAATGAGGGTATCAGGTAAGATGAGGCAAGGGACAATTAAGGCGGGAGAGTGAAAGACTCCCTAGGCCTTGGATACCCTAATACCGTCGGGGTCGAAAAAGAACAAGAGTTGACCAAGAGAGGTTGACAGGAAAGAAGACGGAGAGGAGTCCGGCACAAGTAAGTGGAAGCAATGCCGGACTCAGAGGGGGTCCCATGGTCGCCAACCCACGTCCCACAAGTTGTTAGCCCCTGGGGGGAGTTGGTAATTCCTTAGCTATTAATATTCTTCCTACGAGGTGATAATTTTTCGGAGAATCATGCAGGTGACTGGTCGATATCGAACACGATCAAGAATGTTATTTCCTTAATATGGAGTGACTCACGTATAAAGGAAATAGTCAAGCTGTTGCCCTTCCCCTTGACGCTCTGCAGCGTGGAAGATACGGCTCATTTTCCTGCACAACATGAGCATGGGATGAGTTGAATGCAGTGGCAACAGGAAGTAAACTCTTCAGATGTCGACGCTAATAAGTTAACGGTCGCGTCATGCCAGAAGCACTGATTGCTCTTCAGGTATTGCGCCTTGCATTGATCGCAACACAAATTTGTATTCAAGTGTACGTTGTTGTTGATTCATGTAGAGCAGGCATTATCAACCTGGTGCTCGCGAGCACCACGGTGCTCTTCAAATGACATTTGGTGCTCTCGTCATACGAGCTCCTCTGAGATCCATTCTTCAATTCAAAATTCTGTTGCCCAAACCAGAATAATAGGATTTTCATGACTAGTTTTGACAGTCAGAAATTTTATCATTTTATGAAATATAAATAACTAGCTATTGTACCCGGCGTTGCCCGGGAGATGTCTTTATAGAAAGATACAGTAAAACCTGCCTAAACCGGACCCCTTATATACCGGAAATCTGGAGTAACGGAAAACAAAATTCGGAACGGAGGTATTTACTATGTATGTAAAATGACACTGTAAACCGGAAAACTGCCTAATGCGGAAACGGAAAGAAATTTCGGAACTGTAGGCGTAAATAACCTGACTAAGACGGATTATCTTATCCATAATACAAAGTTATGTACAGTACTAAATTTTGAGCGCTACTGTATTTGCACCAAAGTTCTAGGAAGCATTAACGACTTAAGACATTCAAAGTGCAGCTGATATTGCTGCCGAAAACAGCAGGTGCGAAGTCATGAAAGAAATGGACGACAACAACGATGAAGGCAACAAAAAGGAGCTAAAAATACACACTTTTGGAGAAGAACTATCTGTTGCGAGTGACCTTCAGGAATTGCAGCTTCCATGAAAGTTCCAGAACTCCTGGAGTTAATGCAGGATGCAAAGGATTTAATACAACGTTCTCTTGTAAATAGCCTAAGTCGCGACAATGCACTTTGAAAGACATGTTGAAACAAAGAAACGAGCAGAGAAACTGAAATGTTTGTACGTAAGTTGAAAATACAGTGTAATTCATGTGAACCTATTTTTAGCCTACTTTTCACATTTTGCAAAAATGAGGAAAAAGTAGACTTATGAGATCGATCCGGGAAAATGTCTGTCTGTCCTTCTGTCTGTCAATCTGTGTGTGTGTGTGTGTGCGTCCCTATCAACTTCTAAACGGCTGCAGCAATCGAAACCAAATTTGGTATGAGTAAAGATCTATACCGGAACATCTCAATGTCATACTTGAAAATGATGTCAGTGCTACCAACTGCTGAAAAATCGCAATTGAAATTTGAGCTCCATGTTGCATATCTTGGAATGTATACATTGAAACTATTCCAAAATTGGCACAAAATGAACAAGAGTTGACCAAGAGAGGTTGACAGGAAAGAAGACGGAGAGGAGTCCGGCACAAGTAAGTGGAAGCAATGCCGGACTCAGAGGGGGTCCCATGGTCGCCAACCCACGTCCCACAAGTTGTTAGCCCCTGGGGGGAGTTGGTAATTCCTTAGCTATTTCTTAAAATAGCCCAGGCGAATAATTCGCCTGGGCTCTGATGTTACCTCTTTTATTTTTAGCCTACTTTTCACATTTTGCAAACATGAGGAAAAAGTAGACTTATGAGATTTTCAGGAGGCCATACATGACAGTGTTGTCAAAATTATTCTAAGTCTACTGATAGTTCCAATTTTTGAATGCATATAACTCCTACGCTATCAATTGGAATTCAACCAAATTTCGTATGTACTATGTGTACATAAACAGATATGACTGAGCGTATTCTTAAGAGCCACCAGGGCTGCCTACTGTCAATAAATGTTCTCTCTATGTTTCATCCAAATACCAATATATCAGAAAGTATGCGAGCCAACAGCTTTAAACTTTGCACACGTGTAGTGCCGGACATTCTAGATTAATTTGGAGTAACTAATGTATGTCAGTGCTACCAACATGATTCTAAGCCTGCTGATGGGACCAATTTTTAAATACATGTAACTTCTATACTATCAATTGGATTTCAACCAAATTTCGTATGTGCTATGTGTACTATAACAGATATGACTTTGGGTATTCTTAAGAACAATCAGGGCTGCCAACTGTTAATAAATGCTGATTATATTTTTTACCCTAATATCAATATATCAGAAAGTATGCAAGCCAACAGCTCTAAACGTTGCGCACGTATAGTATCTGACATTCTAGATTAATTTCGAGTAACTAATATATGTCAGTGCTGCCAACATGATTCTAAGCCTGCTGATAGGTCCAATTTTAAAATACCAGTAACTTCTATAGTAGCAAATGGATTTCATCCAAAATTGACACAACAAGAGCATAATATTTCAGATTATTTCTGACCAACACATGCATGACATTGTTGCCAACATGATTTTACGGGCACTGATAGATCCAATGTCTAACTGCATGTAACATGCATGCTATCCATTGGACTTCAACCAAATTTTATATTCTGTAGCTTAAGAATATATTCAGTCACCAGGGCTGCCAACTGTAGTGTCTATTAGGCTACATTATGCCAGGTATATTTCGAACTAATTAGACATTTCGATATTACCAACTTAATTTCGTCATTATTCTAGATAGGTCTATATAGATTAATCATTGGCATGGATCTTAAATTTTAAGAAAAGTAGGCTCTTCGATTCGTCTCGGAACTTCTTGTTTTATTTACAGACCTATATTTTAATTTATTATTTCATTGTAATCCTACGCGGTAATACAGAATTTCTTTGTAGTGTATTTTGTCTTTTAAAACTCAAACCTGCGAAAACGGAAAAATAAATCCGGAACTATTGCGTTCCAGTTTAGGCAGGTTTTACTGTGCATGCCAATATTTTTTGCTGAATATTTTCTCTTTGCCCTTAAGTGAGTTTAGGAACATTCTGTAGTTCGCCTGGGCTATGATGTTATCTCTTTTATTTTTAGCCTACTTTTCACATTTTGCAAAAATGAGGAAAAAGTAGACTTATGAGATCGATCCGGGCAAATGTGTGTCTGTCTGTCTGTCCTTCTGTCTGTCTGGCTGTGTGTGTGTGTCACCCCCCCCCCCTATCAACTCCTAAACGGCTGCAGCAATCGAGAAAAAAATTGGTAGGAGTAAAAATCTATACCTCAATATATCTCAATGCCGTATTTGAAAATGATGTCAGTGCTACCAACTGCTGAAAAATCGCAATTGAAATTTGAGCTCCGTGTTGGATATCTTGGAAGGCATAAATGGGAGCTATTTCAATATTCGCACACGTATAGATAATAATATTTCAGTTTGATCTCCAGGAGGCCATACATGGCAGTGCTGCCAAAATGATTATAAGCCTGCCGATAGGTCCAATTTTAAATGCATATAACTTCTACACTACCAATTGGAATTCAACCAAATTTTGTATGTGTTATGAGTACATAAACAGATATGACTTAAGATCCACCAGGGCTGCCAACTGTTAATAAATGTTCTCAATTTCTTTTATCCAAATACCAATATATCAGAAAGTATGCAAGCCAATAGCTGTAAACTTTGCACACGTATAATACCTGGCATTCTAGTTTAATTTGGAGTAACTTATATACGTCAGTGCTACCAACATGTTTCTAAGCCTGCTTATAGGTCCAATTTTAAAATGCATGTAACTTCTATACTAACTAATGGATTTCATTCAAAATAGGCACAACAATAGATCGTATTATTTCAGCTTATTTCTGACCAATACATGCATGACATTGTTGCCAACTTGATTTTACACGCGCTGTTAGATCCAATGATTAACTGCATGCAACGTCCAAGCTATCTATTGGACTTCAACCAAATTTTGTATTCTGTACCTTAAGAGAAAGAACTAAGAATATATTCTGTCACCCGGGGCTGCCAACTGTAGTGATCTATTAGGCTACATTGTGCTAGGTATAGGCCTACAGTATTTCTAACTAATTTCAAATTTCGATATTACCAACTTAATTTCGTCATTATTCTAGATAGGTTCATATAGATTAATCATTGGCATGAATCTTAAATTTTAATAAAAGTAGGCTCTTTAGTTCGTCACGGAACTTCTTGTTATTATGTCGCACCTACCTTTTTGATAGGAAACACTATTTAAATTATTCAATGATTGGAAGATAAAGTCAGCATTCTGGAGACACATATACGTATGATTTTCAATCCCGCACAAATGGCGTGAATAATAAACAAGAAGTTCCGTGACGAAATAAAGAGCCTACTTTTCTTAAAATTTAAGATGCATGCCAATGATCAATCTATATGGATCTATTCAGAATAATGACGAAAATAAGTTGGTAATATTGAAATTTCTAATTAGTTCGAAATACTGTAGACTATACTAAACCCTTTGGAAAATAGCATGTAGACAAGATTCAAAATTTCGGGGTCGTAATGGATTCTTGTGAATGTGATTTAGAGGTTTTGCTATCAACATAACTTCCAGGGTTCATAAGGTTAACTTATTATTATTATAAAGCCAAGAAAAACAACAGGATCTACTAACAATGAAATTTATTAACTGAATCAAACATAAAAAAAGAAAACTATAACCACCCTTTTATTGTTCACTCGCGTGAACAGATCTAACACTGACCAGCCTGACGTACCATGACGACATGGCATGACAGCTGTCAACAAGCATTGTGACTGCAATGTCACTTAAATCAAAGTAACACAAGAAAACGGATCACAAGATCCAAATATAACAAACAAATAAATAGTACAAAATTTTAATATTTATGAGCGACACGGGTTTTAAGACTAGTTCAAGTAATGAGCATTTTGACGGGCGCTCGTTTCCGACCAAAACAGTTGGTTCGGGAACGGACTCCGTACTGCGAAGGACGAATTACGGAAATGTGGGAACAACAATTACATATTTATATACACTACTGACATGCTCTAACCTTAGATTACCACAACCAAATACACGTGTGTATTATTTAAAATAAGGGCTGCGGAATTACCGACTTATACCTTAAACACTAGGAAGGCATAACATGACATGAACAGGTTTGGCCGGTTGCCAAATTATATTTATATGAATACAATGGCCTTGAAAATAAGAGCCAACAACAACAAAATACAACTTTTAATTTTCACGCCGGAAAGTTTGGCGTTTTAAAACAATGAACAAATAAGTCGTAGTAATGATAAAAGAAACTTGGATCGACAACATGGCAACTTCCCAAATTAAACCAAATAAAATAACCTTAACTCATTAGGCTTTAAAGCAAACAAAACGTGTCATAACGAGCTGGAGACAACCGGGCCTGTTATCGCATCACCGAGAGAGTGGCTGATTTCTTCCCCCAAGTAGTAATTAGTGCCACGCTAAATATAGATTCTGGCCCATAGCCAGCGTACAGCACCTTTGCTAATCGCCACCTGTTAAACGCGTACACATAAATAACACATTATCTCAAAACATCCTCTCAGGGATTTTTAAGAATACATTCCCAGGTCAAACTTATCCCCACGGATAACTAGTTTGCCGGAATGATATCGCAGTCATGGACAGGCTTTACCTCTCCTCATCATCATCACTTACACCCAAAAACACGTGGCACATTTCTCGAAGATCTCGTCGTAGCATTAATCAGCACACCCCTCAGATAA
The DNA here is from genome assembly GCA_946902985.2 of Meconema thalassinum. NCBI lineage: Eukaryota > Metazoa > Arthropoda > Insecta > Orthoptera > Tettigoniidae > Meconema > Meconema thalassinum. Next base: position 708,762,544 of record OX336390.1, read on the forward strand.
TGACATACAACATGTCCAAATGACAATAAAGAATAAATAACAGGATCAGTCCTAGCCCGAGTTATCAAAGCAACAAAATGCAAATATTCCCCCCCACGTAGTAATAGTTTAACATATCATTAAATCAGTCCATTTATCATTGTCGTTCCTAGGTTCTCATTCATGGCTACACTTTTTATAGATACGTTAATCGATGCGGCCGTTTCGCAATAAGAATTACGTATACATAAGGAAAACATTTAAATTACAAAATTTACTGTACAACATAATTGTCACGCAATGCCAAAATTTACTACACGCATGTCAGTTAAGAAATCAAACCCTAAAATTTAAATTAAACCACACAAATAAAATCTATACAAAGTTCCACACATCTCTCGCGATTCCCCTCGTCCAAAATCAATAAATCAATTTTTTAATACTCATCACTTAAACTGCTTTCCAGAGGCCTCCCGCCTCGTCAATTCCCATCATTAGGCCGTTAGCCCATAACACTGATGGTAATGGAGGATGAAGCTTGCTGTCTTCTCTCCATGGTCGACATTTTGCTGCTGTTAACACACAATTAAATCAAAGTTTTTAAACTGTTCTATCTGCGTTCTAAGTATTTTATTTCCTCAGATCGTCCTATGCAGAGTCGTCGACTTTCCCTATTCTATGGCTAATTGCCATCTCACAATTTATGAAAATTTCCAACTTCGTTGCCGACACACAACTATAATTTTAAAACCATATCGTCTTAAGGACGTCTTAAAATGACTGTCGAAGAATAATTAGGAGTGCCCCGATTCATCTCAGACATGTGTATATATACAGAAAGCCTAAAGTTTCAATGGTGGGAGAAAAACAGCTCCTCAATATTTTAAGTAATGGGCCTATAATTATGTGTGACCTCTCAAAATTCTTGTATTTTCTCACAGGTCGCGAATCTGCCGTCGAACATGCAAACCGATCGCTAGATCTTTTTATATCCGATTGCCGCGCAAAACACACTGACGCTATGTTCTGGCGTCATGTTTTCTTATTGGTCAGATAAGTTGGCGTTGGAGCTCTGACCTTACAAATCCCGCCCTTATTTTGACGTCACGACTATTCTCCTCTCTCTCACTCCTTGCCTTGTACGCAGCATTTTGGCCTTCGATGGTCACGTACGCCACAGCGTCATATCTGATTTTCTCAGAAATCCAAGAATAACATTGGTTGTGAAACTATTGGTCATTTCCAGCCAGCACGTAGCATGTCTTACCAAGTCCAGATTTCTAGCTACATCAATATTACTCAAATATCCAGCATATCATGTATTTAGTATTTCCATCGTTTTTATTAATATGAAACATTATTATTGGACACAATGATAAGGGTTCAATACCTGGCATAATGTAGCCAAATAGAGCACTACAGTTGGCAGCCCTGTTGACTGAATATATTCTTGGTTCCATTTCTTAAGGTACAGGATACAAAATTTGGTCGAAGTCCAATGGATAGCATGGACGTTACATGCAGTTAAACATTGGATTTAACAGCGCGCGTAAAATCACGTTGGCAACAATGTCATGCATGTGTTGGTCAGAAATAATCTGAAATAATATGACCTATTGTTGTGCCAATTTTGAATGAAATCCATTAGTTAGTATAGAAGTTACATGCATTTTAAAATTGGACCTATCAGCAGGCTTAGAATCATGTTGGCAGCACTGACGTATATAAGTTACTCCAAATTAAACTAGAATGCCAGGTACTATACGTGTGCAAAGTTTACCGCTATTGGCTTGCATACTTTCATATATATTTATATTAGGGTAACAAAAATAGAGACTGCATTTATTAACAGTTGGCAGACCTGGTTGCTCTTAAGAAGAAGCATAGTCATATCTGTTATGGTACACATAGCACATACGAAATTTGGTTGAAATCCAAATGTTAGTATAGGAGTTACATGTATTTAAAGTTGGACCTCTCAGCAGGCTTAGAATCTTGTTGGTAGCACTGACGTATATAAGTTATTCCAAATTTATGTATAATGTCAGGTACTATACGAGTGCATGGTTTAAAGCAGTCGGCTTGCATACTTTCTGATATATTGGTATTTGGATAAAATAAATTGAGAGCATTTATTAACAGTTGGCAGCCCTGGTGGCTCTTTAGAATACACTCAGTCATATCTGTTTATGTACACATAGCAAGTACGCAATTTGGATGAATTCCAATTGATAGTGTAGAAGTTATATGCTTTTAAAAATTGGACTTATCAGCAGGCTTATAATCATTTTGGCATCATTGCCATATATGGCCTCCTGGAAATTAAACTGAAATATTATTAAGTATACGTGTGCTTATTTTGAAATAGCTGCCATTGATACCTTCCAAGATATCCAACATGGAGCTTAAATTTCAATTGCAATTTTTCAGCAGTTGGTAGCACTGGCATCATTTTCAAATATGGCATTGAGATATTCAGGTATAGATCTTTACTACTACAAAATTTTGTTTCGATTGCTGGAGCCGTTTAGGAGTTGATAGGGGGGGAGACACACTCAGCCAGACAGACAGACAGACAGAAGGACAGACAGACAGACAGACAGACAGACAGACACACATTTTCCCAGATCGATCACATAAGTCTACTTTTTCCTCATTTTTGCAAAATGGGAAAGTAGGCTAAAAATGACCTTTTCATGTACTGTACATACATTAGGACAGTGTGAACTATAGCTGCATATTTAGGAACAGTATTACATTAAAATTTCGTTTAACCTTCACTCTTTATACCGTCAGTTTCTGTTAACCGTCATTGCTGTAATAGCATGATAACACTGCAATAACAAAGTTCTTTAAGGTGCAGTGACGCGTTCGCTTTGTTTACTTACTCTATTTTAGTGGGAAGTGAGTGTACCTGCCCGCCAAACTATTAGCCATTCAGAGGCTGAAACAATGCTGTCCAAGTGAATAGAATGGTTTGAAAGTCAAGAAGATGCCAATGCAACGCAGACACTACTGCTCCGAAAAATACGAAATAATGCCGCGGTGATAGCTCGAGCATCAAAGAGGCAGAAGAAAATGACTATTTTCAAGCTACATGAACTATTTCACCTGTAAGTTTATACTACTGTACATTATCTTGCCACATTCGTAGCTACTGTACGGATGTTTTTATCATGTAATACATAGTTTTATTTGCTGTTACGATCGTGTTTAATTTCTTTTCGCTCCGAAATATATTACATTACTGTGAGAGTAATATCTGTCTATAATATAACTGATCGAGGCCATGTTTTGGAGGAATAATACAGTGTTTCTGTTATCCGTCTATCCACTCAACCGTCACGACCACGGTCCCGACGATGACGGTTGATCGAGTTTTTACTGTACTGTAAAATAATTTACATGCATATTATCTCATCCTCAACAAATTGAAGCAAATGCAGCAGTGTACCGTACTCCTAGTATAATGTCAAATAAGATGTTTAGGGTTCTCAACACCTTGGGCTTCCTTAGCCAGGGCCGTATTTCTAAATAGGTTAAGTAGGCTGCAGCCTAGAGCGACAAATTTTCAGGGGGCGGCAGTTTGGCAATTCAATCAAAAGCTAAGATTAAGTATTTCAGATGTTAATAATATTTTCCGTGCGAATTTAAGAATTGAAGTTACTTAAAAATAGGCTTTAGTCCTTACAGTTTTTCCTGCCTTAGAAGAGTTAAGAACTATCTGCGAAGTAGTATTTTTGAAATACGGTTAAACTCATTTTCATTACTTTGTATTGAGGCAAATACAATAAAATCACTTTCATATGAGGACATTATTAAGGAATTTGCCATTACGAGATCTCGTAAGAAAGCTATGTAAATTTGAACATCAAGATTACGTGGGGTGAGTTGTTTTAGAGAAGTTTGTATATTTTTCAACAAATAAACCAGTAATTAACTACATTTTTTTGTAATTTCATTTCACCGTGTAGGACAACTTAATTCAAATTGGACACAGTTCTACGCAAAAGATAGTCATTAGCATTAAAATATAAAAATATGTGTAAAATAGTGATCACTGATCTCCAAGAACAAATTAATTAATTAAGTTCGAAACCCATTTCATTTTTAATAAATCTTAAAGAAGTAAGTAAAAAACAACAACAAGTAGATAACTAATTTCATTATAACATTTATTATGTAAGACAATAAATTTGTAGTTTTTCTAAATTAAATGAACTTTATGTTTAAAAAAAACCTCTCGGCACGCCGGAAGGCGGAGGTAGATTTCACCGGGCAAACTAGGGGATTGGCTATAATAGGCAAAATATGCAGGTTTTCGTAGGAGGATCAGACCTCATTGATTGCAAGAAAGTATTTTACATTTGGAGGTTAAAAATCAACTTTTTTTTCGTTTTTGTATGCATATTTTTATCATTTTATTGTCTTATGGGGATGGTAACCTTCTTGTCATTCGGGGTTCATTTTTATACTTCTGATCACACTGTCCTTATGCAAGGTTTGGAACTGATGTGTAACTATCAGACAGTCTGTTACTTCTTCTCGCAAAATTTTATCTCCCGCAGAGATTTTTGTTGGTTCCTCAGTTTAGGGGCTGCGACAACGTGGTCATGTAACCCCGGGTGTGTAGAATCTGATAAACGGTGTTAATTTTGAGGACTGTTTTAGTCTGTAATTCAGGTAAGGTCTGCAGACGGTCAATTTTAAGTAGTAGTTCCTAATTTTGTACCATATCCTAACGTGAACGACACCTAGCTGTGAACTTGGCTACTAGATGCCACCGCAACCAGCAACTTGCAACGAACGTTGGAACTTCTCCTCCAAAGGAAAGCATGCTGAGGGTTTTTTAGCGCTCTTAGAAAATCCGACGACTTTGGCCGGCTTTGAACCAGCGACCTTGGGCATATAAGTTCAGCATGCTACCAGTTAGCCACTTCCCACAGTCAGATGGAAAAATGAATGTGATCTCGTGCAATGGCGTTGTCTTGGCAACCTCTGATAGCTCATCCCTCATCAATTTAGAAGCGTTGTCACGGTAACCTCTGATGGCACTTGGCATGTTCTTTAATTCCGAAATAATTTTTCTCATACTTTGGCGTAATGGTAGGTCAGATCAAAAATTCTTTCAGACAAAGTTTTAGGTAATTATTAGGGGAATATTTCCCATTATGTACGGGTTTGATATTATGCCTATTAAGAGAGATATGATTAATGTTTCCCGAAAAAAAACCACTTTTTTCCACCCCTTTGGTCAATGGTTGGTGCTATCAAAAAACCTATTTGACATTAATTTTTGGAACTTATCCGACAAATATTATGAACTTTGAATTGATTCGATATTTCACGTATTAAGAGAGTTATAGCGACATTTCACTTTTTCGAAAAAAAAGCACCCCCCCCATTCCCCCCCCTTTAACCGATTTTGCCCATTAACGAACTCGACCGATTTTTTAAGGGGTTACATATTATGTAAAACATTAAAGTGATTGGTGCAAAATTACGGCAGTTATCGTGTCCACAACAAACTGATATATATGCATATATACACACACATATATATAAACTTTTGAACTGACGGTGGTTTGGGGGATGTGAAACACGAAGATATGTCGAAATTTTCCGGAAGTCGAAACATGGCACCCATTGCAATAGTTAGCTTTCTGATGAAATCTACCTAAAATAGGCTACATAATTTAAAATACTACCATCAACGACACCTAGCTGTGAACTTGGCTACTAGATGCCACCGGAACCATCAACTCGCAACGAACGTTGGAACTTCCCCTCCGAAGGAAAGCATACTCAGGGTATTTTGGCGCTCTTAGTAAATCCGACGACTTCAGCCGGGTTTGAACCCGCGACCTTGGGCATAGAAGTTCAGCATGCTACCAGTTCCGATACCGAAGTCGCTTCCCACAGACATATGAAAACAGAATGTGATCTCGTGCAGTGGCGTTGTCATAGCAACTGCTGATGGCTCAACCCGTATCAATTAAAAGTAAAGTTGTCATGGCAACCACTCTTGGCACTTGGAATTTTCTTATAATTTAAATCATTTTGCTCACTCCGTGGCGTAATGGTGGGTCATATCGAAAATTCTTTCAGACAAAAGTTTTAGGTAATTATTGGAGGAATATTGTCCATTCTGTACGGTTTTGATATTGTGCCTATTAAGAGAGATATGATTAATGTTTCGCGAAAAACCCACTTCTTTCCACCCCTTTGGTCAATGGTTGGTGCTATCAAAAAACGTATTTGACATAAATTTTTGGCACTTATCCGACACATATTATGAACTTTGAATGGATTCGATATTTCACGTATTAGGAGAGTTATAGCGAAATTTCACTTTTTCGAAAAAAGCCCCCCATTTTCACCCCCTTCGACCGATTTTGCCCATTAACGAACTCGACCGAGATTTTATAGGGATACATGTTATGTAAAAAATTCAAAGTGATTGGTGCAAAATTACGGCAGTTATCGTGTCCACAAGAAACTGATATATATATATATATATATATATATATATATATATATATATATATATAGATATATACATAAATTATATATAAACTTTTGAACTGACGGTGGTTTTGGGGTCTGGGGGATGTGAAACGCGAAGATATGTCGAAATTTTCCGGAAGTCGAAACATGGTACCTGTTCGCTTTGCGAATGTTTTTTGTTGGCTATGTTTCCCTTACGGTGTGAAACACACGTTCAATTTTTCTGCCCCATTATTTTAATTTCGTGAATTGCAGTCTGAACGCGGTGTTCTGATTTGTTTAATATTGGTGTTTCAATTTAATTGCTTTTCTGTAATATTCATGTCTACTCACCTGTTTTCTGTAGTGTCTTTCTAGACGTACTATACCGTCACATTTTCTCACGAGCACTGAGCTCTCTCCAGCGGTGACGCTCGCATTGTGCATGGGGCTGTGCTGTGATTGGCTGCGCTCTCGCCACACCTTCATGCTAGAAGGTTCCGCGCGCTGACGTCACTACCGCTATATAGCCTGAGGTCTCCCGGCCTACAGTGCCTACTCTTGTCCACTACTCTGCAACTGATCACATCTGCTCACCAACATCCCTGCTGGGGTTACTGCCCTCTCGGGGTACCTCTGGCTGCCGGAGTCTCTTCTCCGCCGGCATATTCTCTCTGCTGGACTTGGCGGCCTGGCCGGGCAGTCTAAATTCATCAGCCTGCACTTCAACCAAAAATCTTCAACATGGATCTACTCTGCAAATCGTAATTCTGAGAACATCATTTCACCAGCCGCAGGAGGTATTACCAAGAGCCTCTCTATGCTGGTCGCTATCTTTAGGAGAACCTATCATCATCTACTCTAGTTCCGAACCCGGAACCCTGGAACATGCCAGACTGACCTCGCACCGCCAGAGCGGGCGCACTAAATTGCCGCCAGCTACTGAGGACCTCCGACTGCCGGCCTGATACTTCTTGTATCGTACCTTGGAAGAGGTGGTACCCTTTCACGTCCTTTATTCTGCCCGGATTCTTTCCGTCAGAAGAGTATTTCATTTTAATCCACTTTGGAATGAATTTAAATTATTATGCTTCTTTTTTAGTAATTTTATATTTAATACTTTAAAGTTAGTCACTGCTCTATTTATGTTTCCTGGAGAAACAAGTACCTTTTAATTGTTATTAATTTTTTATTGTCAGTTTTAAAGTAATTTCTTTGAAGCTATCATTCCTGGCGACATATTCGCTTTATATTAAATAAATATCATTTAAATCTAAATCTTAATTTTTTGGTCTTTTCCCGCTCTGTCCTTCATTATCACCTTTTGTGCCCGAAACTTCATTCTGTCTAAATCCCTTAGGATGTACCACATCCACTTGGTACACCCCTTTTCATGGTCCCTCAACCCCGGATCAAACCCAGAACCTTCATTCTGAGACCGCAAATTCAATTCAAAAAACTGGTGCAATCTAATATTTGTTCTATACATTTCAGTACATTGTGGCTAGCGCGGGAGATCTGCGGGAAGGCGGAAACAATCCCAGCATATTTGTACAACTGGTTTCTTTTCGGAGAGCAGGTCTGTCCGGTGCCACAAGCAGCTTTGGTGAGCGAGTTGTTCCAACTTTTCCAGCCATGCCACCAATACTTGATGATAAACTGTTAAACTCTCGGGCGGCCTACAAAGGTCAACTCACCCGTTTTCAAAAATATTTAGCTACTCTACCGAAAGAGGAACAAAACCTTGACATTATATCCCAGCGTTTAAAAGCTTTTGAACAGGCGTACGAGAAATATGATCTCGTGCAACTTGAAATTGAAATCAAAAGTCCAGAACATCAATCAGATAGGGAAGAAGTAGAGAGTAATTGCTTTGATACACATGCTCAGGCTGTGGCATTAGTTAGAACTTTGACCCTGGCGTTGAAGGTAGAAGAAACTCAAGGAAGAATTAGCGACCATGGGAACGGTATCAAACCATTGCTACCTAAAATTGAAATTCCGCACTTTTCAGGAAAGGAAGAGATGTGGCAATCATTCTTTGAATTATTCAGTTCATTAGTACATAATAATGCCACACTTCCGGAAATTCAGAAATTTCATTACTTAAAATCCATTTTGCAGGGGCCACCCCTTCAACTTATAAGAGAACTTCCCTTAACAGGAGAAAACTATAACATTGCTATCGAGCTTCTTAAAGGCCGTTATGGCAATGAAAAATTATGTTTACAAAGGCATATTCAAGCCTTATTTAACCTGCCCACCTTGCGAGCTGAAAGCTTGTCAACACTGCGAGCCTTGAGTGACGCGGTCCAACTACATGTCAGAGCATTGGCACGGTTGAACCAACCGGTCGAGCATTGGGATCTATTCTTGATTCACTTGGTTACTTCTAAATTTGATTCATCAACCTTAAAGGCATGGGAGAGGGAACTAACAAATGACACGTCATATACCTATGATTCATTGCTTACGTTTATGAATAATAGATGTCAGGTTTTGTCAGCTGTAGCCTGTCATATGTCAGGAAGTGCAGATAACAAATCTAATGTTGTGAAACCAGTCGGTGCAAAAATAAACAAATCTGCTGTCTTTACTGTTCAGCATAATTCAATGGATTGTATTCTCTGTAAAGCACCTCACAGGTTATATTCCTGCGTTGCCTTTAAAGCCCTTTCTACCGATGAAAGACGCAAATTAATAGCTCAAAAAAGATATTGCTACAACTGTTTGTCAACTAGGCATATGGTGCCTGATTGCTTATCTAAAAATACTTGCTCCCATTGCAAGGCTCAACATCATACCTTGCTTCATAGGTTTGAAAAGCCACGTCAGGCTCCTTCCCCTGGATGTTCTAAAGATGCATCCCCAGGAGCTAATGCGCAATCTTATACTCAGAGCTCTAGCTCAATTCGTAGTTCCCAGGTGCTACTATCAACCGTGTTAATAAAAGTTCAAGACTCTTCTGGTAGATGGCTTGAAGCACGTGCCCTATTGGATAATGCCGCCACCCATGACTTCATAAGTGAGCGTCTCATTAAGAAACTTGGTCTTTCCAAGCAACCTACATTAATTCAGGTTACCGGTATTAACAATAGCAATGTTAAATCTTTGCATTTTGTTCGTGTTCACATCAAAGATGCTGTGAATTGTAACACAACATTGCAGTTGAATTGCCTTGCCATTGATACTATTGGCAGTAACACCCCTAGTAATTCTTTTGAAGTTAGAACGTGGCAATTTCCTCATAACATTCAGTTGGCGGATCCAACATTTAATACGAGCGCTCCGGTAGACATACTTCTCAGTGCCCAAGTATTTTGGCAATGTCTCCTTAGCTCTAAGGTTAAAATATCACCAGGAGTGTTTGTTCATCATACCAAGCTAGGTTGGTTAGTAACGGGTCAAGTCCCTCGTAAGTCATTTCAAAATTTCTCTCAATGTCATTTTGTCAATACAAGTCTCGATTATAACTTAGAAAGATTTTGGAAAATCGAAACTATAGATTCAGTTTCACCTTCCTCGGTTGAAAATGAAATGTGTGAAAAACAGTTTCGCGAAACGACCAAACGCAATTCAGAGGGTAGATTTGTCGTAACAATGCCCCGAGTGGATAATCCACCTCTTTTATTTGAAACACACCCTAGGGCTCTTAGAGCACTTTATGCTGTGGAAAACAAATTTAAACGTGACCCTGTTGTTAAAACTCAATACTCCACGTTTATGGAGGAATATGAGGCACTTGATCACATGGAGGTTGTTACCAAGAAAGATGATGCTTCTTATACCCCATCTGAAGTCATTTACCTCAATCATCATCCAGTTTGGAAGAATGAGATTTTAAAGGAAAACATAAGAGTGGTCTTTAATGGCTCTGCATTGGATGCCAATGGTACTTCTCTGAATGACACATTATTATCAGGCCCTCCTATTCAATCTGACATTTCTTCTGTCTTGATGAATTTTCGCTTGTTCCCTATCGCAGTGATATCTGATATCAAGCAAATGTATAGGCAGATTTTGGTCGATCAACAACAGTGCGACCTTCAGAGAATTCTTTGGCGCGACGAGCCTACTAAACCTGTCAAGATTTTTCGGCTAAAAACCTTAACCTATGGACTAAAGCCCTCTGCTTTTTTAGCCATACGTACGTTGAAATTACTTGCTGAACAGGATGGCCCGTTGTATTCTCCTAAGGCTTCTGAAGTGTTAAAATCATCATTTTACGTTGACGATTTTCTTCATTCATTTGAGTCAGTATCTGAAGCACTACAGGTCTCTAAAGATTTGACAGCTTTGCTTTTGGGAGGCGGATTTTCCTTGTGCAAGTGGAACTCTAATTCGGAAGAATTTCTTTCTAAATTTCCATTAACTTCAGTCTATAACGACTCAGTAGAGCTTCTTCAAGAAAGTAATTCTATCAAAACCTTAGGCATCTATTGGAGTCCTCAAAAGGATTTTTTCTTTTTCAAAATTAATCTCAGTGACATCAAACCGCAAACTAAGCGGCAAATTTTGTCTGAGATTGCAAAGATATTTGATCCTCTCCAATTTTTGGCGCCAATTATTGTCACAGCAAAGCTTTTCATGCAGGACCTTTGGTCCTTGAAAACTGGTTGGGATGAACCAGTTCCTTCAGAGTTGCAAAAAAATTGGATTTCTTATAGAAATAGTTTGGAAGATCTCTCCAATGTCATTATCCCGCGAGTGATTATTCCCTTTCCCTCTTGTGGAGGATATGAACTTCACATCTTTGCCGATAGCTCATTGAAAGCTTATGGGTGTTGTGCATATATTGTTTGCCGCAATTTTGCCCAGTCATATTTCTTTTCCAATTTAATTTGCGCTAAGTCAAAGGTAGCCCCTCTTAAATCCTTATCCTTGCCACGACTGGAACTTTGTGCTGCTCTTCTGGCGGTTGAATTATCGGTCAAAATCCGCCAATCTTTGAAAATCCGATTTAGCAAAACTTACTTTTGGAGTGACTCAGCCATCACGTTGGCATGGATTGCCAAACCTTCCTCGCATTGGCAGGTGTTTGTAGCTAATAGAGTGTCCAAAATTCAACAATTGTCTAACTTTGAACAATGGCATCATGTATCTGGCAAGGAGAATCCTGCAGATGTCATTTCTCGGGGATGTTCCCCTCTTATGTTGGCTAACCTGACATTATACTGGCACGGTCCCCCTTGGCTTCTGCAAGAACCTTCCGCTTGGCCAAATTTTCCTCTTCCGGAGTTATCAGACTTGCCGGATGCTAGTAAGATTACTGGATCTTCTCTTCTCGTTTCTGACTCTCCCCTTCTCTTGCAGCGATATTCCTCTTTCCATAAATTGGTGAGGGTTATGGCTTATCTCCTTCGATGGAAATATTTTGTGGTAGAACAACCCCTTTTTCCTAAGCCATATTTAACCCTTTCTGAATTAGGTTTAGCCACTACAAAAATCTTATGGCTTACTCAACAAGAAATATTCTCTGAAGAATGTCAGGTGTTGTCCCAAGGTCAATCCCTTAAGAAATCGAGTAGGCTTTCATCACTCGCCCCTTTTTTGGACACTGATGGTTTACTAAGAGTTGGAGGACGTTTATCTTTGGCTGATCTTTCCGAGGATAAAAAACACCCAATTATTCTTCCTTCAAAGCATCATGTCACTTCTCTAATCATTCGTCAGTATCATTACCAGCATCTTCATGCTGGAACTCGTACATTACTTTCTGTCATTCGTGAAAGGTATTGGCCCATAAACGGAGTCCATGAAGTTACCTCTGTTATCCGGAAGTGTATTCCATGTTTTAAATCCAACCCTAAAATTACCACTCAGCTCATGGGTGATCTTCCCAACTTTAGATCTGCGCCTGCTAGACCTTTTGCCTTTACGGGAGTGGATTATTCCGGGCCTTTTGTTTACAGAAAAAATTCTCCTGAGGCCAAAAAATGTATTTTTGGAAAACTCTATATTTCGCTGTTTGTATGTATGGTCACCGGAGCAGTTCACTTAGAACTAGTTACCAACGCCTCTACTGCTTATTTTTTGGCAGCTTTTGCCAGATTTTCTGCTCGCCGAGGGCTTCCTTCAGAAGTATTTTCCGACAATGCTAAAAATTTTATCGGAGCTTCTGAGCAAATTAAGAGAGCTCTTACTCAAAATGCAGCGCTGGAAAGGATTACTGATTATGCTCACCAGAGAAATTTCAAGTGGCACTTCATCCCCCCTTATGCACCCCATCAAGGTGGACGGTGGGAGTCTTGTGTGAAACTCACCAAGAAGCACCTTAGACGTGTTTGTGGCCACACCCCCCTTTCTCATGAAGAGTTTAATTCTTTAATTATTTTTATTGAGGGCATAATTAATTCTCGCCCTTTATCACCCTTATCTAATGACCCTTCAGATCTTCTACCATTAACGCCGGGCCATTTTCTTATCGGTGGTCCATTGACTGCCTCCCCACCTTTGTTATATTCTAATTCTCAATCTTCTTTAGCCATTTCTTGGCGCAAAATTGAAAGTTTGCGCAACAATTTTTGGCGTCGCTGGAGGTTGGAATACCTCGGTTTGCTTCAGCAGCGTGGCAAATGGCTTTTTTCCTTCTCTAACCTTCAGGTGGGGGACTTGGTGCTTTTGAAAGACCCTAGTCCTCCTCTTGTTTGGAATTTGGGTAGGGTTGTTGAGTGCTTTCCTGGCAGAGATGGTAGGGTTCGCGTGGTAAAACTGCAGACTTCTGCTGGTCATTTTCTTAGGCCAATCACCATGATTGCTCCTTTACCACGCGAGGCCTAACTTCTGCGCTTTCTTACTGCAATTTTTTCTCGCCCCTCCCAGCATGTTCGCTTTGCGAATGTTTTTTGTTGGCTATGTTTCCCTTACGGTGTGAAACACACGTTCAATTTTTCTGCCCCATTATTTTAATTTCGTGAATTGCAGTCTGAACGCGGTGTTCTGATTTGTTTAATATTGGTGTTTCAATTTAATTGCTTTTCTGTAATATTCATGTCTACTCACCTGTTTTCTGTAGTGTCTTTCTAGACGTACTATACCGTCACATTTTCTCACGAGCACTGAGCTCTCTCCAGCGGTGACGCTCGCATTGTGCATGGGGCTGTGCTGTGATTGGCTGCGCTCTCGCCACACCTTCATGCTAGAAGGTTCCGCGCGCTGACGTCACTACCGCTATATAGCCTGAGGTCTCCCGGCCTACAGTGCCTACTCTTGTCCACTACTCTGCAACTGATCACATCTGCTCACCAACATCCCTGCTGGGGTTACTGCCCTCTCGGGGTACCTCTGGCTGCCGGAGTCTCTTCTCCGCCGGCATATTCTCTCTGCTGGACTTGGCGGCCTGGCCGGGCAGTCTAAATTCATCAGCCTGCACTTCAACCAAAAATCTTCAACATGGATCTACTCTGCAAATCGTAATTCTGAGAACATCATTTCACCAGCCGCAGGAGGTATTACCAAGAGCCTCTCTATGCTGGTCGCTATCTTTAGGAGAACCTATCATCATCTACTCTAGTTCCGAACCCGGAACCCTGGAACATGCCAGACTGACCTCGCACCGCCAGAGCGGGCGCACTAAATTGCCGCCAGCTACTGAGGACCTCCGACTGCCGGCCTGATACTTCTTGTATCGTACCTTGGAAGAGGTGGTACCCTTTCACGTCCTTTATTCTGCCCGGATTCTTTCCGTCAGAAGAGTATTTCATTTTAATCCACTTTGGAATGAATTTAAATTATTATGCTTCTTTTTTAGTAATTTTATATTTAATACTTTAAAGTTAGTCACTGCTCTATTTATGTTTCCTGGAGAAACAAGTACCTTTTAATTGTTATTAATTTTTTATTGTCAGTTTTTAAAGTAATTTCTTTGAAGCTATCATTCCTGGCGACATATTCGCTTTATATTAAATAAATATCATTTAAATCTAAATCTTAATTTTTTGGTCTTTTCCCGCTCTGTCCTTCATTATCACCTTTTGTGCCCGAAACTTCATTCTGTCTAAATCCCTTAGGATGTACCACATCCACTTGGTACACCCCTTTCCAGTACCCATTGCAATAGTTAGCTTTCTAATGAAATCTACCTAAAAGATGAAAACGCCAATGAACTCTATCCTTTTGTTGTATAAAACAAATGTATTAAGCAATTATGAACTATAGAGAGGGCGGCAAATGGACTTCAGCCTATAAGCGCCATACTCTTCAATCCGGCCCTGTTCTTAGCCCCTACAGTATTTCGCATAAGAATTAAGGAAATAAGAATTAACCTTTAATGATCCCTAATATGCTACAGCGGAATCCATGGTCATTAGAACTCATGTGAATTACAACATTAGCCTATTCATTAACTTTTGTCAGTAAGCACTAAAATGGATAATATAATAACATATAGGCTAAATTGGAAAGGAAACTTTTAAACGAACGCGTTTGATTATGTTATTACTATGTTATCAACTAAATTCATATACTAACCTTTGGTTCCATTACAAATTAGCATAGTCATAGAGCAGGATAATTACCATTTACAATATAACTTGATTAACAAAGACAACTATTAACAAGATGTTCAGTAAAGAACATATAGCCTACTTTCTCCTAAATGCATGGGTATTGTTATAACTCTTAGTCCTTTTCAAGGAGTATAATTGAATGTTGGTTGTAGTAGCTTGTTGAAATACAACGTGCTATAGGGATATTAAACATGAATATGAGGTGCCCTCTGCTAGTGCTACCTCTGTAAAAAATTTCATTCAATTCAGTTTCACCGTGTTTGAATTGATATGGGGAATAGATTTGCACACATTCATGGCCGCTATTTGCAAACTATTGGGCTGATGACCTTGTAGTCAGTCATAAGATGCTTTCCACAAAAACGCATATTGTTGCAAAATCTGGTAGAGATCAAATTATTAGGATGGCCGTAATTTGATTTGAGCTTTTAACATTTGGGTGGCCGTCATTCCGTTTCCGTAAAGACGGCGGCGATATAAAACATGACACTGAGGTGCCCTTTGCTAGTGCTACCTCTGTACCAAATTTCGTTCAATTCGGTTTCACCGTGTTTGAATTGATAGGGGGAATCGATTTGCACACATACTTGGCGACCATCTGCAAACTATTGGGCTGATGATCTGGCAGTTTGGTCAGAATATGCTTCCCACATAAAGATATGTTTTTTGCAAAATTTGGTAGAGATCAGATTATTAGGATGGTCGTAATTTGATTTAATTTTGAACATTTGTGTGGCCGCCATTACGTTTCTGTCAAGATGGTGGTGATATAAAACATGACACTGAGGTGCCCTTTGCTAGTGCTACCTCTGTACCAAATTTCATTCAATTCGGTTTCACCGTGTTCGAATTAATAGGGGGAATCGATTTTGACACAAAGATGGCCGCCATCCGCAAACTATTAGGCTAATGACCTATTAGATTGGTCAAAGGATGCTCCCTCCATAAAGGTTGCAAAATTTGGTAGAGATCGGCTGATTATGTTAGTCGTAATTTGGTTTAAGCTTTGAACATTTGTGTGGCCGCCATTACGTTTCTGTCAAGATGGCGGCGATATAAAACATGATACTGAGGTGTCCTTTGCTAGTGCTACCTTTGCACCAAATTTCGTTCAATTCGCGTTCACCGTGTTCGAATTGATACGGGGGGGGGGGGGGGGGGACAGACATTCAGAGTACACACACTCACACACACACACACACACACACACACACACAGACAGACACACTTTTTTCGCCCTGTGTTGATCTCATAAGTCTACTTTCATTTTTTGCAAAAATCGAAAGTATGCTATTATTACACAACAATTTCTGTGTTGGCTGATTTATAGTACGTAAGACGGTCGGTAGATGTCTATACTGCGAACAATAAAACCATGCAGCATATATACATTAATGTTATTAAAATATGAACGTCAACACAGCAGCAGTGGAATACACCTCAATGGAAAGTATAATATTACAATATTGTAGGAGGCATTACATGCAATATATTGCGGGTAATAGGCTACCTATTATCACAATGTTAAAATAACTTCTCCCTTGAAGGCAACTGCATCAAGATTATAAAATGAGAATCAAATGAAAGAAACTTAGAGTATAATCAAAGTCATTTCCATTTGACTGAATCGTTCTCCTGGAATTAGGGGACTCGCCAGGAAGCCCAAATTTCTAAATACCCGCTATTAGTCCGGTGGCTTAACGCCATTTATTCAACCAATTGTGCAAATCGCGGTAAAAGCGATTTTATTTTTAGCCAACTTTTCACATTTTGCAAAAATGAGGAAAAAGTAGACTTAAGAGATCGGGCAAATGTGTGTCTGTCCGTCTGTCTGGCTGTGTGTGTGTCTCCCCCTATCAACTCCTAAACGGATGCAACAATCAAAACAAAATTTGGTAGGAGTAAAGATCTATACCTGAATATCTCACGGCCATATTTGAAAATGATATCAGTGTTACCAACTGCTGAAAAATCGCAATTTAAATTTGAGCTCCATGTTGGATATTGTGGAAGGTATGAATGGAAGCTATTTCGAAATTCGCACACGTATAGATAATAATATTGCAGCTTAATTTCCAGGAGGCCATACATGGCAGTGTTGCCAAAATGATTATAAGCCTGCTGATAGGTCCAAATTTTAAATGCATATAACTTCTACACTATCAATTGGACTTCAACCAAATTTTGTATTCTGTACCTTAAGAGATGGAACTAAGAATATATTCAGTCACCGGGACTGCCAACTGTAGTTCTCTATTAGGCTACATCATGCCAGGTATTCAGTATTTCGAACTAGTGAAATTAGAAATTTCGATATTACCAACTATATTTCGTCATTACTCAAGATAGATCCATATAGATTAATCATTGGCATGAATCTTAAATTTTTAGAAGAGTACGTACGCTCTTTAGTTCGTCTCGGAACTTCTTGTTTAGTTACGTTAAGGGGTCCATAAGGAACGTTTTCCGCCACGGAGGCATTCTGTACACCCACTGGTTAATTTTTTACAGCCCCCCCCCCCTCCCCAAACATGTGATGGGGTTGCATACCCTTATATTATGGGTAAAAAATTTCTAATTATTTCTTTATGGCAAAATTAATAAAATTAGCATCATTCCCTATTTTTTTAAGGGCAAGGAATTAATTTTTGGGGTCATTTTTCTCGTCGGGGGCAATGCTACAGGGGAAGGGGGTCAAAACACGAAAACTTGGTAGATGCATATCATTTTCAAGGTATTTTGCGGCGTAGAAATCATTTCTGGGTTAGTTTTTGTTCTAGGAGGTTAGGGGAGGCGGCAGTGAATCGTGGGGGCGGAACTACGGGGGCGGTACACACAATTATAGCAAACTGGTGCTTATAACAATTCATTTCCAAGGTTTACGGGGGTGTAAAATTCATTTCTGGGGTAGTTTTTGTTCTAGGGGGTAGGGTTGGGGGCTGTCAATATTGGGGGTGGTGCTACAGGGGGCGGGGGACAAAAACCGTAAAACTTGGTTGATGCATATCATTTTCAAGGTATTTTGCTGCGTAGAAATCATTTCTGGGTTAGTTTTTGTTCTAGGAGGTTAGGGGAGGCGGCAGTGAATCGTGGGGGCGGAACTACGGGGGCGGTGCACACAATTATAGCAAACTGGTGCTTATAACGATTCATTTCTAAGGTTTACGGGGGGTGTAAAATTCATTTCTGGGGTAGTTTTTGTTCTAGGGTGTAGGGTTGGGGGCTGTCAATATTGGGGGTGGTGCTACAGGGGGCGGGGGTCAAAAACCGTAAAACTTGGTTGATGCATATCATTTTCAAGTTATTTTGGGACGCAGAATTCATTTCTGGGTTCGGTTTTGTTACAGGAGGTATGGGGTGGGGCCAGTGAATCCCCCGGGGCGGAACTACGGGGGCGGTGCAGACAATGACAGCAAACATCTGCTTATAACGACTCATTTCCAAAGTTTTTAGGGGTGTGGATTTCATTTCCGAGGACATTTTGCATTCAGGTGATCAGGAGCGGTGGCTTAAAGAATGATGTTGCAAAAATATTAGGCTTGACAGTAGTGTTGTTAAGTATTATTTATTCTTTGGATAACTTGTTTAATCAAAATACCATACAGTAAATTCAAAATTTCTGACGATAACGTATTCTCGAAAATAGTATGCACACAAATCGAAGTTACTGGTAAAGGATCACGACGTACTTCTCCAGTGCTGGTACAATTTTCTGCACTTCTGCTGAAGTGAGGGGTTGAGACGTGGATTTGAAAACATTGTCGGCTTCTGAGAAAAGCTTTCCAGGCTGCCCAGGAAGATAGCTTTCCCTTACTCCTGAAGGACGACGTCGTATCGCAACCTGTGAAAGCGAGAAACTCCAGCAGCCCAGCAAACTTCTCCGGTCCTATGTGTTGTGCAATAGCACGGATGTCCAGCAATCGTGCCTAATCCAACGCACAGCTGTTCATATCCATGGAGATCATCCAGCAAGGCAGTAGCCAACACGACGACGTCGGTGTTTACTGTCCTGATCAAGATTCTACTGCATCCTTATCTTGTGCCGTCTGCGGCATGTAGAAGCATTCCGATGTCAGCTTCTTCGTGATTTCAAGGCATCAATCCTGACGAATCGCTTTGGACATTACAAACAACTCTTTCTTAAAGCGTTATGACAACTTTTCGGGAAAATGCTGTCATGCTGATGTAATTAGCAAGATACGCGAACAACTCTTGTTTATTCGCATCGCATCTTAAAACATCCGACTTTTTTTTCGGAACTTGTTTTGTTGGCAGTAGGGGAGTAGTGACAGTTCTATCGCACTCGACCCCTGGCGTCGCGGGGCGTCCATGTTAAATTAGTAGATTTCCCGCGAGCCCATGGTCCAATTTTGACATGCGACATATCGTTGGACTCGGGCTCACGCCCTCTTATTAATAGACCACTCGTTATATTTTTCAAAAAAATTTTGAAAAATGTTGTTTTTGAAAATAGGCAATACTTTAAAAACCAAACATGATAGAACGTTGTGCCGTGCTTGAAACGAATGGTATTTATGTCCTTTATATTTTATAATAAAACGTTTTTATTTTTGATGTTTTTTGAAAACAGTTCAATTTTGAAATTTTTATATTTTGAAAAATAAGAGTTTACAAAACAATTTGTTTGACATAAATGAATGGCCCTGACCCCCTCTACTCCCAAAATAAATTTCAAGTCTCTAGGACTAAAACTGTAGTAGTGTGGTAAGGGGCGTTCTGCTCACCAGCCTACTTTCCTACGAACTTTGTCGATATCTCCCGAACGCCTGGTCGCATTTTAACGAACGAGGTATTGTTGGCGTTGGGAGGACGTCCTCTTGGCTATGAATGCATGTTGGTATTAAAAAAAAATTGAAAATTCTTGTTTTTTGCATTGGTGCTATTTTGGAAACGGTGAATTTTGGAAAAAGGTTTGTTTGACGTTAATGAAAGGTGGGTATGCCCTCTAGGCGGGCAGCAAGTCTCAAGGGTAGCCTACCTTCTCGCAAACATTGGTGATCATAGGCGAACGAATGGTCGGAATTACAAATGAGGTGTCGCTGGACTCGAACTGACGTCCTCTTTCCTATAGACTACTCGTTATATTTTTCAAAAAATTTCTGTTTTTTTAGTAGGTGATAGTTTGAAAACCAAACATGATAGAATGTAGTGCCATAGTTCAAACCAATGGTCTCTAAGACCTTTATTTTTTATAATAATACTTTTGTTTATTTTTGAGACTTTTTGAAAACACTGAAATTTTGAATTTTTACTATCTTGGAAAATAACACGTTGAAAAATAAGTTTGTTTGACATAAATGAAAGGCCTCTACCCCCTCTACCATGAAAATAAATGTCAAGTCTCTAGAACAAAAAGCTATGCATTTTTTTTATTTTTTTATTTATTTTTAAATAAAAGCGTGTTTGTAGACAGATAGCCGTTAGCGCTTGACGTATGTTACAACGAGGCTATGAGTGAGCATGGTGAATACTGGAAATGGCTATTTCGACGGGGGTGACGTATGGCAAAACGAGGGGTTGCTTTTCGATATTTTTTTCCTATGACGAATGAATGAAGGCGAATATTTTGAAATGTGACAATCATGCTAAGATTTTTTTACCCCTGAAGGGGATCTTTAGCGTTTTAGTTAACAGTGATGAGCGAGATTGCTCTCTGACACAACAGACGGTTGTAGGATATGACCAAGTGATTCTTAGACGTTGGCGATCTCGGTGACCGTGCCCGGAAGAAATGAATTGCTATTTTGGTGGGATGGCGGGGCAGCTTATGACGGTTGGTTTTGTGATATTTCCTATGACGGATAGAGGTGAATATTTGAAATGTGTTAAGTGTGCTAGGAATTTTTTACCCCTGAAGGGGATCTTTAACATGCTAGTAAACGGTAATAAGCGAGACTGCTGTCTGGCACAGTAAATGGTTTTAAAATATGGAAACCTATAATATTTACTTGACCAAGTCATGTGCATGTATGCAAAGAGCCAAAACGGTAAGGTCATTGGCCTGAAATGTTATAAAATAAATATTAAACTGGGTAAAGTCATGTGTTTTAGGGTGAAAGTATGTGGTTAATATGATCATGTATTGAGGATGGCCGCTTGCTAGTAATTATTATTATTACAGTAAAATGTTTAAGAAAAATAATAATAAGAAGATGACACACATGTTTTCAATGCTAACACACACACACAGTCCTGCTCACTGGTGACTGAATATTGTACCTAGCCAGAGGACTCGTGAGAGAGACTGCTGATAAGACAAAAAAATGTCTACGTCAGCAGGAAGTGTGATATCAGCTTACTTGCCTCGTGGTGGCTAGCAGGTGTGCTGTTTAAGCAGAGACCGCCATTTTGGTTCTGAGACAGTAGGAATACCGATGTATAAGAGGCAGCCATTTTGGTTCCTTATTAAAAACATGAAACTAGTATAAGGTACATGAATCTTATTCAGATTGAGGAATGTGAAGAGGCGTGGGGACACGTGTGAAAGAGACAACATTTCAAGGCCAAAACGCTGAGAATATGCAACTCTCTCTGTTGCTAGGCTAACTGATAACGATTGCGTTAGTCATGCACTTGCCATTTAGCACACGGACGTATACAGTAGAGCTCTGAACTGAACTTTGGAAAAAAATCCTTTTATTTTTTTGGTAAGTACCTATGAATGATTATTTTAATAATGTCATGCTAATGAACCTTAAATTTGTAGCTATTGATTATGTAATTAATGATTTTTATTTATTTATTTGTTTGCAGATAACCGGTATACCTTACATGTCAGAGATACGAGAAACCATTGCGCTTATGGGCCCACTAGAAGGAAACAGTAACAAGCCACTGCAAGTGAAGGTGAGATTATTTTTTTAAACTAACTTGTTTCTCTATTTAGTTTGATATTATTTTATTTTATGAAATGCATGTATTAACCTGAATTTAGGTATTTATAGCGGTTTATTTTATTAATTTTTAGAAACGTGGAAAGAAAAGCCTTACCACCGTAGCAGTTGCTGATAACCCAAGACGCAGTAGAGTGCAACCATTGTTTCCAGGCAGTGAACTATTGAAGACTCAGGTAAGTCTAACTTAAAAATGCTATGGCATTTTACCACTAATGAAAAACCAGAGACAAAAAAAATATTCATTACCTGTACATGACTGGTACAATGATTGATTGCTTTCAAGAATAATGGCCATGTATTGACAAACGGTACAAGTCTATATTGGTTGTTGACTGAGGAAAGTACAAGGCCATATTGGAATTTCTAAAAACAAAAACAAATTTAATTTAATTTATGGGTGGTTCCCTATGGACTCAACAAATATCTACAGGTTTGAACAAGATAATCTGAACAAACTTACGTACGTCAGTGCTACCAACATGATTTTAAGCCTGCTGAGAAGTCCAACTTTAAATACATGTAACTTCCATACTATCATTTTAGGTAGATTTCATTAGAAAGCTAACTATTGCAATGGGTACCATGTTTCGACTTCCGGAAAATTTTGACATATCTTCGCGTTTCACATCCCCCAGACCCCAAAACCACCGTCAGTTCAAAAGTTTATATATAATTTATGTATATATGTATATATATATATCAGTTTCTTGTGGACACGATAACTGCCGTAATTGTGCACCAATCACTTTGAATTTTTTACATAACATGTATCCCTATAACATCTCGGTCGAGTTCGGTAATGGGCAAAATCGGTCGAAGGGGGTGAAAATGGGGGGCTTTTTTCGAAAAAGTGAAATTTCGCTATAACTCTCTTAATACGTGAAATATCGAATCCATTCAAAGTTCATAATATGTGTCGTATAAGTGCCAAAAGTTATGTCAAATAAGTTTTTTGATAGTACCAACCATTGACCAAAGGGGTGAAAAAAAGTGGGTTTTTCGGGAAACATTAATCATATCTCTCTTAATAGGCACAATATCAAAACCGTACAAAATGGACAATATTCCTCCAATAATAACCTAAAACTTTTGTCTGAAAGAATTTTCGATATGACCCACCATTACGCCACGGAGTGAGCAAAATGATTTAAATTATAAGAAAATTCCAAGTGCCAAGAGTGGTTGCCATGACAACTTTACTTTTAATTGATACGGGTTGAGCCATCAGCAGTTGCTATGACAACGCCACTGCACGAGATCACATTCTGTTTTCATATGTCTGTGGGAAGCGACTTCGGTATCGGAACTGGTAGCATGCTGAACTTCTATGCCCAAGGTCGCGGGTTCAAACCCGGCTGAAGTCGTCGGATTTACTAAGAGCGCCAAAATACCCTGAGTATGCTTTCCTTCGGAGGGGAAGTTCCAACGTTCGTTGCGAGTTGATGGTTCCGGTGGCATCTAGTAGCCAAGTTCACAGCTAGGTGTCGTTGATGGTAGTATTTTAAATTATGTAGCCTATTTTAGGTAGATTTCATCAGAAAGCTAACTATTGCAATGGGTGCCATGTTTCGACTTCCGGAAAATTTCGACATATCTTCGTGTTTCACATCCCCCAAACCACCGTCAGTTCAAAAGTTTATATATATGTGTGTGTATATATATGCATATATATCAGTTTGTTGTGGACACGATAACTGCCGTAATTTTGCAGCAATCACTTTAATGTTTTACATAATATGTAACCCCTTAAAAAATCGGTCGAGTTCGTTAATGGGCAAATTCGGTTAAAGGGGGTGAAAATGGGGGGGGGGGCTTTTTTTTCGAAAAAGTGAAATGTCGCTATAACTCTCTTAATACGTGAAATATCGAATCAATTCAAAGTTCATAATATTTGTCGGATAAGTGCCAAAAATTTATGTCAAATAGGTTTTTTGATAGCGCCAACCATTGACCAAAGGGGTGGAAAAAAAGTGTTTTTTTCGGGAAACATTAATCATATCTCTCTTAATAGGCACAATATCAAACCCGTACATAATGGAAAATATTCCCCTAATAATTACCTAAAACTTTGTCTGAAAGAATTTTTGATCTGACCTACCATTACGCCAAAGTATGAGAAAAATTATTTCGGAATTAAAGAACATGCCAAGTGCCATCAGAGGTTACCGTGACAACGCTTCTAAATTGATGAGGGATGAGCTATCAGAGGTTGCCAAGACAACGCCATTGCACGAGATCACATTCATTTTTCCATCTGACTGTGGGAAGTGGCTAACTGGTAGCATGCTGAACTTATATGCCCAAGGTCGCTGGTTCAAAGCTGGCCAAAGTCGTCGGATTTACTAAGAGCGCTAAAAAACCCTCAGCATTCTTTCCTTTGGAGGAGAAGTTCCAACGTTCGTTTCAAGTTGCTGGTTGCGGTGGCATCTAGTAGCCAAGTTCACAGCTAGGTGTCGTTCACGTTAGGATAAGGTTCAAAATTAGGATCTACTACTTAAAATTGACCGTCTGCAGACCTTACCTGAATTACACACTAAAACAGTCCTCAAAATTAACACCGTTTATCAGATTCTACACACCCGGGGTTACATGACCACGTTGTCGCAGCCCGTAAACTGAGGAACCAACAAAAATCTCTGCGGGAGATAAAATTTTGCGAGAAGAAGTAACAGACTGTCAGATAGTTACACATCAGTTCCAAACCTTGCATAAGGACAGTGTGATCAGAAGTATAAAAATGAACCCCGAATGACAAGAAGGTTACCATCCCCATAGACAATAAAATGATAAAAATATGCATACAAAAACGAAAAAAAGTTGATTTTTAACCTCCAAATGTAAAATACTTTCTTGCAATCAATGATGTCTGATCCTCCTACGAAAACCTGCATATTTTGCCTATTATAGCCAATCCCCTAGTTTGCCCGGTGAAATCTACCTCCGCCTTCCGGCGTGCCGAGAGGATTTTTTGATTATATATTGGTTAAAGGGGGATGTAAATGACTAAAGCTTTATAAAGAGAAAATAAGTGCATGGGTTACTGTTAGTGCCAACATACAGTTTATTAGCCTACTTTTCACATTTGCAAAAATGAGGGAAAAGTAGACTTATGAGATCGAGCAAATGTGTGTCTGTCTGTCTGTCTGTCCTTCTGTCTGTTTGTCTGTCTGGCTGTGTGTGTGTCCCCCCCCCCTATCAACTCCTAAACGGCTGGAGCAATCGAAACAAAATTTGGTAGGAGTATAGACCTATACCTGAATATCTCAAGGCCATATTTGAAAATAATGTCAGTGCTACCAACTGCTAAAAAATCGCAATTGAAATTTGAGCTCCATGTTGGATATCTTGGAAGATATGAATGGGAGCTATTTCAAAATTGACACACGTATAGATAATAATATTGCAGTTTAATTTCCAGGAGGCCATACATGGCAGTGTTGCCAAAATGATTATAAGCCTGCTGATAGGTCCAATTTTTAAATGCATATAACTTCTACACTATCAATTGGAATTCAACCAAATTTCGTATGTTGTATGTGTACATAACCAGATATGACTGAGCGTATTCTTAAGACCCACCAGGGCTGCCAACTGTTAATAAATGCTCTTATTTCTTTTATCCAAATATCAATATATCAGAAAATATACAAGCCGACAGCTTTAAACTATGCACACGTATAGTACCTGACATTCTATATTAATTTGGAGTAACTTACGTACGTCAGTGCTACCAACATGATTTTAAGCCTGCTGAGAGGTCCAACTTTAAATACATGTAACTTCCATACTATCATTTGGATTCCAACCAAATTTCGTATGTGCTATGTGCACCATAACAGATATGACTATGCGGATTCTTAAGATCTACCAGGGCTGCCAACTGTAAATATGTGCTGTCTCTATTTTTGTTACCCTAATATCAATATATCAGAAAGTATGCAAGCCAATATCACTAAACTTTGAACACGCATAGTACCTGGCATTTAGTGAGGAGATTTTAAAAGGTCACACAGCTGCCATCTTGTGGTTATGGAAACAATTGAAATAAATTAGATGCCAGGGGATTAACATTCGTATAAGGATTCACTCTTCGAAGTTTCACTGCACTCGGATGGTTAAATTGCGAGAAACGTCCATGTGAATATTTATACTTCGCGTCGCCGCCATGTTGGATTTGTGATCACCCGGTTGAAAGTCACATAGGTGAATTTAAGTTCATAGCCCCTATGAACATAAAATAAATTCAATTTGATTGCTATAATAGATTCGTAGATATCCAGAGCCGTCTAAATATTTCGGATGGTCGCCATGTTGGATTGTTAAATGTATAGGCCATAGAGGCATGTACCATTAAAGGAAAATTATTGCGTAGGTTCATTATTCCAACTTTCACTTTGATCGCATGCTTACGACACAAGAAATAAAAACTTAATTTTAAAATTCGCACAGCTGCCATCTTGAGGTTATGTAAACAATTGAACTAAATTAGATACCAGTGCATTACAATGTGTATAAACATATCCTGTACCCGACTTCATTGCGTTTAGAACATTAAATCGCGAGAAAGGTCTATTTAAAATTTTCAAATTCGCTTGGCCGCCATGTTCGTTTTGTTGTTAACCGGTTTTTGAAAGTCTCACAGATGAACTTCCAGTAGTGTCCTTTATTTCCGTACAAAATTTCAGGGTGATACCGCTAATAGTTTCAGAGATATAGAATGCCGGTGCAATATTTCGCACATCCGCCATCTTGTGGTTATGTAAACAATTGAACGAAGTTAGATGCCGGTGCATTACAATGTGTATGAACATATACTGTACCAAGTTTTATTGCGTTTGGTTTGTTAAATCGCGAGAAACGTCTATTTAAAAGCCGCAAATTTGCGTGGCCGCCATGTTGGTTTTTTAGTTACCAGTTTTTCAAATGTCACATAGGTGAACTTCTAGTAATTCCCTTTATCACTCTAAAAAAAATCCAGGGTGATACAGGGAATAGTTTCGGAGATATTGAATGCTGGTGAAATATTTCGCACAGCCGCCATGTTAGATTGGTGAGACGTAACAAAATTTGAAGGGCACGGTCGGCGTCGTCCGAAACAGTGCTATGATCTTACCGAGTTTCATTGAAATCGCTCTAGTCGTTTAGAATTTATTAGGGGGACACACTCACACACACCTCACACACACACACGCACACACACACACACACACACACACACACACACACACGGACAAAAGGTGATCTCATAAGCCTATTTTTTCAAAATTGAAAATAGGCTAAAAAATGTGTATAGAATAATAATGTTTTAGTTTTTAGTATTGTCTTAAATAATATTATCATGAAACCAAAAAGAATGTATATAAAGTTTGTAAATAAATGCAAAATGATGTTACAATGTTGTTTTATTTTATACAAAGGTAGAATATTTAACCTTGCAGAGTATACATGATTATGACAATAGATGCACACTTAATACAACTCTTTCTCTCTTTACAATAGTCTGTTATAGTTTTTAAACACAAGGCTTGTTGTAGATCTTTTTATAGCAATGCCCATTCACTGTTGTTTTCAAAAGCTGGGGAAGCCGCAATGGTTTTATAGGCATAAAAACCTTATTGTTATTACTATTTAGTCATTTTGATCCTCTTGCAATACTGCGGTACCTTTTTGCATATCAAGAGCAGATGACCTAGTTGTTCCACTCCTTAAAACGACGACAACAACAACACTACCTCTTGCATAGTTTGTGATGTTGATGGCTCTTGCGATGTGGAAGACGGATTAAACATAACTTTTAGAACAGGGGATAAACGTTGCTCATTAAACAATCCACTATTTTGAGTAGCAATATGGTTTTCTTGATTTTTTGTCGACGGCAACTGTGTTTCATGCAGTACACTACATTGATGATCACTGACACTTAAAACCTCACTATTTTTACTTTTTAGGTCACCACGACAATGCTTGGAACGTTGTTTTGAACAGCGCCAAATAACAGTTCCGTTTTTATTGGTTCGTTTCACAATATATGAATATCCTTTATAGTATGCATAAGGCTTACCATACCTAGTCACTGATATTTCCATGTTAACTGTCAAGCATAGACTAAACTCTAGTAAAGTCAACTTGGTAATAAGAATAATAGTTTAATGTGAGAGCAAATATGAATCTAAAGAGCTTAGGTAAAAGTGGAAGCAAATAAGCAATTATAAGAACCAAGAGTGGGTGTAAAAGTGGTCGCAAAGTGGTAGACCCATTACACAATAATTTTAGCACGACGTAGCTCTTGTTCAATTTCTTTGATTTCCCAATCGTGACCGGTATGCCCAGTTTGTTGTAAAGCATGCAAGTGTCGAAGCCGTTGAATTAGCTTACTGGGATTGTTCCAGTATAGAAATTTAACAAATGAATTTTTAGGTGTAAACAAAGCATTACCATTATCATCATCATCATTATCATCATCATGATCATCATTATCATCATGACCATTATCACTATTACTATATAGTCCTTTTTGATCCTCTTGCAATACAACTTCATTTATAGTCTGCTTTGATTTTGATAGTGTTAAAGGTTTCTTGGACGTTGATAACTGTCTTAACATGACTTTTTGAGTACATGATAAGTCCTTTTGAACAAACACTGCACTATTTTTAGCCGCAATATCGTTTTCTTGAACTTGCTTCTTAGCATTTTGATAATTGTTTGTAAACAGCAACCGTGGTTCGTTTGGAGCAATACATTGATGAACACTCACACTTAAAACCTTTCCATTTTTACTTTTCAGATTGCACCGACATTTTGTTGACCTCTCTTTTGAGAATCGCCAGAATATTATTCCTTTCGCATTCTGACGATTATAGTTATAAGAGTAGCCATGATAGAGTGCACGTTGCCTACCTTTGTTGGTTGTAGTAAGTTCCATAGTAGTAACTGACCTGTCAGTATGATGTTCACACTACAAAGGTTACAACTGTTTTGCTGATGGAGTGACCTACCATAAGCTTATATATTGGCTTATGTGTTGGCTTTTTGTGTTGGCTTTTTGTGTTGGCTTTTGTGTTGGCTTTTTGTGTTGGCTTTTGTATTGACTTTTGTATTGGCTTATTTGACAAGTTATTTTTGTCAATGTATTTAGTGGATTTTTTCTTGGTGTTGGAAAGTATTTGAAAGAGAGGGAATATTTAAAGACTTAACCTCAGCTCACTAACCTAACCTAACATAGCCTAACCTAACTTCTCCTAACCTAACCTAACCTAACCCAACTTTACCTAACATAACTTCACCTAACCTAACCTAACCTAACCTAACTTCACCTAACCTAACCTTTCAACTCTCAGATGATAATTAAATTCTGGGCATAGTCGAGTTGGAACCCAAGACCTCAAGGGTAAAAACCAATTATTTTTGGTAGCTTATTTTGGTAGCTTATTTTCATGGCTAACCTTACTTTACCTAACCTAACCTCAGCTCACTTTGGATATCACTAGTAAGTGTTAATATCCTCCGCTAGGTGGAATGCTAGTTGTTCAGGTAGTGCTCATATTTACCGCTAGGTAGCGGAAACATATTTTGCGTGTTGCATGTGACTCTTGTGAAGTTTGACCGCGTGCATAACGTGCTTGTATAAGTTCTATATATAAACTCAATATACAATAAACCAATAAATGTTCAGAACTAACATGTATAGCCAGGTTTAGGGTATATAGGATACCCTTAGCAAGAAAGGCTGTCTAACCCACTAGTCTACAGCCAGCCTTGTCATACGCAGTAAGCACCTGTTGGCAGTAAATCCTATACCACGTTGTTCATTACATGGCACTTAAACAGGCTCTAGATCATGGACTAAAATTGGTAAAAAAAATCAACGTATGCCTTTAGCCAAGGTCTTTGATTAAACTTTAACACAAAAGCCAACACCTGAAATCATCGTAAGAGCCATCAACATCACAAACTATGCAAGAGGTAGTGTTATTGTTGTCGTCGTTTTAAGGAGTGGAACAACTAGGTCATCTGCTCATGATATGCAAAAAGGTACCGCAGTATTGCAAGAGGATCAAAATGACTAAATAGTAATAACAATAAGGTTTTTATGCCTATAAAACATTGCGGCTTCCCCAGTTTTTGAAAACAACAGTGAATGGACATTGCTATAAAAAGATCTACAGCAAGCCTTGTGTTTAAAAACTATAACAGACTATTGTAAAGAGAGAAAGAGTTGTATTAAGTGTGCATCAATTGTCATAATCATGTATACTCTGCAATGTTAAATATTCTAACTTTGTATAAAATAAAACAACATTGTAACATCATTTTGCATTTATTTACAAACTTTATATACATTCTTTTTGGTTTCATGATAATATTATTTAAGACAATACTAAAAACTAAAACATTATTAATCTACACACATTTTTTTTGCTTTCTGTCCATTGTCATTACTTATATTTTCTATTATTATTTCACATTTGTTTTTTTTTTCATTTAATTAAAACGGACCATGCACCTATTGTTTTTAAAACCTTCATAAATTAAGTGTACAGGTTGCACAGCATTATTGACTTCACCAAAAACACTCTCCGACATGTCATTAAACCGTGTAGGTAGAAATGTCTCAAAGTTTTCACATACACAAAGTACACGATCACGATATGCTGTTTTCAATTTCCGAATCTTGATAATGCGGAATGGAATATGCGTTGGCAATTCGCTGAGCTTCTTTGTCTCTCAGCCTCATGCTGACCCACAGCATTCAAAACATTCATTGTAGTAGTCTATAAACAAAAGAAAAGCATATCTATTACACTCTAAAACAGCTTTAATAATATTGTGCAACTAGAGATTTTGCACTATGCATTGCTAATAAATTATACTATTTATGCAAGAAATGCCCTAACTGTAGCAGATACTGCTTTTCTGCATATAGCACAAGTGTTGAGTTCTAATACACACTTGACACAGGCTATCATGTGTCCACAAGGCAAAAATACAACACCTAGTTCGTCTTGATAACAAATTTTACATAATTGTTGGTCACACTTTTGTATCTGTTCGTGAGACAAGTCTTTTTTTTTCAGCCCCTTGTATTTGCTCTGCGAGTTCTAACTCTATAGGCAATTTTATGTCTTGTGCTGCAATCACGTTTCCTTACGAATAGTGTTCACAAATTCCTGACCTTGAAGCAACACCATGTATTTACAGTTAGGTAACCAACAAGCGTGTTGCACAAAAGGGTCATCAGTCATTTGCCAATCCTTTAAAGCAAATCCACAATAAAAACATATTGTTTTATCCCCTTCACCAGTATAAAAAATCCAGCTTCACTTAGCTGTTTGGTAATGTGTTTTAATATTAATGGCCAAACTGTTTTTATAAGATTCTAAACGTTTTTAACAGAGCTGTACTCTGGGTGTGCTAGTGCTTTAGTCTTGCAAACTCCCAATTTTTCAAAAGCACATGCCAATTCAACACTGTCTATGGCATATGGACCACATATATCGACACTACCGTTGTTGGCTGGTAATACATCATTATTATTATTATTTATTTGTGATTCAGCAACGTAAGTAGCGGCAAATGGTCTTGTGGTTCGGTAAAATGGATACACGGGTATGTAACCCACTTGTGTTCCAAGCATGTAAGGACAACAAGGAGACCATCACAATTGGTCTCTAAAGGGATCATCCCCTTCTTCCCAGTGTGAAAGTTCAATACGACAAAACACACAGCGAACCACATCTTCTCGGTTCAAGTAAAAAAAAACGGCTTTTGCAAGTTCATGTGTCGACAAAAAGCCTACAGTCCAGGATTCAAATGTTAACCAACGATCATGTTCTGATTTTAAATTTAACCCACGTGGTAAACCAACTTGCTCACTTGTTGTATTTGGTACTAACGCCATGTGTTATAATAAAACTTTTTTTATTGCAAGTTATTAACGTTGCACAAGAGCACAGAGTACTTTAAAGCATAATGTATGCTTGTTCACTGTCTGTTCACTACGTTAATGGCGCATGACCACACCTAAAAACAAACAAAATAACCCATCACTCGATCAATCAATCAATCAATACTTGTAATTAAACTTTAACGTTAATTGACATTAATATATCAAAACACCATTAAAATTAAACTGTATGTTGGCACTAACAGTAACCCATGCACTTATTTTCTTTTTATGAAGCTTTAGGCAATTACATCCCCCGTTAACCAATATATAAACAAAAATGAATGTCATGTCAGTTTGTTCAGATTATCTTGTTCAAACCTGTGGATATTTGTTGAGTCCATAGGAAACCACCCATAAATTAAATTAAATTTGTTTTTGTTTTTAGAAAATCCAATATGGCCTTGTACTTTCCCCAGTCAACAACCAATATAGTCTTGTACCGTTTGTCAATACATGGCCATTATTCAAGAAAGCAATCATTGTACCAGTCATGTACAGGTAATAAATATTTTTTTGTCTATGGTTTTTCATTAGTGGTAAAATGGTATAGCATTTTTAAGTTAGACTTACCTGAGTTTTCAATAGTTCACTGACTGGAAACAATGGTTGCACTCTACTGCGTCTTGGGTTATCAGCAACTGCTACGGTGGTAAGGCTTTTCTTTCCACGTTTCTAAAAATTAATAAAATAAACCGCTATAAATACCTAAATTCAGGTTAATACATGCATTTCATAAAATAAAATAATATCAAACTAAATAGAGAAACAAGTTAGTTTAAAAAAATAATCTCACCTTCACTTGCAGTGGCTTGTTACTGTTTCCTTCTAGTGGGCCCATAAGCGCAATGGTTTCTCGTATCTCTGACATGTAAGGTATACCGGTTATCTGCAAACAAATAAATAAATAAAAATCATTAATTACATAATCAATAGCTACAAATTTAAGGTTCATTAGCATGACATTATTAAAATAATCATTCATAGGTACTTACCAAAAAAATAAAAGGATTTTTTTCCAAAGTTCAGTTCAGAGCTCTACTGTATACGTCCGTGTGCTAAATGGCAAGTGCATGACTAACGCAATCGTTATCAGTTAGCCTAGCAACAGAGAGAGTTGCATATTCTCAGCGTTTTGGCCTTGAAATGTTGTCTCTTTCACACGTGTCCCCACGCCTCTTCACATTCCTCAATCTGAATAAGATTCATGTACCTTATACTAGTTTCATGTTTTTAATAAGGAACCAAAATGGCTGCCTCTTATACATCGGTATTCCTACTGTCTCAGAACCAAAATGGCGGTCTCTGCTTAAACAGCACACCTGCTAGCCACCACGAGGCAAGTAAGCTGATATCACACTTCCTGCTGACGTAGACATTTTTTTGTCTTATCAGCAGTCTCTCTCACGAGTCCTCTGGCTAGGTACAATATTCAGTCACCAGTGAGCAGGACTGTGTGTGTGTGTTAGCATTGAAAACATGTGTGTCTTCTTCTTCTTATTTTCTTAAACATTTTACTGTAATAATAATAATAATAATAATAATTACTAGCAAGCGGCCATCCTCAATACATGATCATGTTAACCACATACTTTCACCCTAAAACACATGACTTTACCCAGTTCATTATTTAGTTTATAACATTTCAGGCCAATGACCTTACCGTTTTGGCTCTTTGCATACATGCACATGACTTGGTCGAGCAAATGTTATATGTTTCCATATTCTAAAACCATTTACTGTGCCAGACAGCAGTCTCGCTTATTACCGTTTACTAGCATGTTAAAGATCCCCTTCAGGGGTAAAAAATTCCTAGCACACTTAACACATTTCAAAAATTCACCTCTATCCGTCATATGAAATATCACAAAACCAACCGTCATAAGCTGCCCCGCCATCCCACCAAAATAGCAATTCATTTCTTCCGGGCACGGTCACCGAGATCGCCAACGTCTAAGAATCACTTGGTCATATCCTACAACCGTCTGTTGTGTCAGGGAGCGATCTCGCTCATCACTGTTAACTAAAACGCTTAAGATCCCCTTCAGGGGTAAAAAATCTTAGCATGCTTGTCACATTTCAAAATATTCGCCTTCATTCATTCGTCATAGGAAAAAAATATCGAAAAGCAACCCCTCGTTTTGCCATACATCTCACCCATCGAAATAGCCATTTCCGGTATTCACCACGCTCAGTCATAGCCTCGTTGTAACATACGTCAAGCGCTACCGGCTTTCTGTCTACAAACACGCTTTTATTTTAAAAAAAATGCATAGTTTTTTGTTCTAGAGACTTGACATTTTTTTTCATGGTAGAGGGGGTAGGTACCTTTCATTTATGTCAAACAAACTTATTTGTCAACGTGTTATTTTCCAAGATAGTAAAAATTCAAAATTTCAGTGTTTTCAAAAAGTCTCAAAAATAAACAAAAGTATTATTATAAAAAATAAAGGTCTTAGAGACCATTGGTTTGAACTATGGCACAACATTCTATCATTTTGGTTTTCAAACTATCACCTACTAAAAAAAAAAAAACAGAAATTGTTTGAAAAATATAACGAGTGGTCTATAGGAAAGAGGACGTAAGCTGGAGTCCAACGACACCTCATTTGTTAAATTCCGACCATTCGTTCGCCAACGATCACGAATGCTCGCGAGAAAGTAGGCTATCATTTTGTTTTTCCTCCTACACCCTTGAGACTTGCTGCCCTCCTAGAGGGCATACCCACCTTTCATTAACGTCAAACAAACCTTTTTCCAAAATTCACCATTTCAAAAATAGCACCAATCCATAAAACAAGAATTTTCATTAAAAAAAATACCAACATACATTCATAACCAAGAGGACGTCCTCCCAACGCCAACAATACCTCGTTCGTTAAGATGCGACCAGGCGTTCGGGAGATATCGGCAAAGTTCGTAGGAAAGTAGGCTGGTCAGCAGAACGCCCCTTACCACACTACTACAGTTTTAGTCCTAGAGACTTGAAATTTATTTTGGGGGTAGAGGGGGTCAGGGCCATTGATTTATGTCAAACAATTTTTTTTGTAAACTCTTTAGTTTTCAAAATATAAAAATTTCAAAATTGAACTGTTTTCAAAAAACATCAAAAATAAAAAAGTTTTATTATAAAATATAAAGGACATAAAGACCATTCGTTTCAAGCACGGCACAACGTTCTATCTTGTTTGGTTTTTAAACTATTGCCTATTTTCAAAAACAAAATTTTTCAAAAATTTTTGAAAAATATAACGAGTAGTCTATTAAAAATAGAGCGTCAGCCCGAGTCCAACGATATGTCGCATGTCAAAATCGGACCATGGGCTCGCGAGAAATCCACTAATTTAACATGGTCTCCCGCGACGCCAGGCGTCGAGTGCGATAGAACTGTCACTACTCCCCTACTGTTGGCTCCATTTTTTGGCCAACACCCTCTCCTCTTTTCATTCGTAAAGCAGACTTCTATGATGCACTGACGCATTCGTCGAACACTACATCATTCCTTCGTGCTTTGAAATACGCCGGACTGTGCATTAAAGAAAGGAACTTCCTCCCATAATCGGCGAAGGTGCTTCCAGGATCTGGAAGGATGTAATTGACTGCGGCGGCACCATTAATCACCACCATGTCAAAGTCGAGGCACTGCTGCGCTGGATTTTCTTCGTCAGGTACCAAGCATGGCAAGAGGTCTGCTTCTTTCCAAATCAAAGTTCACAATTTTCAGAGAATGCTGAAGGGTAAGTGTGATTTTCGTGGCTGAGAAAGACTTCTAGATTGCCCTGACGAGTCTGGCATGCTGTGTACAGTCTTGAAAATAGGCTACGATCTTCTTTAACCGAGACAAGCTGTCGTTTCTTTGAAGATGAAGTCTTTGCGAGAATCCTGCAGTACAACTCGGTGCGGTTGTGCAAAAGCAGGTCTTCCTTGCACTTCCCTTTGCAAATGTGGTGGTTGCGAGACGTGACGTATCGGTAAGGTTCTTAATTAATTCTGAAACCTTCTCTTGTTCTTTCAAGAAATACGAAATATTTATCAACTTCTTTTCTTTTCAGGGCACCAGTAATTTCGATTTGTGTACATAGTATTTTCGAAGATGAAGTTATCATTAGAAATTTTGATTTTACTGTATGGTATTTGGATTAAACAAATTAGCCAAAGAATAAATAATACTTAACAACCCTACTGTCATGCCTGATATTTTTGCAACAGCATCCTTTAAACCACCGCTCTTGATCACCTAAATACAAAATGACCTCGGAAATCAATTCTACACCGCTAAAATTATTTGAAATGAGTCGTTATAAGCAGATGTTTGCTGTCATTGTCTGCACCGACCCCGTAGTTCCGCGCGGGGGATTCACTGGCCCAACCCCATACCTCCTATAACAAAACCAAACCCAGAAATGAATTCTGCACCCGAAAATACCTTGAAAATGATATGCATCAACCAAGTTTTACGGTTTTTGACCCCCGCCACCTGTAGCACCGTCCCCAATATTGACAGCCCCCAACCCTACCCTCTAGAACAAAAACTACCCCAGAAATGAATTCTACACCCCTAAAACCCTTGGAAATGATCGTTATAAGCACCAGTTTGGTATCATTGTGTGCACCGCCCCCGTAGTTCCGCCCCCCCTCGATTCACTACCCCTCCCCTTAACCCCCTAGAACAAAAACTAACCCAAAAATGATTTTTCGCCCTAAAATACCTTGAAAATGATATGCATCGACCTAGTTTTACGGGTTTTGACGCCCCGACCCCTGTAGCGCCGCCCCTGTCCCCGATAAGGAAAATGACCCCAAAAAGGAATTCCTTGCCCCCATAAACATCGGAAATGATACTAATTTTATTAATTTTGCCCAAAAAAATATTACGAATTTCTAACCCATAAAATAAGGGTACGCGCCCCATCATATTTTTTGGTGGGGGGGGGGGTGCAAAAATTGACCAGGGGGTGTACAGATACTTCCCTTAATCCGCCGGACTAAATAAACTGGAGGAAGATAGACTGGGACCAGTTCAGGGAGTGCCTGAACGAATACTACAAAACAGACATTCCAGTGCTTCAAACTGAGGACGAAATCGATCATGCAGTGACGACATATTGGCCACTATTATAACGGAAACAAAAGCAGCCCGGAAGCCACCTGACCAAATTGCACATACTGACCAGCCGGAGCGGATAAAATTCCTCCTCCGCCTTAAAAACACAGCCTGAAAACATTGGCAGATCACTAGAGAACCTCTCCATAAAACCATTTTCAATGGGCTACTAAGGACATGCACGATAGAAATTAAAGAACATCTAAACAAGCAATGGGAGGAGAAACTCACCCACCTCAGCGCCTGTGGAAAGTCACAAAATCACTCAAGAAAAAAAAAAACAATCAACACACCCAGACTAGTAAGAGGAACCATCACTGCAACCACGGATGAAGAAAAAACAGAAGTCATCGCAAATAGCCTATAACAGAGATTTGAACCAAACCCCTACAACAATTCAGGTGATTATAGCTACCACGTGTAGAATGCTATGCAATTCCATCAGGATAAAAAGCTTACAGGAAACCCCAAACCGACATCAACAATAGAAATCAAAACCACACTTCAGGCACTCAAAAACCAAAAGCCCCGGAACCCGACGGGTTACCGAATAGAGTACTAAAAGAACTAACAGACTTAGCCATCAAGCAACTGGAAACCATCTTGAACGCAGCGCTCACCCTAGGCTACTTCCCAAGGAGGTGGAAAACTGCTAAAATTATTCCAATACCGAAACCGAACCAAAACCACTCCGACCTAGCTAACTACCGGCCAATCAGCCTCCTGGAGGCCTAGGAAAACTGTTTGAAAAACTGATATACTCCCGCCTACTAGACTCTGAAGCCATTCAGAAGGCCATCCCAAATGAGCAATTCGGCTTCCGAGCGGAGCACTCAACAACTCAGCAGCTCATCCAAATCATAAACATGATAACAAAGACACTCAACACCAGAAGAGCCAGCCCTATGGTCTACCTCGACGTAGCCGAGGCCTTCGACCGGGTGTGGACGGCAGTACTGCTACTCCAACTACGCAGGCTTAAAATGGACGACACCTACTGGAGGCTACTGGCTAGCTACCTACAGGACAGAACGTTCTACGTTTCACTAAAGGGCGCATATTCACAGCACAGACATATCAAAGCATGCGTCCCTCAGGGCAGCATCCTAGGCCCACGTCCATACCTAATATTCGTGCACGACATCCCACGCACACGAGGAACTGAAATAGCACTATTCGCTGATGACACTGTGATCACAGCTGACTCCTCCAAAGCCTCGGTCGCCACGGCCAAAGTTCAGGAAACCCTCACCGCACTACAGAACTGGATAAACCTGCGGAGGATTAAGGTGAACCCTCACAAAACAGTGGCAGTAATGCACACAGCCAGGAGAGACCAGAAACCAACTACCAAACTTAAACGTTACGCCACTGACGTAGAGTGGTCGAATAATGGCGTCATAATGGATGAAAAGCTCACATTTCTAAGTCACATAGAAGCCGTACTACTAAAAACAAAGCAGGTCATAGGGCACATCTTCCCACTGCTCTGCCGGAAGTCAACTCTAAATGAACACAATAAGCTACTCCTGTACAAAATGTTAATCCGCACCGTCATGCTGTAAGCAGCCCCCGCCTGGGGAACAGTCAGAAACACGGCAATCCAGAAACTTCAAGTCCAGCAAAACAAAGTACTCCGAATTGTCGCTGATGCCACATGGTATGACTCAAATGTGAGCGTGCGACAATACTTAAAACGTCCGCACAGTAAAGAAAGAGATAACCCACGCAGCCAAGAAGTTCTACGAAAAGCAGACGGGAAGCAAGAATCCACTCATCAAGGCCATCCACGATATGGACGAGAATGTCTTCTACAAACGAAGACACCCCAAGACGTTCATCCCGTGAGAGAGCAGACTCAGTACCGCATACCACTGTATATAAACCTACAGTATATAATACTCTTAGTTTTAAATTAATGTAAATACCTGTAAATAATTAGCACATACGAACACATGCACTAGACTTACATAAATGGCAAGCTCCAATCGGAGCACATATGAACTTTTCACCATCTATTATTCTTCTTCTCTTCTTCTTCTTCTTCTTTCACCACCTTCCTGAAAAGGGCCAAGCCGGCCAAATAACACTGCAGACTCAATTACTCACATAATTCTAAGGAATTAGGCCTTCTACGACAACTAGCTGTAGCAAGCAAGTTGCTTTCAAACTGAGGGACAAAGGACCTGATTTAGGTCGGAGGTCCCATAGCGCAATTAGAGTTCTAGTAGTATCATTTCAAATAGCTTGGACATGATCGAAAGAAGTCAGATTGGCTTGCAGTTTTGTGGAAAAGTGCCATTAGTGTTGGGCTTACTATCATAATAACTTTGGCTACTTTCCAGGCAGGAAAATACCCGAAATGGTTGACGGCGTTAAGCCCAAAACTACAAGCCAATCAGCCTTCCTTCGATCATTTACAAGCTATTTGAGATGATACTACTTTCCAGGCTTAACTCTCACATTAAATAAATCATTAATGACGAGCAGTTCGGTTTCCGCAAAGGCCATTTCACGGTACAACTTCTCAGACTCATAGAGGTCATAACGCTCGCCTTTAAAGAACGACGTATGACAGGAGTCTGCTTCTTAGACATCAGTCGTGCTTTTGATAAAGTTTGGCATAGCGGTCTGCTGTACAAAATGAAGCACAACGGGCTCCCAGATCACTTTCATAAGGTCATAAATTCCTACCTCAGGAAACAGAAGTTGTATGACCAAGTGGATGACGCCCAATCCTCCCTAAGGAGGATCAAAGCCGGTGTACCGCAAGGTAGTGTCACAGCCCCCGCCCTTTTCAATGTATATATTTCTGGCATCCCCAAAACTGGCACTACCAGTCTCCACTTATATACAGACGATACTGCTATCTCCACCACCTCCTGGAGAGGACATAGAGTTGAATCCAACCTCCAAGTCGCATTAGACACCCCAGAACCCTGGCTAGGGAAATGTAGAATTAAGATTAATGCCAGTAAAAGTTCTGCCACGCTGTTTACCAAAAAGCACAAACACACTGAAGTACAGGATCTTAACTTCTTTGGCGAAGTAATCAGATGAAAGACGGCTATA
Organism: Meconema thalassinum; assembly: GCA_946902985.2. Classification (NCBI taxonomy): domain Eukaryota; kingdom Metazoa; phylum Arthropoda; class Insecta; order Orthoptera; family Tettigoniidae; genus Meconema; species Meconema thalassinum. Next base: position 708,802,555 of record OX336390.1, read on the forward strand.
AAGTATCTGGGGGTCACGCTTGATCGAGGCCTTACTTTCGCACGAACGTTTCACAGCGCGAAAATCAAGCGAAGCTCTGGCATCTACTTAAGTGCAGGGCGCACTAGATGAATTTAGCAAGCTCCTCACATACAGCACAATTGTGCGACGTGTTATGGAATATGCCAGTCCTGCAAACATCTTTTTAGCCCAAATTAGATTCAAATCCAGGCAGAGGAGCGCTTGCCGCACCGGTACCTAGCGCATGTCATTATAGTCAGAGAACACATAAGCAGGCAGTCAGACTTTACCGTACAGCCACACCAAGTACTAATCCTCTCATTAACAGATTGGGTGATTACCAAGCTAGGGGAAGCCGCCATAAGCGCCCCCGCATTATTGAATAATCTTTCACAACAACTTGCTACTATAGCACGCCTTTATTTCACTCTTGTAATTACATTCTTCGATTACCCTCTATACCTTTGACTTTCTTTTCTAGAAATTCTTACTTCTACTTTCTTTCTACTTTCTGTATTTTCCGTGTTTTAATGCACTAGATCATATTCTGACCAACCAGACATAAGGTAATCACCCAAACCCCCTCATCCAATTGCACCCATTTAACGCGTGGGTCATGCCATGCTATGCCAAGTGCTGCCAATACCATTCATCAGGATATAGCTCTAAAGACCTACGGGCTGAAAGGCTTCTAAATCGCTTACTCCGTGGGTCAGGTCAGGTTAGTCATATGGTTTCGATCGGCTGAAGGCAATAAAATATAAATAAAAGTATGAATAAAATGCAAAGTCATTAGGCCACCTCGTGGATTAACGGCTAACAATCTCGGCTATTGCCTCGGAGGTTCGAGTTCGAATCCTGGCTCTGCCAAGAAATTTTAATTCTGGTCTGAGGGCTGGAACGGGTTACACTCAGCCCCGTGAGGGAACACTGAGGAGAGGAGGGTTTGATTCCTACCTCAGCCATCCTGGAAGTGGTATTCCATGGTTTTCCACTTCTATTCCGGGCAAAGACCGGGATGTTACCTAACTTAAGGCCACGGTGGCTTCATACCCGAATCCTACCTCAATCACAAATACACACACTAGTACATTCATCACAATAACACAGGTTATCAGACGAATTCTACACACACCCAAGTATACGAGGCTACAAGACCACGATGTTGCAAAAACCCTAAAAGAATCAACAACAACGTACTGATTTACTAGAGAATGATAAAGATCAGATGGGTAGATAGAGTTACAAATGAAGAGATATTAAGACGCGCAGTAAAGCCGGCGAGCCCATGTCATAGATTTATGGCATGTAAAAAACCTTCCACTAACTAGAATTGTGTGAAGATAAAGTTATAGATTTCATTTTATTAACGCTCTATTAAGTCCCAACGTTCTCCGCCAGGTGCCGGATGAGGTGGCATCTAGCAGCCAAGTTCACAGCTAGGTGTCGTTGATGGTAGCATTTGGTAGCAAAACTAGGAACTATTTTAAATTGATCGTATGCAGTCCTTGTTTTGAATCACAGATAACACACACTAATACAACCATCGCAATTAATACCGGTTATCAGACAGATTCTACACACACAAAAAGTACACGGGGCTACATGACCGCGTTGTCGCAGCCCCTAAACTAAGGAACCAACCAGGGCCGTAGAGAGCAATCACGGGCCCTAGGACAAGGTATTCCAGGCCTCTCCATTTTTATTCAACCAGTGACGTAATTTTGAAATTACTGTATTATGCTTGCAAATCCCCACCTCAAAAAAAAAGTTCGGTGGAAATTAGCTTGCCCAAGTCAGTATTAATTTCCTTTGTTTTTTGTTATTCAGCCACAAGTCTTCTATTTTCCCATTAGTTGTTCTTTTGCTTCAAAGTTTTGATCAATGTGCATTAAAAATTCCATTTTTATTGTATCTGAATGTGTTCAGGCACCACAAGAATAAGCCGTACTCTTTTCAGAAATGTAAGAGGTAAAGAGCCTTTTTTTTTCAACATTGAATTAGAAACTTTACTATCCATAAAAAACTCTTAAACTTTAGCACATTATAAATTAAATGGACAACTCTGGCAACTTTGTCATTTCCCCTGAAGAAAAACAAAAAACACAATGTTTATTTATAAAATTAATTGTATTTTCTCTTTGTAATATTTTTGAATACTATGCACTGGCTATATTTTCATTGAACAATGCATATTAGAAACAAGAAGTTCCGTGATGAACTAAAGAGCCTATTTTTCTTAAAATATAAGATTCATATCAATGATTAATCTATATTGATCGATTTAGTTAATGACTAAAATTAGGTTGGTAATATAGAAATTTCTAATTAGTTCGAAATACTGTATACCTGGCATAATGTAGCCTAATAGAGCACTACAGTTGGCAGCCCTGGTGACTGAATATATTCTTAGTTCCATCTCTTAGGGTTCAGAATACAAAATTTGGTTGAACTCCAATGGATAGCATGGACGTTACATGCAGTTAAACATTGGATCTAACAGCGCGCGTAGAATCATGTTGGCAACAATGTCATGCACGTATTGGTCAGAAATAATCTGAAATAATATGATCTATTGTTGTGCAAATTTTGAATGAAATCCATTAGTTAGTATAGAATTTACATGCGTTTTAAAATTCGACCTATCAGCAGGCTTAGAATCAAGTTGGCAGCACTGACTTATATTAGTTACTCCAAATTAATCTAGAATGCCAGGTACTATACGTGTGCAAAATTTTGAGCTATTGGCTTGCATACTTTCTGATATATTGATATTAGGGTAACAAAAATAGAGACAGCATTTATTATCAGTTGGCAGCCCTGGTTGCGCTTAAGAATCCGCATAGTCATATCTGTTATAGTACACATAGCACATGCGAAATGTGGTTGAAATCGAAATGATAGTATATAAGTTACATGTATTTAAAGTTAGACCTCTCGGCAGGCTTAGAATCATGTTGGTAGAACTGACGTATATAAGTTAATCCAAATTAATATAGAATGTCAGGTACTATACGTGTGCATAGTTTAAAGCTGTCGGCTTGCATACTTTCTGATATATTGGTATTTGGATCAAATAAATTGGGAGCATTTATTATCAGTTGGCAACCCTGGTGGCTCTTAAGAATACGCTCAGGTATATCTGTTTATGTACACATTCCACATACGAAATTTGGTTGAATTCCAATTGATAGTGTAGAAGTTATTTGCATTTAAAAATTGGACCTATCAGCAGGCTTATAATCATTTTGGCAACACTGCCATGTATGGCCTCCTGGAAATTAAACTGAAGTATTATTATCTATACGTGTGCCAATTTTGAAATAGCTCCCATTTATACATTGCAAGATATCCAACATGTAGCTCAAATTTCAATTGCGATTTTTCAGCAGTTGGTAGCACTGAAATCATTTTCAAATACGGCATTGATATATCCAGGTATAGATCTTTACACCTACCAAATTTTGTTTCGATTGCTGCAGCCGTTTAGGAGTTGATAGGGGGGCACACACACACAGCCAGACAGACAGGACAGACAGAAGGACATTGGTGTATTCTTTGAATACACGGTACCTGAGATATAATTTTTATTGCTCTTTGCATGTTCATTTCTTCCTTCCTCTTTGTCAACCACCAACAGTGATCATCTGTTTTCTCCTTGTTGGGCATATCTCTTATGTCTTCATAAGTATGTTTCAGATATATAACTTCTGTGACCCACCTAGCGTCATCTAGTAGCGAACCTCTGAAGCTACTCAATTCCTCATCGTGCAAGAGGACTTACATATCCATCTGGCCACCAGATCTCGTTACTATCGTCAGCTATTTTCTCCTTGAGCAAGAGGACTACGTCTACTGTTTCACTCACCATGCTGCGCTAATATCGCCTACTATCAACTCTTAGAAGACCATCCATCAAGAAGAAAATTATTTTTTGCTAAGTTGGTTATGCTGATATGTATACCTTTTGTTTCCTACCCCCACTCTTTCCCCTTCCGTGGTCTCTCCGTGCTCCGTTGAGCTGCTCTCACTTCTCCGTCTGCAGTTGACTCGTTCAGTCAAAGCTCCGCTCGAGCTTGCCTCCTCAAACCAAGAGGCTCACTCTCTTTTACGCCATGTTGGAACTCTAAGCATCAGTGAGAAATCCGACTTCAACATGAAATCAAGATAAGTACCATTTTTAAAAAGTTTTAACCTCATCTTCGTGGTTTTAACTTCCAAGTGCTTTTAATTATAATTTATAGGCAGTGTGAAATGATTTACTTTGGGGCAATGATCATTCTTCGTGGGATTTGCAATGTTGAGCTTTTTGCTTGTATAAGCCAACCTTACTAAAACAAAAGAGCTTTTCTTAAGCGATTCAAACGAGAAATCCTCTCGCTACGTGGGATATTATCTAATACCCACTGCCTATAATTATAAAACTATTTCCTCCGTTGGATTTTCTCAACCCCATTTTCTGCTAAGGTCGTTCTGGAACCTTCTAGACCTTGTTCTCTATCTGCGAGTCTTGTCGTCAAGTATTGTTCACGCACTGTGAAAATGCTAGTTAAAATGAGGAATCTTCCTTATAAATTTTTGCAATAGCTAACTTTCTTCCACCGCTGGAACCTCTGGAAAATTCTATGGCGCATTTAATTGTAAATTACAACTTTTTCAAGAAATAGACTCTCATCTATATAGTGCAATCAGTTCTTTCCATAATTGCAATAACTTTCTTTTTCATGAACTTTAGTGTTTCTATAGTGAACTTTGAATCCATCTTCATAGACTACAGTGATAAACAGTGCTTTCTCCACGTTTCTACCGCGTCGCGATCGTCCGGTTATATTAAATAAGGCCATGAACATTTTCCTTAATTCCCATTTCTCTTTCCTAAACCTTTCACTAACAATCTGCAATAAACTTTTAATCTAGGTCGGTTTCAATAAGGTGTCATTCTAAGAAGTGCCCTTCCATTTTTGTTGGTTTATCATTAAGTATCTCTGTATAATCTTTGTGATACGTGTCTAACACACGTTTCAAACTTACATTGTTCCTCCCTTCAAAATCAGGGAAAACAATTCTCTAAACTCTTGAGCGAGTCATGTTCAGGTTTCACGAAATGGAAACTGCCCCATTTTTCTCGTGATTCCTAATTAAACATAGGAAGTCTAGAAACTTCCTTTTCACTTTCTTCAGGTTTCACAATAAGTGACCTGCCCTCTTTGTGTAATTCTCATATATTAACTCTGTATAAATATAAGAAGTTGTAGGAACTTCTATCTTATTTTCACGTTGTTATTATCGTTATTTTCAAAATTGTCATTTTCTCTAGAACATTCTCTAAAGAATTTCTTAAAGTACACTTTTTGTACTCCAATTCACGTTCAAGCTTTAATTATTTCATTGTTTATTGGTTTAAATCTTATAAAGATTTTAGAAACATGTAAGGTTTGAAACCTTGTAAATTGTCAATTGCCTGGAGCAACCGTTTAATGTTGAGAGGTCTGCGACCCTATTTGTTAAAAAGTTCAAATGAACTATGTTTATTAAAATTATATTGCACAATTGTTAATTTCCTCAAACTTTTTGGAATTGTCAAATAAATTAAATATTTGTTTTTGGATTCATCATTTCTCTGATACTACAGTTAGGCAGGATCCTGGCCTTCCTAGCTCTTCCTAGGTTTATGCCCTCGTTACCACTTAATAAAGCTTGTACTATTTGTCTGGCCAGACCATCACCCTTCCCTATAGTACTTTCATTCGTGCTTGGGAGGAAACACACTAAAGCCTCTCTCTGGCAAACTGCCCAAGCCTTAGCTGCGGTTCCCGTCAGCCTCGACCAAGCTCGTACCCACTTTAGGTATCCGAGCACGAATTTGCGGTGGCAACCGCTTCTAAATGGATTAAAAGTCAAATTAATAACTTTTGTGGGACTCTCCTCCTATTCTTCTATCCTTCTTTTCCAATCCCAAATCTACTCCCTTCTCTTAATCATCTTCCCTTGGTGGGTGGGTTATTCCCTAGCCTATAATCTACCCAAAATTTGGTACCAGAAACCCGGGAGAGTCCATTTTTTATTTCTATTGTTTGTCAAGTGTTATTTGACAATACTTTGCAAATTTTTAATATCTCCTTTGGATCTTTCAGCTATATCTACGTCATGCAAAGCCTGTGAACGGGAAAGAGGCCGCTCCTGTCTCCTTTGGGGTGTCCTGTTCTTTCTACTCTTTCGCTGTTGCCAATTTGACAGCATCTTCAAGGTTCTACAGTTTTGTGAGTTGTATTTCAATTTATTCTCTTTATCATGGCCCCTACTGAAAAAGATGAAACTCTCATTGCTAGACGTTCTTCTTATAAAGGGCAACTCACTAGATTCCGAAATTTCATCAACAAGTTAAATCCCGCCGAGTGTGATTTAGATATCTTAACACATCGTCTTAAGTTGTACGAACGGTCTTATGATTATTATGACCAAATTCAAACCGAGATTGAATCCGCTTGCCCAGAACTCCAATCGGATCGGGACGAGGTCGAACCCTTGTACTTTGAAGGGATTGCAAAGGCCCACCAATTGATTCGCAATATCTCAGAACCGGACACTAGGGTCATCAATCCGGCCCAGTTCGCACCCGCTTCAGTTCACGAGAACAAACCGAAACCGTTACTTCCCAAGATAAGCCTACCGCACTTCTCAGGCAAGGAAGGTGAATGGTATTCTTTTTACGAACTTTACTGCTCCCTAATTCATGAAAATGCTGAGATCCCAGACATACATAAATTTTACTTCCTCCGTACGTCTTTGGAATCTGAGGCCTTAGCCTTAGTGGAGTCACTGCCTTTAAGCGCAGACAACTACCACATCGCCTTTAATCTCCTTAAAGAGAGATATGGCAATTTACGTTTGAGTGTAGCTCGTCATATCCGCTGTCTCTTCAACTTACCAGCCGTCAAACCTAATGACGTCACATCTTTAAGAGACCTCTTAGATTCTATGCAGTTAAATGTCAGAGCGTTATACCAACTAAAACAGCCTGTCCAAACATGGGACACCATACTTATTCACCTAGCTACATCAAGATTCGATTTTTCGACACTGAAGGCCTGGGAGATCGAACTCGCCTGCAACAAGGAACATTCGTTCGAACACCTTATCTCGTTTCTCAACAGTCGATGTCAATTCCTTACAGCACTCGCATTTCAGTGCGAAAAGGTCGAAACGAATCCTCAGTGTCAAATTTTTGAAAAAAAAACTTGCTTCTTCAAAGGGACATCAGCCCCCATTTGTCGAAAACAAACAAACCCGTTCTTCTTTCAATAATCCAAGAGAACATATCAAGCCGCTTAACAAATCATTAAAATGCACGCTCTGTAAAAAGCTTCACACATTGTATTTGTGCAAATCCTTTAAAGAATTGTCTGTCGAAGATCGAAGGAAGTTTGTGTTGAATAGCAAACATTGTTTCAATTGCTTGTCACCTAAGCATTCTTCTTCGAACTGTACGTCATCAAATCTCTGTTTCCATTGTAAAAAACCGCATCATTCTTTATTGCACGTTCACGATAAATCGAGGTCATCAGTACCTGCCTCTTCAAGCTCCATGCAGAGCAGCTCCGAACAAACTAATGCTTCTTCCTGCATTTCTAATGCCGAACCTTCTCACAGTGCGCAAACCCTTTTGACCACTGTACAATTTGAAATCCAAGATAAATTTGGAAATTGGTTTCGAACCCGTGGTCTTCTCGATTCCGCTTCAACGCACAACTTTGTTTCGCAATCGTTGATTAAAAAACTAGGTCTTTCGTCATCGCCTACTCCTATCAATGTGACCGGCATTGACAATTTGAAAACTCAAGTTTTGCAGTCTTCAAAATTGAAAATCAGAGACGTTTGCCAAAGAAACACCAATCTTAATTTAAACTGTCTCATTCTTACCAGTATTGGCAAGGACACTCCAAGTCACTCTATCAATACCTCCGGATTAAAGATTCCTTCGCACTTAAGGTTAGCCGATCCTCAGTTTAATGCTCAAGGTCCCATTGATGTGCTTTTCAGTGCCAATGTTTTTTGGAATTGCATTCGCAAACAAACACGCAAGTTATCTTCAACCGTGGTCGCTAGAGACACCGATTTTGGTTGGGTTATTACTGGTGAAATCCAACATCCCAGTGTTCAAACCAAAACGCAATGTCATTTCGTCACAGCTGACATAAATCCCATTTCTGAAAGAGAGAATGCTCATGTTTCAAATCTCAATATTTTTGAAAACCACTTGTCGAAACGATGTCTCATCGTGAACAACTGCGCTACCCCTGTAAGTTGTTTAAATGGTTTTTCCTTCTTCCCGCACAAGATGGCCATTCAAGTTCGCCTTGCTTTGTGTTATTTCGTCTATCTTCTTATGTCATTTTTTATAGCAGTTAATTGCTTAAACTATTCCTGGAAAACTATCTTCCCCTTGTGTAAAACCATGACTATCAGTCACCATCACTTCGCTGTACGCTATGTTTCACTTCTTTCGTTATGTAGAAGGATGGCCACGGCCGGCTCCTCCCCCCTTCCTCGCAATTGGAAGTCGCTCATGAAACCGATTGAAACTCTGAATTCTATAGCATCTAGAATAACTATTCTTATGCATAACCTTCTTCTCAATGTCCCAGCTTGTCTTCTTTGCTCGGAAGAATTAAGCTTCTTTTTGTTGAAAATTGTCCGATTTCGTGATCCTCTCAATTATGCGAAATTGATTTCCTACTTTATTTCATATAGCTTTGAATTGCTTTTTCACGTCCAAGTTACGATTGACTGCATGCCGTCCAAACTGAATATCTGCTTTAAGTTACAGCTGATTCAGCTAGTGTGTGTGTACTCCGAACTGCTTGTTTTTCAAACCTGTTTGTTTACAAGCCTGAATAACGCCAAGTTGTTGTTTATTTCCTGTATGATTGCCAAAGGTCAAAACAAGTTTCTCTTATCTCAACTTTGGCTGATTGCCAAGCATTGTCTGGCGAGTTGCTACTACAAGTACAGAAGCCGTTTACCTACTTCCCAAAATAAACTTGTTCCGCTTAAGGACTCTCTCAGCTATTTATATGTCTTATCTCGTTGTACTATGTGTGTCAAGGCCGTGCTTGTTTACGTCTCTCACTTACTCATGCTCGTATTCTATAACTGCTTCGATCCTTGTTCCAAAACTTCGTTGCGTATTTCTCATGCGCTTATGTATTGCAATTTGCTTACATATTTTGCGATCTTAATGTTCATTGATGAACAAACTTGTTTTTTCTCGTCTTCACATTCGATGTGTTTTTGTATTCATACTTGTCATGTCCCGTTTTTCGCTGACTTAAGTATTTTTCTGAGTAAACCCTTCGATACTAATTATAACTTGAGGTCATTGTTTATGGCTACTCGTTTGTTACCTATGGCGTTCTTGCTTTCTACTCGCATAGTTCCTTTGTTTATTTGGTATATTCTTGTCTTGAATAGATGTACTTGTTTCTATACGCTTTGTTTAAACTTGCCAATTCTTCTTTCTCATCGTATCGCAATCTTTACTAGTGCTTTATTTCCCTCAGCTTCTAGTTATTTCGTGATTGAAAGTGTCGTTAATTCTCACCTTTTAACTCCGCTTTCCAATGACCCTGATAACCTCCTTCCACTTACATCTGGTCGCTTTTTACACGCCCTTCTCTCTCTGCCCCTCCTCCCCTTCCCAATTCTTTCAGGGATTTTAATTTACCTATTGTTTGGCGTAAACTTGAAGCCCTCCGTAATTCTTTTTGGAAGAGATGGAACTTGGAATATTTAACTTCCTTGCAACGGAGGCAGAAGTGGTTTCTTTCCAGTCCCGACATTAAAGTGGGGGACTTGGTCTTGGTTAGGGATGTTTCACCCCCCCTAGTATGGATTTCTGGTAGGGTGACCGAATGTTACCCTGGAAGAGATGGGAGAGTCAGGGTGGCCAGAATCTTGACCACAAATGGACCGATCACAAGACCACTGTCTTTGATCGCTCCGCTTCCAATAAATGTGTAACTGTTTATTTGCTCTCTGTTGGTGTTTCCCCCCAGTATGGTGTATTCTTTGAATACACGGTACCTGAGATATAATTTTTATTGCTCTTTGCATGTTCATTTCTTCCTTCCTCTTTGTCAACCACCAACAGTGATCATCTGTTTTCTCCTTGTTGGGCATATCTCTTATGTCTTCATAAGTATGTTTCAGATATATAACTTCTGTGACCCACCTAGCGTCATCTAGTAGCGAACCTCTGAAGCTACTCAATTCCTCATCGTGCAAGAGGACTTACATATCCATCTGGCCACCAGATCTCGTTACTATCGTCAGCTATTTTCTCCTTGAGCAAGAGGACTACGTCTACTGTTTCACTCACCATGCTGCGCTAATATCGCCTACTATCAACTCTTAGAAGACCATCCATCAAGAAGAAAATTATTTTTTGCTAAGTTGGTTATGCTGATATGTATACCTTTTGTTTCCTACCCCCACTCTTTCCCCTTCCGTGGTCTCTCCGTGCTCCGTTGAGCTGCTCTCACTTCTCCGTCTGCAGTTGACTCGTTCAGTCAAAGCTCCGCTCGAGCTTGCCTCCTCAAACCAAGAGGCTCACTCTCTTTTACGCCATGTTGGAACTCTAAGCATCAGTGAGAAATCCGACTTCAACATGAAATCAAGATAAGTACCATTTTTAAAAAGTTTTAACCTCATCTTCGTGGTTTTAACTTCCAAGTGCTTTTAATTATAATTTATAGGCAGTGTGAAATGATTTACTTTGGGGCAATGATCATTCTTCGTGGGATTTGCAATGTTGAGCTTTTTGCTTGTATAAGCCAACCTTACTAAAACAAAAGAGCTTTTCTTAAGCGATTCAAACGAGAAATCCTCTCGCTACGTGGGATATTATCTAATACCCACTGCCTATAATTATAAAACTATTTCCTCCGTTGGATTTTCTCAACCCCATTTTCTGCTAAGGTCGTTCTGGAACCTTCTAGACCTTGTTCTCTATCTGCGAGTCTTGTCGTCAAGTATTGTTCACGCACTGTGAAAATGCTAGTTAAAATGAGGAATCTTCCTTATAAATTTTTGCAATAGCTAACTTTCTTCCACCGCTGGAACCTCTGGAAAATTCTATGGCGCATTTAATTGTAAATTACAACTTTTTCAAGAAATAGACTCTCATCTATATAGTGCAATCAGTTCTTTCCATAATTGCAATAACTTTCTTTTTCATGAACTTTAGTGTTTCTATAGTGAACTTTGAATCCATCTTCATAGACTACAGTGATAAACAGTGCTTTCTCCACGTTTCTACCGCGTCGCGATCGTCCGGTTATATTAAATAAGGCCATGAACATTTTCCTTAATTCCCATTTCTCTTTCCTAAACCTTTCACTAACAATCTGCAATAAACTTTTAATCTAGGTCGGTTTCAATAAGGTGTCATTCTAAGAAGTGCCCTTCCATTTTTGTTGGTTTATCATTAAGTATCTCTGTATAATCTTTGTGATACGTGTCTAACACACGTTTCAAACTTACATTGTTCCTCCCTTCAAAATCAGGGAAAACAATTCTCTAAACTCTTGAGCGAGTCATGTTCAGGTTTCACGAAATGGAAACTGCCCCATTTTTCTCGTGATTCCTAATTAAACATAGGAAGTCTAGAAACTTCCTTTTCACTTTCTTCAGGTTTCACAATAAGTGACCTGCCCTCTTTGTGTAATTCTCATATATTAACTCTGTATAAATATAAGAAGTTGTAGGAACTTCTATCTTATTTTCACGTTGTTATTATCGTTATTTTCAAAATTGTCATTTTCTCCAGAACATTCTCTAAAGAATTTCTTAAAGTACACTTTTTGTACTCCAATTCACGTTCAAGCTTTAATTATTTCATTGTTTATTGGTTTAAATCTTATAAAGATTTTAGAAACATGTAAGGTTTGAAACCTTGTAAATTGTCAATTGCCTGGAGCAACCGTTTAATGTTGAGAGGTCTGCGACCCTATTTGTTAAAAAGTTCAAATGAACTATGTTTATTAAAATTATATTGCACAATTGTTAATTTCCTCAAACTTTTTGGAATTGTCAAATAAATTAAATATTTGTTTTTGGATTCATCATTTCTCTGATACTACAGTTAGGCAGGATCCTGGCCTTCCTAGCTCTTCCTAGGTTTATGCCCTCGTTACCACTTAATAAAGCTTGTACTATTTGTCTGGCCAGACCATCACCCTTCCCTATAGTACTTTCATTCGTGCTTGGGAGGAAACACACTAAAGCCTCTCTCTGGCAAACTGCCCAAGCCTTAGCTGCGGTTCCCGTCAGCCTCGACCAAGCTCGTACCCACTTTAGGTATCCGAGCACGAATTTGCGGTGGCAACCGCTTCTAAATGGATTAAAAGTCAAATTAATAACTTTTGTGGGACTCTCCTCCTATTCTTCTATCCTTCTTTTCCAATCCCAAATCTACTTCCTTCTCTTAATCATCTTCCCTTGGTGGGTGGGTTATTCCCTAGCCTATAATCTACCCAGACATACAGACAGACAGACACACATTTGCCCGGATCGATCTCATAAGTCTACTTTTTCCTCATTTTTGCATAATGTGAAAAGTAGGCTAAAAATCAGAATAGTTTAGACATTAAATTAAAGAAAGCTATCCACCGCCTTGGGCCTCTCAGCAATTCCGGGTCCCGGGGCTACAGCCCCACTTGCCCCTCCCTCTCGTCGGGCCTGGAACCAACCTACCTCAATCACAAATGCACAGAAGTGTGCAAATTATTAGAATCAAATAAAGAATTTAAATCAGTCACAAATTTTTATTCAAATACATTTTATTGACCATCTACTGGCATATTTTGTTACCCTACTTAATAGTGCTATCTCTTTCAGAATTGGGGATTCCGAGGGATACCTGAGCTGGGTTCTTTATCTATTTTTTCATTGACTTTGGAATGTACCCTCTACGTCAGGTGATTTCAATCCATAGTTCATCTTTGATTAGTTCGAGAGCGGATCATCAGTAAAGAGAGACAGTCAGCCTGAAAGACTGGACTTTATATCATTTTAAATGCTACAAATGCTGAAAAATGCTAGAAAGGCTGGAGGCTTCTCAAAAACTCTTGACATGTTAGATGATCAAGAAACAATCAGAACCCTAGAAAGTTACAAGTCATGAGGGCGCTGGAGCGCGCGGTGAAAGGAGGGAGCTGGCTGGATGACGTCACGCTCACCGTGTCGTTGCCGTCTCGTAACGCCAGAGCTCACCAGTGAACTCAGTACACATGCACCAAGCGGTACTATGACGTCACACAGCTCAGTGCATTCTCGGTACATTTCGTGACGTCGCCGTTACGTAACGACGAAGTCGACTCGATCATTTAAAATGATAAAAGACTCCAAATCCCTCTGCTCTAAATTTACACGAAAAGTAGAGTAAAGTAATTTTGCATTAGCAAACCTCCTCTGTTTGTGGAAATTCTAAAAAAATCATTTTCCTTTGAGTTTCTTAATAGTACATTATGCAACGAGCCTACAATGGCTATAATTAAGACACGAGTATGTTTATAAAAGGAGCGTATGCGAGTTTTATAATTTCCATACGAGTGTCTTAATTGCCATTATAGGCGAGTTGCATACGACTGTTTATGTTCGACAATAATTATAACTTTATTATATGTTTTAACGTAAATATTCATAAATATCTGTTCAGTCACTAGAATTTTGTGATCGGGTGCTGCGCTGGGTAGTATATCTCTGTTTTCCAAGCTCTCTGGCCGACCGACGCATGCGCTCTGTGTGCTTCAATGCCATATGTTCAGATTGTGCACCAGTATTCAGTAAAACTGTCACCGAAGTCGTTGTGTAGAAATTGGATTTGAGGATATTAAGGTACAGTGCTATTTCTTGTCTCATATTCACCAGTTTATTTACGCGAACATATGGACGGTACACTTTCGGTAATTTATATATAGAGCGTCTCAACCTTAAAAGACAGTATGGAATTAAATGTATTTTCCTCTCACTTGCACTCCCATGTCCTGCAATTAGCTTCGTCCTCTTCCACCCCGGCGATGTTGCCATTTCCCAATAATTGAAAGTGACAAATCTAAGAAACTGTTTGCGTGGTCTTATAGAGAATTTTCCGCTCTTTATGATGATATAAAAATAAAAGCCATAAATACTTAACACATGGCCCAATTTTGACAATTACGATATTTTAACGCGAATCTATATTTTTGCAGATATAAAACTTATCACGCCATAGATAATGAACTAATGATCGCAACAGATCAAGAATTTATTTTTAGATTGCCTGATGTTGGTAGAAGATACTCTATTTCTCAGGGCAGTAATTATTTTCATAGTAAGAAAGTTATGATTTTTTTTCTTAAATGTTACTTGAAAAATCTGAGATTGTATCACAGGAAAGTCACGTAGCGACAAACTTTTTTGCTATTGACTTTACGTTGGTGACTAAGCGAGAAGAAATGTTCATTAATATGTGAAAAAGTTTTTAAACAAACCAGAGCTCGATTTCAGATAGCATTCATAAGTTATCGCACTTATTCCTCCCGCCCAGCGCTGACGTTGCGTAAGTTTTACTCAGGCGCCAGTATCTCCCCGACTGATGGTGTGAAGTTAAACTGTGAAATGAAGTGGTCTTGTGTTCTTTATAAATTGTCCGCCTCGTTGTGTACCGTAGTGGCTAGCATTCCTGGCTGTCACCGTGCTGTCACCGTGGAGGCCCAGGTTTGAATCCCGGCTCTGCCAAGAAATTTAATTCTGGTCTGAGGGCTGGAACAGGGTGTACTCAACTTCATGAGACAAAACTGAGAAGAGGCGGGTTCGATTCCTACCTCAGCCATTCTCTAAGTGGTTTCCGTGGTTTGCCTTTGTTCATCCCGGGAATGAACAAGGGTTCGTTAGTGGTGCAGAGTTAACGTTTCTGTGCGAAAAGAACACGGCAGACACCCACGATGAAATGACAGGTGAAGTGTAAGAAAAGGTGGTTCGCCAAGCAATTGTTGCCCCATGTTCCCGAAGGATCTATCCTAGTAATAGACAATGTAGGCTACCACAGTCGGAAATTCGAACTTTTACCTATAACGGAGAAAACACTGGATTATAGATTGGCTCACTCAAAAGGGGTCCCTTTTCGAAATTATATGTTAAAACGAAAGCTTCGTTTTATTGTGACTCAAAAGAGAGCCAGATATGATAAATACATCATTGACGAGATGGCTAAATCAGCAGAATAAATATGTTCTTCGCTTGCCACCATACCACAGTGATCTTAATCCCATCGAAATTGAATGGGCGCAAGTTTTTTTTTTTGTCGTGTGGCCCCCTCAGAGGCCGAGTGCAGGTCTTTCTATTCGACGCCCGTGGGCGACCTGCGCGTCGAGATGAGAGATGGAATGAAGATGAATGAAGCAGGGCAAGGATGTGGAAGGAATTGGCCGTGGCCGATCAGAAGGTACCGTCCCAGCATTTGCCTGGTGTTGAAAATGGGAAACCACGGAAAACCATTTCAAGGACGGCCGACGGTGGGGCTCGAACCCACGCGTCTACCGAGTCAGCAGAGAGCTTGGTCCCATGACCTAATGCTGCGCGTTAGCCAGCTGAGCCACTCCTGTCGGTGGGCGCAAGTGAAGAACTACATAAAATTGAACAACGTCTCATTTAAGAAACAAGAAATGAAGAATTTAATTTTGGCTGCATACCACCACTTGATCACACAAAATTGGGTAAATTACGTGGACCACAATATATATACCACAGATATATATAATATTCACGAAAAATGTCATATTATAAATTATAACATATTATAATATTATCATATTCATGAATAATTGAATAATTGAAAAATAGAAATTGTTATAATGTGTGCAATAAAATCGCGCTCTGAGGCTCGGCGTATCATATCTAAATATTGTAGCGTTGTTCGCTGCAAGGTATGAGCTACAGTTATATAGGCTACAACAAACAAATATTTTGGAAATTTCCCGAGTTTTGCGTAAAAGCACGCCTGTATACGAGTTATATTACATCATGTGCCCGCCCTTGCAGAACTTTGTATATGCAGTAGATCTGGCATCAGCGCTCCCCATTTAATGCGTACTGTCTTTTAAGGTAGGGACGCACTATAGACATGTTGGATTTTGAGCGCATGGGCGAAGGTATCCTTATCTAATTGGTCACACAACTGTTTCTTGAACTCAGATTGGTGGGAGAAACTGTTTCATAACGAAAAATAGTGTTATAATGAGCCTCATTATGATACAGTTTTCTGACACATAATAGTCAGGGTCGAACATAAAAGAAAATATAATTAAGACTCGCGATTAAACATCGGAAGTAATTTCTCCACCTAGCAAACATATTTAGTACCTTGAAAAAGTATAAATCTAATTTTGGCAAACTGGCGTCGAGTCTAATAAATCGCACACCTCTAACACAGGTTGACAGACAAATTCTACACACACCCACGATGTTGCAAAGTCCTTAAGACAATGAACAATTGGACAGGCTGTAGACCGCTCCACGTACACCATCGACAGAACGGGCTCGGCGAAAGGTATACTACGACTTTCACATCGCTGGCAACGGGTTCTACACCACGCTGGTGACTACCTTGAAGGACTGTAAAGGTTGCTAACTTTTACCACTTTTGTTCCTCTTGATAATAAATAGTTACCATTACTTAATTTCCAACCTTCGAAGTATTTCAAATGTGGTGTTACAGGAGTATGATAAAGATCAGATAGGTAGATAGAGTAACAAATGATGAAGAGGTGTTAAGACGAGTGGGAGAAAAGAGATGTTTGTGGCGACTGCTAATGAAGAGAAGAGATAGATCGGTAGAACAAATAATAAGACACCCAGGAATAGCAAAGTTAGTTTTGGAAGGAAGGGTTGAGGACAAGAACTGTAGGGGTAGACCAAGGTTGGAAAATGTTAAATAGATTGCCTTGGACGTAAGGTGTGGTGGCTATGATGAAACGATTAGCTCAAGACAGGGAGACGAGGAGCGCTGCATCAAACCAGACAAAAGACTGAAGATTCAAACAACAACAACAATAAAAAATCACAAGCCTTACAGTAGTCGCATATGTTGTGTAACATGTGACATGTTATCCTACTTTGTGTCTGCCGTGAGCGCAACTCCCTTGTGAAGAGTGAACTCTGTTGGTCATTGAAATAACTACTTGTAAAACTCTTGTGCCAAATCCTTTCAGCAAATATGATATAATGAATATTTTCACACCAAAGAACGACAATTTGAAGTTGATTTATTGTAGAAATATCTTTAATGGAGCCTCCAAACCTTGAAATAAACCGTATGCGATATTCATTCCACATAGTCACATGGCCGACAGTACGTTGTGGTACCAATCTCCGCCACCACGCGCGCTCATGGTTTCCGTTGCATTTCCGTCCCATTTCCGTTTCATTTCTTCAAAATCACCCCCACAAAAAATATACAGCAACCGAATGGAAATATGTTACACATCAATAATAATAATAATAATAATAATAATAATAATAATAATAATAATAATAATAATAATGCAACAAACATGCACCTATCCTAATTCTCTCTCTCAGAAGTGCTGAAAAAGCTAGGGATTCACAACTCAGCAGGCATGCTGCAACTCATGACTCATGCAGGTAACATAATTTACCTGTGGACAGTCGAGTCGAATCACCATCTTTCGTGTGACTCATAAAACAGGGATGTCCAATTATTTTCACTGTATATTAAAAATACTACGAATATTCACAAAATGATAACATTTCTGACTGTCGATAGTAGTAATGAAATACTATTCTTGTTCGGTCTATGCAACATAGTTTTAATTGAAGTGCTCGTGAGCACTCTTTGGCTCGTATGGCGAGAGCTCCAAATACCATTAAAGATCACTGTGCTGCCCACGAGTACCAAGTTGAGCACGCCTGATGTAAAACTAACGACATCAATGGCGCACAGCGGAAGGTAGATCAGTGCCCCTCATTTGAACAAGGTAATATTGTGCCATAGTTGGCACCTGGCACATAACACTAATAATACACGTTGGCTGGTAAATGTAGGCCCACTCCTCTCTTTGGACGACCCACTTTTATGTTTGTATATTAAACTAGCTTCACACTAACTTGAAACATCGAAACACTCAGCTTTGTAAAAATAACTTGCTTCAAAATTGAATAATAATAATAATGTTATTGGTTTTACGTCCCTTTTAACTACACTGGTTTTTAGAGACGCCGGGGTGCCGGAATTTTGTCCCGAAGGGGATCTTTAACGTGCCAGTAAATCTACCGACACGGCTCCCTCGCATTTGCGCACCCTCAAATGCCAGCTGACTGCGCCAGGTTTCGAACCTGCAACCTTGGGCTCAGCAAGCGAGAACGTTACCCCTGAGCCACGCAGCCAGACCTTCAAAATTGATTCGATGCAGATACACTGATGTAGATTGACTTTCTATTTAGCGCACTGTACTTAAGTCCCGTCATTTTTGTCATCTTTTATCAGGCGTAAATTAGTTGTAGTTAATTTATTTAAGTGGCTAGGGACATCTTGGTTATAGCCCCGCGTAGTTGGGTGTGTGACAAAGATACATGTGAAACAAGTATACGGGTACAGGAGATGGTATCCTAAACTATAAAACTTACTTGAAGTCTAGGATAGCCTCTCTGTATCAATTGGGATAATATTAAGTTAGTACATAATATCAATAGCCAATATTAGTGTCTTGATAATTGTTTATAATATTTAATACAACGTAAATTAAACACTGTTATAATCACGGATGATACCGAGCTCCACTAATGAGTTCTCTCCAAGGGGGGCAAATTAGGAAAATCCTAACAGGGAAGTTGCCTGAGGCATGTTTCATTGCCCCCAACTCCAAACTGGACGTGAAGGTAAATCTTCACGGTGTTCTCCACCATCTACTCTTGTTATCTTAAAGACGTATTCGACACTACTCATTTGGTATTATTCCAGATTCCTGGGTTTCTTTAGCCTTGCACTTGATAAAGGTAAGGTTCGGTTATTTTCTTTGTGTTTCACAGTTAATATTCAGATCTGCACATTTTAATTTTTATCTTGTGGCTTCTTAAACATGTAAGTTATAACCTGCACTATGAGCTTTAGAACGATATCAAAATGCTTATATGTAGCCTATTCTGCGGCAAAATAAGGTTCATTCGTAAATGAATTCCCTGTTGGAACACCTCCACTTTTGGCCCCGTGATGACAATTCAAACTTACAACATTTATAGTTTCCTATAACTCGCAATCCTCCACTTCTATGACTGTAGGCCTACATGGATAACATGTCGAATGCACTGATTATAGTATCTACGGAAACTCCAGATGTACTTAGCTGTCAGTCAACTTATGGCTTTACCAACATTTACTTATGGATTAACCAACATTTCAGGAGAGGTTGCCTACCCCCACTCTCTTCCCAAACCCATTAGCATGAGCTGACAGCACTGTTTGGGTTTAAACTAATTAGCGCAGTTCGACCATCCCGATAATCACGTATAACAGGTGAGGGTTCTAATAAATGATACTCTCTTCCCAATCTCTGGTTATCCGAGATTTGGAACAGAGGGTATTCTATTCTAGTTCTAATTCTAGTTCTAGTTGGGTGTGTGTTAAACCTGTCTGATAACCAGTGCGGTACGCAAGATTTCATTCTGGGGGCGTTTCATTCATACAATACAGTAGTTGTGTATATTAAAAGTATATTTCGATTACTATTCATAAAAAGCAAATAATTAAATAAACATTCTGTTTGCATGGATACTATTTTAATTATATTTTCCAGCACAATAAACAAAATTGAAAATAGTACATTATGCAACGAGCCTATAATGGCAATAATTAAGACACGAGTATGTTTATAAAATGAGCGTAGCGAGTTTATAATTTCCATACGAGTGTCTTAATTACCATTATAGGCGAGTTGCATACGACTGTTTATGTTCGACGATAATTATAACTTAATTATATGCTTTAACATAAATATTCATAAATATCTGTGGGATTCAGTAACTTCAGTTAGTGAACAGAGCACGCTGGGTGGTTTAATGACTGAACAGAACGCATGCATGGGTCAAAGAATTTCGAAAGCAGAGACCATTTACTTTGCTTGGCAATGCTATTGTTTACAGTCTGCATGATGTCTAGTGCCGATCAGAACTAGCATTCACTAATATTGTCACCGAAGTCGTTTGAAAGCAATGCGCTGTGTCGAAATTGGGGTTGGGGATATTAAGGTACAGTGCTATTTCTTGTCTCAAATTCGCCAGTTCATTTACGCGAACATATGGGACGGTGCACTTTCCATGTCGGTAATCTATATAGGAGGATGCTGTGTTGCTAACTTCTGGACGTAGATTCATAAATTTCTTGCATATGGCATAGTATTTTCTTGTTACCTTAAAGGTTCGTGCCGATTTTGTCTTTGTGTTTGGGATTGTAACTACAATGGTTGATCCGATATCCAATTTGAACTTACAAATCATGTAGGCTAATTCATGTCCGACATGTTGGATTTTGAGCGCATGCGCGAAGCTATCCTTACCTAATTGGTCAATGAATGAGCTCTGATTGGATGGAGAAACTGTTTCATAATGAAGAATAGTACACTGAAGAAAATGGAAATTGCAACACCATGAAGGCATTGGTCGTTTGTGTTGATTTTCAAGATATGGAACGATGCCATGTAGGTATGTAAACGATCAAAGTTTCAGACCCATTGGTTTGTTGCTACAGGTCTCCCCACGTGATTGGTCGCGGAGGAATCAACTCCAGTATACGGACTCTGGTGTAGCGTAGTTGACTTGCAGTCGGTGCAGTGAAGTGTTCCCCGTCAAACATGCCTCGACGACAGAGAAGAGCACGCTATCAACAACTGTCGCCGTTTGAGAGGGTTCTGATAATTGGGCTGTGTGAGGCTGGATTATTGCTAAGGACTGTCGCTGAAAGTGTTGGCCGACAGGCATCTGCGGTACAACGTGTGTGGCAGCAGTGGTCAAATGAAGGTACTCGTAGACCTGGCACAGGCCCAGCGCGACAGACAACTGTGAGAGAGGATCGCCGCATCATTCAGATGGCCCGGATGGAACCCCATGCAACAGCAGCGCAAATTCGAGCAGCTGTGGCACCCCACGTAACACAAAAAACAGTTGGTAATCGCCTGCGTGCAGCTGACTTACGATCCCGTGTCCCTGCAGAAGGTGTTCCATTGACCCCACAACATCGACGTGTAAGGCTAGCCTGGTGTCGAGAACGATCGACGAGGGTCGACGAATGGCATAGGGTCGTTTTTAGTGATAAATCGCGCTTCTGTCTTGCCCGCAGTGATCGCCGGAATCGAGTGCGACAACGTTCCGGGGAAAGGGGCCGCCCAGACCTTATTGTCGAGATGCACACAGGGCCAACACCAAGCATTATGGTCTGGGGAGCTATTGGCTTTAATGTGAAATCACAATTAGTGCTTGTTGAGGGCACTATGACTGCTCGACAGTACGTTGATAGGGTACCCAATTCAGTGGTTGTCCCTATGATGGCGAACATTGCTAATGGGATGTTTCAGAAGGACAATGCCTGGGTTCACACTGCACGCATTTCCAGAGAAGCTCTTCACGACATTGCAACCTTAGAATGGCCCGCCAGATCCCCGGACCTCAGTCCTATTGAGCATGTGTGAGAAATGATGGGTCGACAACTGGCCAACCGTCCTCAGCCACCCACAACTCTTGAACAACTGACCCGTGCAGTGCAGCAAGCATGGGCCACAATTCCTCAGGAAGCGATCCAGGGCCTTATTGACTCCATGCCTCGCCGAATTCATCCATGTATTGCAGCTCGTGGTGGACACATCCTGTATTGATTGTTGTCCAAAGTTGCGGTCAGAGGGACCTGAAAGTGTAATCATCGAATCACAACCGAACACTCGTCCTGCATGTTCAATTGCAGCAATATAGCACCACTCCTTCGGGGTGTAGCAATTACCATTTTCTTCAGTGTACTATAATGACTCTCATTTTGATACAGTTTTCTGACATATAATATTTACATTTCGACATCGTCGAACATAAAAATCATTTCTTAAAAAAATAATAGGAAAACAGTAACTAAATATTAAAACTGAAATGATGCAGTGATATCAACATGTCCATACGTGATTGCTTATAATATTGACATTATGTGAGAGAAAAACAAGATGTTCAGTAAAGAACATATAGCCTACTTTCTCCTAAATGCATGGGCATTGTTATAACTCTTTGCCCTTTTCAACGAGTATGATTGAATGTTGGTTGTAGCTTGTTGAAATACAACGTGCTATAGGGATATTAAACATGAATATGAGGTGCCCTTTGCTAGTGCTACCTCTGTACCAAATTTCGTTCAATTCGGTTTCACCGTGTTTGAATTGATAGGGGGAATCGATTTGCACACATACTTGGCCACCATCTGCAAACTATTGGGCTGATGTTCTTGCAGTTTGGTCTGAATATGTTTCCCACATAAAGATATGGTGTTGCAAAATTTGGTAGAGACTAGATATTAGGTTGGTCGTAATTACATTTTAGCTTTTAACATTTGGGTGGCCACGATTACGTTTCCGTCAACATAGCGGTGATATAAAACATGACACTGAGGTGCCCTTTGCTAGTGCTACCTCTGTACCAAATTGCGTTCCATTCGGTTTCACCGTGTTCGAATTGATAAGGGGAATCGATTTTCACACAAAGATGGACGCCATCCGCAAAATATTAGGCTGATGACCTATTAGATTGGTCAGAGGATGCTCCCTCCATAAAGGTATGTAGTTGCAAAATTTGGTAGAGACCGGATGATTAGGTTAATCGTAATTTGATTTAAGCTTTGAACATTCGTGTGGTCGCCATTACGTTTCAGTCAAGATGGCGGCGATATAAAACATGACTCTGAGGTGCCCTTTGCTTGTGCTACCTCTGTACCAAATTTCGTCCCATTCGGTTCCACCGTGTTCGAATTAATAGGGGGAATCAATTTTGACATAAAGATGGCCGCCACCCGCAAACTATTAGGCTAATAACCTATTAGATTGGTCAAAGGATGCTCTCCCCATAAAGGAATGTTTTTGCAAAGTTTGGTAGAGATCGTATGGTTATGTTAGTCGTAATTTAACTTAAGCTTTGAACATTTGTGTGGCCACCATTACGTTTCTGTCAATATGGCGGCGATATAAAACATGACACTGATGTGCCCTTTGCTAGTGCTACCTCTGTACCAAATTTCGT
This sequence comes from Meconema thalassinum, assembly GCA_946902985.2. Taxonomy (NCBI): domain Eukaryota; kingdom Metazoa; phylum Arthropoda; class Insecta; order Orthoptera; family Tettigoniidae; genus Meconema; species Meconema thalassinum. The sequence continues at coordinate 708,825,871 of OX336390.1, forward strand.
TCATTCGGTTCCACCGTGTTCGAATTAATGGGGGGAATCAATTTTGACATAAAGATAGCCGCCATCCGCAAACTGTTAGGCTAATAACCTATTAGATTGGTCAAAGGATGCTCCCTCCATAGAGGAATGTTGTTGCAAAGTTTGGTAGAGATCGGATGGTTATGTTAGTCGTAATTTAACTTAAGCTTTGAACATTTGTGTGGCCGCCATTACGTTTCTGTCAATATGGCGGCGATATAAAACATGACACTGAGATGCCCTTTGCTAGTGCTACCTCTGTACCAAATTTCGTTCCATTTGGTTTCACCGTGTTTGAATTAATAGGGGGAATTGATTTTCACACAAAGATAGCCGCCTTCCTCAAACTATTAGGCCAATGACCTACCGGATTGGTCAAAGGATGCTCCCTCCATAAGGGTATGATCTTGCAAAATTTGGTAGAGATCGGAAGATTAGGTCAATCGTAATTTGATTTAAGCTTTGAACATATGTGTGGCCGGCATTACGTTTCCGTCAAGATGGCGGCGATATAAAACATGACACTGAGGTGCCTTTTGTTAGTACTACCTCTGTACCAAATTTCGTTCCATTCGGTTGCACCGTGTTCGAATTAATAGGGGGAATCGATTTTCACACAAAGATGGCCGCCATCCGCAAACTATTACGCTGATGGCCTATTGGTTTGGTCAAACGATGCTCCCCCCATAAAGGTATGTTGTTGCAAAATTTGGTAGAGATCGGATGATTAGGTTAGTCGTAATTTGATTTAAGCTTTGAACATTTGTGTGGCCGCCATTACGTTTCCGTCAAGATGGTGGCGATATAAAACATGACACTGAGGTGTCCTTTGCTAGTGCTACCTTTGTACCAAATTTCGTTCAATTCGCATTCACCGTGTTCGAATTGATAGGGGGGAACAGACATTCAGAGTACACACACTCACACACACAGACACACACACACACAGACTCACACACACATACACACACACACACAGACTCACACACACACATACACACACACAGACAGACACACTTTTTTCGCCCTGTGTTGATCTCATAAGTCTACTTTCATTTTTTGCAAAAATCGAAAGTAGGCTAATAATTTTTTGCTTTCCGTGTTCTTACTGCCATTACTATTGACTCTCAAAATCCGCCTTTTTTGATGACTTTATCTGCATCATTGATAGAAATAAATTGCAGAAACTCCTCATGTACTGTACCCGTATTACCTACCAATACCTGATGAATCCCTCAATGACAGCTGGATCGTAGAACCTGAATATCCCCGGCTAGGAAAAACCCCCAAGTTCTACCAACAGACAAAGGGATAATAGGGCCACTCGAATACCTAACAGGATGTATTAAGACTGACCAAGGCTCAGAGAAAAAAAAAACTAGCTCAAAACACAAGAATTCTTCAAGAGGAAGAAAGAATCTCAAAGGTGTGGTAAACCCTAAAATACCTAGCGATGGCCCCCTTAATACACCCTTCCATCACCTCTATAAAGCATCACAAAATAATTAAAACCAAATAATAAATTAGTTTATTGCAAGAATAAACATGACAAGAAATATAAATTTTGTCGATACCATGACCAATCAAAACTATCATTAATTATACTGGATTGTCTTTCAGCTATGGAATATGGGAAAGGCTTCCAAAATGTATTACCCATTATCTCAACTAACGTTTAGTTCTTTCAAAAATAAGGTATAATAATAATGTTTGTCAATCCCATAGGATAAGCACACACAAAAAAAATATTATATGAATTGAATAAATTGGATTCACTTCGGTTCATTAACTTAATGAACATCTTATACAAAAATACCCTGATTATAACCAATAATCTTACACGACATTTTCAATAGCAGTATATGGTCTTGTTATTTAACGATGAAATTATTATGGCATATTTACAAAATATACAAATGTATTCAAGATTCTGGAATAATTTCGATTATTCTCCTCCCACTGACTTAATGTCACGAAATTAACTTCTGCTAAAATTTGTTTAATGGTTTCATTTCTCATTTCAGGGTATTTCTGCCGAACAGTTAAGTTAAGCAAAAATTAATCATAGATTCAGCATTAAATAGTTATCGGTAATCCTTGTTAAACATACATGCTATGGCAAAGTCGTTATAATTTTACTGGAAATATTGAACTGGTTATCCACTCAAGAGTTCTAATAATAATGCTCAGAAAAATACTAATCTTCACACAGGCATTACTTCAAGATAATAACTGCGATAAAGTCACCAATGACAAAATATTAATCATACTAGGTTAATTACAACGCCCCTCTGGGTTGAAACCTCATTCAATCTAATCTTGATTGGCACACGTTGCTCAATCTTCAACAAGAAAAATTTGCTTCGCAAAGCACTGTATCAAAATACTTAAACACAATAGCTTTATTCCTAATAAATGCCTCTTAAATTCTAACATGCACCTATAATTGGAGCCTTACTGTTTTAAAACCACAATTATGAAAATCAGCTGTTTATAATAAAAGCCTGACCTCGTACTCAGAAAAATAATTTGATTCTGTAACAGGTTATTAATAAAGCCTAGTGGATTCCAGAAATACTCCACCTATTTTTAGAAAACTTGCCTTACATTGATGTGTTACAATATTCATAGTTCTTAAACGTATGACTTATAGTAAGTTATCCCTGGGATTATCCTCGCAAATTTGGATGTCGTTCAAATAACCTCTTAATAGAGAAAAACTATTGCACAAGAGGCAATGATATCAATTTAATCCAGTGTTAACTTCATAAGAGAAGAAAAGTATTGCGCCCGTTGACGCATGTTTGCTCAGACAACAGAGACTAAAACTTATGCTGAAATGTAACTGAACATACCCTGCGAGCGGCGGGAAGAAGCTGAAGCAATATCGCTTATGATTATATTTTTACTTATTTTTCACATTCCATCAACTATAATTATAACCAAGTAATTCTGCATATTTGAAGTACAGCATACTTCGTAAATCGAAGAAACTATCAATTTACGCGGCCAGCTCATGTACTGAGAGCACGCCATATTTGGTAACACCAGTTCCTATTTGTCTGTGGAAGAGACAACATGTGCATGATGGAGCACAAGTGAAAGGAAACCATGTGACAGGAAAAATCTGCGAATAACTTTCATACGGATAGCCATCATGGCATTGTGTAATAATTGAAGGATTGAAGACATTCACCACTACGAAAACTGTGAAGTATTTTTATTATTATCCGAGGTGAAATGAAGGACTTGTGTGAAGAAAACTTTGCGACCGCATGGTCTCATTCTCACGCACACACACATATTTCAGTGTTCTACAAACTGTGTATTTAATTAACTGTGTAACTGTACAAAATCTACAAGTACAATCTTTATTTGCCGGATGGGCAGTGATTTTGATTTATTTTTTGTTAATATTTTCTTGTGTAAATATCAGTGCAAGTCATGAGTGAGTGTCGCACAAGCGACAGAGGCTAGAGCCAGTGGCGGAGTGAAAATGGGCTATTTTTTTTTACCGCATATTAGCTGCAGTGCGCGAAAGATTTATTTAATTATGTGCTACGTTTTTACCAACGCTAACATCGCAATAATGATGAACCAGCAGATCTTCAGATACAACTTCAACCGCGCGATGGCATGTGATTGCTAAATCATGCGTGGGGAATTGGCGACTGAGGATGTCCAGACACAATGAAATGGTAACCTAAAATCTTACACGAGACCGCATACGACATCTCATGGCGGGACTCGAACCAAGTAACGCTGAATCGGTAAGTCAGATCAAATATTTATAGCGTATTGTAAGAGTGGAAAACAGTAGACTTAGTTTATTTTGGTTTAATTTATTTAGTGCACAATGCAGGTGGCTAATTATAAGACGCGTGTGGAAAATATAAGTTGTATTAAACATTTATAGAAGCCAGGAAGGCTGGATTTTCAATGCTCATTCGTATCATTTAAAATATGTATTATCAACTTTTATTTTTGTCAGGCTGATGAAAAATAAACTAGTTTGACAATGTTAAATCAAGGCCAAAGTTACGAACCAAGTTTACTACACAGTACACTCGATTCTAGGCAGTGGATTAATATTTTGTTTTAGAAGGCTGTGAGATTCTTGACATTATTACAAGTGGAATGCAGAGTTCCGTTATTCACATTAATTGGCCAGATCAATACTTGAAAACAGGTTTATTTCTTTAAAAGAAGCCACGCAGGCAAGTAATGCAATTGTATTTTGTGACCAAATGAACGCAGGTTCGATTTATTTAGGGAAGAGTCAATTTTATAAATGCACACACACAGTTAGCCTGTATCAGAAACCTTTATGTTTATTTAAAGCGTTGTCAGGATGTGTTTTTGTACACATAATCTTTATTATCAGCATTTCAAACGTGTATCAATTAGGATTCCACACTTTTGTAAATTAAGAGTATTATATGAGTCGTGACGGTGGATGAATACCTCCGAAATTGTTATTGTGGTTATATCGGTGGTAATGAACTAACTAAAGTCGTACCAAAACCGAAGGCGCCTGGATCAAAGGATCCGAAATAAGAGTAAAGTAATTGGTGAAGACATAGGATGTCTAATAAGTGTGATGAAATATTGGTGAAGACACAGGGTGTCTCGTAAACTATTGAACTATTGAGTTATTTGCTTAAGTTGGATACAAACGTTACCTGAATACACTGAACGCTTTTAAAGGTCCATAAACTGAACAACAATACTGGCAGGAATAAATAATTGTGTGAAACTTGAATAATCAAAAATAGGGTTTTGAAAACTAACAAATCTTATAAATTCCCCCTGAACCTAAATAAAATTTATAAACATTAAAAATAAACTATTTTTCTGGACCAAATGTTAACACTTAGATATTGTTAAGCTATTGTAGATACATTTTGATACATTTTCACATGATTAGTCGACCACAAATTGGTGATGTGATAACTGAAGCACACACATCAGATTAGTAGCAATATGAGTCGATGTAATTGTTTAATTACTATTGCATTTGCAGGCTTTCCTATATTTTCTATTTTCTTAACACTTTTACACTATGACCGTTTGTTACAAACAGTAACAAATCGAGTACGTAGGCAGTGCCAATTGCACAACTATAGGAGTGCTGAATTATTGTATGCATTTGTGTTGTATTAGCATTTTTTTATTCAGCAACATTGTGCACATAGCTTGATTTTCTTAGTAATAAACGCATCTCGTTTATTAATTTATGATATTTAGGACAAGCTAAAAACTTAACTCTAAAGATAAATGTTAGAGATGGCACCATCATAGCATAGGACAAAGTTTCCCCTTGCTACTAAATGTAAATGTTCTAGTATTTGTATACAAGTAAATGTCTTGCTTTGCTGTAAATTCTTTTGATTTTTGATCCACCCGTACGTTATTTTGATGTAATTGCTTAGGGCCGATCTTACGTGCCATTCTCTTAGCTTGTTCATTTTGTCGAATTTTGTATTAGGACCATGAGAGCAATTTAGATCTTGTTTAGGACCTTTTTTATATTTCTTTCAGGGCAGAATAGTATCGGACTGGCCGTTTGCATCTCTCATGCTAGGCTAGGGATCTATTCTGAATAAAATTTATTTGTGATTTTAACCTAAGACTGACCTCTCTTTTCTTGTTTAGTTTTGTTATCGATGCATTCCTCTGAGTTGGTTAAAGATCGAACCTCACTAATTCCCGACACCCCCGAGTGCAGACTTTTGTGCTACACCAGCCTATGAATGTATCGTCCCCCATACTTGTGTGTTAACTGGAAGAGGGTCTCGGAAGGGTCATTTGAAACCGGTGGCTCCCCGAAACCTTCGGCCAGCGGGCACATATAGTACGTTGGCGCCGAACGTGGTTGAATCGAAACTTGTGTTCGATCACCATGATTCGTTTGTTTGTGAGGATTTTATTTTGTTAGCAAATCCAACAGATTAGTAACGAATTGAGATTTCGTACTAGTGTTTTGGAAGGCTACATGGCATTCTTATTTCAGAATTAAGACCATGAGGCTAGGCAACATTTATTAATGATAATAAGTTGAGGATTTGATTTGCAGTTATCCTAGTCTTGAGTAAATGTAAGTTTGGTTGTTGTCCTGATGTCATTTAAATTTTACCAGAGGTTCAGCTGTTATCATCGAATTAATTTATGAAGGAATGGATTTTCTACTGTTTTCCAACTCAAATCATTGTTAAGGCATATGAAGTTGTTAGTTTTCCATTATTTCTCCAATTGAAGATATTATGTCTGCGCAAGAGACAGCCGAGTTGTTGGCAAACTTGCCTGGCCTACTGCATAATCTGCAGGTGTCGATGGACAATTTGACACGAAATAATAATGACTTAAGGGCTGAGATGGCTCAGAACAATGAAAACTTGAGGGCTGATATAAACAATGTCAGGGCCGATGTGACACTAAACAGTGACAATTTAAGGGCCGATATCAATATTGTTACAGAAAACATAAACACTGTCAGGGAAGATGTAAACAATGTTAGGACAGATATGGCTCAGAATAATGACAATTTAATGGCAGATGTAGACACTGTTAGGGCAGACATGAATGAGAACAGTAACAATGCTACAGCTACTCTGTTACAAACTAGTAACAACATTACTACAAATATTAGAGCTGACATGGTACTGTTAAACAATAAAATTAGGGCAGATATGGCACAGAATGTAGTTGAAGTGCGAGAGGACATTGCCAATGTTAAAGCCGAAATTACTGTCACAATCAATAAGGTTAGTGATGATTTGCGTGCAGAGATGGAAACTTATCGCACGGAATATCACGCAAACTTAGGGGGCATAAAACAGGAGATACGCACAAATCGATCTGAGATAAATCAAAAACTCAAAGACGTCCAGACGGAGATGAATGTTAACATCGAATCAGTCAGGATTGAAGTCGCTAATGCAAAATAAATCGTTAGTACTAGGATTAACTCCGTGGAACAGCGTATGGAAGAAGTTAACACGTACGTGGGTGTGTTAAAAGCTGATGTGGCTATAGTTAACTCTGGATTAAAACTAAATAGAGGCATAGCATTTGCCGTACACATGAATACTAAACGTGTAGCCAGCAAAGTAGAGAAGGTGGAGGCTGAAGTCAGCAAAATAAAACAGGACTTAGCTACAGACATTGAAGCGATTGGAGAGGAAACTTGTGAGAACAATCACAGATCCAACCAATACGTAGCAAAAACATTAGATGCTTACCTTGAAGAACAGGATGGGAAACAGAAAGAATTCGATATTCGCATTGAAGGAAGATTTGAGCAGATAGAATCACAGGTGAATGCTATAATTAATAAGCAACCTGAGAAAGTGTTAGAATACGCCGAAATGGATGAACGCATCAATCGTCTATTAAAACCTAATAGAGTGGGTGTACCATCTACAAACACTGCGACTAACATACCGAAACCGAATGTTCCGATGGAAAACCAAGGTTATAATCCATTTAGGACAACATCACAATTTGTGACACCGAATGCTAACATAACGCCGAATTATGGGCTGACACCTAACTTTAATGTCACGCCGAACTATGGTCAAACTCTGTACTCGAATATTGTGCATTTGAGAAGCCATGAAGATCGACCGGCAAAATTCAATAATTCCAATTCCGTTACACTGGTAGATTTTCTGAGAAACTTTGAGTCATACATGAGTGAAACTATGGTAACACCAGACAGGGAGTTACGGACTGTCGAAAAATACCTAGAGAACAGCCCGTTAACCTGGTTCATGGCATTCAGATACTCATTCCACAATTATCAGGAATTTAAAGTAGCATTCCTTAAGACTTATTGGTCTTTGGAACGTCAGCAAAATATAAGGGCGGAAATGTACAATAAGAGGTACGCTAGTACTCAAACAACTAAGTACGCTACCTACTTCGCAAGTCAGCTTTTGAAATTGCAATGTTTGGAACCCCCTTTATCCGAATTAGAACTTGTCCAAACCATTAGAAGACAATATCCTATGGAAGCACGAAGGTTACTCAGAGCGTCAGATGCAAATACATTTATGAAATGTGACGAAGTTCTTAGAAAACTGGATAGCAGTCACGAACAATTTGCACCTACACCTAAACATAGGAGCACACATGATGTAAATGTAACTTCAGTGGACAGAACCAGTCAGACTGTACAAACTACAGAAAATCGTCGAACAAACAATCGTCAAAATCACGAGGGACCAGATAGAAGGAGAGATTTCCGTGATTATCGTAAAGACAATACACCTTATGCAAGGAATCGTCGATTTGACACAATCAACAAGAATTACCAGAACAGATATCAATTACAACAACAATCGTCTTAGTAACAACAATAACCATAACAATAACAACGCTAATTTTAACCGTGATTATAGAGGACAGCCACGTGATCGTGAGGATCGAAATGACCGATACACTGATAATCCCAGAAGAGATTACAGACACAGTGGCGGTTACCGAAGAGAAAATGATTCTCGTTTCCAATACGATAATGATTGGAAAGGTAGGACTAATGAAAGTCGACGATGCATTCAGGAACGGAGAAGAAGAAATGCAGAAGACGAAGAACCAGACAGAAGAGGAGATGGAAATGACAAATGTCGTGAGAATAACAGGAAAGTTACGACAGCTGATGTTCACAACATTGAGATTGAACCAGCAGGTGAAGACAATCGCATGAGTGATGAAGAATATCACAGGATCACTGACAGAATGGATCGTGCACGAAGTCAAACCAAGGATTGGTAATTGGCTGAAATAAAAATTGACTTCCACAATTTTTATTTACTTGACGTAGAGATGTATGCGCCCGTTGACGCATGTTTGCTCAGACAACAGAGACTAAAACTTATGCTGAAATGTAACTGAACATACCCTGCGAGCGGCGGGAAGAAGCTGGAGCAATATCGCTTATCTTCTTCTTCTTTTCGTTTGGGCCTACTGAGGACCACGGGGCTCGTTTTGACTTCTTGTAAGGAATTTATGTTTCTTCTTAGCCCAGGCAGCTTTCATCTTCTGGCTGTGTGTCTGCTTTCTTTCCTGTGTCCACTTCGGTCTGGTAGTCCCTGTACTCTTCCTGCTGGTGAGAGACACTGGAAAGACACCATGTTGAATCATCTGTCGGAATTGTGATCGATCCTGTATGTTTTTTGATGAAATTCCAAGTTGCTGTAGGTCTGACTTCACTGTGGTGATCCATTTGTTTTTGGACGCTTTCCCTCTTCCTGTCGTGGTGAAGATCTGGCTGGTAAGTCTATCTGGACCCATGCGTGTCAGATGTCCGTAGAATGCTAATCGTCTCTTCCTCATGGATGTGACGATGTCTTCTTGATGATCATAGAGCTCATTGTTGTGCCTGATCCTGTAAGTACCACCCTCTTCCCTTATTGGTCCTAAAATTCTTCTAAGTATTTTCCGTTCCTTGAGCTCTAGTTTCCTCAATGGGCCTTTCCGGTTCATCAGGAGACACTCAGAGGCATATATAACGGAAGGTCTTACTACTGAGTTGTAATGTAGAAGTTTAAGGTTCTTAGAGAGGCACTTGGATGTGTAGATGCTCTTACAGGAGTGGTAGACCCTTTCCAGTTTCGTGCATCTAGTGTCTGTTGCTAAGGTCTCACTCTCGTTTGCAGGAATCCACTCCGCTAGGTACTTCACTGCAGGAACTTTTTGAATTGCGGTGTCTTTCACAAGAATAGTAGATGGGGCTCCCTTTATATTTGTCATGAACACTGTTTTATGTATATTGACCTTCAAGCCAGTTTTAGCTGCTATGTTATAGAGGCTCTGTAGTTGGTGAGTAGCTTCTTCTATGTTGTTCGCTAACAAGGTAAGGTCGTCGGCAAAGGCCAGGCAAGGTACATTGAGATTGTCTTTCTTGTACCCAATTTGCAGTCCTGTTCCTGATGGTAACGTGGTAGTCCATTCCTCCTGATGATCTTCTCAAGTACACAATTGAAGAGAATACAAGAAATGCCATCACCTTGTCTAACTCCTGTTTGGATAGAGAAGCTGTCTGAGAGTTCACCTCTGAACTTGACTTTGGAGGTCGTAGTCTTCAGTGTAGCCTGGATTAGTCTGGTGGTCTTCGCATCCAGTCCTAATTCCCATAGAGTGGAGAAGAGGGGGCTGTCTGTCTATTGAATCATACGCCTTCTGGAAATCCACTAGTATGACTACCCATCGATGTCCGCCGCAATTCTTGTACCTTAAGATTGTCTTGAGGTTCTGTATTTGCTCTATGCATGATCTATTTGCACGAATTCCGGCCTGATATTCACCTAGTTGGGAATCTAGTTGACTAGTAACTCTGGTTAGCAAGGCTTTAGATATTATCTTGTATGTGACAGATATTAGAGATATGCCTCTGTAGTTATCAAGGTCAATCCTACTACTTTTCTTGTGTAGAGGATGGATCACAGCTGAGGTCCATTCCTCAGGTAAGGTCTCCGTTGCCCAAATGTCCTGTATGATTTGATGGAGGTTTTGTATTGATTGTTCATCAGCATGTTTCCACATTTCTGCAACTATACCGTCTTTACCTGAGGCCTTGTTGTTCTTTAGGCTCTTGATAATCTCCCTTATTTCTTCTATGGTTGGCGGTAAGGAGTCTGGATTTCTGGAAGGAGGGTCATAGAAGGTGAGTCTCTCTTCAGGTTCCTCTGCATTGAGGAGCTTCTTGAAATACCCCACAAGGGTACTGGTGCAATCCTTGTTGTTGTACTGAAGTTTTCCATCAGGTTCACTATATTGGAAGTTATTTTTCTTTGTGTAAGAAAGGCCTGGTAGTTAGCTTCATTCTTGCACTGGTTCCAAGTGACCCAGGCTCTACGCCTTTCTTCTATAGCCTTGTCACATGTAGTCGTCCACCAGGGATGCTTGGCTTTGTTGGATGAGGCAGGCATGGTTTTTTGAGCGGCATCCAGTAGAGCCTTTTGTAGGTTGGACCAACCTTGCTTCTCTGTGTTTTCCTTCAGGGTGGCTTGGAAACCACAGTCTTCATCACTCAGTTTGAGGACGTTGAACTTTGGTATTTTACCAACTTTGGAGGTATTTGGTGGTCTCCTAATTGGCTGCAGGTTGGTTTTCACGAGAGATAAGTAATGGTCTGAGTCTAAGTTAGCTGCCCTTAGCACTTTGACATTTTGTATCTCTTTGTGATACTTTCTGTCCATAGCCACATGATCCAACTGGAACTCTCCTAGCATTGGATTTGGGCTCTTCCAAGTCTTGGCCTTCCGAGGCAGGCGTTTGAAGGCAGTTGATTTTAGGACCAGGTCATACTTATCGCAAAGATCTATGAGGCGTTCTCCATTTTTATTGGTCCTCTTATGGGCTGGATAGAGGCCCACTATCCGACGATATTTTTTTCTCCTTGCCAATTTGTGCGTTAAAATCACCCATGAGTATGGTTGTATGATGTTGTGGAATCTTGTCAAGGGTTTCTTCTAGAACACTCCAATATTGCTCAACTGACTCTAGGTCTTTTCTGTTTGTGTCGTTTGTGGGTGCATGAAAGTTCATTATGGTATATGCCCTATTGCGGAACCTTAAAGATATTGAAGAAGTCCTACCATTAGGCGAAATGAACCCTATTATGTTATCAACGATACTATGATGTACAGCAAAGCCAGTGCCAAGGTGAGGGACGTTCTTCATCACTCTGATGCCTGGTTTCCCTTTGTAAATCCTGTATCCTTGAGATTCTATTGCATCTTCGTCCGTGAACCTAGTCTCTTGCAGTGCTGCTATCTTGATGTTATGCTTGTCCAGCACATCCAGGGTATGTTTCATTTTACCTACCTTTAACATGGAGTTGATGTTAATTGTAGCTAGGTAGGTGATATTTCTCTTATTTCTTGGCTGTTGCGTATACGGCGGAGCACATGAAAGTGCAGGCTCCCCAGAGTCCGATGGCCTGCATGCCCCATGAGTGGGGGTGGATTGGTTACCACCTGGGGTATTCTCTATGTTAATGTTTCCCTTCATGTTGAGTTCAACGAGTAAGTAGGTAGGCCACCCTAAAGGGCGACGGGTCGTTTACCATCAAGGTTGTTAGCCCTGAGGTTTATAATATCAGCCGCTCCTAACATGGAGACCAGACGCTGTTTGCAGCCACTCGATTCGAGTCAGACGCTGATCCCTCCTCCTTTCTCAACCGGGCTTGGGACCGGCTATGGCTTATGATTATATTTTTACTTATTTTTCACATTCCAAAAATCAACTATAATTATAACCAAGTAATTCTGCATATTTGAAGTACAGCATACTTCGTAAATCGAAGAAACTATCAATTTACGCGGCCAGCTCATGTACTGAGAGCACGCCATATTTGGTACACCAGTTCCTATTTGTCTGTGGAAGAGACAACATGTGCATGATGGAGCACAAGTGAAAGGAAACCATGTGACAGGAAAAATCTGCGAATAACTTTCTTACGGATAGCCATCATGGCATTGTGTAATAATTGAAGGATTGAAGACATTCACCACTACGTAAACTGTGAAGTATTTTTATTATTATCCGAGGTGAAATGAAGGACACACATATTTCAGTGTTCTACAAACTGTGTATTTAATTAACTGTGTAACTGTACAAAATCTACAAGTACAATCTTTATTTGCCGGATCGGCAGTGATTTTGATTTATTTTTTGTTAATATTTTCTTGTGTAAATATCAGTGCAAGTCACGAGTGAGTGTCGCACAAGCGACAGAGGCTAGAACCAGTGGCGGAGTGAAAATGGGCAATTTTTTGCCGCATATTAGCTGCAGTGTGCGAAAGATTTATTTAATTATGTGCTACTTTTTTACCAACGATAACATCGCAATAATGATGAACCAGCAGATCTTCAGATACAACTTCAACCGCACGATGGCATGTGATTGCTAAATCATGCGTGGGGAATTGGCGACGGAGGATGTCCAGACACAATGAAATGGTAACCTAAAATCTTACACGAGACCGCATACGACATCTCATGGCGGGACTCGAACCAAGTAACGCTGAATCGGTAAGTCAGATCAAATATTTATAGCGTATTGTAAGAGTGGAAAACAGTAGACTTAGCTTATTTTTGTTTCATTTATAATGTGCACAATGCAGGTAGCTAATTATAAGACGCGTGTGGAAAATATAAGTTGTATTAAACATTTATAGAAGCCAGGAAGGCTGGATTTTCAATGCTTATTCGTATCATTTAAAATATGTATTATCAACTTTTATTTTTGTCAGGCTGATGACAAATAAACTAGTTTGAAAATGTTAAATCAAGGCCAAGGTTACGAACCAAGTTCACAACACAGCACACTCGATTCTAGGCAGTGGATTAATGTTTTGTTTTAGAAGGCTGTGAGATTCTTGACATTATTACAAGTGGAATGCAGAGTTCCGTTATTCACATTTATTGGCCAGATCAATACTTGAAAACAGGTTTATTTCTTTAAAAGAAGCCACGCAGGCAAGTAATGCAATTGTATTTTGTAACCAAATGAACGCAGGTTCGATTTATTCAGGGAAGAGGCAATTTTATAAATGCACACACACAGTTAGCCTGTATCAGAAACCTTTATGTTTATTTAAAGCGTTGTCAGGATGTGTTTTTGTACACATAATCTTTATTACCAGCAATTCAAACGTGTATCAATTAGGATTCCACACTTTTGTAAATTAAGAGTATTATATGAGTCGTGACGGTGGATGAATACCTCCGACATTGTTATTGTGGTTATGTCGGTGGTAATGAACTAACTAAAGTCGTACCAAAACCGAAGGCGCCTGTATCAAAGGATCCGAAATAAGAGTAAAGTAATTGGTGAAGACATAGGATGTCTAATAAGTGTGATGAAATATTGGTGAAGACACAGGGTGTCTCGTAAACTATTGAACTATTGAGTTATTTGCTTAAGTTGGATACAAACGTTACCTGAATACACTGAACGCTTTTAAAGGTCCATAAACTGAACAACAATACTGGCAGGAATAAATAATTGTGTGAAACTTGAATAATCAAAAATAGGGTTTTGAAAACTAACAAATCTTATAAATTCCCCCTGAACCTAAATAAAATTTATAAACATTAAAAATAAACTATTTTTCTGGACCAAATGTTAACACTTAGATATTGTTAAGCTATTGTAGATACATTTTGATACATTTTCACATGATTAGTCGACCACAAATTGGTGATGTGATAACTGAAGCACACACATCAGATTAGTAGCAATATGAGTCGATGTAATTGTTTAATTACTATCGCATTTGCAGGCTTTCCTATATTTTCTATTTTCTTAACACTTTGACACTATGACCGTTTGTTACAAACAGTAACAAATCGAGTACGTAGGCAGTGCCAATTGCACAACTATAGGAGTGCTGAATTATTGTATGCATTTGTGTTGTATTAGCATTTTTTTAATTCAGCAACATTGTGCACATAGCTTGATTTTCTTAGTGATAAACGCATCTCGTTTATTAATTAATGATATTTAGGACTATCTAAAAACTTAACTCTAAAGATAAATGTTAGAGATGGCACCATCATAGCATAGGACAAAGTTTCCCATTGCTACTAAATGTAAATGTTCTAGTATTTGTAAACAAGTAAATGTCTTGCTTTGCTGTAAATTCTTTTGATGTTTGATCCACCCGTAAGTTATTTCGATGTAATTGCTTAGGGCCGATCTTACGTGCCATTCTCTTAGCTTGTTCATTTTGTCGAATTTTGTATTAGGACCATGAGAGCAATTTAGATCTTGTTTAGGACCTTTTTTATATTTCTTTCAGGGCAGAATAGTATCGGACTAGCCGTTTGCAACTCTCATGCTAGGCTAGGGATCTATTCTGAATAAAATTTATATGTGATTTTAACCTAAGACTGACCTTTCTTTTCTTGTTTAGTTTTGTTGTCGATGCATTCCTCTGAGCTGGTTAAAGATCGACCCTCACAAATTCCCGACACCCCCGAGTGCAGACTTTTGTGCTACACCAGCCTATGAATGTATCGTCCCCCATACTTGTGTGTTAACTGGAAGAGGGTCTCGGAAGGGTCATTTGAAACCGGTGGCTCCCCGGAACCTTCGGCCAGCGAGCACAGTATAACACTCACAACCACTCAAAGCTGAGGTTGTAAAAAACGATTAAAAGAAATATATCCAATCTCAAAATAAGAACTTCCCTGAATTTCCCGAACGCAAAAATGTCGATGGATTAACCCTACAGCATGAATCAAGGTTAACTACAGAGGCTAAGCGACTAATGACCCATTAGAACAATCCACTTCGAAAATCACGCTCAGAAAATACAAGTTTAATCTGTTAATAAACTGAAGAAAAATAGTCTAAAGACTCGAAGTAACATTCAGAATAACTGGGTCCGAATACTTCCTAATATCTTTATAATAATTAGGAAAGAAAAATTCTCCTCAGAGAATAAGATAATCCAAGCGAAAGTGCTTTAAGAACATATGCACTAGAAAATGTAAAACTCAGTCAGAGTTCTCAACGCCGCAAAAAAATTGCGTTACTAAAATATTCTTACACAAAAATCTGGAGATTTTCCTCCTATAGGGACTTCTCGACAATAAGGATGAGCATATCAGTTTAAATGCTGTAAAATACTATTGAAATTTTAAATTTATCAAACAAAATACAAAAAGGATGCACTCATTTTTATGAGTCAAAATCCTGGCATCAAAGAAGGTCAGCTTCGAAATAGACATCGAACCTGCACTCTCTGCTCAACCATTTAATCTAGAAAAATCAAAATATGGCAATTTGTGGTTGCTCAAATGCCCGGCTACACTACAGTAACAAGTTGAAGTGATCTGCACCTTTGGCGAATCTGGATGTGGAGGAAAAGGATGTCGTTGGCCATACTAGGCTCCAGACCAACACAAAACATGCCGGACTCCAACTGGGTCCCCAGGGAACGAACGATAGTCCTCCTAGGCTCGAACAACTCCAGACCGGTCGAAATGTCCCAATATATCCTGGCGATATCTTTCCACACGCATTAGAATACCGATGGCTGAACCGCAAACAGTTTATCAACTCGTCGAAATGTCCCAATATATCCTGGCGATATCTTTCCACACGCATTAGAATAGCGATGGCTGAACCGCAAACAGTTTATCAACTCGAACATCCGCTAAATAGTTCCACTACGAAGATGCGAATGTGACCAAGTTGTTCACATGAGTCCGCGCGATCCATTGCATTACGAAACTCGCTTGTACACTTCATAGAAAATTAACGTTCCTGCAAACTGCTCCCGCTACCGCTCTGCTAGTGCAGTATTCCTATTGTAATCTAGCCTATCATCGTAATGGATATAGGCTTCATTGTATTCCTTCCCTCTAACACCTTGCTTAAGAATGTGCTTTTTTAAAGAAGTATTGCCACTGTGAAAAGTTTGGATCAACTCTAGACTGCATTTCCATGAAGTTTTACAAGCACAGTGTTACGACATAATGCACACGAACTGTTGGCCGGGATTATGAATGTTTCCTTCCGCATAGTCCGTTAGTGGCGGTGGAAACACGGTCGCAAAGATAAACATATTTCATGTTTTAAACCATGTCTGATTCCCATTATGCAAGTCTCTACTCCACGTAGAATGCTGAACGAACTAGCTTATTCACTTCGGCACGCTCACACGTTTTGAAAATCCCGTTAACTTAGGATTTCACTTTCACTATTTGCCAAGGTTATCACTGCACGCTGTCAGTTTCACGAGTCCCTGCTCTCCACACGTGGTCACCTGAGGAAGACATCCACTACCCCCACTCCCCCACGCCACGAGTCGATATATATCGCAGTCGAAGTATAACCACTAGTAACTTAACAGATCTTCTTCTGTTTTTCATACTTGCTTTGTAATAGCTTTCTGCCATGGAAATATGCATACATACATAAATAACTGCTCACATATAGCGCTAAATATACTTTAATTCGTATTAATCATTCTCAGGTGAATCGATCGATATAATGTTAGACAATGTCAATATGATTATTATCGATGACCTTCGGGCTTCACATCGGACATACGAGCTCTACCGATCCATTCTTGATAGCAGAACTTTTGCTTGCTGTATACCAGCTGTTATGATAGACTTCAGTTGCTAGCTTGAAAGTTACAGGGCGTTCCAAAATACGGTATCCATATCTGTACTTAAGACCTTTAGGAATAATGGTACAGTACCAAATTAACTTTAATGAAACGGACACACAGTGACACCGTTATGCACATTTAAAGCAGCCCGAAGCACCGT
The DNA here is from genome assembly GCA_946902985.2 of Meconema thalassinum. Classification (NCBI taxonomy): domain Eukaryota; kingdom Metazoa; phylum Arthropoda; class Insecta; order Orthoptera; family Tettigoniidae; genus Meconema; species Meconema thalassinum. Next base: position 708,843,184 of record OX336390.1, read on the forward strand.
GAAGCAAATTACTGATCGCACACTTTACTTGCAAAACTGATCCCTGGCTAGCTCCAACGCTGCGAGGCGAGTTTAGGGCATTTACAAAGAGAAGAACGTGATAACATTTAAAATATATACAGGAGTAAAGAGGCCTCACTGGAGGTCGTGTAAAACAGATGATAGATGGGACAATATAAAGATTCAAGTAAAGAGTAAACTAATAATGTCTCTAGAGGGGTTGGACCCCCTCCCCCCCCCCCCTCTTCTGTCGGTTCGCCCATGTTGATAACTTGTATTTATGTGATGACTGTTGGCGTGTCGGTAACTGTATTAGGGACAGGGATAGGGTAGGTAACCCGGGACTTGAAGTAAGGCATTTTCTTGGAGGGAGTGTGAAAAAAAAAATCCTCTCGGCACGCCGGAAGGCGGAGGTAGATTTCACCGGGCAAACTAGGGGATAGGCTATAATAGGCAACATATGCAGGATTTTGTAGAAGGATCAGACCTCATTTATTGCGAGAAAGTATTTTACAATGTAATTGGATCTCAATTAACTTTTCTTTCGTCTTACTATGCATATTTTTATCATTTTTTTTGTCTTAGGTGGACGGTAACCTTCTTGTCATTTGGGGTCCATTTTTATACTTGTGGTCACACTGTCCCTATGCAAGGTTTGGAACTGATGTGTAACTATCTAACAGTCTGTTACTTCTTCACGTCAAATTGTATCTCCCGCAGAGATGTTGGTTGATTCCTCAGTTTAGGGCTGCGACAACGCGGTCATGTAACCCCGTGTACTTTAGGTGTGTGTAGAATCTGTCTGATAAACGGTGTTAATTGTGATGGCTGTATTAGTCTGTAATTCAGGTAAGGACTGCAGACGGTTAATTTCAAGTAGTAGTTCCTAATATACCGACAACGACACCTAGCTGTGAACTTGGCTACTAGATGCCACCGCAACCAGTAACTTGAAACATACGTTGGACTTCCCCTCTTAAGGAAAGCTTGCTGAGGGATTTTCAGCGCTCTTTGAAAATCCGACGACATCGGCCGGCTTTGAACCCGCGACCTTGGGCATAGAAGTTTTAGCTACCAGCTAGGCTACGTCACCGAAGCCGCTTCCCACATAGTCAGATGGAAAACTGAATGTGATCTCGTTGTCATGACAACCTCTGATAGCTCATCCTTCATCAATTTAGAGGCGTTGTCATGGTAACCTCTGATGGCTCTTGGCATTTTCTTCTAATTCCGAAATCATTTTGCTCATCCCTTGGCGTAATGGTGGGTTGTATCAAAAATTCTTTCAGACAGAAGTTTTAGGTAATTATTAGGGGAATATCATCCACTTTGTACAGTTTTGTTATTGTGCCTATTAAGAGAGATATGATTAATGTTTCCCGAAAAACCCACTTTTTTCCACCCCATTGGCCAATGGTTGGTGCTATCAAAAAACTTTTTAAACATAAATTTTTTGGCACTTATCCGACACATAATATGAACTTTGAAAGGATTCAATATTTCACATATTAAGAGAGTTATAGTGATATTTCCCTTTTTCGAAAAAAAAGCCCCCTATTTTTACCCCCTTCGACCGATTTTGCCCATTAACGAACTCGACCGAGATTTTATAGGGATACATATTATTTAAAAAAATTAAAGTGATTGGTGCAAAATTACAGCAGTTATCGTGTCCACAACAAACTGATATATATATATATATATATATATATATATACAAGCTGACCCGGCAGACGTTGTCCTGCCAATCAAAGAAGGTGTTGTAACGTGGTTTCTTGAAGTGCTTTTGGATACACAATATTTTTTTCAATTTCTGTTAACTGCCTCTAAACTATCGTGAATTGAATTAATTAATTAATTTAGAAACATTCGTTGGAGCGTGCACAACAACTCTCCAAAGTTTCATCGCAAACGGATAAATGGCATTTAACGCATACGGGATTTGGTTTAAATGATTCGTACGCTGTCACTCATTTGTTGAATCTACTCGTGCTCTACCAACTGTGAAATGGATTTACTAAGTTAGAAAGCTTCACGTAAGTGTACACAACAACTCATCAAAGTTTCATCGCAATCGATGAATAGTATATGAACGCATACATGATTTTGTTGGAACGCTTCGCACGTCGTCACTCATTTGTTACATCTACTCGTGCGCTACCAATATTGTAAAATGGATTTACCAAGTTGAACACCTTCCCTGGCGTGTACACAACAACTCATCAAAGTTTCATCGGAATCGGATGAATGACATATGAACGCATAAGTGATTTTCTTTAAACGATTCGCGTGCCGTCACTCAGTTGTTGAATCTACTCATGCGCTACGTATTGTAAAATAGATTTACTAAGCCTGAAACCTTCTCTGGCGTGTACTCAATGATTCACCAAGGTTTGATCGCAATCGGATGAATGATATATGACCGCATACGGGACATTGTGGGAACGATTCGCGCGCTGTCGCTCATTTGTTGAATCTACTCGTGCGCTAGTTATTAAAAACTGGACTTACTAAGACAGAAACATTTCCTGGAGTGTACACAACAATTCACCAAAGTTTCATCGCAATCGGATAAATGGTATATGGACGCATATGGAACTTTGTTGAAATGATTCGCGTGCCGTCACACATTTGTTGAATCTACTCGTGCGCTACCTATTATGAAATGGATTTATTAAGCCAGAAACCTTCCGTAGGGTGTACACAACATCTCACCCAAGTTTCATAGTAATCGGACGAATGGTATTTGAACGCATATGGGACCTTATTGAAACGCTTCGCGCGTCGTCGCTCATTTGTTGAATCTACTCGTGCGAAACCTCCTGTGAAATGGATTTACTAAGTTAGAAACCCTCACGTAAGTGTACACAACGTCTCACCCAAGTTTCATTGCAATCGGATGAATGGTATATGAACGCATACGGGACTTTGATTAAAAGTTTGCGTGTCGTTGCTCATTTGTTGAATCTACTCCTGAGCTACCTATTGTAAAATGGATTTACTAAGTTAGAAACCCTCACGTAAGTGTACACAACATCTCACCCAAGTTTCATCACTATCGGACGAATGGTATTTGAACGCATACGGGACCTTTTTGAAACGCTTCGCGCGTCGTCGCTCATTTGTTGAATCTACTCGTGCGAAACCTCCTGTGAAATGGATTTACTAAGTTAGAAACCCTCACGTAAGTGTACACAACATCTCACCAAAGTTTCATTGCAATCGGATGAATGGTATATGAACGCATACGGGACTTTGATTAAAAGTTCGCGCGTCGTTGCTCATTTGTTGAATCTACTCGTGAGCTACCTATTGTAAAATGGATTTACTATGTTAGAAACCCTCACGTAAGTGTACACAACATCTCACCCAAGTTTCATCGCTATCGGACGAATGGTATTTGAACGCATACGGGACTTTGTTGAAACGCTCCGCACGTCGCCGCTCATTTGTTGAATCTACTCGTGCGCAACCTCCTGTGAAATGGATTACTAAGTTAGAAGCCTTCACTTAAGTGTACACAACAACTCATCAAAGTTTCATCTCAATCTATGAATGGAATATAAACTTATACGGGATTTTGTTGAAACGCTTCGCGCGTCGTCACTCATTTGTTAAATCTAGTCGTGCGCTACCTAATGTGAAATTGATTTACTAAGCCAGAAGCCTTCCCTGGAGTGTACACAACACCTCACCCAAGTTTCATCGCTATCGGACGAATGGCATTTGAACGCATACGGGACCTTTTTGAAACGCTTCGCGCGTCGTCGCTCATTTGTTGAATCTATTCGTGCGCTATCTATTGTAAAATGGATTTACTAAGCCAAACACCTTCCCTGGAGCTCACTCAACATATCACCCAAGTTTCATGGCAATCGGATGAATGGTATTTGAACGCATACGAAACTTTGAAACGCTCTAACGTGCAGAGACAAACAGTAGAATTCTACATCACTGCCACCTTTGGTATAAAACACAACTTTTCGCCACGGGCGGAGTGTATGTAATGGCGGTAGTTGCACAGGTTGCGACCAGGTGGCTCTAACGTGCAGAGACAAACCGTCCAAAGACATGAGCTTTCACGAAGGCCAAGGCTAGTGGTTTCCATGACGACTGTTTTTGACTGTATATTGTGGTTCTAAAATTGTGTGTAAATTGTGGTTCTAAAATTGTGTTCATTCCATCTACCGAGCCAGATTGTGAATCTAAACCATACATGGACCCACCCGAATATACATACCAAATTCCATCAAAATCGGTTCAGTCGTTTAGGAGGAGTTCAGTCACATACACACGTGTCGAAGAATTATATATATAAAGATATAGATAGATATATATATACATAAATTATATATAAACTTTTGAACTGACGGTGGTTTTGGGGTCTGGGGGATGTGAAACGCGAAGATATGTCGAAATTTTCCGGAAGTCGAAACATGGTACCCATTGCAATAGTTAGCTTTCTAATGAAATCTACCTAAAACGGAGAAAAACTACTCTCAAAATAGCCGCTACGATCCGAACCTGCGATCTCCGGACTTGCTGCACCTGCACTCACGACCCTGGTTGCTTCCTTACTTTAGGGGCTTTGACAACGCGGTCATGTAGCCCCGTGTACTTTGGGTGTGTGTAGAATTTGTCTGATAACTGGTGTTAATTGTTATGGCTGTATTAGTGTGTGCTATCTGTGATTCAGGTAAGGACTGGAGACGATCAATTTCAAGTAGTTCCTACTTTTGCTACTAAATGCTACCGTCTACGACACTTAGCTGTGAACTTGGCTACTACTAGATGCCATCGCAACCAGTGCCTGGTGACGACCGTTGTAACTTAAGAGTATTTATCAAACCTAACCTACAAATTTTGCTTCACACAAGTTTAGTTAGTTGAAGGTTCTTTTACTTACCATAAATCTATGACATGGGACCGCCAGCTTTACTTCCTCTCCGATGGAAGGCATACTGAGGGATTTTTAATGCTCTTAAAATATCCGACGACTTCGGCCGGGTTTGAACCCGTGACCTTGGGCATAGAAGCTCAGCATGCTATCAACTACGCCACCGTTTCCAGGAGTGTGTTTACCCCACCCATTCATTGGGCACAATCGTGTTGACCGACTGAAAATCATTAAATTTCGATAATTACCGTAAGGCAACACTGCAAGATGGCTTCCGACACGAATTGTGTTCTTCATTTGTCATTTTGTTTTTGCGATAAACTAATTTATTTATTCTTACGAATGGTATACTATTAATTGGCTGGCTGCGTGGCTCAGCGGTAACGTTCTCGCTTGCTGTGCTCAAGGTTGCAGGGTCGAATCCTGGCGCAGTCAGCTGCTATTTGAGGGTGCGTAAATGTGAGGGAGCCGTGTCAGAAGATTTACTGGCACGTTAAAGATCCCCTTCAGGGCAGAATTCCGTACCCCGGCGTCTCTAAAAGCCGCAGATGTTAAAAGGGACGTAAACCAAATAACATAATTATTATACTATTTAATCAAAATTTCACTTGTAATATTGTGCATGCGTATTATGTAGTACAGGGTCATTATCAATGTGCGCCCCGATAAACACGGCAAGCTAAGCCGGATGTGACTGGCGCAGATCGCAACCGCGCGTACGCGGTTCACCCGGTGGTAGCGCGCTCTACTGACTCATATCGTTAGTTCACACGTGTTTTAGATAGATTTCATTAGAAAGCTAACTATTGCAATGGGACCCATGTTTCGACTTCCGGAAAATGTTGACATATCTTCGCGTTTCACATCCCCCAGACCCCAAAACCACCGTCAGTTCAAAAGTTTATATATAATTTATGTATGTATATATATATATATATATATATATATATATATATATATATATGTGTGTGTATATCAGATTCTTGTGGACACGATAACTGTCGTAATTTTGCACCAATCACTTTGAATTTTTTACATAATATGTATACCCTTAAAATCTCGGTCGAGTTCGTTAATGGGCAAAATCGGTCGAAGGGGGTGAAAATGGGAGGCTTTTTTCGAAAAAGTGAAATTTCGCTATAACTCTCTTAATACGTGAAATATCCAATCCATTCAAAGTTCATAATATGTGTCGGATAAGTGCCAAAAATTTTTGTCAAATAAGTTTTTTGATAGCACCAACCATTGACAAAAGGGGTGGGAAAAAGTGGGGTTTTCGGGAAACATTAATCATATCTCTGTTAATAGGCACAATATCAAAACCGTACAAAATGGACAATATTCCTCCAATAATTACCTAAAACTTTTGTCTGAAAGAATTTTTGATATGACCCACCATTACGCCACGGGGTGAGCAAAATGATTTAAATTATAAGAAAATGCCAAGTGCCAAGAGAGGTTGCCATGACAACTTTACTTTTAATTGATAAGGGATGAGCCATCAGCAGTTACTATGACAACGACACTACGAGATAACATTCAGTTTTCCATCTGTCTGTGGGAAGCGACTTCGGTATCGGAACTGGTAGCATGCTGAACTTCTATGCCCAAGATCGCGGGTTCAAACCCGGCTGAAGTCGTCGGATTTACTAAGAGCGCTAAAAAACCCTGAGTTTGCTTTCCTTCGGAGGAGAAGTTCCAACGTTCGTTGCGAGTTGATGGTTCCGGTGGCATCTAGTAGCCAAGTTCACAGATAGGTGTCGTTGATGGTAGTATTTTAGGTAGATTTCATTAGAAAGCTAACTATTGCAATGGGTACCATGTTTCGATTTCCGGAAAATTTCGACATATCTTCGCGTTTCACATTCCCCAGACCCCAAAACCACCGTCAGTTCAAAAGTTTATATATAGTAATTTATGTATGTTTATGTATGTTTATATATATATATATATATTGTGCCCTTGACCTTCGTCTTAGGCCAAGGACACATTACGTAATTGGAGTACTTATATGGGGCAATGTCATGATGTTAATGAGAATGAAATCATCATTATGTAATGATCATAATAATAACTAGGATCTTTCTGCCGTGTTGAAGACCACATATACTGTATATGGCTTGGCAGTTCTGACAGGGAGAAATTTATGGTTTTCACACAATGGGCAGAGCAGGTGCGTCACAAGTCGCTTGCCTGCAAGTTTCAGAGCAGGAGCACTCCAGCGAATTCTGAGAATCTTGCCAAAACGCAGTAACTATCTCAAGTTAGCACGCAGTAGATGCTTGACTCCGCCCTTAAAGAGTACGCCTCAGTTAGTTACAAGAGATCAAGGCATTACAGGAATGATCTGAAACGCCCATGATGAATCTAATTATTATCAAGAATTTTGGGAATGCGGTAACGGATTAAATATCTCTGTGCTTACCGAGTAGAAATAGTCCCCGCGCAAGGAAATTTGACAACGTCGAGTGTGTGAGAGAGAGAACATAGCGTCCTTCAGCAAGAAATTAGTTCTACCCAAGCGCTGATGATATAAATTTAGCCTATGATCGAGTTCCGTCGTGAACCATAAGATTAGCAAGGCCATATTTTTGTGTATAAATTAAGGTACCTGATTACTGTAGCCTATGATTATGAAAGGAGCATTTGGTGTCGTATGTGCAAAACTGTGAATTGGCAACCATTTTGTCATATATGTGGGTGAAGTCTGTGACAGCGGGCATTGTTCATCATTCAGCCAACGTTAGCGGATGCTGGTCTATGTAGCACCACGCTAAGCATTAATGTACGAGACGCGCAGTTCATTGTTCGGCTGATGCGAAATAATATTTAAAAATGAATGCTGAGCTGTGAATGTGTATAACAGTAAGGACGGATGTGAAATTATATGTAAATCAAGTGAAAAATATATAACAGAAAATGTGTCCGCGACAAGTGTGGAAATAGTGTGAGAATTTGTCATCTATGACACAAGTGTGTAGCCCACTAATGTGTAATTTTTAAAGTGGTGCATAATTTAATTAAATATGTGTGTGTACGCATTTTAAAAGGGTGCTGGCTTATAGCAACCTAGTGATAATGGAGGATTGCAGTGATATTATCGAGTGGTTTTACATCATCGTGATGGGATTCGAACTGGCCATGGAGGTCATGTGTTAAGTTATACTGTTGCGGGCCTCTGGTCCAACTCTTGCAAATGATGAAGGAAGTCTTCAATGTGATAAGTACCTTTTGATTACATTTTACAGTGTCAAATAATTCATGGATTTCATCGCCATAATGTTAGCATGTTATTTGTTTTCTTTTGATTTGTTTTATCTTGTGTGTACAATGACTGTGTCAATGGCGACCATAGTTGTGCATCTGACGGAGCTGGGTACGCTCATAAGGATTAATGATCAGAATAATTATTTTAATGAATTAAAAGTGCCTAACTTAACGTAAGGATGTTGCTAGGTAATCGTATCCGTACATAAAACACATGGTAGAACTCCCTATTTTATTTATAAATGTGTGTTAGAAATATCCCCTGTGTTTTTCCCCCGAATAGGACGAACGAAGCATGGTATTTCGATAGATGCCCTTTCCAGGCAAAATCTCATTATTTCGTGTCAATGACCAGAGATAGTAATTTATGTATTTACATACCGGATGAATTAATATCCGAGGATTTTTTTTGGGACGATATTTAAAGGACCATGGTGTATTGTGATGGATGGTGATGCAGTATTATGGTGTAGCAATGAGTAAAGTTTATAGGACAGTTTACAAAGGCGTGAATTATGTCAGATGAGAGGTAGTATGATAAGTTTACAATGATATAAGTGACGGCTGACCCAGCCTCACTAATTGTTATATTAGTTTTTATTGAACGCGTGTGATATTTAAGGCCATACAGGTAAGATGTTGTAAGGAGGAATCTACGATGAAATAAGATAAAATAGATAATGATGCCAGGTAATAAGACCTGAGGGAAGATGTCAGATGAGAGTTAGTATGATAAGTTTACAATGATATAAGTGACGGCTGACCCAGCCTCACTAATTGTTATATTAGTTTTTATTGAACGCGTGTGATATTTAAGGCCATACAGGTAAGATGTTGTAAGGAGGAATCTACGATGAAATAAGATAAAATAGATAATGATGCCAGGTAATAAGACCTGAGGGAAGATGACAGATGAGAGTTAGTATGATAAGTTTACAATGATATAAGTGAATTGTATGTGTAAGGTAGTGGCCATCAAGCGCAGATAAAATAATGCTATAATTAATCTATATCCAAATGAGAGCGTCCCGCTCCACATTTAGAATACTAAGATCCAGTCCGATCAGCTGGTGAGAATACAGTCAAATATTAGCCCGGGGAAAGGGGTGAAGACTTGCATTTCTACCTTTCACGGTCAAGGTCAGCCAGGAGGCGCGGCCAATCTATTGTCATTTTCCAACAAAGAGAGGGGTCCACTCTGGACTCGGGTGTTTGCCGCAGCGATTCATTTAAATTTTTGTTATGTTTGGTCCCAAGTTTAATATTCACGTAAGGGTATGTTAGGTCACTACCCTGATGCCTCCAATCGATAGTGTTTCTTTTACTGGTCATTTTGATATGAGGGACGGTTTTGTCTGCTGATCATACAGTCCCGGGTTCGATATCCTTTTGTTGTGCCTGGTCCAGAAACTATTTTAAACGGGTGCTAGGTAGGCAGTAACCTTGCGGTCCCGTGTTCGAAATTCTTTTGTTTATGCCTGGTCGATCAGTCTTTTTAAATGGGTACTAGCTAGACAGTGACCTTAGAGTCCTGTGTTCATGAATAATTATTTTCGGTCCTGGAAAATAATTATTTTTAGTTTTTTTTTAATAGTTAATATTGGTTCAAAATTATCTTGAGATTTCTTTTTCTCAATAATTGTTGAACGGACCATGCTTTGTTCTATTGTAACCTCGTTCTGCAGGATAAGGCATTCAAGGTAAGAAATGTATAGGTAGCGAATACCCCTAAATACATATTGATCCTGTTGAATAGGCCACTTAGAACATGTTTGTGCCATGCCTATCTTTTTCAGGGGTCGCGGCTTCAAATACATTCACCGTTGTTTAACATAACACTGATACAAGGTATTTCTTCTGTGCCATGTCTATCTTTTTCAGGGGTCGCGGCTTCAAATACATTCACCGTTGCCTAACGTGACTCTGACACGATACGATTACTTTAATAATGTTTGGTTGGAATTATTAATTCTTTTTCATGTCTATCCAACCCAAATGTGGTAGGCAGATGATTAGTCATCATTTTTTTAATGATGTTATTTTTGTTTGTTCTTAAGGCACTTTTCTTAGTTTGTTTATTAAATATCCATGAATTATTTGACAAGGCATCGGGTGCTTGGTTCGAGAATGTATCACGTCGAACGCAAGGCCCGAAGCCAGGCTTGTCATATCGCTAATATGTTAATGTAATATGTGACAATTTGTAAGTGTGTTTCAAGGCTAAGGAAACTAAATGGCTTCATTGATTCAGCTATTTTGTTTTAAAGCTAAGACGTCCAAAGTAATGTCGGGATTGGACATTAAGATTCCGTACGGAAAGGCTTCCATAATTAATTTACAAGAGTATGTAAATAAGATGCATAAATCATATTCATGTTTGCAGATAGAAATACATAATTAATGCCATGAAGGTTAAGATTTGATATGAGGGTAAACTTTTATTTAACGGAGGGATTCTAGTAAATGTTAATTAAACGCCATTAATAATTAAATAAGCCAATGGCTAGGCTATAATGTATACTTCGGAATGGCCATGGATGTCTCTGATATTTGAACATACCATGTATCTGAAATGTAATTGGATGATATTAGACTCAATGATTATTATGTTTACTCAGATTAATGATTGATTAATTTCGTATAAATGGATTTCTTTTTCTTAATCCATACTGTTGTTACAGTTGACCGGACCCTCTTGATCCATCATCTCTTAATAACTTAACTTTCTGATGATATCTTATCATCGTTATTAATAAATTTGATTATGGCAATTAATGCTAATTGGTGTTAACCAGATTTCATTTTTTGATTCATTTTCTTTATTTTGCCATATGATTGGTTTTTATTTGTCAATAAATTTGATTGTAATCATACATCATAACTACTATGATAAGTATTAATTGATGCTGATTAGCATTTAATTGGTGGTTTTTGGACATTAATTAGTCCATTGTTTATATTTTTGATTTTGACTTAATTTTATTGATTCCGTAATTGATTTATTTTACCTTTGAGTTATTATTATTATTATTATTATTATTATTATTATTATTATTTTAAATTTCATTTCTACTATTTTGGTTTTATTTCATTTATTTGTTTTTGCTGTACTGGTGTTGGTGCATTAAATTTGTTTATTCTCATTCAGAATCTGTGTGTGATGAATTTTATTCAGCCCTAGTGATCTTCCTATAATATCCAGAACAGTTTCATATTCAAGCTAGTGTACCGTTCATGCCCCGACGACAGAGTCCTGTTCTGAAGGCCTTGTGCAAGGGTACATGGCAAAGGATAGATTATTCTCTATTCTTCTTCGATTTTTCTATTCTGGAAGATCCTAGTAGTTAACATACACAGATGCACCCGGGTTTTGTGCTTGTTTGATTAAGTTTGGCTTGCCTACTCGTTTGGCATGTTAATTATTTTTTTGACTTTATGCTGAGCGGGTAAACGCTGGAAGATACCCATAAGTCACTTATCAATTCAAACCCGAATCCAAACCGTATTCCATTCATTTCATACCCGTTATTTTTCCGTGAGGATCAGCCTTGCCCTTTTTCCGCTTGCCACATTCATTTAATACCAAACCCTGTTCTCCCCACCACCAGTATAAAGTGCAAAATGGCGCCCAACGTGGGGCTTAAGCTTGAGACAATAGCAGCCCAACATAAGGTCGAAATGGAGCTCAATTAATTGAATGAGAGTTACTGTAATTAAATTTTCATTTATATAAATTTTTATAGTATCATACAGTAATCTCAAGGAGTCCCTTGAAATTTTTATAGCATTGAGCATCCATCAGATAGTTAATTAAGGCTCATTAGTGGCCTGATGAGAAACATTAATCACTTTAATTAATGTTAAATTAAATTAAATTAGTTAATTAATTTTTCTTTTAGTGATAAGTCAAATATTTAATGACACCAATGGATTACAATCAAATTTTGAATCGTTTTACTGTTGCAATATCACTGTAGGTGATTGCAAATTCGAAGGATAGGGGAAGGAAGCCTTGAAAGCTTTGAAATACACTTGCATTGCATGGTGTGTTGATGTGTATATTTGCATGAGTTGGGACAAGCCCGCATATTCTCCTATTGATAATTATGTCATCGACAGAGGACCTGATGGTCGTATTGCAAGAATTTAAGGACAGTAGTTATAAGCAGATGCAGGAAATAAAAGACAGTAATCAGGAACTTAGAGTTAGTACTGAACAGCAATTGTCACAGATGCAGAGAAATATAGAACATGTAGGCCGCATTTGCAATCAGAGTACTAAGCAAATAGAAATTCATATGGTCACGATCGAGAACGAGATCAAGAACGTGTCTCAGAGAATGGCTAGTATGGAAATTCGAGTCCAAGCGCAGGTAGCGAAATGTGAAGTGGGAATTGCAGCAACTCAGGCAGATGTCGACAAGCTGAGAGATGAGAATAAGTCAACGCAAGCCAAAATAGGAGTGATCGAGACCGACATTTCTACATTTAAGGACGAGATTAAGGATTCATTGCAGCTCATACGAGATGATATGAATGGCCAACATGACGAATGTAAGAAATCATGGGAAAAGGATAAGGAAGGATTGAAGAGAGATGTCGAATTAGCATACGAGGACATGGGCCAGGAGGCTAAGGAAGAAAGGATAGCTGTACTCCGTAAATTAGAAGAGAGCAAATTAAAGATGAATAAGGTCGAGATGGAGCTGTTGGCAAGGATGGAACGACAAGAAAATAAACAAGTCAAAAGCGACCTCAAGATGCTGATCCAAGAAGAGGTCATCGCCGACTTACAAAAAGGATTGGCCAAGTCCATTACAGAAACCCGTATGGAAGGGAAAGTAGGATTTCAGGAGCATACGACCATAGATGAGGGGATGGAACCTCACAGTCAGGAATTCAGGGGTCGTACTTCGACACCCGTCGAGTCTAACGCAGCTGCTCAGGTCATTCACGTTATAAAAATGAGTGATGACCGGCCGAACAAATTTTCAGGGAACAATAACTTTACTCCTAAGAGTTTCCTCAGAGAATTGATGGAATACATCAAGGAAAGCAAGATCTCAGAAGACCGACAGTTAAGGACAGTAGAGAAACTGCTGACTGGACACGCGTTACAATGGTTCCGTAGCTTCAGGTATACCTTTGACACTATGGGGGAATTCCGTGAAGCATTTCTGAAGAAGTATTGGAGCCTTGCCTCGCAACAGAACCTGAGGATGGAACTATACGCGCGCCGCTATAGTACCACATCACCCACAAAATATTCAGAATATTTCATCACACAGCTACACCGAATGAAAGAGTTGGATATGCCTCCATCAGAAGAAGAGATGATCACCGCCATTGAGAAGCAATTGCCAGTCGGAGTTCAACAGATCATGGCGGCAGCGAACGTACGGACAGCGGTACATGCCGAGGAAATATTGAGAAACCTCGATGAAACGACGATCCACAGTCCGCAAAGATCAGGTCGAACGACTGAAAATGTAAACGTGGTCGGCCTAGAAGAAGCACCTAGACGACGCATGAAAGACCAAAGTACAGACGCCATGGACATGAGGCAGAACTGGGAACGTCGGGAATACCAAGATCAAGAATTGAGGCCCCCGTGGTATGGTAACCGAGGTAATAATAACTGGAGGTCGTCTCAAAGACAAAATGAACCATGGAGAGGACATCGTGGATCATACAGGCCGTATAACAAGAGAGGTGGGCGTTTTCAACGCGGAAGACCGCCGTGGGACCAAAACAGAGAGCCAGAAGTGAGATGGGACTTGCCAGATGACCACAGAGAGGAAATGGAAAGGTGGCACAGCGATTCGGAGCGGTATTTGGCAGAATTGCGTGCCAAAGAATCGGCCGAACAAAGTAAGAAAGACAAATGGAACAGGGGAATGAATGATCGAAGGGATCCAGATGTCATCGAACAGGGAGCTGAGAGCCTGGAACTCCAGAATGCCCGGAGGAACAACAATCAATCATCCGGAGGTACACCAGATAGGAATGGCAACAACGAGAAAAAAACCCGCCAATTTTAGAAGATGGGAACGTCGCTAGTGCACAGAACAGTCTCAATGCAAAGTATATGGTAGTAGCGCAGATCAGTGACTGGGTCATCAAAGAAGAGGACTTGACGGAGGACACAAGAGGGCCAAAGATTAATACAATTAGAGAATTACCCATAATTTACGCCCGAGTGGGAGGTCTAACGGTACGATGTATGGTAGATACGGGTGCCAGCATCAGTATAGCTTCCCAAGCATTAGTTAAAGAGTTGGAGAGATTGGGGAAGGTTCCCGTGATGCCAATTTCTAACATCACAGTCAAGGGCATTATCCCAGACAAGTCCGCAGTCTGTAAGTTCCAAGCATTGTTGGACATTACACTGCAAGGACATAATATGCCGCATTCGTTCATCATAATGAACAAGATAAATTATAACATTATTTTGGGAGCGGACTTCATTCGAGAATATAAAGCAGTAATCAACCTATATGAAAACACAATTTGTTTTAAAGATATTGGAGAGGACAATCATTTGGACATGCAATTAAATACGGATATTCCAAGAGATGGCGAAGAGATATGGACATTGTGCACCACTGAAGAGATGGAAGCATATGAGAAAATCGACGAAAGGTTAAGGGATATTGAGGATGATTTAATGGAACCTGAATCCTGGGTCATGGCGCTAGAAGAATTGGAAGACAGAGTTACTGACGCTTTTGAGGAGAAGGCTCGTGAAGCAAAGATAAATGAGGAGAACAGGATCAAATTGATGGACATGTTAAAGCGACACGAACCGGTTTTTAATTCTAAACCCGGTAAGATAGAACATTTCAAGTACCAAATGCAGGTCAACGATTGGTCACCGTTTAGGAAAAAGCCTTATCCGATAGCCGAAAAACATATGAATGAGGTGAAAGAAACCATCAAGCAAATGGAGGATGCTGGAGTCATAGTTAAGATGGCTACCCCATTCGTGAGTCCGTTGGTTGTAGTCAAGAAACCCAATGGCTCTGTTCGAATATGTCTGGACGCCAGGACAATTAATGAACGATTGATTCCTGAATATGACCAAGCTCCAGCGATCAAAGAGGTCATAAACAAATTCCAGAACAAGATATATTTTTCATCCATAGACTTGACTAGTAGCTATCACCATTTGGAACTGGATGACAAGTCAAGGTTATTGACTGGATTCCTATTTAATCAGCAAACTTATGCATTTCAAAGATTACCATTCGGTATCAAAACAGCAGGTTCGGCACTCATACGAGCGTTAGACCGGAACCTGACGTCGGAAGTCAAGGATGCCACTGTAAGATATGTCGATGACATACTCTTGGCGTCTGATAGTTTGGATGATCACCTCACGAATTTAGAGAAATTACTAGACAATTTGGAGAAGGCCAATTTCAAAATTAACATCCAAAAATCTCATTTTTGCCAGAAGGAGGTACTCTATTTAGGCCACATCATCGATGGTGAAGGAGTACGCCCAAATCCTGCGAAACTAGAGGCTATTCGGAACTTTCCTAAACCAAACAGGGTAAAACACGTCCGCCAATTTCTGGGCATTTGCAATTTCTTTGCAAATCATTGTCCCGGGTATACTGAGGCTGTGGCGCCACTACAGGATATGCTTCGTAAGAACAGCAAATGGGCATGGAAGGAAGAATGCGACGCGGCTTTTCGGAAAACGAAGGAATTACTAACCAATAGTATTAAATTAGGTTACCCGGATTTCTCAAGAAAATTTATAATTCAAACCGACGCCTCACGGATTGGAATTGGATGCATGCTGTACCAAGAAGATCCAAACAACCCTCGAGAACGATCTTACTTGGCATTTTCTAGCCGTAAGCTAAATACACACGAGCGAAATTACACAGTAACGGAATTGGAACTTCTATCCATCATTTTTGCTTTACAACAATGGAGGAAGACTGTCTATGGTTTCGAGATTTTGATAAGAACCGACCACAAGAGCCTTATTTTCCTATTGAAAACTCCCATGGCTAGCGAGCGAGTGAACAGATGGTCGTTGTATGTTCAACAGTTCAATATTGACATTGAACACTGCCCAGGAAGATTCAATGTGATACCCGACGCATTAAGTCGAAACCCAGAACGAGGAGAGGGAGTAGTATCTGTACATCAAGTCGAGCTCACTCAGGCAGATCAGGAATTTTTGGTTAAACTGGGAGAAATTCAGGCTGAACAAGTTAAGGATCCGTGGATGAATATGATCATCGATTATTTAAGAGGAAGATTGCAACGAGGAACGCCCGCGTATTTGGAAGCGGAGAAAATTTCGACAAGTTATATTTGGTATAATAACCTGCTGCACAAGTATGTGGATCCCGATCGCGTGAAATCAAGGATTGTGGTGCCACCTTCTTTACAGAGAGGTCTAGTCTGGCACGCACATAGCATATCTGGACATGGAGGAATCGATAAGACAAGTGCTCTTATTCAAGAAGCATTTGTATGGCCCAAATTAAGGGAAACCATTCGCAGTGTTTTGAAGACCTGTGACAAATGTCAAAGGGTTAAGCCAAACTCATTCCTCATGAAGCAATATCCCAAACCTCTACTGCCACAGAAGCCGTGCGAACTGGTCGCCATGGACGGTTATGGTCCATTACCAAAAGGCAGAAAAGGATGCAAATACATTCTCGTCAGCATCGATGTATTTACAAAATACGTGGTGTTATGTCCAGTTCAGAAGTTAAACACTAAACAGGTATTGAACAGAATTATGGCAAGGGTAATTCCAACGTTAGGGAAGATGGAATTCTGTCTTACGGACCACGGCAGTTATTTCACTAGTGCCGAGTTTAGGAGTGAGATGGTGAGGTTAGATGTCCGGCACGTGTTGAGTTCAGTGCGCCATCCTGAGGGAAATCCATCAGAAAGAATAATGCGGGAGATCGCAAAATATTGCCGAATTTACTGTTCTGATCAGCATTGGAAGTGGGTCGACGTATTACCCGTAATGGAATTCTGTATAAACAATACGATCCATGAAAGCACAGGACAGATCCCCACAGTCCTTCACTTAAATCGATGTCCGGATCGACCGTGGAAGAACATCTTACCGTGTCCATTGGACGCACGACCAAGCCATGAATTAACCATACAGGCCACGGCAACTTATTTGAAGAAACAAGCTGATCGTCGATTACGTAGAGTGCGTAACAAAAGATTTCACCGTTCTTTGGAATTGGAAGAATTGTCTTGGTGAAACGACCAGCAGTGTCCGATCCAGCGAAGCGAATATACTCAAAATTTTGCGAGATATTCTATGGACCATACCGAGTCATAAAGGTGATTGGAAATAATGCTTATAAAGTGAAACACCTACGCACTGGAGTCGAGTCTGTCTATAACGCACAGAATCTAAAACTGTACTATCCCGCCGAAGAAGATGAGGTCCAACACCAAGTCAACGTAGTGGAGAAGAAAGAAGAAGGGGAAGATCCATTCCAAGTAGAAGAACCATCGGATGCAGAAGAAGAGAATCAGCGGACAAATAATCACGACTGTCAATGGATAACGCTGCGTGAAGAATTTGATAATGCTAAGAGAGGGAGAACTTAGGATAAATGCAGAATTTAAAGCTGAGAATAAGAGGCTGCTTGAAGAATTTCACGATCCGAATTAATTTGGAGTCCATTAGAAAGCCAATTTCGAAAGAAGGTCGATGAGGAAGACATGACATTGTTAAAATGGATTATGTTGGCGAGTATTGTTGAATTGTAAAAACTCTTTGTAACCTCAGCAGTTTTTCCAAACTAAGAAGGAGGGAGATGTGCCCTTGACCTTCGTCTTAGGCCAAGGACACATTACGTAATTGGAGTACTTATATGGGGCAATGTCATGATGTTAATGAGAATGAAATCATCATTATGTAATGATCATAATAATAACTAGGATCTTTCTGCCGTGTTGAAGACCACATATACTGTATATGGCTTGGCAGTTCTGACAGGGAGAAATTTATGGTTTTCACACAATGGGCAGAGCAGGTGCGTCACAAGTCGCTTGCCTGCAAGTTTCAGAGCAGGAGCACTCCAGCGAATTCTGAGAATCTTGCCAAAACGCAGTAACTATCTCAAGTTAGCACGCAGTAGATGCTTGACTCCGCCCTTAAAGAGTACGCCTCAGTTAGTTACAAGAGATCAAGGCATTACAGGAATGATCTGAAACGCCCATGATGAATCTAATTATTATCAAGAATTTTGGGAATGCGGTAACGGATTAAATATCTCTGTGTTTACCGAGTAGAAATAGTCCCCGCACAAGGAAATTTGACAACGTCGAGTGTGTGAGAGAGAGAACATAGCGTCCTTCAGCAAGAAATTAGTTCTACCCAAGCGCTGATGATATAAATTTAGCCTATGATCGAGTTCCGTCGTGAACCATAAGATTAGCAAGGCCATATTTTTGTGTATAAATTAAGGTACCTGATTACTGTAGCCTATGATTATGAAAGGAGCATTTGGTGTCGTATGTGCAAAACTGTGAATTGGCAACCATTTTGTCATATATGTGGGTGAAGTCTGTGACAGCGGGCATTGTTCATCATTCAGCCAACGTTAGCGGATGCTGGTCTATGTAGCACCACGCTAAGCATTAATGTACGAGACGCGCAGTTCATTGTTCGGCTGATGCGAAATAATATTTAAAAATGAATGCTGAGCTGTGAATGTGTATAACAGTAAGGACGGATGTGAAATTATATGTAAATCAAGTGAAAAATATATAACAGAAAATGTGTCCGCGACAAGTGTGGAAATAGTGTGAGAATTTGTCATCTATGACACAAGTGTGTAGCCCACTAATGTGTAATTTTTAAAGTGGTGCATAATTTAATTAAATATGTGTGTGTACGCATTTTAAAAGGGTGCTGGCTTATAGCAACCTAGTGATAATGGAGGATTGCAGTGATATTATCGAGTGGTTTTACATCATCGTGATGGGATTCGAACTGGCCATGGAGGTCATGTGTTAAGTTATACTGTTGCGGGCCTCTGGTCCAACTCTTGCAAATGATGAAGGAAGTCTTCAATGTGATAAGTACCTTTTGATTACATTTTACAGTGTCAAATAATTCATGGATTTCATCGCCATAATGTTAGCATGTTATTTGTTTTCTTTTGATTTGTTTTATCTTGTGTGTACAATGACTGTGTCAATGGCGACCATAGTTGTGCATCTGACGGAGCTGGGTACGCTCATAAGGATTAATGATCAGAATAATTATTTTAATGAATTAAAAGTGCCTAACTTAACGTAAGGATGTTGCTAGGTAATCGTATCCGTACATAAAACACATGGTAGAACTCCCTATTTTATTTATAAATGTGTGTTAGAAATATCCCCTGTGTTTTTCCCCCGAATAGGACGAACGAAGCATGGTATTTCGATAGATGCCCTTTCCAGGCAAAATCTCATTATTTCGTGTCAATGACCAGAGATAGTAATTTATGTATTTACATACCGGATGAATTAATATCCGAGGATAATTGTTATATTAGTTTTTATTGAACGCGTGTGATATTTAAGGCCATACAGGTAAGATGTTGTAAGGAGGAATCTACGATGAAATAAGATAAAATAGATAATGATGCCAGGTAATAAGACCTGAGGGAAGATGTCAGATGAGAGTTAGTATGATAAGTTTACAATGATATAAGTGACGGCTGACCCAGCCTCACTAATTGTTATATTAGTTTTTATTGAACGCGTGTGATATTTAAGGCCATACAGGTAAGATGTTGTAAGGAGGAATCTACGATGAAATAAGATAAAATAGATAATGATGCCAGGTAATAAGACCTGAGGGAAGATGACAGATGAGAGTTAGTATGATAAGTTTACAATGATATAAGTGAATTGTATGTGTAAGGTAGTGGCCATCAAGCGCAGATAAAATAATGCTATAATTAATCTATATCCAAATGAGAGCGTCCCGCTCCACATTTAGAATACTAAGATCCAGTCCGATCAGCTGGTGAGAATACAGTCAAATATTAGCCCGGGGAAAGGGGTGAAGACTTGCATTTCTACCTTTCACGGTCAAGGTCAGCCAGGAGGCGAGGCCAATCTATTGTCATTTTCCAACAAAGAGAGGGGTCCACTCTGGACTCGGGTGTTTGCCGCAGCGATTCATTTAAATTTTTGTTATGTTTGGTCCCAAGTTTAATATTCACGTAAGGGTATGTTAGGTCACTACCCTGATGCCTCCAATCGATAGTGTTTCTTTACTGGTCATTTTGATATGAGGGACGGTTTTGTCTGCTGATCATACAGTCCCGGGTTCGATATCCTTTCGTTGTGCCTGGTCCAGAAACTATTTTAAACGGGTGCTAGGTAGGCAGTAACCTTGCGGTCCCGTGTTCGAAATCCTTTTGTTTATGCCTGGTCGATCAGTCTTTTTAAATGGGTACTAGCTAGACAGTGACCTTAGAGTCCTGTGTTCATGAATAATTATTTTCGGTCCTGGAAAATAATTATTATTAGTTTTTTTTAATAGTTAATATTGGTTCAAAATTATCTTGAGATTTCTTTTTCTCAATAATTGTTGAACGGACCATGCTTTGTTCTATTGTAACCTCGTTCTGCAGGATAAGGCATTCAAGGTAAGAAATGTATAGGTAGCGAATACCCCTAAATACATATTGATCCTGTTGAATAGGCCACTTAGAACATGTTTGTGCCATGCCTATCTTTTTCAGGGGTCGCGGCTTCAAATACATTCACCGTTGTTTAACATAACACTGATACAAGGTATTTCTTCTGTGCCATGTCTATCTTTTTCAGGGGTCGCGGCTTCAAATACATTCACCGTTGCCTAACGTGACTCTGACACGATACGATTACTTTAATAATGTTTGGTTGGAATTATTAATTCTTTTTCATGTCTATCCAACCCAAATGTGGTAGGCAGATGATTAGTCATCATTTTTTTAATGATGTTATTTTTGTTTGTTCTTAAGGCACTTTTCTTAGTTTGTTTATTAAATATCCATGAATTATTTGACAAGGCATCGGGTGCTTGGTTCGAGAATGTATCACGTCGAACGCAAGGCCCGAAGCCAGGCTTGTCATATCGCTAATATGTTAATGTAATATGTGACAATTTGTAAGTGTGTTTCAAGGCTAAGGAAACTAAATGGCTTCATTGATTCAGCTATTTTGTTTTAAAGCTAAGACGTCCAAAGTAATGTCGGGATTGGACATTAAGATTCCGTACGGAAAGGCTTCCATCATTAATTTACAAGAGTATGTAAATAAGATGCATAAATCATATTCATGTTTGCAGATAGAAATACATAATTAATGCCATGAAGGTTAAGATTTGATATGAGGGTAAACTTTTATTTAACGGAGGGATTCTAGTAAATGTTAATTAAACGCCATTAATAATTAAATAAGCCAATGGCTAGGCTATAATGTATACTTCGGAATGGCCATGGATGTCTCTGATATTTGAACATACCATGTATCTGAAATGTAATTGGATGATATTAGACTCAATGATTATTATGTTTACTCAGATTAATGATTGATTAATTTCGTATAAATGGATTTCTTTTTCTTAATCCATACTGTTGTTACAGTTGACCGGACCCTCTTGATCCATCATCTCTTAATAACTTAACTTTCTGATGATATCTTATCATCGTAATTAATAAATTTGATTATGGCAATTAATGCTAATTGGTGTTAACCAGATTTCATTTTTTGATTCATTTTCTTTATTTTGCCATATGATTGGTTTTTATTTGTCAATAAATTTGATTGTAATCATACATCATAACTACTATGATAAGTATTAATTGATGCTGATTAGCATTTAATTGGTGGTTTTGGACATTAATTAGTCCATTGTTTATATTTTTGATTTTGACTTAATTTTATTGATTCCGTAATTGATTTATTTTACCTTTGAGTTATTATTATTATTATTATTATTATTATTATTATTATTTTAAATTTCATTTCTACTATTTTGGTTTTATTTCATTTATTTGTTTTTGCTGTACTGGTGTTGGTGCATTAAATTTGTTTATTCTCATTCAGAATCTGTGTGTGATGAATTTTATTCAGCCCTAGTGATCTTCCTATAATATCCAGAACAGTTTCATATTCAAGCTAGTGTACCGTTCATGCCCCGACGACAGAGTCCTGTTCTGAAGGCCTTGTGCAAGGGTACAATATATCAGTTTCTTATGGACACGATAACTGCCGTAATTTTGCACCAATCACTTTGAATTTTTTATCGAATATGTATACCCATAAAATCTCGGTCGAGTTCGTTACTGGGCTAAATCGGTCGAAGGGGATGAAAATGGGGGACTTTTTTCGAAAAAAAGAAATATTGCTATAACTCTCTTAATATGTGAAATATCTAATCCGTTCAAAGTTCATACTATGTGCCGGAAAAAGCTCAAAAATTTATGTTTGAAGAGTTTTTTTTATAGCACCAACCATTGACCAAAGGGGTGGGAAAAAGTGGGGTTTTCGGGAAGCATTAATCATATCTCTCTTAATAGGCACAATATCAAAACCGTACAAAATGGACAATATTCCCCTAATAATTACCTAAAACTTTTGTCTGAAAGAATTTTTGATATGACTCACCATTACGCCAAGGGATGAGAAAAATTATTTCGGAATTATAAGAAAATGCCAAGAGCTATCAGTGGTTGCCATGGCAACACTACTAAACTAATGAGGGATGAGCCATCAGACGTTGCCATGACAACGCACTTGCGCGAGATCAGATTCAGATTTCCATCTGACTAAGTGTGAAGCGGCTTCGGTGACGTAACTGGTAGCATGCCCAAGGTCGCGGGTTCAAAGCCGGCCAAAGTCGTGGGATTTTCTAAGAGCGCTAAAAATCCCTCAGTATGCTTTCCTTTGGAGGGGAGGATCCAACGTTCGTTGCGAGTTGCTGATTGCAGTGGCATCTAGTAGCCAAGTTCACAGCTAGGTGTCGTTGACGGTACTATCTGGTAGCAACATTAGGAACTACTACTTGAAATTAACCGTCTGCAGTCCTTACCTGAATTACAGACTAATACAGCCATCACAATTCACACCGTTTATCAGACAGATTCTACACTCACCCAAAGTACACGGGGTTACATGACCGCGTTGTCGCAGCCCCTAAACTGAGGAACCAACCAAAATATCTGCGGGAGATATAATTTTGCGTGAAGAAGTAACAGACCGTTACATAGTTATACATCAGTGTCGAAACCTTGCATAAGGACAGTGTGACCACAAGTATAAAAATGGACTCCAAATGACAAGAAGGTTACCGTCATCACAAGACAATAAAATGTTTAAAATATGCATAAAATGACGAAAAACAAAGTTAATTAATCTCCAATTATAAAATACTTTCACGCAATAAATGAGGTCTGATCCTTCTACGAAAACCTGCATATTCTACCTATTTTCGCCTATCCCCAAGTTTGTCCGGTGAAATCTACCTCCGCCTTCCGGCGTGCCGAGAGGACTTTTTTGTCATTCATTTGGACGTGTATCTGCGAAGCTTATACGTTAGTGTTGCACGTTTAGTGATTATTGTGATTACTCTGATTGTTGGTCATGCCTAGACACCAATTCACATTGCGCGAACGTGTGTTTGTCCATAATTCGTATATGAAAAGCAGAAAATCTTGTTCTGAAACGAGACGAAAATTTCGAATCAAGTTTCCAGGAAGACCTGTGCCTAATGCCAGTACAATTAGGAGGCTCGCTAAACGATTTAAGGTAACAGGCTCCGTAAATAATACAAGAGTTTACAGACATTCTTTCATCAGAAGATGTCAGGTGTGAGATACAACAGAGGGAGGACATTTTCAGCATCGCCTATGAGCACTGTAAGTACACATATGTGAACATGTTTGGTAAAAGTGTAAGTGCGCGCAAACCACCGGCTGAACCGAGTACGCGCGCCCGCGATCTGCGCCAGTCACAGCCAGCTTAGCTTGCCGTGTTTATCGGGGCGTACATAGATAATGCCCTGTATAAAGAAAAAGAACGAATTATTGTTTTGTGTTACATCTAATGAAAGTTTGAACTAAATGTTACTGTAGAATAATTGGTAATATTAAGTTTAATTTGAACTTACATGATGAGTAAGAATACGCAATGTACCGCCTACTTATCTGTACCTACTTATAACGGCCCTACTTAAGAGACCGCAGAGCTTCTTGTGATAATTTGAACTGAATTCGACAGCACCTGTAGGTGTTCTGGGTTGCTGTAGTTAGATGTGTGTCCGAGTTCACTCATGCTTGAGGTCCCTATTGCTAATAAGTCACTGACATGAAGGAGAAAGTCTGGAGACGAGACGGTATCCTGACTCAACTATAATTACTAGAATAATTCGGTTTACCCAGGCAGAATGTCGGCATGTCGCGCAATATTAAGCTACGTACTTTCTAACAGACAGAGAAGTACCTCATGCTGTTATGTTCTGGCGTTATCGCAGTTCACGAGCGTTACATGTCACTTTATCAGCTGTGTTAGTTCCCAGCTACTGTTTGAGATAATGAACGACCACGGGTGGCTATTTTGACTTCATGCTATAATAATATAATGTTGTTGTTATTTTAAGGGGCCTAACATCTAGGTTATCGGCCAATATAATATCGTATGGCCTCGGTTTCCGGGTGCAAGCTTTGTTAATTGACACCCAGAGGGCAGCTTGCATTTCGAATTTCATTGTTCCTTGGAGCTTTATGAAAGTCAAGGAGGTTAGATATCTAAGCTCCTTGACTCTATAGCGCTTGCTAGTAGAGAATGGCGGAAAATCCCGAGATTAATTTTGCCATTATAAACTCGGCCTACTGAATTCAAATGGGTTCTTTAACATGCCAACAACGTATGGCATCCATGTCGTGTTTTTGGCCCTTTCAAAAAAAAAATCACTTAGCACGGCCAGGAGCAAACCTGCAAGCTTGGGGGTTGGTAGTCTGACACGTTAACCACTCACCCACCGTGGCAACCTGACTTGATGCTCATAAGTCCACTTTCTACTTTTTGAAACGATGAAAGCTGCCATGATCATAACTATTTCTTCTTCTTATTATTATTTTCTTTTTAGTCGGCTTACTCTCCAGGTTGGCTTTTCCCGCGGACTCAGCAAGGGATCCCACCTTTGCCGCCTCCAGGGCAGTGTTATGGAGCTTGAAACACCTGGTTTTGGGATACAACTGGGGAGGTGGGACAAGCACCTCGCCCAGGCGGCCTCGCCTGCAAAGCGAACAGGGGCCTTAAGAGGGAAAGATTGGAGGGAAGGAGGTGGCTGTGGCCTTACGTTATGTAACATCCCGGCATTTGCCTGGATGTGAAGTGGGAAACAACGGAAAACCACTTCTGGGATGGCTGATGAGTTAATCGAAACCTCCCCCTCTACTCATTTGGACCACCCGAGGCTGAGTAGACCCCGTTCCACTCCTCATACCACTTTTCAAATTTCGTGGCAGACCTGGGAATTGAACCTCAGACCTCCGGGGTGGCAGCAAAGCACGCTGACCACTACACCACGGAGACGACATTTCTTATTAATATTACTAACTTTCATTTGATAGTGTTCGGCCTTTCAGCGTCCAGTTCAGTATTCAAACCTCTGTTTGCGAACAAGTCACCTCCATGATCTCACTTGAGCAGTTGGCACTGCGGCCTACTCTGCTCCTACACCTCTCGCCTTGAAATCGTTCAACCATAGCCTCCTAGGTCGACCTCTGCTTCTCTTACCCTCTACAGCCGAATTCATTAACCTCTTAGATAAACTCTCGTCTCCCATTCTCTTCACATAACCCCACCATCTGAGTCGCCTCACACGAACAGCTTCATCTAGCGTGTTCATTTCTAACTTAGCCTTTACCTGTTCGAGTACCTTTCTGTCTTTGCTCCCATCTCTACAAAGATACGGATGCCTTGTATTCTGGCGGCTTCGTTGGCGTAGTTGGTAGCGGGGTTAAACCCAGCCAAAGTCGTCGGATTTTTGAAGAGCATTAAAAATTCCTCGTTATGCCTTCCTTTGGAGGGGAAGTAAAACCGGCGGGCCTATGTCATAAATTTATGGCATGTAAAAGAACCTTCCACTAACTACACTTGTGTGAAGCTAACATGTGTAGGTTAGATTTGATTAACGCTATATTAGTTCCAATATTCGCCGCCAGGTGCTGAGTGCGATGGCATCTAGTAGCCAAGTTCGCAGCTAGGTGTCGTGGACAGTAGCATTTGGTAGCAACAGTAGAAACTAATTGATCATCTGCAGCCCTGACCTGAATCATAGATAACACACACTAATACAGTCATCACATTTAACACCGGTTATCAGACAGAATCTACACACATCCAAAGTAGACGGGGCTACATGACCGCTTTGTCGCAGCCCCTAAACTGAGGAACCAACCAACCGACTTGTATTCTCTTCAAGATATAGTTTTCTAATTTTTTACGGTATTCTTATTATTTTCTATCGTTATGCCCGTCTAAGGAGCGCGATAGAACCTATCTAGCTGATGTTGTTTTCTCGTCCTCCCAAATCTCTTCATCTTCTCGCTATGGCTCTTTGTGCGCTCCTTGGTCCAGTTTTTGATGTGTAACATCTTTCCACTCGGTATCTGTATATTTTTTGTGGGGGTGATTTTGAAAAACGAAACGGAAATGGATGGGACGGAAACAAAGAATGTGCGTGGTGGCGGAGATTGATGCCACGATGTAGACTACTCTCGGCCATGTGGCTATGTGGAATGTATATCGCATTCGGTTTACTTCAAGGTTTGGAGGCCCCTTTAAAGATATTCCTACAATACATAAACTTCAAATTGTCGTTCTATGGTGTGAAAATATTCATTATATAATATTTGCTGAAAACAATTATGATTTATTAAATCTTCATACTTTTGCTGTATTCTTATTTAATGTAAGCACTCGAGGTACTGTCGGCTATGTGGCTAAGTGGAATATATATCGCATACAAAAATACTTCAAGGTTTGGAGGCCCCATTAAAGATATTCTTCCCACAATAAATCATCTTCAAGCTGTCGTTGTTTGGTGTGAAAATATTCATTATATCATATTTGCTGAAAACCGGTCAGGATTTGGCACTGCATTTTTACAAGTTGTTATTTCAATGACCAACAGAGTTCACTGTTAACAAGAGATAACATGTTTCATGTTACACATCATATGCGACTACTGTAAGGTTCGTAATTCTTTTAAATTATTCTTTTGGATGCAATGCTTGGTGGTCTGAAAATTGATGATTGTCAACTCCATCATCATCATCGTTTTTTCAGTCCAGCAAGCCGGGCGCAGTTATAAATGAGCTGTCTCAAATTTGCCCTGTCCATCCATTACTGTTGTTCTTGTATTCGATGTCAGTTCCTATATCTAGCTTCAAGGTCCTTATAAATTTGCTTCTCCCACACATCGCGAGGTCTTTCTCTTGGTCTCTTCCCGGGGACACTCTGGCCAAAGTACACTCGAGGTATCGTGTGGGGAGCCATCCTCTTCATGTGACCATACCATCTCAATCTCTTGAGTACGAGAGTCTCCAGCAGGCTCCTTTCCAATCCCAGTTGTTGTTGAATGAAGTGATGAAGTCATCCATTTTATAAGAAACGGCAAAAATAACAAAGCGGCTGGGCCAGACGGAATTTACATGGATCATCTAAAAGATACCTTTAACCTTTAACTGCTCTATTCAACAAATATCTTATGATGAATTCAATACCGCATCAATGGAGAAGATCAACTATAAGCTAATAGTACTTTACAAAGGCAAAGGAAGGAAAGCCGATCCGAATTCCTATAGGGGAATTGTTCTAGAGTGTAATGTTTAAACTGTTCTCCAATGTCCTATTAGGACACATCGCGCAAAACCTTTATGCAAATATACCTTCATTTCAATATGCATTCACTCCAGGCAGATCAACACTGCACGCGGTGCAAGAAATTATTCAGGAAATAACTCTATCACTCGCTCATCGCAACTCCCCGATAGATGTAATCTACGTAGACTACTCCAA
Source organism: Meconema thalassinum (assembly GCA_946902985.2). Classification (NCBI taxonomy): domain Eukaryota; kingdom Metazoa; phylum Arthropoda; class Insecta; order Orthoptera; family Tettigoniidae; genus Meconema; species Meconema thalassinum. The sequence goes on from OX336390.1 coordinate 708,871,424, forward strand.
AGCTTTTGATAGCATCAGCAGATCAACATTGGTAAACAAATTGGAGAGCATATAAGGCAAATCAAGTCAGGAGCTCCAAACCATCAAGTCTATCCTTGATGCCAACCATATAGCGGAGTATGATGGCATAACTACATCGAATGACATCATACAAACACGAGGGGTCTTGCAAGGAGACCCGATGAGTCCTGTCTTATTCAACGTCATGACAGCGGATATCGGCAACGCTATGAACGTCAATGAAAAACCACTGATGTACGCGGATGACATGGCCATTCTCTCCAGAAGCCCTGAACTTTTACAAACGGTATTAGACGACATCAGGAACTGCGCAACATACAACTCAATGGAAATAAATGGCTCGAAAACCAAAGCAATGCAATTCAGGAGAGGAGGCGAACTTGCAAAGGGGGATCATTTCACTTGTGGCAAATCTCCCATAGAATTCGTAAAAAAAAAATCAAATACTTGGGAGTTACCCTCCAAACTACGGGAATTACGTTTTCACTACACATAGTCTACAAGAACGAACATCAGCTACAGCAAAAACTATATATGACATACCCAAATTACAACCACGGTCAGTTTCAACAGCAATGGCACTATACAAGATCAAAGTCATGCCGACGGCCACCTATGGAATACAACTAATCTGGAACTACCTGACGGTCGGAAATCTAAGAAAGCGTTAAATCTAGCTTCCTCAAAAGAGTGTTATCCATCTAAAAATTCACAAGAAACAGTTATGCCTATATCCTTGCGCAGGAAACTCTCTTCGTAGATGACATAAAACACTACTTCAGTTTATCCGAGACACAAACATACGCAACCTTCATCGAAGAGAGGAGCAGCAAAGCAAGACAGATCCCGGAGGGGATAACAGAAACAGACGCAATGACAACAGACTGCTGGAAAGGACCAAACTTCCAACTGCGACACCTGTACACACGATTTGCAGTACACGGCTTTCATGGAAATATTTGCACAGAAAGCACCTACTACGATCCTAAGGACAGCTGCATCTGTAAGCTATGTAGGCCTAATGAACCGTGCCCCAAATATCGCCTGCAGAAGTGTCAAAATAGGACTTTACCACTAATTGAACAAACTAAAGATTAGTGAAATCATGACGATGTACCTTTTCATTCCCTCAGTACACACTGTGTTTAGTAAATATAATAATATTATTTACAATGCACACACGTTTGTGTGCGCCCCGTGTGTACAGACTACCCGCCCGGCTCTAGTTTTATGCGGGTTGGATGTGGCACAGTTCTGATAGGGGCTATCGCCTTGTTTATTTGTTTAAACATTGTTTTTAAACAAATAAATGTATTTCCGTCAACTTTTCAAGAAATGCAAGATATTTCCTGTACTACTGGGACGATTTGTAAGATTTTGGCACAAAACACACCTTCTAACTCCTTCTGGTTCAGGAGCCTGAGTTTTTTGTCGGATAAACTTTGTGTGTTATACGTATAATGGATTGGTACCGGCTTCGGTGGCGTAGTCGGTAGCATGCTGAACTGCTGTGCCCAAGATAGCGGGTTCAAACCCGGCCAAAGTCGTCGGATTTTTTAAGAGCGTTAAAAATCCTTTAGTATGCCTTCCTTCAGAGGGGAAGTAAATCCAGCGGTCCCATGTCATAGATTTATGGCATGTAAAAGATCCTTCCACATACTAAACTTGTGTGAAGCTAAATTAATAGGTTAGATTTCGTCGGAACGCTCTATCAAAGTTCCAACGTACAGCATTAGGTATCATTGACATCTGGTAGCGAAAGTTCGAACTACTTGAAATTGAACGGAACTTGTAGCTCACCCTAAGGGTGTCCGTTGGAAGCAGCTACAGACTCAGGCGAGCCGAACATGTCCTCGGACACTCCCGGCACTAAAAGCCATACGACAAATAAATAAATTAATAAGTAAATAAATAGATTGGTTGGTGTATTTAATAGCACTTAGATGTCAATTAAAATATACATGATTGTAGACTACCGGGTAGCATTTCCCCCAGTTTTGTTTTTACTTTCGTTTTTATAATTTTTAATCTTTGATTATGTTGTCATTAATAGTGGTGTTTTTTTTTCTGTTTTTCGTGTGTTATTGTTCCGTCGAAGATTTGTTGTAATTCCGCTGAAGAAGGAGTAACAACACTCATAGACCTGTACGGATTGCAATAATGCCATCTTTAATCTTACATTATACAGTATGTATTGAACAACACATGTATTTATTATTATTAATACAGCTAATGGCCATTTATTTTATTTTCAGGACGGGTCAGAGAAGAGAATTAGGAAGTAAATCGGCCGTGGACCTATTGAAAGGAACCGTCTCGGTGGTGAAAACGGGAAACCACGAAAACCATTATCAGGGCGGCTGAGATAGGGTTCAAACCCACGCTCTCCCGATGCCAGCGGCCATCACGGCCGTTACCACACACACCCAAATACACGAAGCTGAATGACCATGATGTACAAGCCCCTCAAATGAAACAACAAAATGAAATTTCGTGGTGAATCTGAAAATTGAATCCAGCAATCCAGATATTTGGGACCAGAAAATCAATACGTTTTGTTAAAACAAACCTTCTTAAATAGGGTCGTATACTGGCGTTATTGTCCTGGAGCTAAAATATTCTTCCCATTTGTGCCACTTACAGCCGAGCTCATGGAAAGTATGCGGTGATTTCACATTCTGGACTGCTGGTGATACGGCATGTCTCGTGAGTAACACTTGCTGCTACAAGTAGCCTATTCCGGGTAATTGACAAGTGAAAGAACAATGCGTTCAGTTTGAACAGCCATGACTTTACCACTAGCGATAAACGTGGTATGCGTCCTACAGCTGCGTCAGGAAGTACGAGCAACTTTCATGACTTGTTATTGTCGTGTGATCTCCTGAGAGGCCGGGTGCAGGCCTTTCTAATTACGCCCGTGGGTGACCTGCACGCCGGGGTGAGAGATGGAATGGATGAAGATGAATGAAACTGGGCAAGGATGTGGAAGGAAGCGGCCGTGGCCTGTCAGAAGGTACCGTCCCAGCATTTGCATGGTGTTGAAAATGGGGAAACCACTGAAATCCATTTCAAGGACGGCCGACGGTGGGGCTCGAACCCACGCGTCTACCAAGTCAGCAGAGAGCTTGGACCCATAACCTAACGCTGCGCTTTAGCGAGCGTAGCCACCGCTATCGGTATGCTCCACGATAATTGTGTGGGAACTTTGACAATAATTTACACTTCTTCTACGCGATCAGGCCCAGTGGACCGCGCGCTGCTACAAGTTTCCTTCTCCATCGTCTCCTATCCACAGCTGCCATCCGCCAACTGTCCACACATATCGCTGCCTGTTGCAGATATTCATGGAGTCCATCACTCCACCGCTTCCTTGGTCTACCTGGTGCTCTTCTTCCTGTGGGGATACAAATATTCACGAAGAAGAAGACGAAGAAGAAGAAGAAGAGTTTTAATATTATTTTTAAGCTAACATACGAGGTACGTCCAGAAAGTAAGTTCCGTTTGGTAATAACATTAAATTGTGTACAGATACAGAAAAATTATTTATTGCACAAAATTCTACAACCCTTAAACTACTTTTCAACATAACTGTCGAAATGTTGCAGGCATTTGTCGTAGCGTGGCACGAGCTTTTGTATACCTTCTTCATAGACGTGTGCCGCCTGTGTCTTCAACTAGTTGTACGTTCCACTGCAGCGGTTACAGAGGAACTGGTTCACGCAATTGATGACAAGATCCGGGAAAACCGCAGGTTTACAATTAGTGCTCTCTCTAAGGAATTTCCCCAAATCTCACGATCACTAATTCATGAAATTGTTACCGAAAAACTGAACTTTCGTAAACTTTGCCGACGTTGGGTACCAAAGATTCTTACGGAGCAACACAAAACAAAACGGATGGGTAATGCACTTCAGTTTTTGACCCGTTACAATGAAGGCGGCGAAGAATTTCTGACGCAGATAGTCACAGGAGATGAAACTTGGGTTTCTTACGACACCTCTGCGAAACAAATCTTGACACCTCGGAAAATGATGTTTCCAACTGGTTGAAGACACAGGCGGCAAACTTCTATGAAGAAGGTATACAAAAACTTGTGCTTCGCTATGACAAATGCCTGCAAAAGTTCGGCAGTTATGTCGAAAAGTAGTTTAAGAGGTGTAGAATGTTGTGCAATAAATAATTTTTCCATATCTGTACACAATTTAATTTTATTACCAAACGGAACTTACTTTCTGGACGTGCCTCGTAGATTTCAAACTGAAGGTTATGTCGGCAAGAAAATAGAATGCCAGGTAGGAGGAACTAAATTAGAGCAGATGGACTATTTTAAGTAGGCTACATGGGCTGTGTATTCTCTCAGGATGGTAGAAAGAAGTAGAGTCGTTGTGTAGGAAAGCCAATGCAGTGAGCTCTCAGTTGCGATCTACAGTATTCTATAAGAAAGAAGTTAGTGTAGTGACGAAAATCTTCCTACATCGCTCCGTAATAATTATAACTAGCGGACCCGTGCGAGAACTCTCGCATGTGTATAAGCCACCCACCTGGCTTTACTGTTATGCGGGCTTCTATAAATATGTTTATTTGTTTATACGCAATTTTAAACAAATTGTTGATATTTATAAAATCAGAGAGCAATATTTATCACTGCTGCTGGTAGCACAATGGGTTGTGTGCGCTTCATGTGTACAAACTACCTACCCGGTTCTAGTGCTATGCGGGCTGTAAGCAACACAGTTCTCCCAGGTGATATCGTCTTGTTTATTTGTTTAAAAGCACTTTATAAACAAATACATATATTTCCGTTGACTTGCGAAGAAATGTACGCTTTTTCCTGTACTATTGAGACGATTTGGAAGATTCTGGTACAAACCACACTTTCTAATTTCCCCTGGTTTAGGAGCTTGAGTTCTGTGAAACATACACCTTAGCGTATAGCGTGTATATAGATAGATGTTATTGGTCTTACACCCCCTTTTAACTACTGCGGCTTTTAGAGACGCCGGGGTGCAGGTATTTTGCCCCGAAGAGGATCTTTAACGTGCCAGTAAATCTACTGACATAGCTCCCTCGCATTTGCGCACCTTCAAATGCCAACTGACTGCACTAGGAGTCGATTCTACAACCTTGGGAAAAGCCGGCGAACACATTACCATTGCATCATGCAGCCAGTCTACATCGCTCAGTTATTAGATTGTGAACCCTTTATCCACAGGCTGTATAAAGGATTCTAATAATTATTCATCATCTTTTGATACATTTCTACAGACAACAGATATGAGAGCCAGACGGTGTTGGGAAAATTTTGAGAAATCAGTGGCCGAGAGGACACAATGGTTTAAGCTCCTGTGGTATTTTAGGAGGACGCATATATATTCTTGGGACATAGGACAGGTGCAACCGTTAGCGCGGAAGACGGCTTAGGGACGCACATTATGGCCTGTTGCTAGGAAGATTGGCGCCAAGAAGGAAATCGAATGCTACGAAGCAATTGGTCTATCATCATTTTAACCACTCCCTACTGCTGGAATATATGTAAAAGCGCGCAAAGACATACAACAGTCTGGGCCAATAATATCAAGACGCCTTGTCTTAGCGGGAACTCGGCTTGGGAATGCGCACTGGTAAATTAACGCGGGAGTTATCTACAGATTAATTCCACGGTCGATTCGAGCCGGCTACAGCATAAGCGTAACCTCCACACTGCTACGAACTCAATGATACCGATCGCATGCTAGTCTGATAGCTATAATGGAATATTTTTTAATATATCCCCTTCCACACCTACCCTAGTCAGTTTCATTTATATGGATCCAAGATGCTTCGAGGATCATTACTCATTACTTATTTCTGTGCGTCTGAGGACGTAACACAGATCACTCATTTTTGTACGTCTGTGAACGTAAGTTTCATACTCTGCATATTTTCATGTTTGTGAACATGGAACAGAGTCGTCAAATTATAAGTGTAACTTCAGTAATTTATTTATAGTCCCAGCACTATCAGTAGGACCAGTTCATCGAAGTAATTCACCAAATAGACTGTCAAGGAATATAGTACTTGATAGGTGCATATAGTAGGAATTATATCGTGTGTGTATCTGACAAAACTATATTTAATTTAGCACGTGATGACGTCTAAGAACGAGAATGGATCTGGGAACCAGCAGGACATTTGCCTGAAGATGTCAATGACCAGATTAACATCTTAAAGGAGATGGCTGCAGACGTATTCCTGGCGCTGTTTAAAGGATTGAGTACCAAATAAATTTATTTTATTTATTAAATCAGCTACGGTGTTATGGGATACTTTTTGTAAATATTGGTTTGCTTGCTTGGTAATGTAGATTATTAGTTTTTGTTTTACTGACACATTAAATATGGGACTAGCCGAGCGTTGCGTAATTTATATATTTTGTGATTGTATTTGGTTTAACTTTACGCGGGGACGCGCAGCCGATGCTCGCTTTCGCTTGCGTAAATCGCGGTCAAGCATTATTATTCGGAGGTCTGCCTTACAACAAAAATGGAACTGAATTAATTTTGAGATTAAAAATAGAATTTGGAGGGTAAAAGATTATTTGTGAGTAGAATTTTATGACGGATCTGGATTATTTTGATAGTTGCTTTCCAGCAGATTTGGACGGGATGGCACTTTGCACCCGAGTTTTTGTTGTGTATTTTTTGTTAATATGTCAATGGACGCAGTATCGTTGATCTGTTTTGAGCCGACCCAGTGTGTGTGTTTGAGAGTCAGTCCAAGCTATGGGTGCGTAATGTGATTTTTTATGATGTGCTAGCGAGAATATATCATGGCGATTATTCTGACTTGCTCCACGTCAACCCAGTTCATGTCCTCGCGAGGCTGGACTTGTGGTATATATTTGTGTCTCTCGTCATCCAAGGGGATGGGCGAGATCTGTTGACGTTTCCAGTGGGAAACCTGCACCTAGCTTGCCAGACTGAGAGAGGTATTTGAAGGGCAGCGAGACTCATACAAGTAGGGGAGCGCTCAATCAGATAACGTGTCTTGTCATTAAGAACAGACTTGCTTCCTGTACTGCAATTTAAGATGTTTAAATTCACAAAAACCTGATCGGTTATAATGAGTACTGATTGATTAAATGGGAGCTGTCCAAAATTGTAAGGTAACCACCGAAATTCGTGTTTGTGTGGCGTTTCATATAAATGTAAACATAGTTTTTCAGCCGTTAGGCTTGTATTTTGTTGTTGTTGGTTCACTTTTGGTGTGTTTATTTTTTACGCGTCCTTGACCCGTGCCAAGTTAGGGTGCGCGGAGCTATGTTCCCAAGTTATGATGAGAGCGGTTTTCTTTGGCCTAGTTCTGGCATGCTCTTTTGTGTTCATTATGTGCTCCTGCACCAGTTAGGATCTCAGGGAGATTCTTCATTCTGTTTATATTATTAGATCTTGCATGTGTCAGTAGTAGATATAGTGTATTAATTAAGGGTGGGTCCCATAGCCGTAGTGTGATTTAAAAGATGCACTCCGTAAGCAACATGACTGTTTCAATTGTAAACGGACTCGCATCAGTACTCAATTTCTTATTAACGAACAGTACACCACACATTATATAACTTCTTGACCAAAAAAAAATGGACTTGTATCCATATGTTGTGACGAGTGAGTTCTTACCGCTCAAATGCTTATGTTATGATTTTATCATTTATGTGAAGCTTCATTCACATTGTCTTGTTGTGATGAGCGAGTTCCTACCGCTCAGTGTTATTATTATTATTTATTAAGGGGGTGAGAGTCAGGGAGGATTTGTTTTTATTTATTATTATTATTATTATTATTATGCACATACCTTTTCAGTCATTAAATTTCTTTTATTCTACTTGTTATTCATTTTATTTCTAGTATAGCCTCTGTCATGAACCTTTCTATTCATTAGAGCATGTTGTTTTAAGCGAACTTTGCTGTGTAACGCAGTCAGGACTGAACACGACCCCGTAGACGACTCTCGACAAAACCATGCTTTATTGAAGGGTGCATAGACAAGCTGGCGCGCCAAGTGGGGCTAGTTCGTTGCTAGTTAACTGCTAGAACACGGGGGATAGACAGCATAGATAAGCTGGTGTCATACCGTGGAGCGTTTCGTTGTTTTGGGCTTTTCTAGCGGATCATAAACAAGCTGTTACCCTACGTGTGGTGTTTCGCTGTTTTTGACTGTTTGGGATCACCGGAAGTGATATTTTGTTAACGTAAATACGGCGAAGAGAAGTACCGCCAAGAAAATGGAATATACAGTAGAATCACGAGTTTGCAAGTTAAAATACGATTCACGTTTTGTTTATTGATGTAATTAGTAAAGTAATGTACGTGAAATCGGGCACCCATTGATTAAATATAAAATTAGATTTGTTTAGAAAGTCAAACTCATGAATATGTTAGGAGGCTGGTAGCCTTAAATGACAATTAATACTTTGTTAATTAGTCAGTGTTAACATCAGATCTGGATAGTAATTTATGACTGAATATGTGCGGGGTTAAAAATTTATTAAGTAAAATTAGAACCATTCAGTGATGATTGATTTGCGGGAGTAAAGGGAATAAGTTTAAATGAACTGAATGTGGTCAAATGAAGTAAATGTATGTCAAGAATTATATATGTGTGTGTCAGGGAGACGTTTGCATGCCATTCTCCTGTTTTCTCAAAGATATATATATATTTTTTTGTGTGAAAATGGCGACAGTCGCAGAGATCCAGGCGATTATTGAAAGTGCTACGGCACGAACCCAGAAGCTATTAAGAGAACAAAGTTAAAGATTAGACAGTAAATTATCTGAACAGAATGCACAATTAGCGGAACAGAGTGAAAAATTAGACACTAAGATAGCTGAACAGAATGCACAATTATTTGAACAGAGTGAGTCATTAGAAATTAATTTAATTGAACAGTATAACTCATTACAAGCGCAAGTAAATGAAAATATAAACAAACAATTAGAAGCGCAAGAAAATAGAAATATGAGTCAGTTAGCCACATTATCTGCGGAGATGAAAGAATACACTACACAGCAGATGGTTCAATTCGCGCTTGATGTAAGTAAGAATAATGACAAACAGCTAGGTCAGATACAAAAATTAGAGGATACCTTCAACCGTAAATTAATTAATTTGGACGAAACTGTATTAACAAAACTAGCTCAGATAGAATAATCATGCACGGTAAATAACAGTGAGGTTAAAACGGCACAGGATGGTCTTGAAAAGCGATTTGATAAAATGGAGGAGGATTCTAAGTTTATCCAGGGACAATTCTCAGCAGTAAATGAAAGCATCACGGGCCTAATAAAGGTCATGGGTAAATTAGAAATACAATCAGCAGAGCGATGGCAAAACCTAGAATCGGACCAGGATAATTTAAAGAGTGCGATAGATGAGAATAATCTACGTCCAGAAGACAGGCTTGAGAAGATAGAAGCGAATCAGGAGGACACGAAACAGCAGTTGGAAGAAAAGGTGGGAGCGATTAAAGATAGCATCAGAAAGGATTGGCGTAAGATGAGCAGCGAATCTAAAGAAGAACGGTTAACAATCATAAAGACCGTCGGTGATAATCATACGCGCATTAAAGCACTTGAGGAAGAAATCAAGAGTAAATTGAAACAACAGTCGGACAGAATCATAAAGGCAGAGTTGCGCTCATTAGGAAAGAACACGTTATTTCAGACAGAGCACACTAAAGATAAGGGAGTTGACACAACGAGCCAGGGGGCAATTAGCGCGGAAAGTGGCCACGGACTGACAGGCAGCCCATTAACGACTAACACAGAAGGATTTCACAACAACATTGGTGGAACCTCTACCCCTCAACAAGGCTATCAGCACCCTCAAGTCGTACAAGTAATTCGATCAAGTGAATTTAAACCTAATAAATTCACAGAAAATTCTGGTGTCACACGAAGGCGTATCTTAAAGAGATGGATCTCTATTTTAATGATAATAATATACCGCCCGCGCGTCGTTTAAGACTGATGGAACGATTTCTTTCGGGAAATGTACTTACGTGGTTCTTGAGCTTCAAGTACACTTTCGGAGGGATGGATGATTTCAAGATTGCGTTCCTTAAAAAGTACTGGTCGGCTTCTCTACAACAAAGTCTCAGAATGGAACTTTATTCGAGAAAATATCAGTCGACTCAGCAGACAAAATATTCAGATTTCTTTTCGCTACAATTGTTAAAATTTCGGGATCTGGATCACCCTTTAGAAGAATCAGATCTGGTTATGACGATTGCACGGCAGTTGCCAGTAAATGTTCAGCAGGTTTTAGTAGCAGCAAACGTGGACACAGCGGTTCGAGCGGAAAAAATCTTACGTCAGATTGACGAGACAACATCTCACTTGCAGCAAAGAGGGGGACGACAGCTGGAACTTGTAAACACAACGGAGGTGGTTAAAACCACTCAAATACACACCAGGTCGCAGGCCACAAATACAAGTGTGTCAACAACACCAAGACGAGGTCAGGAGGATGACGAAAATAGGTCACACCAGCGTCATGAAAATAACAATGATAGACAGACACAGGGCAACAATAGGTATCAGCAGCGGGGATACCAACAATGGAGAAATAATAGGAGAAATGAGGGACCCTACAGACGTTATGAAAATAACAATAATGATAATCGACAATGGCGTGAAAGAAGATATCAGATCCGGGGGGACTATCAGAATTATAGAAATGATTGGAATGACAGGCACGCCGAATCGCAGCGCCAACTGGAAGAGTTACACGCTAATGGAGGGGACGAACAAGGACATTGGGAACGTGCCACAAATAGAAGGTCGAATCCTGACACCTTTAAAGAAGAAATTGGAGAGGAAGAAAATATACCAGCCAGCCAGGAAGACGAACGAAGCTTGCCAGTACGGAGTACGAGAGAACGTAGCCCGGTAGGGAGGAGAAACACCGGTGCGATACGGAAAACGAGTCAATACTAGAAGAAGACGACAGCGAGGAGGAGAAGAAGAGGATGGTAGCAGAACGGAGGAGAAGAAGAAGATGGCAGCACGGAGAAATGGAGAGGACCCTTCTGTATTGTACGTAATCTCGGTAACAACGCATACAGAGTGAAAGAATTGAGTACAGGTACAATGTCTGTCTATAACGCGGCGAATTTTAAATTGTATTTTACTAGCGAACCGTGGGAACGCAGAAATAATGCTGCAAATTGAATATATGGACGTCCTTCATGCACATCCAACTATAAGTGGGTCAGTGAGTACGTCAGTGGAACGAGAAAGTAGAGAACAGTCTGCTGTGGTCAGACACTAATGAGCTCTGACGGTGATGACACAGCGAGAGAGCGAGCGAGAGCGATAAGGACATTGGAAAGGGGAGATACTAGCCTTAGGCGATCAGTCAAGCAGGCTGGTTTGCGGAATGTCTGAATGAATGAGGAAGCTGGGTGTAAACACGAGCGCGTGTTGACACTCCAACGACAGTGGCGGCTAGACTGGACTGATGAGAGGGAGATTTCTCTAGGATTGGCAGAAATGGATTACAGATGTTATGTATTTGTAAAAAAATCGACTATTTGTTATGTTCGATTTTTTCCATGCAGGGGGGTTGTTAACCCTTTATCCACAGGCTGTATAAAGGATTCTAATAATTATTCATCATCTTTTGATACATTTCTACAGACAACAGATATGAGAGCCAGACGGTGTTGGGAAAATATTGAGAAATCAGTGGCCGAGAGGACACAATGGTTTAAGCTCCTGTGGTATTTTAGGAGGATGCATATATATTCTTGGGACATAGGACAGGTGCAACCGTTAGCGCGGAAGACGACTTAGGGACGCACATTATGGCCTGTTGCTAGGAAGATTGGCGCCAAGAAGGAAATCGAATGCTACGAAGCAATTGGTCTATCATCATGTTAACCACTCCTACTGCTGGAATATATGTAAAAGCGCGCAAAGACATACAACAGTCTGGGCCAATAATATCAAGACGCCTTGTCTTAGCGGGAACTCGGCTTGGGAACGCGCACTGGTAAATTAAGGCGGGAGTTATCTACAGATTAATTCCACGATCGATTCGAGCCGGCTACAGCATAAGCGTAACCTCCACACTGCTACGAACTCAATGATACCGATCGCATGCTAGTCTGATAGTTATAATGGAATATTTTTTAATATATCCCCTTCCACACCTACCCTAGTCAGTTTCATTTATAAGGATCCAAGATGCTTCGAGGATCATTACTCATTACTTATTTCTGTGCGTCTGAGGACGTAACACAGATCACTCATTTTTGTACGTCTGTGGACGTAAGTTTCATACTCTGCATATTTTTATGTTTGTGAACATGGAACAGTATCGTCAAATTATAAGTGTAACTTCAGTGATTTATTTATAGTCCCAGCACTATCAGTAGGACCAGTTCATCGAAGTAATTCACCAAATAGACTGTCAAGGAATATAGTACTTGATAGATGAATATAGTAGGAATTATAACGTGTGTGTATCTGACAAAACTTTATTTAATTTAGCACGTGATGACGTCTAAGAACGAGAATGGATCTGGGAACCAGCAGGACATTTGCTTGAAGATGTCAATGACCAGATAAACATCTTAAAGGAGATGGCTGCAGACGTATTCCTGGCGCTGTTTAAAGGATTGAGTACCAAATAAATTTATTTTATTTATTAAATCAGCTACGGTGTTATGGGATAATTTTGTAAATATTGGTTTGCTTGCTTGGTAATGCAGATAATTAGTTTTTGTTTTACTGACACATTAAATATGGGACTAGCCGAGCGTTGCGTAATTTATATATTTTGTGATTGTATTTGGTTTAACTTTACGCGGGGACGCGCAGCCGATGCTCGCTTTCGCTTGCGTAAATCGCGGTCAAGCATTATTATTCGGAGGTCTGCCTTACAACAAAAATGGAACTGAATTAATTTTGAGATTAAAAATAGAATTTGGAGGGTAAAAGATTATTTGTGAGTAGAATTTTATGACGGATCTGGATTATTTTGATAGTTGCTTTCCAGCAGATTTGGACGGGATGGCACTTTGCACCCGAGTTTTTGTTGTGTATTTTTTGTTAATGTGTCAATGGATGCAGTATCGTTGATCTGTTTTGAGCCGACCCAGTGTGTGTGTTTGAGAGTCAGTCCAAGCTATGGGTGCGTAATGTGATTTTTTATGATGTGCTAGCGAGAATATATCATGGCGATTATTCTGACTTGCTCCACGTCAACCCAGTTCATGTCCTCGCGAGGCTGGACATGTGGTATATATTTGTGTTTCTCGTCATCCAAGGGGATGGGCGAGATCTGTTGACGTTTCCAGTGGGAAACCTGCACCTAGCTTACCAGACTCAGAGAGGTATTTGAAGGGCAGCGAGACTCATACAAGTAGGGGAGCGCTCAATCAGATAACGAGTCTTGTCATTAAGAACAGGCTTGCTTCCAGTACTGCAATTCAAGATGTTGTTTAAATTCACAAAAACCTGATCGGTTATAATGAGTACTGATTGATTAAATTGGAGCTGTCCAAAATTGTAAGGTAACCACCGAAATTCGTGTTTGTCTGGGGTTTCACATAAATGTAAACATAGTTTTTCAGCCGTTAGGCTTGTATTTTGTTGTTGTTGGTTCAATTTTGATGTGTTTATTTTTTACGCGTCCTTGACCCGTGTCAAGTTAGGGTGCGTGGAGCTATGTTCCCAATTTATGATGAGAGCGGTTTTCTTTGGCCTAGTTCTGGCATGCTCTTTTGTGTTCATTATGTGCTCCTGCACCAGTTAGGATCTCAGGGAGATTCTTCATTCTGTTTATATTATTAGATCTTGCATGTGTCAGTAGTAGATATAGTGTATTAATTAAGGGTGGGTCCCATAGCCGTAATGTGATTTAAAAGATTCACTCCGTAAGCAACATGACTGTTTCAATTGTAAACGGACTCGCATCAGTACTCAATTTCTTATTAACGAACAGTACACCACACATTATATAACTTCTTGACCAAAAAAAAATGGACTTGTATCCATATGTTGTGACGAGTGAGTTCTTACCGCTCAAATGCTTATGTTATGATTTTATCATTTATGTGAAGCTTCATTCACATTGTCTTGTTGTGATGAGCGAGTTCCTACCGCTCAGTGTTATTATTATTATTTATTAAGGGGGTGAGAGTCAGGGAGGATTTGTTTTTATTTATTCTTATTATTATTATTATTATTATTATGCACATACCTTTTCAGTCATTAAATTTCTTTTATTCTACTTGTTATTCATTTTATTTCTAGTATAGCCTCTGTCATGAACCTTTCTATTCATTAGAGCATGTTGTTTTAAGCGAACTTTGCTGTGTAACGCAGTCAGGACTGAACACGACCCCGTAGACGACTCTCGACAAAACCATGCTTTATTGAAGGGTGCATAGACAAGCTGGCGCGCCAAGTGGGGCTAGTTCGTTGCTAGTTAACTGCTAGAACACGGGGGATAGACAGCATAGATAAGCTGGTGTCATACCGTGGAGCGTTTCGTTGTTTTGGGCTTTTCTAGCGGATCATAAACAAGCTGTTACCCTACATGTGGTGTTTCGCTGTTTTTGACTGTTTGAGATCACCGGAAGTGATATTTTGTTAACGTAAATACGGCGAAGAGAAGTACCGCCAAGAAAATGGAATATACAGTAGAATCACGAGTTTGCAAGTTAAAATACGATTCACGTTTTGTTTATTGATGTAATTAGTAAAGTAATGTACGTGAAATCGGGCGCCCATTGATTACATATAAAATTAGATTTGTTTAGAAAGTCAAACTCATGAATATGTTAGGAGGCTGGTAGCCTTAAATGACAATTAATACTTTGTTAATTAGTCAGTGTTAACATCAGATCTGGATAGTAATTTATGACTGAATATGTGCGGGGTTAAAAATTTATTAAGAAAAATTAGAACCATTCAGTGATGATTGATTTGCGGGAGTAAAAAGAATAAGTTTAAATGAACTGAATGTGGTCAAATGAAGTAAATGTATGTCAAGAATTATATATGTGTGTGTCAGGGAGACGTTTGCATGCCATTCTCCTGTTTTCTCAGTGATATATATATATTTTTGTGTGTGAAAATGGCGACAGTCGCAGAGATCCAGGCGATTATTGAAAGTGCTACGGCACGAACCCAGAAGCTATTAAGAGAACAAAGTGAAAGATTAGACAGTAAATTAAATGAACAGAATGCACAATTATTTGAACAGAGTGAGTCATTAGAAATTAAATTAATTGAACAGGGTAACTCATTACATACGCAAGTAAATGAAAATATAAACAAACAATTAGAAGCGCAAGAAAATAGGAATATGAGTCAGTTAGCCACATTATCTGCGGAGATGAAAGAATACACTACACAGCAGATGGTTCAATTCGCGCTTGATGTAAGTAAGAATAATGACCAACAGCTAGGTCAGATACAAAAATTAAAGGATACCTTCAACCGTAAATTCAATGATTTGGACGAAACTGTATTAACAAAACTAGCTCAGATAGAATTAGCATGCACGGTAAATAACAGTGAGGTTAAAACGGCACAGGATGGTCTTGAAAAGCGATTTGATAAAATGGAGGAGGATTTTACGTTTATCCAGGGACAATTGTCAGCAGTAAATGAAAGCATCACGGGCCTAATAAAGGTCATGGGTAAATTAGAAATACAATCAGCAGAGCGATGGCAAAACCTAGAATCGGACCGGGATAATTTAAATAGTACGATAGATGAGAATAATCTACGTCCAGAAGACAGGCTTGAGAAGATAGAAGCGAATCAGGAGGACACGAAACAGCAGTTGGAAGAAAAGCTGGGAGCGATTAAAGATAGCAACAGAAAGGATTGGCGTAAGATGAGCAGCGAATCTAAAGAAGAACGGTTAACAATCATGAAGACCGTCGGTGATAATCATACGCGCATTAAAGCACTTGAGGAAGAAATCAAGAGTAAATTGAAACAACAGTCGGACAGAATCATAAAGGCAGAGTTGCGCTCATTAGGACAGAACACGTTATTTCAGACAGATTTATTTATTTATCGTATGGCTTTTAGTGCCGGGAGTGTCCGAGGACATGTTCGGCTCGCCTGAGTCTGTAGCTGCTTCCAGCGGACACACTAAAGGGCGAGCTATAAGTTCCGTTCAATTTCAAGTAGTTCCAACTTTTGCCACCAGATATCAATGATACCTAGTTGTGAACGTTGGAACTTTGATAGAGCGTTCTGACGAAATCTAACCTAACAAATTTTGCTTTACACAAGTTTAGTCTGTGAAAGGATCTTTAACATGCCATAAATCTATGACATGGGACCGCCGGCTTTACTTCCCCTCCGAAGGAAGGCATACTGAAGGATTTTTAACGCTCTTAAAAAATCCGACGACTTCGGCCGGGTTTGAACCCGCTACCTTGGGCATAGCAGTTCAGCATGCTACCGACTACGCCACCGAAGCACACTAAAGATAAAGGAGTTGACACAACGAGCCAGGGGGCAATTAGCGCGGAAAGTGGCCACGGACTGACAGGCAGCCCATTAACGACTAACACAGAAGGATTTCACAACAACATTGGTGGAACCTCTACTCCTCAACATGGCTATCAGCACCCGCAAGTCGTACAAGTAATTCGATCAAGTGAATTTAAACCTAATAAATTCACAGAAAATTCTGGTGTCACACCGAAGGCGTATCTTAAAGAGATGGATCTCTATTTTAATGATAATAAGATACCGCCCGCGCGTCGTTTAAGACTGATGGAACGATTTCTTTCGGGAAATGTACTTACGTGGTTCTTGAGCTTCAAGTACACTTTCGGAGGGATGGATGATTTCAAGATTGCGTTCCTTAAAAAGTACTGGTCGGCTTCTCTACAACAAAGTCTCAGAATGGAACTTTATTCGAGAAAATATCAGTCGACTCAGCAGACAAAATATTCAGATTTCTTTTCGCTACAATTGTTAAAATTTCGGGATCTGGATCACCCTTTAGAAGAATCAGATCTGGTTATGACGATTGCACGGCAGTTGCCAGTAAATGTTCAGCAGGTTTTAGTAGCAGCAAACGTGGACACAGCGGTTCGAGCGGAAAAAATCTTACGTCAGATTGACGAGACAACATCTCACTTGCAGCAAAGAGGGGGACGACAGCTGGAACTTGTAAACACAACGGAGGTGGTTAAAACCACTCAAATACACACCAGGTCGCAGGCCACAAATACAAGTGTGTCAACAACACCAAGACGAGGTCAGGAGGATGACGAAAATAGGTCACACCAGCGTCATGAAAATAACAATGATAGACAGACACAGGGCAACAATAGGTATCAGCAGCGGGGATACCAACAATGGAGAAATAATAGGAGAAATGAGGGACCCTACAGACGTTATGAAAATAACAATAATGATAATCGACAATGGCGTGAAAGAAGATATCAGATCCGGGGGGACTATCAGAATTATAGAAATGATTGGAATGACAGGCACGCCGAATCGCAGCGCCAACTGGAAGAGTTACACGCTAATGGAGGGGACGAACAAGGACATTGGGAACGTGCCACAAATAGAAGGTCGAATCCTGACACCTTTAAAGAAGAAATTGGAGAGGAAGAAAATATACCAGCCAGCCAGGAAGACGAACGAAGCTTGCCAGTACGGAGTACGAGAGAACGTAGCCCGGTAGGGAGGAGAAACACCGGTGCGATACGGAAAACGAGTCAATACTAGAAGAAGACGACAGCGAGGAGGAGAAGAAGAGGATGGTAGCAGAACGGAGGAGAAGAAGAAGATGGCAGCACGGAGAAATGGAGAGGACCCTTCTGTATTGTACGTAATCTCGGTAACAACGCATACAGAGTGAAAGAATTGAGTACAGGTACAATGTCTGTCTATAACGCGGCGAATTTTAAATTGTATTTTACTAGCGAACCGTGGGAACGCAGAAATAATGCTGCAAATTGAATATATGGACGTCCTTTATGCACATCCAACTATAAGTGGGTCAGTGAGTACGTCAGTGGAACGAGAAAGTAGAGAACAGTCTGCTGTGGTCAGACACTAATGAGCTCTGACGGTGATGACACAGCGAGAGAGCGAGCGAGAGCGATAAGGACATTGGAAAGGGGAGATACTAGCCTTAGGCGATCAGTCAAGCAGGCTGGTTTGCGGAATGTCTGAATGAATGAGGAAGCTGGATGTAAACACGAGCGCGTGTTGACACTCCAACGACAGTGGCGGCTAGACTGGACTGATGAGAGGGAGATTTCTCTAGGATTGGCAGAAATGGATTACAGATGTTATGTATTTGTAAAAAAATCGACTATTTGATATGTTCGATTTTTCCATGCAGGGGGGTTGTGAACCCTTTATCCACAGGCTGTATAAAGGATTCTAATAATTATTCATCATCTTTTGATACATTTCTACAGACAACAGATATGAGAGCCAGACGGTGTTGGGAAAATATTGAGAAATCAGTGGCCGAGAGGACACAATGGTTTAAGCTCCTGTGGTATTTTAGGAGGATGCATATATATTCTTGGGACATAGGACAGGTGCAACCGTTAGCGCGGAAGACGGCTTAGGGACGCACATTATGGCCTGTTGCTAGGAAGATTGGCGCCAAGAAGGAAATCGAATGCTACGAAGCAATTGGTCTATCATCATGTTAACCACTCCTTACTGCTGGAATATATGTAAAAGCGCGCAAAGACATACAACAGTCTGGGCCAATAATATCAAGACGCCTTGTCTTAGCGGGAACTCGGCTTGGGAACGCGCACTGGTAAATTAAGGCGGGAGTTATCTACAGATTAATTCCACGATCGATTCGAGCCGGCTACAGCATAAGCGTAACCTCCACACTGCTACGAACTCAATGATACCGATCGCATGCTAGTCTGATAGTTATAATGGAATATTTTTTAATATATCCCCTTCCACACCTACCCTAGTCAGTTTCATTTATAAGGATCCAAGATGCTTCGAGGATCATTACTCATTACTTATTTCTGTGCGTCTGAGGACGTAACACAGATCACTCATTTTTGTACGTCTGTGAACGTAAGTTTCATACTCTGCATATTTTCATGTTTGTGAACATGGAACAGTGTCGTCAAATTATAAGTGGAACTTCAGTAATTTATTTATAGTCCCAGCACTATCAATAGGACCAGTTTATCGAAGTAATTCACCAAATAGACTGTCAAGGAATATAGTACTTGATAGGTGAATATAGTAGGAATTATATCGTGTGTGTATCTGACAAAACTTTATTTAATTTAGCACGTGATGACGTCTAAGAACGAGAATGGATCTGGGAACCAGCAGGACATTTGCCTGAAGATGTCAATGACCAGATAAACATCTTAAAGGAGATGGCTGCAGACGTATTCCTGGCGCTGTTTAAAGGATTGAGTACCAAATAAATTTATTTTATTTATTAAATCAGCTGCGGTGTTATGGGATACTTTTGTAAATATTGGTTTGCTTGCTGGGCAATGTAGATTATTAGTTTTTGTTTTACTGACACATTAAATATGGGACTAGCCGAGCGTTGCGTAATTTATATATTTTGTGATTGTATTTGGTTTAACTTTACGCGGGGACGCGCAGCCGATGCTAGCTTTCGCTTGCGTAAATCGCGGTCAAGCATTATTATTCGGAGGTCTGCCTTACAACAAAAATGGAACTGAATTAATTTTGAGATTAAAAATAGAATTTGGAGGGTAAAAGATTATTTGTGAGTAGAATTTTATGACGGATCTGGATTATTTTGATAGTTGCTTTCCAGCAGATTTGGACGGGATGGCACTTTGCACCCGAGTTTTTGTTGTGTATTTTTTGTTAATGTGTCAATGGACGCAGTATCGTTGATCTGTTTTGAGCCGACCCAGTGTGTGTGTTTGAGAGTCAGTCCAAGCTATGGGTGCGTAATGTGATTTTTTATGATGTGCTAGCGAGAATATATCATGGCGATTATTCTGACTTGCTCCACGTCAACCCAGTTCATGTCCTCGCGAGGCTGGACTTGTGGTATATATTTGTGTCTCTCGTCATCCAAGGGGATTGGCGAGATCTGTTGACGTTTCCAGTGGGAAACCTGCACCTAGCTTGCCAGACTGAGAGAGGTATTTGAAGGGCAGCGAGACTCATACAAGTAGGGGAGCGCTCAATCAGATAACGTGTCTTGTCATTAAGAACAGACTTGCTTCCTGTACTGCAATTTAAGATGTTTAAATTCACAAAAACCTGATCGGTTATAATGAGTACTGATTGATTAAATGGGAGCTGTCCAAAATTGTAAGGTAACCACCGAAATTCGTGTTTGTCTGGCGTTTCATATAAATGTAAACATAGTTTTCAGGCGTTAGGCTTGTATTTTGTTGTTGTTGGTTCACTTTTGGTGTGTTTATTTTTTACGCGTCCTTGACCCGTGTCAAGTTAGGGTGCGCGGAGCTATGTTCCCAAGTTATGATGAGAGCGGTTTTCTTTGGCCTAGTTCTGGCATGCTCTTTTGTGTTCATTATGTGCTCCTGCACCAGTTAGGATCTCAGGGAGATTCTTCATTCTGTTTATATTATTAGATCTTGCATGTGTCAGTAGTAGATATAGTGTATTAATTAAGGGTGGGTCCCATAGCCGTAGTGTGATTTAAAAGATGCACTCCGTAAGCAACATGACTGTTTCAATTGTAAACGGACTCGCATCAGTACTCAATTTCTTATTAACGAACAGTACACCACACATTATATAACTTCTTGACCAAAAAAAAAAAAATGGACTTGTATCCATATGTTGTGACGAGTGAGTTCTTACCGCTCAAATGCTTATGTTATGATTTTATCATTTATGTGAAGCTTCATTCACATTGTCTTGTTGTGATGAGCGAGTTCCTACCGCTCAGTGTTATTATTATTATTATTTATTAAGGGGGTGAGAGTCAGGGAGGATTTTTTTTATTTATTATTATTATTATGCACATACCTTTTCAGTCATTAAATTTCTTTTATTCTACTTGTTATTCATTTTATTTCTAGTATAGCCTCTGTCATGAACCTTTCTAGTGATTAGAGCATGTTGTTTTAAGCGAACTTTGCTGTGTAACGCAGTCAGGACTGAACACGACCCCGTAGACGACTCTCGACAAAACCATGCTTTATTGAAGGGTGCACTACCTACCCGGTTCTAGTGCTATGCGGGCTGTAAGCAACACAGTTCTCCCAGGTGATATCGTCCTGTTTATTTGTTTAAAAGCACTTTATAAACAAATACATATATTTCCGTTGACTTGCGAAGAAATGTACGCTTTTTCCTGTACTATTGAGACGATTTGGAAGATTCTGGTACAAACCACACTTTCTAATTTCCCCTGGTTTAGGAGCTTGAGTTCTGTGAAACATACACCTTAGCGTATAGCGTGTATATAGATAGATGTTGTTGGTCTTACGCCCCCTTTTAACTACTGCGGCTTTTAGAGACGCCGGGGTGCAGGTATTTTGCCCCGAAGAGGATCTTTAACGTGCCAGTAAATCTACTGACATAGCTCTCTCGCATTTGCGCACCTTCAAATGCCAACTGACTGCACTAGGAGTCGATTCTACAACCTTGGGAAAATCCGGCGAACACATTACCATTGCATCATGCAGCCAGTCTACATCGTTCAGTTATTAGATTCAGGGTATCTGAAACATAAGCTAGAGAAAACTGATATGAGGGTAGCACGAATGATTGCTGGAACACGAACAGTAGATGGGAGCAATGGCGGGAAAAAGCAAAGCTAACTCCATACAGGTCAAGGAGGCCCTGGGAGTAGTGGAAGGTAAAGGCTCTTCGTGTCATCAGCACTAGATGGGATGGAGTTGTCAGCTCCATGACATGCTGCCAGGAATTACCCTGGTACTCATTTATGGTGTAGGCTGAGTTAACCCTAGAGCTATTTGCGTTTCCGAAAGTGGTAGTATTTTTTTCCAAATCCACTACCTGGTTGGGGATCGAACCCACTTCCTTTCAGTTAGAAGACCAGCGTCTCTAGCGACTGCGCTACGCAGTCTCCCAGCAATGACAGGAAGGTACTCATAATGAAGAGATGAAGGGTAAGTTAGAAATGGACACCGTAAATGAAGCTGCTCGTATGGGCAGACTCAGATGGTGGGGGTCATATGATGAGAATGGGGACGGAAGATTACCTAAGAGGTTAATTAGTTCGCCTGTAGAGGGTAAGAGAAGCGGAGGTCGCCTAGGAGGCGATGACTAGATTCAGTGTTGAACGATTTCAAAGTGAGAGGTGTAGGAGCAGAAGAGCCGCAGTGCTAACTGATCATAGGGGATCACGGAGGTGACTTGTTCGCAAACAGAGGTTTGCAGACTATACAAAAGGCAAAACAGTCTCAATTGAAAGTGTATGTATTTCGATTAATAATGTTAATGGTTTTACGTCCCTTTTAAATACCGTGGCTTTAAGAGACGCCGGGGTGACGGAATTTTGCCCCGAAGGGGATCATTAACGTGCCAGTAAATCTACTGACACGGCTCCCTCGAATTTTCGCACCCTCAACTGCCAGCTGGCTGAGCCAGGATTCGATCCTGCAACCTTGGGCACAGCTGGCGAGAACATTACCGCTAAGCCATGCAGCCACCCCTATGTATTTAGAACTAGAACAGATATGCAAGGGGTATGGTATGATAATCAGTATTAAAAAAAACAAAGGTGATGTCGGTAGGAAAGAAACACAAGAAATAAACATACAAAACATATGTTTAGAGCATCATGCCAAGTTTCATTTAGATTGACTGAAATGGTTGTGAGAAAATGGTACATGGAATTATAATTATTTAAACAATTATTTCAGTCTTTCTATGAAACTGCTTTTTTTGACAACCACATGCTACGGCATACTGAAACCCTCTACATATAATTGGAAAGGGAAATTTACAATTGAGGAAAGATTGAGGACATATCTGAAATACTCTGTGATATACACTGCCAAATTTAGGAAGCTGCGCTTTTCTGTCGCCTCAAACTTCCCGGTTATCTCAAGAAAAATATAGATTTTCCTTCAACCTGCACTCGATTCAAATATTGCAGCTCCTTCCATTACAATCAACGGTGAAGTACTGCAGGTCACAGAACACTTTTCTTATCCTGGTAACCAACTTTCACAACTATAGATGCTAAAATTAAAGATTTTCTGAAATGTGCCACTTCTACTTTTGGTCGGCTGCGCGCAAGTCTTTGACAATCATGATATACTGTACCATTCAAACCAAGTTACACGTGTACCAAGCTGTATAAATATTTCTTATGGATGCGATACTTGGACCACATAGAAGGGTGTCGTGCCAGTTGCGACCGTGTCGAATGCGACCCGTGCCGCAAGCGACCCACCAATTTGTCATCGTGCCACTAGCGACCCAAGAGTTGATGTATCGGTGGAATATGGGAATTTTTAGCACATCTGACTCGGCTAAAATTCCGCTTAGGTTAGGTTAGGGGGCGTAAACATTGAAGTGCTTATTTCCAAAGTGACGTAAATCCAAAATTGACGGGTCTTAAGATTTCTCTTTCATGAGCAAGTTTATAGGTTCTCCCAAAGTCGCAATAAGTCGTATATCCCATATTAACAGAGATCTAAGAACTAGGTTTATTTGCAAAGTGACGTAACTCCAACACACTCGGCACGTAATCCATAGAAGGCAGTACAAACGCCTCAACAAATGCTGTTTCCAAAGAATATTTTCGATGTGTCTTATATCCATGTTGACCAATCCGATGGTTCTCTGGACATGACGTGATATCACGTGATAAATCAAGGCCATGGTTAACTTTGAAGAATATGTAGAGAATCAGTTTGTGTTTAAACCATTTAAATGTTCTTAAATGCCACTCAAAGCGTATGCCAATATATGACTTATTTCCAAAACGTCCTAACTCCAACTTACAGGAGACGATTACCACAATTTCCATTGATAGGAGATTTTTAAAACACAGTGTCAGGATGTGCATAAAAGTAATGCATGAAATTACAGTATATTCATAATCATATCTGAATTCAATTATACGAAGAAACAAAAACGCGATTTCTGAAGTTTTGCTTTTCATGGATTTTCGTCACTTTGAAAATAGTTCAATTCTTCTCTCGAACAATGGGCCGCATGGGGCACTGTAAGCTACTAGCAGAGTCGCTACAGCCACGATTTGTACTGGGTCACACCCGGCAAGGTCGCACTCGGCACGTAATCCATAGAAGGCACTACAAACGCCTCAACAAATGCTGTTTCCAAAGAATATTTGGAGTAATGTTGTAAGGCAGCCATGCTAGTCTCAGCATCCTTGAGGAAGCTAATACCATGAGCATTGAAACTATGATCCTAAAGCATAAACTCTGTTGGATAGGCCACATCGTTTGAATGTCAGATACGCGTCTCTATACTCTTGTTGATTCCTTAGGTGCTTTGCGACATTGTGGTCATGTAGCCCCGTCCTGTGCAGAATTTGTCTGATAACCTGTGTTACTGTGATGTCTGTACTGGTTTGTGTATTTGTAATTGAGTTAGGATTCGGGTAGGACGCAGCCGTGGCCTTAAGTTAGGCACCATCCTGGCATTTTCCGGGAGTAGAAGTGGGAAACCACGGAAAACCACGTTCAGGATGGCTGAGGTAGGAATCTAACTCGCCTCATCTCAATTTTGCCTCACATGTCTAAGTGTTATCCCCTTCCGACCCTCAGACCAGAATTAAATTTCTTGGCAGAGCCGGGAATCGAACCCGGGCCTCTACGGTGGCATCCAAGAATGCTAGCCACTACGCAACGAGACGAACACTCTCAACTTAAGGATGGCCATTGAAAACAGGAACTTACTTAATTCCTGCCGCTCCTTCCGGAGCATAAGGCCTTGGCGAAATTTCTCCACGCAGAACGGTTCTTGGCCATTCTCTTCACTTGACTCCAGTTCTTGTCCACCTCTGCAATTTCATTTTCGATCGTCCTCTTCCAGGTCTTCTTACGTTGACCTCGCTTCCTGGCGCCTTGAGGATTCCAGTCTAGCGCCGCCCTCTCAACAGCTCCGTCCAGCTTCCTTAGTGTGTGCCCAATCCACCGTCATTTCTTCTCCTTGATCTGGATGCTAATCGGTTGTTGATTGGTGATGGTCCAAAGATCTTCATTTGAGATTATGTCCGGCCACCTCACATTCATGATGCGACGCAGACATCTGTTAATGAACACCTGTAGCTGGTTGTTGATCGGTTTTGTGACTTTCCATGTTTCACAGCCGTAGAGAAGAATCGACTTTACGTTGCTATTGAAAAGGCGGAGCTTGGTCTTCCTGGAAAAGTTTCTATTTCTCCAGATGGGGTAGAGCTGGATAAAGGCACCATTTGCCTTCCTGATACGGCTTCGAACATCTTTCTCCGCTTCCCCATCTTTTGTGACTAACTTCCAAGGTAGAGGAAGGACTCAACTTGCTCAATTTCCTTTCCGTTGACTGTCAAACTAGTCGTGACGTCAGAATTTATCCTCAGAAAACATGAAGGGCAACAAAAATAATTCAATATGTTCTAAAGTCCCGCATGAAGAAATACCAAATCAACCTTGAAAACTGCGAGCTTACTGGCTCTTATCGACCAGCATGGCGTCGCCTTGTCTTCGATCGCCAGAAGACCTTTGAACATCAACGATAAAGAGTTGAATCCGATATGCGCCTTGCTAGAAATGTTTAGAAGAATCAATCCCCAACAACTTGCGGATAACATCGGTGTCATTACTGTGACATAGGCTAAGTTGTTAAAAAGTCCTCTCGGCACGCCGGAAGGCGGAGGTAGATTTCACCGGACAACCTTGGGGATAGGCGAAAATAGGCAGAATAAGCAGGTTTTCGTAGAAGGATCAGACCTCATTTATTGCGTGAAAGTATTTTATAATTGGAGTTATTGCGTGAAAGTATTTTATAATTGGAGATTAATTAACTTTGTTTTTCGGCATTTTATGCATATTTTAAACATTTTATTGTCTCATGATGACGGTAACCTTCTTGTCATTTGGAGTCCATTTTTATACTTGTGGTCACACTGTCCTTATGCAAGGTTTCGACACTGATGTGTAACTATGTAATGGTCTGTTACTTCTTCACGCAAAATTATATCTCCCGCAGAGACGTTGGTTGGTTCCTCAGTTTAGGGGCTGCGACAACGCGGTCATGTAACCCCGTGTACTTTGGGTGAGTGTAGAATCTGTCTGATAAACGGTGTGAATTGTGATGGCTGTATTAGTCTGTAATTCAGGTAAGGAATGCAGACGCTCAATTTCAAGCAGTAGTTCCTAATGTTGCTACCAGATACTACCGTCAACGACACCTAGCTGTGAACTTGGCTACTAGATGCCACCGCAATCAGTAACTTGCAACGAACGTTGGAACCTCCCCGCCAAAGGAAAGCATACTGAGGGATTTTTAGCGCTCTTAGAAAATCCGACGACTTTGGCCGGCTTTGAACCCGCGACCTTGGGCATAGAAGTTCAGTATGCTATCAGTTACGTCACCGAAGCCGCTTCACAGTTAGTCAGATGGAAATCTGATCTGAACTCGCGCAAGTGCGTTGTCATGGCAACGTCTGATGGCTCATCCCTCATCAATTTAGTAGTGTGGCCATGGCAACCACTGATAGCTCTTGGCATTTTCTTATAATTCCGAAATCATTTTTCTCATCCCTTGGCGTAATGGTGGGTCATATCAAAAATTCTTTCAGACAAAAGTTTTACGTAATTATTAGGGGAATATTTTCCATTTTGTACGGTTTTGATATTGTGCCTATTAAGAGATATATGATTAATGCTTCCCGAAAAACCCACTTTTTCCCACCCCTTTGGTCAATGGTTGGTGCTATAAAAAAAACTCTTCAAACATAAATTTTTGAGCTTTCTCAGGCACATAGTATGAACTTTGAACGGATTCGATATTTCACATATTAAGAGAGTTATAGCAATATTTCATTTTTTCGAAAAAAGTCCCCCATTTTCATCCCCTTCGACCGATTTAGCCCAGTAACGAATTCGACCGAGATTTTATGGGTATACATATTCGATAAAAATTTCAAAGTGATTGGTGCAAAATTACGGCAGTTATCGTGTCCACAAGAAACTGATATATATATATATATATCAACATACATAAACATACATAAATTACTATATATAAACTTTTGAACTGACGGTGGTTTTGGGGTCTGGGGGATTTGAAACGCGAAGATATGTCGAAATTTTCCGGAAGTCGAAACATGGGACCCATTGCAATAGTTAGCTTTCTAATGAAATCTACCTAAAATACTACCATCAACGACACCTATCTGTGAACTTGGCTACTAGATGCCACCGGAACCATCAACTAGCAACGAACGTTGGAACTTCTCCTCCAAAGGAAAGCAAACTCAGGGTTTTTTAGCACTCTTAGTAAATCCGACGACTTCAGCCGGGTTTGAACCCGCGATCTTGGGCATAGAAGTTTAGCATGCTACCAGTTCCGATACGGAAGTCGCTTCCCACAGACAGATGGAAAACTGTATGTTATCTCGTGCAGTGTCGTTGTCATAGTAACTGCTGATGGCTCATCCCTTATCAATTAAAAGTAAAGTTGTCATGGCAACCTCTCTTGGCACTTGGCATTTTCTTATAATTTAAATCATTTTGCTCACCCCCTGGCGTAATGGTGGGTCATATCAAAAATTCTTTCAGACAAAAGTTTTAGGTAATTATTGGAGGAATATTGTCCATTTTGTACGGTTTTGATATTGTGCCTATTAACAGAGATATGATTAATGTTTCCCGAAAACCCCACTTTTTCCCACTCCTTTGGTCAATGGTTGGTGCTATCAAAAAACTTATTTGACATAAATTTTTGGCACTTATCCGACACATATTATGAACTTTGAATGGATTCGATATTTCACGTATTAAGAGAGTTATAGCGAAATTTCACCTTTTCGAAAAAAGCCTCCCATTTTCACCCCCTTCGACCGATTTTGCCCATTAACGAACTCGACCGCGATTTTAGGGGTATACATATTATGTAAAAAATTCAAAGTGATTGGTGCAAAATTACGACAGTTATCGTGTCCACAAGAAACTGATATACATACATATATATATATATATATATATATATATATACATACATATATATATATATATATATATATATACATAAATTATATATTGTTTTAGATCCCTTATTGGGGGGTAGTTGGATCTAAAACGGAAGTGTTATTGTGTTAATTTATAAGGAGGTGCCTAAAAGGGGGTAGCTTCCCGTAGTCGGGCAAGCTGACCAGCGTAGAATGTTGTTTAATGTTAGGATGCTAGGAGGGCGCTCCTATAAAAGACGTAGGTGTATTTCAGGGGATGGAAATTAGTGTACAGGTCAACGTGCTGGTCTTCCAGCTGGCTGGCTGGTTATATAACCGACGTGCACGCGTCAGCTATATAGCGGCACGCTGCCTCTGGTAGTCGGGCCACTGCGTGAAGTGCAATGAAGCTTGCACTAGCAACTATTTGGCTACTGTATGCCACGGCTAATCGTGACGGGAATTAGGAAAGGAGTTAGGGCGTAAAGAGGCGTGTAAACAGTAATACAAGTGTAGTGTACTGACCAAGTGTTTATTGGTCAGTAATATGGAATTATGAGTCCCTTTTAGGGGATGTAATAAATGTGACAATGTAAGTGTACAAACTTGTGTGTACAATTTGTGGGTATTGGTTACAAAGTATAGGACTTCTGAACACTGCTGACTCACCTGATGATAACAGCTATAGCCTCCGGCCGACGCACTGTAAGACTGGTAATAGAGAGAGGGACTGCCCTCCTTAAGGCCTCCCTTTATAGTCTTTGGTGCTGCTTCGTCGGCATTCCGATGGCATAGATGCCCTAGTTAATTATGTGTCGCTGTTTGTGGTAGTGATGCAAGTATTGGGCAAGCTTTCCAGACTGGTTAGCTGCCCTTGCGGTGTTAGAGATGTTGTTCTGGACTTACGAGATTTGCCAGTTAGGGGTGGTTTAAATAGATGATGGGGGGGATGGCCTCCAGAGGGTGCAGACCCCTGGGGGACTGTGCAAGCCTCTTCCCCTATTTAGTTCGCGTCCCCGCGAACGGGAACGGAACTGGAGGTTGGGATGTTGATGTAGTAGATCTAGTTGATGTAGTTGATGTAGTAGTTCTTGGGTCTTCCTTGTATCTCCTGTTGGTGTCCTCTTCGTCGTCGTATAGATGTGGTGATGTCGTGTTGATGTGTTGGTGTGAGATCAGCTCGTGTTCAGAGGGGTGGGTTATGGGATATACATATATATATTTGACATTGACACTGACATTGTAAAATAGTGCATGAGAAAAATTGTCATTGACATTGACATTGTAAAATTAGTGCATGGGAAAAATTGACATTGACCTTGTAAAATTAGTGCATGGGAAAAATTGACATTGACATTGTAAAATTAGTGCATGGGAAAAATTGACATTGACATTGTAAAATTAGTGCATGGGAAAAATTGACATTAACATATTGAAAGTTTCAGAAAAAAATACATGGTTCTGCTAATTATGCGGTACATTGTTGTGCAGGGAGGAAAAAAACCCAGGGCTGGACGGATGATTGCGTCGTCCGCCCTATCTTAGGGAAAAAGTGCTCCCTGCAATGAGAAAGATAGAAGAAATAGAAAAAATGGGTGTTCCAGGGTATAATTTAAGGGAAATATTTAAAATGTGTTTATTGATTTGGGATAAAACGGAACACCCTTACAAATGGGGAAGTTAGAAGAAAGAAAATGGAAGAAAACAAATCAAAAACATTGTGTACATGGGATTAAAAAAAAAAGTATACCGTTTAATGTGTGATTTCTGAGGTGTGCATATATTAACATTTAGGAATATCCTTTATCACCTCCGTAGCCAAAGTGGGGGTGCGAAGTATTATTTCTATATTTATAGTGGAATGATTGCCCGTGGGCGCATTAACGTATGGTAAGGTACCCTTTTACAAATATGACTTACAATTATCTTATATCTAGCTTAAGCGCGCTAATTTCCTATGATTCTAGTTTATATTACCTCGCGTGCACGCTACCCCTTTGTACGTACGCGCCGTCTCACGGCTAATCCTTCACGGCCACTTCCTGGTATGGTTTAGTGGTCGTACCGCTTGCAATGTATTCCTATTCTGTGAAGCATCCCCTGTGGGTGAATGCTTTCACACTTGACAATGAGAGTCGCCGCCACAAGTCGGTTGCGCCCTCATTGCCGTAATTTGCGCCGCATTTTAGACGCCTTATGTTTCTTGTGTACGTTGATCTGCCAGCGAGCCTGATACCCCACAGGTATCAGCCGTGCTGTGCAGATTTTGAAAGTGTAGCTGTAAAATATGTGGTGATCATATGAGTGAAGATGATTACAAGTATCAAATATAAATTAGTGCACAAAGGTAGAATATGATAACATGATGGCACTAATAGCATGCTGCTGCTATATGGCAGCGAAATTATATTCACCAGTGCCATACTCCTGGTGGTGATGCCTGAAAAAATGGAGAGGTTAAGGAAACATGTAAATATCGTATATTTTCTATGTTGCTTCCTGTGGCAGTGTGTCCACAGTCTGAAGCTCTTTTTGCCTGAAAAAAAAAATGGCAGGATTAGTGTAATTTGCTGTATTCCCGGGCTTATCCTATACGGTGCCGTAATGTCGTTTCTTATGCTGCAGGTGTTTATAGATAACCTAATTAATCTGGTTAATCTACTTAACGTATTACCGTGATACCATTCCTATTACTATGTTATCTTAATATGCTATCTTAATATGCTGTCGGCCTTTCCCCGGTAGCGGAATTTTAGTTACCGGGTGCCGATATATTCTACCTCAAGTATACTTATTTTAATATATTATAATGTACTATCATGTATTATAGTGTATTATTGGACTTACCCTGATGACGGGTTTGTCGGTCATCAGGAGCCGAGCGGCGTTATCTTAACACTACTTATCTTACTTATTAATAAAAAAATGGCTGCTATTACTAATCCGAATGGGTGGCCTTATTCTATTGCCGAAATGTGCTGTGCCATACTTGGCAACAGCGGTTAATGAATTTGCTTAGTCCTAAGTTGCGTACCAAAGTGCAACTTTCTTATTTGCTAAATTTTGACCAGGGCGATCGCCTGAGGCAATTTACTTCCTCAGGGCACCACCCGTACGAATCCTAGAAACACCGGTTGTGTCTAGAATCGCCGGATTCCGCCCCCTTAATTCTAGTTGTCGACGTCTATTCTAGGTCTTACCAACTAGTACTAATCTAGTCACAGGCGGCTTACGGTGCCACCAAGCAAACCGTTTCGCCTGCTGTATCTTCCTGCTCATTACCGTTGTTTTTCATACGTTGTCGTAGTTGGGTCGCCCAATTTAACCCCTTTGAGTTGCTCGCTGTGCCCCTCATTTAATGCCCTAGGCTGCCCGCTGCGTCGCCATTTATGTGGGCATTGGACATCGTCCAATGGCATAGTATTATCTTCGCCTTTATTGGCAACCGTAGTATGCTTTACGCAGTAGTAATAATCTCTTCGCCTTTATTGGCAACCGTAGTATGCTTTACGCAGTAGTAACAATCTCTTCGCATTTATTGGCAACCGTAGTATGCTTTACGCAGTAATAATAATCTCTTCGCCTTTATTGGCAACCGTAGTATTTCACTCCCGCGCCTAGGAGTCTTGCTTCCCGCTGTAGAAGCCTTACTTACTTATATTTTAGCTAGAAGTCTAGTCCTAGTTTGGTCGTCTCTAGGGTCAACTCCTGGGTCCGGCGTGGAGCTGGTTGTTTCTCCCACCATCCTCAGAAAGTCTCCCCTGCAGGTCTTGGCTTCGACGACCGTGGCACATAGTGGGTGTAGCATCTCTTCCTCCCAGGAGCAGGCTAGGCATACCTGGGATTCCGAAGCTTGCCCGCGCCAGGCCGTGAGTGCCTCAACCTTACGTGGTTCGTCTGTTTAGTCTAGTCGTTAAGTTAACTAGGGTAGGCTCAACGTCGCCTTTGTACTCTCAAAGTGTGGTGCCTTTGGCCTTCGGCTTGTGCCGCTATCACCAATCAGAGTGTTATCAGAGTCCTTTTCATATAGGAAATATAGGAGTAACCTGTGTAAATAATTTATTTAGTATATAATGTAAAATTTTTCAAGTGTTGTGGGGTTGTAGAGCTTCTAAGTGCATAGACTACTTTAGGTCTACTGTTGCTATGTCGGCTTTCCAGCGATAATGCTCTGTTAACCTTTATGGAGGTGTTAATAGGGTCTATGGTGTTAGGTACCCTGTTATTAGGATCTGGGGGTAGTTATTCGTAGAGTAGGCTGAAAGCATGGTAGGAAGAGGTTGCGCATCTTTGGGGCTCCAGTAAATGGTGGCCTTGAGCCGGTAATGCTGCTAGGATTGCTCTTACAATGAGTGGACTGGGGCAGGTAATTCCCGGGATTGCAAAAATATAAAAAATTCCATGCAGGTTTGATAGTAATAACCCTTGGTAAATGGATGGAATACTCATGCATGTATCTGGATATGAGGCATCCGCACTCTTGTAAGGATAGGTGTAGGGTGAGGCGTAATAATAATATATCCCTGTCATGCGGGAGTATTTAATTTAAAAAAATGGTTAATATATGATTGTGGCCTCATCTCTCATTTGGAGATGCGCATTATGCTTAATTGTTGTTTGCCGACCCACCCCTAATACTCAGGTGTTAGCATCGAGATCCCGGGCGTAGGAGGCCCTCTCTTTAAACGCATGAAGTCTATCAACCCCAATGTATACTTTGTAATGTAGTGTAGCTGTTTTCATCGTGTTCATGTGTCTGCGTTGGTTGATGTTGGACGTGGGAGGGTTATTGGAGGGGAGTAAGGTATTAGAAAATGGTAGCCTTTGGGTGGTATGTCGGTAATCCCGCTGGGATTATCCACCTATGCTTCTGTCATTCTCCCTTGGTCCATGTCTGCTTTCTATCCGCTCCTTGGGATAGTAAAGCGTCGTGACGCTGTGACGTCACGACTTAATCTGGTCTGCCATTTCTAGTGTGAATGTGGCCAGTGGTCGTAGTGCGACTGGCCATGTCCTAATCGCCTGTAATGATTTTTGAGAACTGAAATCGAGAAAGGAAGTTGTTAGGGGGGGGGGGTCTTGTTTCCTCAGAGCCCCTGTCTGTGTTCGCTCCTGATTAGTGAGCGCGTGTGTATGTGACTATGTTCCGCTACACCACGCGGACGGTTGGTCTGTTATTGGCTAAGTCCTAATGTGTATCGCGTGTATGGGCAGGAGGTGCCCGTGGCCAGTCAACGTCTTTGAGAACGTGCTCCTATGGGCCCAAGATAAGTTCCGGTCTGTCACGTCTGTCCATTGCTAAATGTCACAATTGTTTTTGCAGTGCTAAAAAAATGTGTGGCATTATGATTGCTTTGCGCTTGTGATTTCACGGTCACTGCCGATATAACAATAGTGCCTGTTGGCAGCAGTGTTGCGATGTGGTGGCCTCTGCAATTCAGCGGTTTGTATGTGTAATGGCAGGCTCGGACGTTATGTATGTCAGCTGCCGGAACGTGCTTTCTTGCACGTATGTGAGTGTTGTCACTGTTCGGGATTCCGGGGGGACCAATGTAGCAATTTGTCCTATTTAGCTAGTATTGTTGTGTGGCCACTATTCCATAAGACCTTTGTCTTACGAAATTTTCATACCTGTGTCTGGGAAATGTATTTTCTATGTCAGGTGTAATTTGAAATTTGATGCCTGGTTTTTGGCGGGAGGAAATGTGGTATTCCCTTCTTCATGTACCTGTATGGGCCAATTTCGGTGTGGTTGGAAGCCTGGATAGTTGTTTTCCATGGTGTCCAATTTTTTTGCTGGGATTCAGACCCGCGATCTCTTGTCATTCTTTGTGTTCTATGTCTGCGTTGTGTTTCTGGGATTCAGGTGTTCTCAGTGTGGTTTTTGCTTGTGTCTCTCGTACCAAAAATACCGTTGGTTAGTTAGTTTTTGGTACGAGTGTGGTGTGTGGTTATGAGTTCGGACCCGGCATGCTGTAAAGACTTGGTATGACGCTATCTGTGCCGTATATATTATGGCACATGTACCGTGTATTTGCAATGCGCAAATGAAAGTACGCATTGCTGTGAAGAGTTTGTGTATTTTTGAATTCTCCCCGTAGTGTAATTTGGGGAGCTGTGGGGTTCTGAACTTGGCGTAAATGAACGTGTATTTCCCAGGTTCGTCTGTAGTGCTCCCAGTCTGTCTGTGCCAGCAAAGGTCGCCCACGATGAGTGCGTTATCGCTGACGCGATAGTCTCAAGTTTCACTCACGTGTGCGTTATCTTGTTACTTGCTTGACAATGTTCCGTGTCTGTATGTTTGTGCCTCTTAGCCTGAGTGCTAACTCTGTAATTGCGAGTGGGGCTTTCCGCCATACAAAAGAACCTCTCACTAACTACATTCGTGTCCCCAGGTTTTGTGTTAACTGTAACGTGGGTCGAATATGTCCCTATCCACTGTACAAAATGTCGTTATACACGAGTGTCTCCGGGCCGCTAGTCGCGTGTTTGGTGACTAGGTGCCGGAGGTGATTTTGTTGTTTTTCATTTATGAACATCTGTTAGTGGAACTGTCCCAATCTGTTTTAGCTTCCTCACTTTCCTATCCTGAAACTGGATGGCTATCCGACCTTATATTCCTGTTATTCAGAAGGTTGCGGGTTTTGAGACCGTCTTTACCCAGAGTAATTGTTTCTGGTGCCATTCTAGGCTGTGTCTCCGGGACAGTTCTGTCGAGTGTTAGGATCGTATCCCGGTGCGGTCAGTGAGGTCCGAAGGCTATTTCTTGGCCTTCTTTCCACGTCAGCCAGTGGGATCATTTCCTTTTCTTTTGATAGTGCTCCCGCCTGTACGTGTAGGTGTGGGAGCTTTGCGTGTATGATATGCCTTCATACGGCGGGCGTGAATAGTGTCTTTAATGATTTTTCTCCCATGGCGCACGCTGACTATGTAATTTAGGTCAGATACCTTCCTGCAGACTTTGAAGGGACCTGACCAGCGTGGCAGGAGGAACTCGGACAAGTTTTTCTTACGGGCAGAATTGGAAACCATAACCAATTGCCCGGGTGTGTATTCCACGGTCTTCCTATTCCGATCGTACCGCTCTTTTTGTTTCTTCTGCGCCGCGGCTATGTTCTTTCTAGCGTTCATTCGCGCTATCTGTAAGTGCTCTAGCCGGGCAGCATTGTCCGTGTAAGTGTCCTGTGGGATACATATATTATCTATGGGACTTCTGGGTGTGTACCCGTGCAGTAGGAAGTGTGGAGAGTGTTTCGTAGCCGTGGATATAGAGGTATTATAACTAAAAGTAATGGACTGCAGGTATTCATCCCAGTCTGTTCCTGCGTCCCCTGTAAATTTAGCCAACGCTATTCCAAGTATTTTATTCATACTCTCCGTGAGTCCGTTGGTTTGCGGGGAAAAACTCGTGGTAGTGTATGCCTTAATCCTGAGTATCTCCAGAAACTGTTGGAGCACTCTCGAGGTGAAAATAGTACCTCTGTCGGATAATAAGGTTTGGAATAGGCCGTATCGTTTAACTATATCAAATAGGAATTCGGCTATGCTGTTCGTGTCTGCTTTGGGAACAGCCTTCGTAATCATGTATCGTGTGAGATACTCAGTGGCCACCAGGATATATTTATTGCCTTTCTGACTTGTCGTGATGGGGCCTTTCACATCTATCCCGACTCTGTGAAATAACTCTCCTACGGGAATTGGGTTGAGTAATCCGTGAGGCTTGCCAGGCCTTGTTTTGAATCGCTGGCAAGTGTGACATGTCCTTACGAAGGTATCTATGTCGGCCTTCATGTTTACCCAATAGTACTTGTCACGGATTCTAAGGTATGTTTTATGCGTACCTAAGTGTGCCCCTGCCAGTGGGCTATTGTGGTGTCCGATCATGATATTTTCTTTCAATGATTCCGGAACCGCTATAGGTGCGTTATTGTGCATGGCTGTGGGCTTAAATTTCAGTACCCCGTCTTTGTCTAGGAAAAATCGCCTAGACAGCCGTGCTGTCTTGGAGTCCACTTTATCCAAGTTTTCTAGTGCCAATAGAATCTGTTTCAAGTACGGATCACTTTCTTGCTCCTGTTTGATGTTAATCACCGTCAGGGCAAAAGTGGGCATGTCGTCCCAGTCGTGGTCCTTACTGTCATCCGGGGGATCGGCTACTGGCAGCCTAGACAACCCATCTGCGTCTAGGTGTGAAGCGCCTTTCTTGTGTTTGACCACGAAGTCATATTCATACAGGCGGAATATAAACCTGTTGAGCCGCGAATTTGGTTTTTTTAATTTGTCCCAAAAAAGCAAGCTCGCGTGGTCAGTCACTACTGTGAACTTGATACCATAGAGGTATACCCTAAAATAGTTCACTCCCCACGAAAATGCCAGCATTTCCCGCTCTGTGGCAGAGTATCTAGTTTCAACGGCCGTTAGCTTCCTGCTAGCGAAAGCGACGGGCCGTATGCGCCCTTCTGCGTCTTCCTGCAATAGGGCCGCCCCCAGCCCATACAGGCTGGCATCCACGTGTAAAAATGTGGGCCTATCACTGTGGAAGTGTTGCAGTAATGGTGGTGAGGTCAATAGTTGCTTCAATGTGTTGAAGGCATCTATGTGCTCCTGCTTGATGCTGAAGGGCGTTTTTTCACGTGTGAGCTCGGTTAGGGGATGGGCGATGTGTGCAAACCTGTAGATATACTTGCGATAATACGAAGCCAGCCCAATAAAACTGCGCAATTGTTTCAAATTTGTGGGCATTGGGATGCCCGTTATTGCGTCAGTTTTTGCTGGGTCCGGAATAATGCCCTCTCTGTTTACAATGTGGCCCAATATGTTAATTTGCTGTCTGGCAAATTGACATTTCGCAGGTTTAAGCCTTAACTTGGCCTCTCTGATCCTTGCGAAAGCCTCCTCCAAATGTACGATATGTTCGTCGAAGGTATTGGAGAAAACTGTTATGTCGTCCACGTACACTAATACGGAACGCCACTTAAGCCCTGAAAATGTCTTATCCACCAGCTTTTGGAAGGTTTGGCTGGCGTTACGGAGGCCCATGGGTAACCTTGTGTAGGTATATAGCCCGTTCTCTGTAACGAACGCCAGCTTGTGCCTATCTGGTTCATAGACGGGGATTGAATAGAATCCACTATAGCAATCCATCGAACTGAACCAGCTAGCTCCGCCAAGGGCGTCCAAATAGGTGTCCGCCCTTGGTAGTGGATAACTATCATTTTCGACTAACTTATTGAGCCTCCTGTAGTCAGTACAAAATCTGTGAGATCCGTCCCGTTTTTTGGTCAGCAGAACCGGCGAGCTGTAGTTTGAAATAACGGGAACAATGACCCCTGCCTCGAGCATCTCTGAGATCTGAGCGTCGATGGCGTGTCTCTCCTTCTGGCTCACTCTGAAGGGAGGCTGGTGTACTGGCCGGTCACTAGTGAGTGTGACATGGTGTTCAATGAGGTCTGTCACAGCGAGATCCTTCATTGAATGGGCCGATACCTGAAATCCACTGCCCTGCACCGATGTATTGTGTAGGGTATATGTTGTTGTTGTTGTTGTTGTTACCGGAGTGACATCTGTACTGGGAAGGCATGGAGCGGGCCGCTTATCATACCGGGCACGCTTTGCTTCTCGGCTTGCTTCCTGTCCTGAGTGCTTTGTCTCGGTCAGCAAAGTGCGCTCACCCAGTACATTGCCAGCTCTCTTAATCGGCCTTGCTGTTAGAATAGAAGTTTGCTGGCGAACGTTTAATGTATTAATCGTTCCCAGCTTTTGTGTAGTTGTGTTGTTGTTGTTTTCTTCCTCTCGGGAAGGTGTGTCTGCGAACGTGACCCTGAGCTTGCCCTTGTTACCCCGTTTTTTGTTCCAGGCGGTCGCGAGTTCGACTCCTGTGGCTAGCTTCCCAGTGCCGAGCGAGCTCGCGTCCTGCGCCTGTGTGTGGTCATTTCCTACCCTGCGTTGTGATGTAGAGGGTATGGCTTTCTGTTTGGAGGGTGTGGGTGTGTTCTCAGGCTGTTTGCGTGTAATTATGAGGGGTGTATAATATCCCGCCTTAGGGTTCCCTGTAAAAAGTACATGCAGGTCCCTGTCGAATCCCGCAGTGGAAAATAGCGGGGGCGAGTGCACGTCAGTGTATACGTGGATACTGGTTCGAAGAACCTTGCCGAGAGCGGTCACCTCTACGGCACTAGCATAGGTGCCGTCCCTATCCATGTATTTTCTGTAATCCTCCCCGGTCTGGAATGGGTTTTCCCGCTCGTCCGACACAAAGTCTCGGTACTCTTTCCAGTTGGCCAGGATGTGTTTGATCGTTTCCTGCCTGTATTCCTTATGATGGTCCTCGCTATGCCGAACCAGGAAGCTAATAGTCCTAAACAGGCAGTTGCCGTCTCCTTGTACGGGGTGTGTCTGGAAACGGCCCGGGGGCGGATCGTCAGCCTTAGCTTTGTCTGGCTGCTTCTTCCCCTTACTCTTGCGAGTTTGCTTGGGGGAAGGGCCTTTCTGTTGTTGTGTTGGGGGAGGAACTTCAGCTGCTTCATCCGCTAGCCGAACCTCCCCGTCTAGGCGTTTTTTTTGGAACGTAGGTGTACGCCTGCCTGTACTGTATGTGCGCCCCCCTCGGGGTGGCTGCGCCAGCTCCCCGCCTGCGGTGTGT
This sequence comes from Meconema thalassinum, assembly GCA_946902985.2. Classification (NCBI taxonomy): domain Eukaryota; kingdom Metazoa; phylum Arthropoda; class Insecta; order Orthoptera; family Tettigoniidae; genus Meconema; species Meconema thalassinum. Next base: position 708,910,227 of record OX336390.1, read on the forward strand.
GGCTAGGTGTGGGGAGTATTGCCCCCCTGTCTGTCCGGCGGGGTGTTTCATCCCTGAACTCCCTCGGGTGTTCGTCGGGGAGGGGGTAGTGTTCCGGGCCCTTTGTGTACTTATCTATATTGTCCCGCTCTCTAGTGGGTTTTCTTCCCTGCCGGTTATTGCCCGGTGGTCTGTTTTCCTGTTTCCGCCAGGGTGGGGTGTATGTCTGCTGCTGGGGGAGCGGGTTTTCCCGTCGATTCCCCTTTTCCCTGTACTGGGCAGCTGCATACCCCTGTCTGGTCGGGGGTGGGTTTTCTTGACGGTCCCCATTTCCCCTGTACTGTGGGGGTGCATAGCTTCGCCTGCGTGGGGGCGGGTTCTCCCGATATTCCCCATTTCCCCTGTACTGCGGGGCTGCATAGCCTTGCCTGCGTGGGGGCGAGTTTTCCCGGTACTCCCTGTCTGCCCTGTATTGTGGGGGTGCGTAGGACTGTCTATTTGGTGGCGGGCTGTTTCGTCGGGGGATGTCGTGGTCGTACTCCTCAGGGTAGTACTCCTGTGTGTACGGGGATGGTTATCGCCGTGAGGGGTATGTCGGTTCTGTGTCCGTGTACGATATCGGTGAATACCGAGGAGGGTAGTGTGGCCTATCCTGTGGGTGAGGTGTTGTTGGTCGCTGTGGAGGGTAGTAATTTTCCTCCCTCCCGTAGCGTCTCCTCTCTGTGTACCCCCTGTCCCTCTCAGGATAATAGCGCCCTTGTGTGTCTGCGTGCTCATCCCTTAGCGGTCTCCCGCCTGCTTGGATGGCAGCTATGGTCAGTTTCTCCATTCTGTCCACTAATTCGTCCATTTTATCGTTAGTGTCGTCTTTTTGTGTTTGGAAGTGCAGATCCACGGCTTTTTCCGTAGCCTTTTCCGTGATCTTTCTCCCCTCCTCTATGGTCTTTATGTTGTTTAACATATGTTGGACCGTGGGGTTGTTCATTATACACAGCTTTTCCACTATGGCTGGTCTGAGGCCCTGCATTAACAGCTTGACTTTCTGTTTGTTTGTCATGGCTGCATTGTACTTGTCGCACATTATCAACTTTACATTGATGTATGCCTGGGCGCTTTCTTTGGGTCCCTGTGACCTCTGTCTAATTTGGTCGTAGAGATCGTCATCGTCTGGTATGAGCTGGAATTCACTCTTCAACAGTAAAGCGGTTTCCTCCCATGTGGCAGCTTCTAGTGTGTCCTCATGGAGCTCATACCATGTCATGGCCGCCTTTATGAGGTTTGCAGGAAGGAGCCGTTTCCTAACTTCCTCGCTCCAACCATTGATCCGGGCCGTTCTATTGAAGGCCTTGAGGTATTCCTCGGGATCCTGGCCTTCCCCCGCGAACTTTGTGGGGTGGATCATGGGGTACTCCGTGTGTCTGTTCATTTCGTGTTCGGTTATTTCTTGTTGGCTGTTTAGTGATTGCGATCTGTCTATGTTGTTCGCACCGCTAACTTGTGTCGAGGTGTTTGAGTTATTTAGAGGGGAATTTGTCTCGCTTCCCGTGTACGACACCTGTGTTATGTTACCAGGTGGCTCGTCACCTGATATGTCGGTACTGACTGATGGTGTGTTGTCGTACTGTGTGGATTTGACTACTTGTACGGTCCTGTCTAAATCCTGTTTCACAGTTTCCAGAATAGTGTGGATGTCTAGAACTGCCTCTGTCGTGTGACTGTCTGCTTTAACAGTGTCTGTCTCTAGTAACTGTGTAATGCGCTCGAGCAGATTATTAGTTTTCTGCTCTGTGATTTGCAGTTGCTGCAACAATAGGGGGTGGAGTGTTGGCAGGCAATCTACTTCACTAGCGCTGGATATTGGTGACTCTTGTCTGTGTTCACTAGCCTGGGATCGTGTAAAGTGTATAACTTGTGCTGCTGCTGCAGGGTGTTGAGCGCGGATCTCTGATGTCTTGAATTCGAGGTCCCTAAGAAGTTGTACTGCAGTCTGGTCAATTATTAAGTCACCGTTCTTAATTTTTAGCTTCGGCAGGAGTGGAGTCGTACTAGCCGACAAATGGTGCGCAAAGTCTCTTAGTGTAGTTCTAAATGTGGACATTTAATTTCCACCGACTTTGCACTATGGGGCGGATGGGGATGGGTGTAATAATACAAACTCCTATATATATAAAAAAAAGTGTGACGTAATATGAGGTAAACATTTTTTTTTTTGTCTCGCTTGGCTATATGCGGTACGGGCCGTTTTGACCACGAGAACTCGTTGTATGAGTCCTATTTTACTGTGCGTGGTACCCGGCCTCCACCATCTGTTTTAGATCCCTTATTGGGGGGTAGTTGGATCTAAAACGGAAGTGTTATTGTGTTAATTTATAAGGAGGTGCCTAAAAGGGGGTAGCTTCCCGTAGTCGGGCAAGCTGACCAGTGTAGAATGTTGTTTAATGTTAGGATGATAGGGGGGCGCTCCTATAAAAGACGTAGGTGTATTCCAGGGGATGGAAATTAGTGTACAGGTCAACGTGCTGGTCTTCCAGCTGGCTGGCTGGTTATATAACCGACGTGCACGCGTCAGCTATATAGCGGCACGCTGCCTCTGGTAGTCGGGCCACTGCGTGAAGTGCAATGAAGCTTGCACTAGCAACTACTTGGCTACTGTATGTCACGGCTAATCGTGACGGGAATTAGGAAAGGAGTTAGGGCGTAAAGAGGCGTGTAAACAGTAATACAAGTGTAGTGTACTGACCAAGTGTTTATTGGTTAGTAATATGGAATTATGAGTCCCTTTTAGGGGATGTAATAAATGTCACAATGTAAGTGTACAAACTTGTGTGTACAATTTGTGGGTATTGGTTACAAAGTATAGGACTTCTGAACACTGCTGACTCACCTGATGATAACAGCTATAGCCTCCGGCCGACGCACTGTAAGACTGGTAATTGAGAGAGGGACTGCCCTCCTTAAGGCCTCCCTTTATAGTCTTTGGTGCTGCTTCGTCGGCATTCCGATGGCATAGATGCCCTAGTTAATTATGTGTCGCTGTTTGTGGTAGTGATGCAAGTATTGGGCAAGCTTTCCAGACTGGTTAGCTGCCCTTGCGGTGTTAGAGATGTTGTTCTGGACTTACGAGATTTGCCAGTTAGGGGTGGTTTAAACAGATGATGGGGGGGATGGCCTCCAGGGGGTGCAGACCCCTGGGGGACTGTACAATATAAACTTTTGAACTGACGGTGTTTTTGGGGTCTGGGGGATGTGAAACGCGAAGATATGTCGAAATTTTCCGGAAGTCGAAACATGGGACCCATTGCAATAGTTAGCTTTCTAATGAAATCTACCTAATTCTAGGATGGGCCTTCCCAGCCATCTACGAACCTACAAACATAATCATTGATGTCCGTGCAAGATTGTCATTATCATACTCGTTTTACCTGTTGCCACCTGTTGATGAATAGAGACAATTTTGAATTGTCTATGGCCCCGTGGTGTTGGGGTAGCACGCCTGCCTCTCTCCCGGAGGTCCCGGGTTCGATTCCCGACTCCGTCTGGGATTTTAGAAATTGACGTGAGGGCTGGAACGGTGTGCACTCAGCCTCGTGAGGACAATTGAGTAGCTGTCTGACAGTGAGGCAGCGCCCCGGTCACGAAAATCAAGATTAACGGCCGAGGAGACCCGATACGCTGACCACGCGTTGCCCCAATATCTGCAGGCGAAATGGCTGGGCGGCGGTCACTTGGTAGGCCTAGGCCCTTCATGGGCTGTAGTGCCAGGTGTTATTATTTTTATTATTACTTGAATTGTCTGTTGGCAAAGGCTGGAGCGGTTCCGCTTTATTGTTGAATTTTCAAGAAATGCGCTTTCCACGGTGGGTGAGTGATTATCGTGTCGGACTACCAACCCCCAAGCTTGCAGGTTTGCTCCTGGCCAAGGTAGTTGATGTTTGAAAGGCGACAAAAATCACTGCACGCATGTCATACGTTGTTGGCATGTTAAATAACTAATTTGAATTCAGTAGACCGTGTTCATAATGGAAAAATTAATCTCAGGATTTTCCGCCAACACAAAAATGTTTCTCCTTTCTCTACTAGAAAGCGCTATAGTGTCAAGGAGCTTAGATATCTAACTTCATTGATTTTCATAGCGCTCCAAAGAACGATAAAATTCGACTTGCAAGCTGCCCTCTGGGCGTTAATTAACAAAGCTTGCACCCGGCACTCGTGGCCATTGGACATTAATATTATTATTTAAGAAATGCAAGAATTTTCCTGTACCATTGAGACGATGTGGAAACATTTGGCAAAACCCGCACCTTCTAACTCCCTCTGGTTTAGGAGCTTGAAATTGTATGAAACATACACCTAAGATTTGTCACGCCTTCCAGCCGTATGTGTATGTGACGTCCAACAGAACAATTCACGCTAAAGCACTTTGCTGTTTGTACGCACAAGGAACAAGTAGTTCCGTGAAGAACTATACAGCCTATTTTCATATATCCTACCATGTTAAATACCTCTATCAACATACAACATTTCAGTTTGATTGCTGAAATAGATTCGTAGATATTGAGCACCATCTACATATTTCGGATGGTCGCCATGTTGGATTTTTATAAATGTAGGCCATTGAGTTATGTACTACTAGATGACGATTATTGCGTAGGTTCATTATTCAAACGTTCACTTCGATCGCATGATTAATAGACAAAAAATAAAAACCTTATTTTTAAAATTGCACACAGTCGCCATCTTGAAGTTATGTGAACAATAGAACATAATTAGATGGCAGTGCATTACAATGTGTATAAACATATACTGTACCATATATCACTGCGTTGAGATGGTTAAATCACGAGAAAAGTCTATTAAAATGATTCACTTTCTATTGGCCACCATGTTCGTTATGTATTTTACAGGTTTCTGGAAGTCTCATAGCTGAAGGTTTAGTAGTGCCCTTTATCACCGTACAAAATTTCAGGGTGATATCAGTAATAGTTTCGGAGATATAGAATGCCGGTGAAATATTTCGCACAGCCGCCATGTTGAGGTTATGTAAACAATTGAACTTAATTAGATGCCAGTGCATTACAAAGTGTACAATCATTGGCTGTACCAAGTTTCATTGCGTTTGGTTGGTTAAATCACGTGAAACGTCTATTTAAAAGTTTCAACCACGCTTGGCTGCGATGTTCGTTTTGTAGATAACAGGGTTTTGAAAGTCTCATAGGTGAACCTCTAGTAGTGCCCTTAATCACCGCACAAAATTTGAGGGTGATATCAGTAATAGTTTCGGGGATATAGATTGCCGGTGAAATATTTCGCACAGATGCCATGTTGGATTGGTGAGACGCAATAATATTTGAAGGGCACGGTCGGGGTCGGCCCAAATAACACTACGACCTTACCGAGTTTCATTGAAATCGCTCCAGTTCACACACACACACACTGACAAAAGATGATCTCATAAATGACAAGTAGTTCCATGAAGAACTAAATAACCTATTTTCATATATCCTACTAATATCAATTGCCTCTATCAACATACAATTGTAAGTTTGATTCCTGTAATAGATTCGTAGATATTGAAAAGCTTCTAAATACTCGTATTTTGGATGGTCACCATGTTGGATTTTTATATTATAGGCCTTAGATTTATGTACTACTAGCAGGTACCCGCGGCTTCGCTCGCGTCATAGTCTTGTCATATTGTTATTCAATGAAATGCAGCTTTAACCCCGTTCACACCCCTTTAGAACCTGAATATCCAAAATTCCCTCCTTAGTAGATGTTTTCGACACACAACAAACATATCCCCAAAATATCATTCTTCTAACTTTAATAGTTTTGGTTGGTCGATGAGAGTGAATATCCAAAAATCCTTCCTTAGTGGACGTTTTTCTTCCAGAATTTCACCCCTCCCCATGGGCCCCTTAAATTGGATCTATGGAATAACGGTCGAACCCCTATTTATTTAATTATTTATTTATTTATTTATTATTAAGCTGATTGTTTTCCTCTGAGTTTCAAACTCTGTTTTCTTCTGAGTTTCAAACTCCTCGCCTATGTCGATTAAGAGATGCACGCTCCGTTAGGAATCCTTCAACCCCCAATTTTCACCCCTTTCACCTCATAATATACACCATATCGATAAAACCTTAGACATATATTTGCTTATTTTTTAAAATTAATTTATATGCCGAATATCACATCCCGAAATGAAACAACTCGTGAGATATTGTTAATCAATGAAATGCAAGTTTTACCCCCTTAACACTCTTTCAGAACATGAATATCCAAAAATCAATCCTTTGTGGATGTTTTCGACATACATCGAACATATCCGTCAATTTTTTTAATTTTCTAACTGCAATAGGTTTGGCTGGGGGGGATGATGAGTGAATATCCAAAAATCCTTCCTTAGTGGACTTCCTTTCCCAGAATTTCACCCCTCCCCATGGGCCCCTTAAATTGGATTTATGAAACAACGATCGACCACATATTCACATATTTTTCAAGCTGATTTCCCTCCCCCCCCCCTGAGTTTCGTACTTTATGCCTCTGTCTTTTAAGAGATACTTGCTCCGTTAGGATTCCTTCAACCCCCACTTGTCACACATACACCTCATAATTTAATATACACTACATCGAAAAACACTCAGACATGTGTCTTCTTATCCTTAATGATGAGTTTATATGCCGAGTATCGCATCCCCCAAGGAAACCAATCGGGAGATATTGTTATTCAATTAAATGCAGGTCTACACCCTTAACACCTCTTTAGAACCTGAATATACAAAAATCCTTCCTTGGTGAACGTTTTCGACATACAACGAAAATAACCCCAAAATGTCATGTTCCTAACTTCAATAATTTTGGCTGGGCGATGATGAGTGAGTGAGTAAGTCAGGACATTTTCTTTCATTTATTTTTCAGAATTTCACCCCTCTCATGAACTCCTTAAATTGGATTTATGAAGAAGAAAAAAAACGGTCGAACACCTATTTACTTACTTTCAAGATGTTCTTCCCACCTGAGTTTGATAAGTGAGTGAGTTAATCAGTTAGAACACTTTCTTTCCTGTTTTTTCCCCAGAATTTCACCCCTCTCCAAGGGCCATATAATTGTAATAATGAAGAAACGGTCGAACACCTATTTACTTATATTTTAAGCTGTTTTTTTTTCGCTCGAACACCTATTAACTTATTTTTAAGCTGTCTTTTCCCCCTGAGTTTGATGAGTAAGTGTGTTAGTCAGTAGTTAGGACACTTTCTCTCCTTTTTACCACGAATTTCATCCCACCCCATTGGCCCCTTAAATGGAATTTATGAAAAAACCGTCGAACACCGATTTACTTATTTTATAAGCTGATTTTTTCCCGCTGAGTTTCAAACTTCTCGCCGAAGTCGTTTAAGAGATACACGCTCCGATAGGAATCCTTCAAACCCCAATTTCACCCCTTTCACCTTATATTACACACCACATCGAAAAACCCTTACACACATGTCTGCTTTTTTTAATGATTAGTTTATATGCCGAGTATCACATCCACAAATGAAACCACTCGTGAGATAATATTATTCAATGAAATGCAGGTTTAACCCCCTAAGACCCCTTTAGAACCTGAATATCCAAAAATCCTCTCTTAGTGTACGGTTTTGACATACAAAGTACAACGAACATATCCCCAAAATCTCATGTTTCTAACTTCAATAATTTTGGCTGGGCGATGATGAGTGAGTGAGTGAGTGAGTGAGCCAGGACATTTTCTTTCATTTTTCTTCCAGAATTTCACCCCTCCCCAAGAACCCCTTAAATTTTAATTATGAAAAAAAACCTGTCGAACACTTATTTACTTATTTTTCAGCAGTTTTCTGTCCCTGAGTTTGAGGAATGAGTGAGTCAGTCAATCAGTTATGACACTTTCTTTCCTGTCCCCCCCTCCCCCCAGAATTTCACCCCTCTCCATGGGCCCCTTAAATTGGATTTATGAAAAAAAGAACGGTCGAACTCCTATTTACTTATCTTTTAAGCTGATTTCCTCCGCTGAGTTTCAAACTCCTCGCCTATGTCGTTTAAGAGATACACGCTCCGTTAGGAATCCTTCAACACCCAATTTTCACCCCTTTCACCTCATAATATACACCACATCGAAACACCCTCAGACACGTGTCTTCTGATTTTTAATGATGTGTTTATATGCCGAGTATCACATCCCCCAATGAAACCAATCGTGAGTTATTGTTATTCAATGAAATGTAGGTTTAACCCCCTTAAGACCCCTTTAGAACCTGAATATCAGAAAATCCTCCCTTAGTGGATGGTTTGACATACAATGATCATTTCCCCAAAATGTCATTTTTCTAACTTCAATAATTTTGGTTGGGCGATGGTGAGTGAGTCAGGACTTTTTCTTTCAATTTTCTTTTTTCAAATTTCACCCCTCCCCATGAACCCCTTAAATTGGGTTTATGAAAAAAAACTGTCGAACACGTATTTACTTATTTTTAAGCATTTTTTCCCCTGAGTTTGATGAGTGAGTCTGTCAGTCAATCAGTTAGGACACTTTCTTTCCTGTTTTTCACCCCCAAAATTTCACCCCTCCCCATGGGCCCCTTAAATTGGATTTATGAAAAAACGGTCAAACACCTATTTACTTATTTTTTAAGCTGATTTTTTTCGCTGAGTTTCAAACTCCTCGCTTATGTCGTTTAAGAGATACACGCTCCGTTAGGAATCCTTCAACCCCCACTTTTCACCCCTTTCACCTCATAATATACACCACATCGAAAAACCCTCAGACACGTGTCTTCTTATTTTTAATGGTGAGTTTATATGCCGAGTATCACATCCCTCAATGAAACCAAGCCGGAGATATTGTTATTCAATGAAATGCAGGTGTACCCCCTTAACACCCCTTTAGAACCTGAATATCCAAAAATCCTTCCTTAGTGGGCGTTTTCTACTTACAACGAACATATCCCCAAAATTTCATGTTTCTAACTTAAATAGTTTTGGCTGGGCGATGATGAGTCAGTCAGTCAATCAGTCAGTCAGTCAGTCAGTCAGGACACTTGTTTTTATATAAGAGACTAGCAGGTACCCGCGGTTTCGCTCGCGTCATAGTCGTGTCATATTTTTATTCAATGAAATGCAGGTTTAACCCCGTTAACACCCTTTTAGAACCTGAATATCCAAAAATCCCTCCTTAGTAGACGTTTTCGACACACAACAAACATATCCCCAAAAATATCATTCTTCTAACTTTAATAGTTTTGGTTGGTCGATGAGGTTGAATATCCAAAAATCCTTCCTTAGTGGACTTTTTCTTCCAGAATTTCAGCCCTCCCCATTGGCCCCTTAAATTGGATTCATGAAAAAAACGATCGACCACCTTTTACTTATTTTTCAAGCTGATTCTTCCCCCTGAGTTTCATACTTTATGCCTCTGTCTTTTAAGAGATACTTGGTCCGTTAGGAATCCTTCAACCCCCACTTTTCACACATACACCTCATAATATACAGTTCATCGAAAAACCCTCAGACATGTGTCTTCTTATTCTTAATGATGAGTTTATATGCCGATCATCGCATCCCCCAAGGAAACCAATTGGGAGATATTGCTATTCAATTAAATGCCGGTCTACCCCCTTAACACCCCATTAGAACCTGAATATCCAAAAATCCTCCCATGGTGGACGTTTTCGACATACAACGAACACAACCCCAAAATTTCATGTTTCTAACTTCAATAATTTTGGCTGGGCGATGATGAGTGAGTGAGTAAGTCAGGACATTTTCTTTCATTTATTTTTCAGAATTTCACCCCTCTCATGAATCCCTTATATTGGATTTATGATTTAAAAAAACGGTCGAAGACCTATTTACTTCTTTTTAAGCTGTTCTTCCCCCCTGAGTTTGATGAGTGAGTGAGTTAATCAGTTAGAACACTATCTTTCCTGTTTTTTTCCCCCAGAATCTCACCCCTCTCCAAGGGCCCCTTAAAATGGATTGATGAAAAAACGGTCGAACACCTATTTACTTATATTTTAAGCTTTTTTTTCGCTGAATGTCAAACTTCTCGCCTATGTCGTTTAAGAGATACACGCTCCGTTAAAAATCCTTTAACCCCCAATTTTCACCCCTTTCGCCTCATAATATACACCACATCGATAAACCCTTAGACATATGTCTGCTTAATTTTTATGATTAGTTTATATGCCGAATATCACATCCCCAAAGAAACAACTCGTGAGATATCGTTAATCAATGAAATGCACGTTTACCCCCTTAACACCTCTTAAGAACCTGAATAAACAAAAATCCTTCATTAGTTGACGTTTGCGACATAGAGCGAAAATATTCCCAAAATTTAATTTTTCCTACTTCAATAGTTTTCGCTGGGCGATGATGAGTGAGCGAGTCAGTCAGGTCATTTTCTTTCAATTATTTTACCTGAATTTTACGCCCTCCCCATGCGCCCCTTAAATTGGATTTATGAAGAAACGCTCGAACACCTATTAACTTGTATTTGAAGCTGTCTTTTTCCCCTGAGTTTGATGAGTGAGTGAGTTTGTCAGTCAGTCAGGACACTTTCTCTCCTTTTTTCTTCTAGAATTTCACCCCACCCCGTTGGCCCCTTAAATTGAATTTATGAAAAAAAACGGTCGAACACCGATATACTTATTTTTAAGCTGTTTTTTACGCTGAGTTTCAAACTTCTCGCGTATGTCGTTGAAGAGATACACGCTCCGTTAGGAATCCTTCAACCCTCACTTTTCACCCCTTTCACCTTATAATATACACCACATCGAAAAACCCTTAGACACATGTCTGCTTATTTTTAATGATTAGTTTATATGCCGAGTATCACATCCACAAATGCAACCACTCACGAGATATTGTTATTCAATAAAATGCAGGTTTAACCCCATTAAGACACCTTTAGAACCTGAATATCCGAAAATCCTCCCTTAGTGCACGGTTTTGACATACAACGAACATATCCCAAAAATGTCATGTTTCTAACTTCAATAATTTTGGCTGGACGATGATGAGTGAGTGAGTGAGTCAGGACATTTTCTTTCATTTTTTTTCTTTTCAGAATTTGTCCCCTCACAATGAACCCCTTAAATTTGATTTATGAAAAATAAGCTGTCAAACACTTATTTACTTATATTTAAGCAGTTTTCTCTCCCTGAGTTTGAAGAGTGAGTGAGTGAGTCAATCAGTTAGGACACTTTCTTCCCGGTCCCCCCCCCCCCAGAATTTCACCCCTCCCCATGAGCCCCGTAAATTGAATTTAAGAAGAAAAACGATCGAACATCTAATTACTTATCTTTTAAGGTGATTTTTTCTGCTGAGTTTCAAAGTCCTCGCCTATGTCGTTTAAGAGATACACGCTCCGTTAGGAATCCTTCAACCCCCACTTTTCACCCCTTTCACCTCATAATATACACCACATCGAAAAACCCTCTGACACATGTCTTCATATTTTTTATGTGTTCATATGGTGAGTAACACATCCCCCAATGAAACCAATCGGGAGTTATTGTTATTCAATGAAATGCAGGTTTAACCCCCTTAAGACCCCCTGAATATCCGAAAATCCTCCCTTAGTGGACGGTTCCGACATACAATGATCATATTCCCCGAAATGTCATGTGTCTAACTTCAATAATTTTGGCTGGGCGATGGTGAGTGAGTCAGGACGTTTTCTCTCAATTTCCTTTTTTCAGAATTTCACCCCTCCCCAAGAACCCCTTAAATTGGGTTTATGAAAAAGACTGTCAAACACCTATTTACTTATTTTTAAGCAGTTTTTCCCCCTGAGTTTGATGAGTGAGTCTGTCAGTCAATCAGTTAGGACACTTTCTTTCCTGTTCCCCCCCCCCCCCAGAATTTCACCCCTCCCTATTGGCCCCTTAAATTGGATTTATGAAAAAACGGTCAAACACCTATTTACTTATTTTTTAAGCTGATTTTTTTCCACTGAGTTTGAAACTCCTCGCCTATGTCGTTTAAGAGATACACGCTCCGTTAGGAATGCTTCAACCCCCACTTTTCACCCCTTTCACCTCATAATATACTTCACATCGAAAAACCTTCAGACACGTGTCTTCTTATTTTTAATGATCAGTGTATATGCCGAGTATCACATCTCCCAATGAAACCAATCGGGAGATATTGTTATTCAATGAAATGCAGGTCTATCCCCTTAACACCCCTTTAGAACCTGAATATCCAAAAATCCTTCCTTAGTGCGCGTTTCCGACTTACCACGAACATATCCCCAAAATTTCATGATTCTAACTTCAATAGTTTTGGCTGGGCGATGATGAGTCAGTCAGTCAGTCAGTCAGTCAGTCAGGACACTTGTTTTTATATAAGAGATTACATGAAGATTATTGTGTAAGTGTTTTATTCAAACTTCAATCGCATGATTAGGACACAAGAAATAAAAGTGGGATTTTAAAATTTCGCTCAGCCGCCATCTTGTGGTTATGAAAATAATTTAAATGAATTAGATGCCAGTCGATTAAAATTTGTATAAGCATATACCGTATCAAGTTTCACTGCGCTCGGATGGTTAAAACGCAAGAAACGTCCATTTGAATATTTAAATTTCGCGTCACCGCCATGTTGGATTTGTGCTCGCAGGTTATTGAACGTCCCATAGGCGAACTTATGCTTATAGCCTCTATACACTTACAAAATTTCAATTTGATTGCTGTAGTGGATTAATAGATATTGAGAACTGTCTAAATATTTCAGATGGTCGCCATGTTGAATTTTAATATATGTAGGCCATAGAGTTATGTACTATTAGATGATGATTATTGTGTACGTTCATTATGCAAATGTTGATTTCGATCACATGATTAGAACACAAGAAATAAAAACTTAATTTTCGAAATTCGCACAACCGCAATCTTGAGGTTATATAAACAATTGAACTAAATTAGATACCAGTGCATTACAATGTGTATAAACATTTGCTGTACCAAGTTTCATTGCGTTTGGATCATTAAATCGCAAGAAAAGTCTATTTAAAACTTTCAACTTCGCTTGGCCGCCATGTTCATTTTCTTGTTAACCAGTTTTTGAAAGTCTCATAGATGAACTTTCAGACGTGCCCTTTATCTCCGTACAAAATGTCATGGTGATACCGGTAATAGTTTCAGAAATATAGAATTCCAATGAAATATTTCGCACAGCCGCCATCATGAGGTTATGTAAACAATTGAACGAACTTAGATGTCAGTGCATTACAATGTGTATAAACATAAACTGTACCAAGTTTCATTGCGTTTGGTTGGTTAAATCGCGAGAAACGTCTATTTAAAAGTCGCAACTTCGCTTGGCCACCATGTTGGTTTTGTAGTTACCAGGTTTTCAAACGTCACATAGGTGAACTTCTAGTAGTTCTCTTTATCACCGTACAAAATTCCAGGGTGATACCGGTAATAGTTTCGGAGATATTGAATGCTGGTGAAATATTTCGCACATCCGCCACGTTGGATTGGTGGGACGTAACAAAATATGAAGGGCTCGGTCAGGGTCGCCCGGAATAGTGCTATGAACTTACTGAGTTTCATTGAAATCGCTCCAGCCGTTTAGAAGTTATTAGGAGGGGGGGGGGGGGACACAAAAATCCATCTCACACACACACGCACACACAGACAGACACTCGGACAAAAGGTGATCTCATAAGCCTATTTTTTCAAAAATGAAAATAGGCTAAACATGAACCTTAAATATACTGGAGGAGTGCATAACTATTTTTAGCCTACTTTTCACATTTTGCAAAAATGAGGAAAAAGTAGACTTATGAGATCGATCCGGGAAAATGTGTGTCTGTCTATCTGTCTGTCCTTCTGTCTGTCCTTCTGTCTGTCTGTCTGGCTGTGTGTGTGGTCCCCCCCTATCAACTCCTAAACGGCTGCAGCTATCAACACCAAATTTGGTAAGAGTAAAGATCTATATTTGAATATCTCACGGCCATATTTGAAATTGTCGTCAGTGCTACCAACTGCTGAAAAATCGCAATTGAAATTTCAGCTCTATGTCGGATATCTCAGAAGTTATGCATGCTAACTATTCCAAAATTGGAAAACGTATAGATAATAACATTCCAGATTAATTTTCTGAAGTTCATACATGCCAGTGTTGCCAATATGATTCTAAGCCTGCCGGTAGGTCCAATTTCTAAAAGCATGTAACTTCTATATTATCGATTGGATTTCAACCAAATTTCGTATGTACTATGTGTACTACAACACATATGACTGTGCGTATTCCAAAGTGCCACCAGGGCTGCCAACTGTTAATAAATGCTCTCACTATGTTTCAACCCTAATGTCAATATATCAGGAAGTATGCAAGCCAACAGCTCTAAACTTTGCGCACGTATAGTACCTGATATTCTACCCAATTTAGGTGTAACTTATATACATCAGTGCTGCCAACACGATTCTAAGCCTGCTGATAGGTCAAGTTTTAAAATGCATATAACTTCTATACTAACAAATGGATTTCAACCAAATTTCGTATGCTCTTTGTGTACCATAACAGTTATGATTATGCGTATTCGTAGGAACCAGCAGGGCTGCCAACTGTTAATAAATGTTCTCTCTATTTGTTTTTAATCCTAATATCAATCTATCAGAAATGTATGCAAGCCTTCAGCTCTAAACTTTGCACACGTATAGTACCTGACTTTCTGGATTAATTTGGAGTATCTAATATACCTCAGTGCTGCCAACATGATTCTAAGCTTTCTGATAGTTTCTATTTTAATTAAATGTAACTTCTATACTAACAATTATTACCAATTGGCACTAGGCTATAATAGATCGTATTATTTCAGATTAATTCTGAGCATCACATACATGACATTGTTCCCAGCACGATTTTACGTGCACTGATAAATCCAATATCAAGCAGCATGTAACGTCCGTACTATCCATTAGTCTTCAACCAAATTGTGTATGTGCTTTCTATACCTTAAGAGAGGGAGCTAAGAATATATTCAGTGTCACCAGGGCTGCCAACTGTAGTAAGTTACTGTACTAGGCTACATTATTTTAGGTGTATTTCAAACTGCAGTACTTAGAAATGTTGGTATTAGGAACTTGATATCGTTATTATTGCAGATAGGTCTATATAGATTGGCATGAATCTTACATTTTAAGAAAAGTAGGCTGTTTAGTTCGTCACGGAACTACTTGTTCTTTGTGCTTATACACAGGAAAATGAACCTAACGTGATAGTGTTGTGTTGGACGTCACATCCACATACGGCTGGGAGGCGTGACCAATCATAAGGAAACTATTGGAAAAGAAGAGCACTGTACAGATGCGTGGTATTAATATTCTTATGGGACGATATAATGATTCTGGTCTGATGGTTGGAACGGAGTACACTTAGCCTAGTAAGGCAAAACTGAAGGGAGGTGTTTCTCCTTCGTTTCCCACTTCTACTCTTTATCTTTTGGGTCGGTCAACACGATTGTGCCCAACGAATGGGTGTGGTACAAGACATAAATATCTAAACACACTCCTGGAAAAAAATACATGTATTATTTAATTATCACAATTAAATAGGCAAACCCCAGAAGACGAAGGGGCCCTTTAACGGAGGAGCGGAAGAATAAGCTGATAGATGGGCTCAAGAGATACTGGCAAGATGATAAAGCCGGCAAACGAACAAGACGCAGACCTGAAATGAGAGTGGTTGTTAACACGCAGTCCATAGAGGCTCAAGTCGACGATGAAAAAAAATACATGTAAATTTTTCCAGGAGTGTGTTAACATATTATATCTTATCATTTAGACTTTCACGGCCCATGATACTATTCATAATGTTGAATGCCGTGTTTTCATTATATTAAAATTCGACGCGTTTCGAAGAAACCTTGTCTTTCTTCGTCAGGAATAATCTGAAATACGACAAATGATTGCAAAGAGAAAGCAACAAAGAACATATAAAAGGTGCCCGAGGAGTGGATGTTCTTGCCCGTATAAAGCAATATCGTCCCAGAATCATCAGGGTGGCGGTTGAAATACGTAAACACCCAGATAATTTCAACCGCGACACCAGCTACAATCTCAGTGAATCCTGGCTACCTATTATCAGAACCCTGAGAAAGTAATTCACTGCTGCTTTTCGTTGTCCCTAACATGGCGTCGATCTTTGGGCACCTTTTATATGTTCTTTGTTGCTTTCTCTTAGCAATCATTTGTCGTATTTCAGATTATTCCTGACGAGGAAAGACAAGGTTTCTTTCGAAACGCGTTGAATTTTAATATAATAAAACACGGCATAAGCTCATAATTCAATATTATGAATATTATATCTTGTACCCCACTCAATCATTGGGAATAATCGTGTTGACCGACTGAAAAGCTACGAAAGATAATTTGTATAGGCAACACTGAAAACGAATGGCTTAAAATCTCTACATATATTTGTACTCTTCCAAACGCTGGAATGGTTTCGAACGTAAGACCACAGCCGTTTCCTCCATCCTAGTCTCAATTTATCAAAACATACACTACTACAGACACAACAATAACGTAGGTTACCAAACCCGGGACCTCTTTTTCATAAGGGATTACATCCATTGGACGTGAGATTTTCCATCGAATATCCCACATGCATTAACCGGGAATTGAACCCATTCCGCTTTGGTGGAAGGCAAGCAGCTTGATCACTGCGCCTCCACACCTCAGACAAATTATACACACAGTCAAGCATATGGGACTGATGCCCGACATTAGGTCTTGTCTGAGAATAGACTCTCTAATATTTACGATTTATTGGTGCGTCAGGGGTCTTTCTTGCTCAGAGCTCCTCAGAAACAGGTTTGATAAGAAGCATTCTGAAGGACACCAACATCCCAAGGCCTCATATTTCTTACAAGAATCACTTTTTATGGAGCACAACTTGACATAACCAAAAAGTAAAAGAACACTTGAAGTTCGTCAGTTTCTCAAGCGATTAACATGATTGCGCAATGTTATAGGAATGGGAGCTACAACTCGATGTATCTACCGATCTGTATTCTAGGGGTGCGTTTTGAGCAGGGTTGCCAGCTTCCTGAAAACAAAATAAGGGACAGGTATGTTGTCGAGGAAATCGATGCGTGGCTTAATCGACAACTAGTGAACTTCCTTTCATCAGACAGAATCATCATATCGTCCCATAAGAATATTAATACCACGCATAATGAACCTACGCAAAAATCGTCATCTAGTAGTACATAACTCAATGGCCTACATTTATAAAAATCCAACATGGCGACCATCCGAAATATGTAGATGGTGCTCAATATCTAAGAATCTATTTCAGCAATCATACTGAAATTTTGTATGTTGATAGAGGCATTTAACATAAGTAGGATATATGAAAATAGGCTGTATAGTTCACGGAACTACTTGTTCCTTGTGCGTACAAACAGCAAAGTGTTTTAGCGTGAATTGTTCTATTGGACGTCACATCCACATACGGCTGGGAGGCGTGACCAATCTTAGGTGTATGTTTCACAAAACTCAAGCTCCTAAACCATAGGAAGTTAGAGGGTGTGGTTTGTACCAGAATCTTCCAAATCGTCTCAATATTACAGGAAAAAACTTACATTTCTTGGCAAGTCAACGGAAATATATTTATATCTATACAATGCTCTTCTTTTCCAATAGTTTCCTTATGATTGGTCACGCCTCCCAGCCGTATGTGGATGTGACGTCCAACACAACAATATTCACGTTAGGTTCATTTTCCTGTGTATAAGCACAAAGAACAAGAAGTTCCGTTAAGAACTATACAGCCTACTTTTCATGCCAATGATTATTCTACAGAATATGAACCTATCTAGAATAATGACGAAATTAAGTTGGTAATATCGAAATATCTAATTAGTTCAAAATATACCTGGTATAATGTAGCCTAATAGAGCACTACAGTTGGCAGCCCTGGTGACTGAATATATTCTTAGTTCCATCTCTTTAGGTACAGAATACAAAATTTGGTTGAAGTCCAATGGGCGTTACATGCAGTTAGACACTGGATCTATCAGCACGCGTAAAAGTATGTTGCCAACAATACCATGCGTGTGCTGGTCAGAAATAATCTGAAATATTATGATATCTTGTTGTGCCAATTTTGGATGAAATCCATTTGTTAGTATAGAAGTTACATGTATTTTAAAATTGGACATATCAGCAGGCATAGAATCATGTTGGCAGCACTGCCTTGTATTAATTACTCCAAATTAATCTAGAATGTCAGGTGCTATACGTGTGCAAAGTATTGAGCTGTTTGCTTGCATACTTTCTGATATATTGATATTAGGGTAAAAAAATATAGACAGCATTTATTAACAGTTGGCAGCCCTGATTGCACTGAAGAATACTTATAGTCATATATGATATGTTACACATAGCACATGTGAAATTTGGATGATATCCTACTGATAGTATAGAAGTTACATGTATTTAAAAATTGGCCTTATCAGCAGGCTTAGAATCATGTTGGTAGAACTGAAGTATATAAGTTACTCCAAAATTAATCAAACATGTCAGGTACTATACGTGTGCATAGTTTAAATCTGTCGGCTTGCACACATTCTGATATATTGGTATTTGGATAAAAAAAATAGAGAGAGCAATTATTAACAGTTGGCAGCCCTGGTGGCTCTTAAGAATACGCTCAGTCATATCTGTTTATGTACAGATAATACATACAAAATTTGGTTGAAATCCAGTTGATAGTGTAGAAGTTATATGCATTTAAACATTGGACCTATCAGAAGGCTTAAAATTATTTTGGCAACACCGTCATGGTTGGCCTCCTGGATATTAAACTGAAATAGTATTATCTACATGTGTGCCAATTTTGGAATAGCTCCCATGCATACCTTGCAAGATATCCAACATGGAGCTCAAATTTCTAGTGCGTTTTTTTCAGCAGTTGGTAGCACTGACAACATTTTCAAATATGGACGTGAGCTATTCCGGTGCACATCTTTACTCATACTAAATTTGGTTTTGATTGCTGCAGCCGTTTAGGAGTTGATAGGGGGACACACACACACAGCCAGACAGACAGACAGAAGGACAGACAGACAGACAGACAGACATACAGACAGACACACATTTGCCCGATCTCATAAGACTATACTTTTTCCTCATTTTTGCAAAATGTGAAAAGTAGGCTAAAAATAGTTATGCACTCCTCCAGTATATTTAAGGTTCATGTTTAGCCTATTTTAGCTTATTTTCATTTATGGAAAATAAAAAGGCTTATGAGATCACCTTTTGTCCGTGTGTCTGTCTGTGTGTGCGTGTGTGATGGATTTTTGGTGTGTCCCCCCGTGATAACTTCTAAACGGCCGGAGCTATTTCAATAAAACTCGGTAAGTTCAAAGAATGAAAATAAAATTATTTTTACTTGCATTATTTTGAAATTTAAATGCAAGGAAGATAAACAGCAACTTCACTTTAAGGAAAAGATCATTTTTCACTTCAATGTTTACTTTCAGATGAAGTTCTTCAATTTTTGACAAATTTTTCATGAACTTTGTGCTAAACCAAAATCACTGCCACCACAAAGTCTCAGTACATCCTCGTACAATCAGTCTTCGCTCATCTTTACTACAACCGAACTTCTCGTTGCTCTAAGAAGTCATTAGATCAGAGCCCAACAATGCCACAACAAACCGCCATTCTCACACCCCAATAATAGCGGAAGCGCGAAGCTGTCAAGTTAATGCAGATACGCCATAAAATTCCAAATCCAACTCTAGGCCACAGAATCCCTTTATAAACAGTTCATTTTCATAATCATGATCCCAAATGTACAAAACATGATCCTTTGCCCAAAGACTTAAAAGAAAACCATTGTAATACACGTAATCATGAAGCACTTTTCGACAATTATTTATATTATGTTACGGTTTTCTTTGGCCGGCAATGTAGTTACCACAGGTTATGATACCAATCCTACACACAACCAAGTATACGGGGACTGATAATTTAAGTCGAACTTCGATATCTCAAACCCCATCACTCGAACTTTCGATAACTCGCAGTAATTATTATTTCACGAAGAAACTTCCTATAATGTAGAAGTATATTTTTCTCTTTAAGTCGAAATTTTATAACTTGAATTTTTCGATATCTCGAAACTTATATTATATCCCTGGCACTTTCAAGGCAAGGCAGTTTCATCGAAATCGCTACAGCCGTTTATATTTCATTAGGGACACACCACACACGGACAAAAGGTGATCTCACAAGCCTATTTTTAGCCTATTTTCATTTATGAAAAAAAAAATGGCTTATGAGATCACCTTTTGTCCGTGTGTCTGTCTGTGTGTGCTTGTGTGATTTGTGTTTGTGTGCCCCCCCCCCCCTAATAAAATCTAAACGGCTAGAGCGATTTCAATGAAACTCGGTAAGTTCATAGCACTATTTCAGGTGACCCCGACCGTGCCCTTAAAATTTTGTTACGTCTCACCAATCCAACATGGCGGCTGTGCGAAATATTTCACCTGCATTCAATATCTCCGAAACTATTACCGATATCACTCTGGAATTTTGTATGGTAATAAAGGGAACTACTAGAAGTTCACTTATGTGATCTTTGAAAACCTGGAAACTACAATACCAACATGGCGGCCAAGCGAAGTTGCGACTTTTAAATAGACGTTTCTCGCGATTTAACCAACCAAACGCAATGAAACTTGGTACAGTATATGTTTATACACATTGTAATGCACCGACAACTAACTTCGTTCAATTGTTTACATAACCTCAAGATGGCGGTTGTGCAAAATATTTCACCGGCATTCTATATCTCTGAAACTATTACCGGTATCACCCTGAAATTTTGCACGGAGATTAAGAGTACTACTAGAAGTTCATCTATGAGACTTTAAAACCCGGTTAACTACAAAATGAACATGGCGTCCAAGCGAATTTGTAAGTTTTAAATAGACTTTTATCGCGATTTAATGATCCAAACTCAATGAAACTTGGTACAGCAAATGTTTATACACATTGTATTGCACTGGTATGTAATTTAGTTCAATTGTTTACATAACCTCAAGATGGCGGCTGTGTGAATTTTTAAATTAAGTTTTTGTTTCTTGTGTCGTAATCATGCGATCGAAGTGAAAGTTTGAATAATGAACCTACGCATTAATTTTCCTTTCAAGGTACATGACTCTATGGCCTATGCATATAACAATCCAACATGGCAACCATCCGGAATATTTAGACGGTTCTCAATATCTAAGAATCTACTACAGCAATCTGATTTTTTTAACGTTCATAGGGGTTATGAACATAAGTTCACCTATAGCACTTTCAATAAACCGGTGATCACAAATCCAACATGGCGGTGACGCGAAGTATAAATATTCGCATGGTCGTTTCTCGCAAATTAACCATCCTAGTGCATTGAAACTTGGTACAGTAAATCCTTATACAAATGTTAATCCACTGGCATCTAATTTATTTCAATTGTTTCCATAACCACAAGATGGCAGCTGTGCGAAATTTTAAAATCTCGTTTTTACTTCTTGTGTCCTAATCATGTGATTAAAGTATGAGTACTACACGTACACAATAATCTTCATGTAACAGTAGATAACTCTAAGCCCTACATATATTTAAGTCCAACATGGCGACCATCAGAAATATTTAGACGGTTTTCAATATCTACGAATCTATTACAGCAATCAAACTGTTATTTAGTATGTTGATAGTGGCAATTAACATTAGTAGGATATATGAAAATAGGCTGTATTGTTCTTCACGGAACTACTTGTTCCGTATGATGGAGATAGGCTAAAAATAGCTTCAAATACTTCAAAAGTCTTTACCAAGTTTCTTTGAAATCGCTGCAGTCGTTTAGATGTTATCAGGGGCACACACATGCACATGGACAAAAGGTAATCTTATAAGCCTATAAGTTCATAAAATGTTAATAGGCTTATACGCTACACAAAGGGAAAGAAAGCAGACCCTGTGTTACTACATTAAAAAAAAACTGAAGTGACTGAAATGCAAAGGTTAAAGTGATTATCATCGGCAGTCAGAGTTTAATAATTTAGAATAGCTCGATTCGATTTTCTTCAACGACGAGCTTTCAACCAGATTTTTTGCTCTGTAAGGAAGTATAAGTGTGTTGTAGGCCTTAAATTCCAGTGAACTTTGCTCGTATCGCAACTGGAGACATCTGGTGAACATCTTGGGTCGATGAGACACGAGGCGCTCCAACACTTGTCCTAGCCCTTGAAATGAATCATGTCACCAAACAAAGTCGTCATCAGAAGAATAACACAAACACAGATACATAATTCTGCAGTGTCTTCAAACTGGTTCAAAACTAATCTCATTATTACGAGGTACACCATCTGAAACTCCTAGGAACACGGACTGCACGACACTGGACGCTCATCCTTCAAAGCAACGTTGTCAAACCCATATTTTATTAATATGAACTGTTGGTTGGTTCTTAAGTTTAGGGGCTGCTACAACGCGGTCATGTAGCCCCGTGTACTTTGGGTGTGTGTAGAATCTGCCTGATAACCGGTGTTAATTGTGATGACTGTATTAGTGTGTGTTATCTGTTTTTTAATTTAAGTACTGCAATTTAGAATTTTTCAAATAGTTCCTACTTTTGCCGCCAAGCGCCACCATCAACGACTACTAAGCCAAGTTCAGAACTGGCTACTAGATGCCACCGCAGTCGGTTCTTGGCAACGAACGTAGAAACCTAAGAGCGTTGTTTACATTCTTAACCTATCCAATTTAGCTTCACACAGGGGCAATTAGTGGAAGGTTCTTTAACATGCCATAAATCTATGACATGGGACCGCCGGCTTTACTTCCCCTCCGAAGGAAGGCCTACTGAGGGATTTTTAACGCTCTTAAAAAATCCGACGGCTTCAGCCGGGTTTGAACCCGCTATCTTGGGCATAGAAGCTCAGCATGCTACCGACTACGCCACCGAAGCCGCCTAATATAAACTGTAATCCAACCATAGTCGATATTTTCCCTAATCCCAACAATTTTACGTTGAATCACAAACTTTTTCTTCCCGTCAGATAACATAAATCGTCCACCTCAGATTTGGTAGGAAACAGGGCGGTATATATCTTTCGAATATTAGGTTAAGAAGTTCATTAGGTCACCTCTCAATTCCCAATCGTTTAATATGCAAATAGAACATTAATCTTCTTTTTCTCATGCTACAGAAATCCCTTCACATTTGCCATAGAGCTCTTGATTTGACCGCATTTGAAACTTATATCCACCGTTAGGAAATTTATTATTATTCTTTATTAATATTGTCTGCCACCCCGGAGGTCCTGGGTTCGATTCCCGGCTCTGCCACGAAATTTGAAAAGTGGTACGAGGACTGGATCGGGGTCTACTCAGCCTCGGGTGGCCCAAATGAGTCGAGGGGGTTCGATTCCCCCTCAGCCATCCTCGAAGTGGTTTTCCGTGGTTTCCCACTTCGTCTTCGGGCAAATGCCTGGATGGTACCTTCTTCAAGGCCACGGCCGCCTCCTTCCCTCTTCCTTGCCTATCCATCCTCACCATCCCTTACCTTCCCTCATGAGGCCCCTGTTCGCTTTGCAGGCGAGGCCGCCTGGGCGAGGTGCCAATCACACCTCACCAGTTGTATCCCTTCAGATTTGATGTTCCCAGCTCTAGGACACTGCCCGTAGAGGAGGTAGTGGTGAGTTCCCTCGCTGAGTCCGTGGGTTCCACCCAAGGTTCGGTTCCACCAACCTGAAGGGTAAACGACTAAAATAAATAAAAATAAAAATAAAATAATATTGCCATATTTAAAATAGGCTATGTAGAACGAAAGATAATAGATTTGCCAAACAGAAATTTGGTTATTTATGGAGAAGGAAAAAACAGTACAGCATGTACTAGGGAAACGAAGACGTATATGGAAAGGTTCAACATCTCAGAGGTCTAATCGTTAGAGAGAAATAAATTTAGGAACATAGTGAAATATTTGTAAGGGGTTCCAGCAGCAGAAAGAACTTAAGAAGACCGGTAGAACCTGGACAGAACAACAGAAGCAGGCCAACGCATAACGGAGCACTGGACACAGAGGAAACTTCGCACGAGGAAAAATAAATGAAGTTGTAGCGTGATTCTAAGTGGTCAAATCGCTTGTAAATAACAACAACAACAAAAAAAAGAATAATAATAATATTAATAATAATAATAATAATAATAAACTGATCGTTTTGTAGATGCCAACAGGCCAGACGATGCTAGTTGGTCGATGTTGCCGTTCCCTCGATGAAAACGCACAAAATACGGTGGCTGAGAAAAGGCGCAAATATCAGCCACATGCCGCTGAGCTCGGCCACATATACGGCCTAAAGGAAGTTTCCATCATCCTAGTTGTCGTCTCTGTGAATGGTTTAGTCACAAAGAACTGGAAAAATGCAAAGGGAAACCTTTGCTTGAAGAAAAACTATGTGCAGTCAATGAAAATGGCTGCCCTCCTTGGTATTGCAAGTAGGCTTATAGTACGTAAGGTTTTGTCTCTTCAATTACTTGCTCTGAACTTCTTGAGACCCAGTGCTATCATCAGTGTCTTTGGCACGCAAGGAGTCCGACGGTGATGGTTTTGTATGTTTATGTAAATTTCATATACAGGATGTAACTAAATATGTGGGAAAGCTCCGGGGATTCCATAGAGGTCCTGACAACAAGCAAAACATGTCCTGTAAACATGTGGTGTATTTGCGTTCGTTGCCGTGTTGCAATCATTGTTTGAGGTGTGCATAACACAGACGGTGGCACGATGCTAGTTGGTCATTTGTGGAGGGCACACAGGCCACTTGTACGTTTCGTCGCTATTCAAGTCTGTGTGCATTTGTTTTGCATTCAAAGCCACGTGATGTCAGGTGCTTAGCAAACACGTAAACACGTCCACACAGGCCATAAGCTAGAGTAGAGTGGAGGGGGTGATACGTGTTGTCAGTTGTTATTGAATGGACGGGCAGTACACGCCGTGGTACAATGGGGTACTCGAATCCGGAAATGCCAGACATGCATCTTCTGTATGGACGGGCGCAGTGTAACGCAAATGAAGCACGGCGTTTGTATGCGGAACACATTCCTAATAGACGTTTACCCAACACCAAGACGTTCCAAAGAATACATGCGCGTCTTTGCGAAACAGGCTCGTTTAGCAGACGTGTTGCTGATAATGGACGATCTAGGAGCACAAGAACACCTGACTCAGAGGAACGAGTTCTTTACCATATTGAGGAAAATAACAGGAGCAGCAGCAGGGAAATAGTGGAAATTATAGGTATGAGTGATATAACAGTGTGAAGATTTCTACGAGGACAGCTCCTTTATTCATATCACCTTCAAAGAGTCCAAGGTCTTAGTGCAGCTGACTTTCCACCCAGAGCAGCATTTTGTATCTGGTTACGACAGACGTGTGTTCAGGAGCAACAGTTACTCGATGCTATTACCCATTTAAGATTTGATTGCCGCTGAGCATGGCTGCGCCACCGTTTGGTGTTATTGTAGCAGGAGCCCCACGATGTAATGAGGAAGCCGCAGTGATGACACATTGCAGTCTGCACATAAGTCAAGCAGCATTGCGCGCGCTACCTGTCTTAGAAGCGCAGATAAGCGTCATGTCACCACGGCCAGCTACTGGAGCTGAGTCATATCCTACACGCGCAACTGTACCTGTCAACGAAGCAGAGTGACGTGTGACACAAGTAAACAGAGAATAGTTCCTATCTCGACCGCCGGCAATCAATTCGTGAAAGGGTAATATTCTGTTTACCGATATAGCGAAGTTTACCCGAGATGGAGTGGGGAACTTTCACAATACGCATGTCTGGGCTGATGCAATAACCAGAGAGGTTGTGCAAACCAGACATCAACAACAGTTCAATATTAATGTGTGCGCTGGAATAATCGGTGGCACACTAATTGGTCTTTTCATTTTACCAGGAACATTGACAGGAGCGTCGTACTGCGCCCTTTTAACGAATGATTTAACTGGTTTGTTGCAAGACTTTCCACTGGATTTAATTCAGCGCATGTGATTCATGCATGATGGAGCACCGCCTCATTTAGCTCTTGCTGCAAGAGCAACTTTACATCAGCGATTCCCAAACAAATGGATAAGGCGTCAGGGACCGATACCGTGGCCTGCTCGTTCTCCCGATCTCAACCCTTCTACTTATGGGGTTATTTAAAGGCCATTCTGCCACACCAATTCATAACGTCGACTTGCTGCGTCAGCGAATAGCTCAAGGATGTCAGCAGATACGACAGACGCCGGGAATATGGGAGCGTGTGACACAGTCAATGATGCGGCGCATAGACGCCTGCATTACAGCTCGTGGTAGCCATTTTGAGCACCTTCTGTAGAGAACTGTAAGTAGTAAAGTACAGTTTATCAACACAAATGACCAACCTGCATAGCGAAGCGGTCTGTGTTATGTACACCACAAACAATGTTTGCAACACGGAAACGAAAGCAAATACATCATATGTTTACAGAACATGTTTTGCTTGTTGTCAGGTCTTCTATCGAATTCCTGGAGCTTTCCCACTTATGTACGTTAGTTAAACCCTGTATATAATAATAATAATAATAATAATAATAATAATAATAATAATAATAATAATAATAATAATGCCTCAGAAACCGTATGCCTGGGTGGCCACTCTAAAATTGCATACATTGACAAACATAAAAGGAAAATTCTTCGGAAAATGCATGGTCCCACGAGAGAAAATGGGATGTGGATTGAGAGGAGAACAGCGGACCTCTACCCCTCACTGACAGGTTCACTGATTCCGTACGGAAGCGACGCCTGAATTTCTATGGCCATATCTACATAATGAACAGCGACAGTCTAACTAAGAGATTATTCAAAGTAATCAACTCAAAGAAGGTCAAGATAAAATGGCTAGAAGAAACTAAGGCGGACGTCCAAGAAATGTATATCACAGACGGCATCATAGACAACCGTGGAGCTTTTAGGAAAAAATTAGCCAACCATAAATTTAGGAAGAACCCATAAAGAAAACTGGTAGGAAGCGGTCGACAGAACGCAAGATGCAACACAGTGTGTTCGCTTTGCGAATGTTTTTTGTTGGCTATGTTTCCCTTTCGGTGTGAAACACACGTTCAATTTTTCTGCCCCATTATTTTAATTTCGTGAATTGCAGTCTGAACGCGGTGTTCTGATTTGTTTAATATTGGTGTTTCAATTTAATTGCTTTTCTGTAATATTCATGTCTACTCACCTGTTTTCTGTAGTGTCTTTCTAGACGTACTATACCGTCACATTTTCTCACAAGCACTGAGCTCTCTCCAGCGGTGACGCTCGCATTGTGCATGGGGCTGTGCTGTGATTGGCTGCTCTCTCGCCACACCTTCATGCTAGAAGGTTCCGCGCGCTGACGTCACTACCGCTATATAGCCTGAGGTCTCCCGGCCTACAGTGCCTACTCTTGTCCACTCTTCTCAACTGATCACATCTGCTCACGTCATCCCTGCTGGGGTTACTGCCCTCTCGGGGTACCTCTGGCTGCCGGAGTCTCTTCTCCGCCGGCATAATCTCTCTGCTGGACTTGGCGGCCTGGCCGGGCAGTCTAAATTCATCAGCCTGCACTTCAACCAAAAATCTTCAACATGGAGCTACTCTGCAAATCGTAATTCTGAGAACATCATTTCACCAGCCGCAGGAGGTATTACCAAGAGCCTCTCTATGCTGGTCGCTATCTTTAGGAGAACCTATCATCATCTACTCTAGTTCCGAACCCGGAACCCTGGAACATGCCAGACTGACCTCGCACCGCCAGAGCGGGCGCACTAAATTGCCGCCAGCTACTGAGGACCTCCGACTGCCGGCCTGATACTTCTTGTATCGTACCTTAGAAGAGGTGGTACCCTTTCACTTCTTTTATTCTGCCCGGATTCTTTCCGTCAGAAGAGTATTTCATTTTAATCCACTTTGGAATGAATTTAAAGTATTATGCTTCCTTTTTAGTAATTTTATATTTAATACTTTAAAGTTAGTCACTGCTCTATTTATGTTTCCTGGAGAAACAAGTACCTTTTAATTGTTATTAATTTTTATTGTCAGTTTTTAAAGTAATTTCTTTGAAGCTATCATTCCTGGCGACATATTCGCTTTATATTAAATAAATATCATTTAAATCTAAATCTTAATTTTTTGGTCTTTTCCCGCTCTGTCCTTCATTATCACCTTTTGTGCCCGAAACTTCATTCTGTCTAAATCCCTTAGGATGTACCACATCCACTTGGTACACCCCTTTCCATGGTACCTCAACCCCGGATCAAACCCAGAACCTTCATTCTGAGACCGCAAATTCAATTCAAAAAAAACTGGTGCAATCTAATATTTGTTCTATACATTTCAGTACATCGTGGCTAGCGCGGGAGATCTGCGGGAAGGCGGAAACAATCCCAGCATATTATACAACTGGTTTCTTTCCGGAGAGCAGGTCTGTCTGGTGCCACAAGCAGCTTTGGTGAGTGAGTTGTTCCAACTTTTCCAGCCATGCCACCAATACTTGATGATAAACTGTTAAACTCTCGGGCGGCCTACAAAGGTCAACTCACCCGTTTTCAAAAATATTTAGCTACTCTACCGAAAGAGGAACAAAACCTTGACATTATATCCCAGCGTTTAAAAGCTTTTGAACAGGCGTACGAGAAATATGATCTCGTGCAACTTGAAATTGAAATCAAAAGTCCAGAACATCAATCAGATAGGGAAGAAGTAGAGAGTAATTACTTTGATACACATGCTCAGGCTGTGGCATTAGTTAGAACTTTGACCCTGGCGTTGAAGGTAGAAGAAACTCAAGGAAGAATTAGCGACCATGGGAACGGTATCAAACCATTGCTACCTAAAATTGAAATTCCGCACTTTTCAGGAAAGGAAGAGATGTGGCAATCATTCTTTGAATTGTTCAGTTCATTAGTACATAATAATGCCACACTTCCAGAAATTCAGAAATTTCATTACTTAAAATCCATTTTGCAGGGGCCACCCCTTCAACTTATAAGAGAACTTCCCTTAACAGGAGAAAACTATAACATTGCTATCGAGCTTCTTAAAGGCCGTTATGGCAATGAAAAATTATGTTTACAAAGGCATATTCAAGCCTTATTTAACCTGCCCACCTTGCGAGCTGAAAGCTTGTCAACACTGCGAGCCTTGAGTGACGCGGTCCAACTACATGTCAGAGCATTGGCACGGTTGAACCAACCGGTCGAGCATTGGGATCTATTCTTGATTCACTTGGTTACTTCTAAATTTGATTCATCAACCTTAAAGGCATGGGAGAGGGAACTAACAAATGACACGTCATATACCTATGATTCATTGCTTACGTTTATGAATAATAGATGTCAGGTTTTGTCAGCTGTAGCCTGTCATATGTCAGGAAGTGCAGATAACAAATCTAATGTTGTGAAACCAGTCGGTGCAAAAATAAACAAATCTGCTGTCTTTACTGTTCAGCATAATTCAACGGATTGTATTCTCTGTAAAGCACCTCACAGGTTATATTCCTGCGTTGCCTTTAAAGCCCTTTCTACCGATGAAAGACGCAAATTAATAGCTCAAAAAAGATATTGCTACAACTGTTTGTCAACTAGGCATATGGTGCCTGATTGCTTATCTAAAAATACTTGCTCCCATTGCAAGGCTCAACATCATACCTTGCTTCATAGGTTTGAAAAGCCACGTCAGGCTCCTTCCCCTGGATGTTCTAAAGATGCATCCCCAGGAGCTAATGCGCAATCTTATACTCAGAGCTCTAGCTCAATTCGTAGTTCCCAGGTGCTACTATCAACCGTGTTAATAAAAGTTCAAGACTCTTCTGGTAGATGGCTTGAAGCACGTGCCCTATTGGATAATGCCGCCACCCATGACTTCATAAGTGAGCGTCTCATTAAGAAACTTGGTCTTCCCAAGCAACCTACATTAATTCAGGTTACCGGTATTAACAATAGCAATGTTAAATCTTTGCATTTTGTTCGTGTTCACATCAAAGATGCTGTGAATTGTAACACAACATTGCAGTTGAATTGCCTTGCCATTGATACTATTGGCAGTAACACCCCTAGTAATTCTTTTGAAGTTAGAACGTGGCAATTTCCTCATAACATTCAGTTGGCGGATCCAACATTTAATACGAGCGCTCCGGTAGACATACTTCTCAGTGCCCAAGTATTTTGGCAATGTCTCCTTAGCTCTAAGGTTAAAATATCACCAGGAGTGTTTGTTCATCATACCAAGCTAGGTTGGTTAGTAACGGGTCAAGTCCCTC
The DNA here is from genome assembly GCA_946902985.2 of Meconema thalassinum. Taxonomy (NCBI): domain Eukaryota; kingdom Metazoa; phylum Arthropoda; class Insecta; order Orthoptera; family Tettigoniidae; genus Meconema; species Meconema thalassinum. The sequence goes on from OX336390.1 coordinate 708,940,577, forward strand.
GTAAGTCATTTCAAAATTTCTCTCAATGTCATTTTGTCAATACAAGTCTCGATTATAACTTAGAAAGATTTTGGAAAATCGAAACTATAGATTCAGTTTCACCTTCCTCGGTTGAAAATGAAATGTGTGAAAAACAGTTTCGCGAAACGACCAAACGCAATTCAGAGGGTAGATTTGTCGTAACAATGCCCCGAGTGGATAATCCACCTCTTTTATTTGAAACACACCCTAGGGCTCTTAGAGCACTCTATGCTGTGGAAAACAAATTTAAACGTGACCCTGTTGTTAAAACTCAATACTCCACGTTTATGGAGGAATATGAGGCACTTGATCACATGGAGGTTGTTACCAAGAAAGATGATGCTTCTTATACCCCATCTGAAGTCATTTACCTCAATCATCATCCAGTTTGGAAAAATGAGATTTTAAAGGAAAACATAAGAGTGGTCTTTAATGGCTCTGCATTGGATGCCAATGGTACTTCTCTGAATGACACATTATTATCAGGCCCTCCTATTCAATCTGACATTTCTTCTGTCTTGATGAATTTTCGCTTGTTCCCTATCGCAGTGATATCAGATATCAAGCAAATGTATAGGCAGATTTTGGTCGATCAACAACAGTGCGACCTTCAGAGAATTCTTTGGCGCGACGAGCCTACTAAACCTGTCAAGATTTTTCGGCTAAAAACCTTAACCTATGGACTAAAGCCCTCTGCTTTTTTTAGCCATACGTACGTTGAAATTACTTGCTGAACAGGATGGCCCGTTGTATTCTCCTAAGGCTTCTGAAGTGTTAAAATCATCATTTTACGTTGACGATTTTCTTCATTCATTTGAGTCAGTATCTGAAGCACTACAGGTCTCTAAAGATTTGACAGCTTTGCTTTTGGGAGGCGGATTTTCCTTGTGCAAGTGGAACTCTAATTCGGAAGATTTTCTTTCTAAATTTCCATTAACTTCAGTCTATAACGACTCAGTAGAGCTTCTTCAAGAAAGTAATTCTATCAAAACCCTAGGCATCTATTGGAGTCCTCAAAAGGATTTTTTCTTTTTCAAAATTAATCTCAGTGACATCAAACCGCAAACTAAGCGGCAAATTTTGTCTGAGATTGCAAAGATATTTGATCCTCTCCAATTTTTGGCGCCAATTTTTGTCACAGCAAAGCTTTTCATGCAGGACCTTTGGTCCTTGAAAACTGGTTGGGATGAACCAGTTCCTTCAGAGTTGCAAAAAAATTGGATTTCTTATAGAAATAGTTTGGAAGATCTCTCCAATGTCATTATCCCGCGAGTGATTATTCCCTTTCCCTCTTGTGGAGGATATGAACTTCACATCTTTGCCGATAGCTCATTGAAAGCTTATGGGTGTTGTGCATATATTGTTTGCCGCAATTTTGCCCAGTCATATTTCTTTTCCAATTTAATTTGCGCTAAGTCAAAGGTAGCCCCTCTTAAATCCTTATCCTTGCCACGACTGGAACTTTGTGCTGCTCTTCTGGCGGTTGAATTATCGGTCAAAATCCGCCAATCTTTGAAAATCCGATTTAGCAAAACTTATTTTTGGAGTGACTCAGCCATCACGTTGGCATGGATTGCCAAACCTTCCTCGCATTGGCAGGTGTTTGTAGCTAATAGAGTGTCCAAAATTCAACAATTGTCTAACTTTGAACAATGGCATCATGTATCTGGCAAGGAGAATCCTGCAGATGTCATTTCTCGGGGATGTTCCCCTCTTATGTTGGCTAACCTGACATTATACTGGCACGGTCCCCCTTGGCTTCTGCAAGAACCTTCCGCTTGGCCAAATTTTCCTCTTCCGGAGTTATCAGACTTGCCGGATGCTGGTAAGATTACTGGATCTTCTCTTCTCGTTTCTGACTCTCCCCTTCTCTTGCAGCGATATTCCTCTTTCCATAAATTGGTGAGGGTTATGGCTTATCTCCTTCGATGGAAATATTTTGTGGTAGAACAACCCCTTTTTCCTAAGCCATATTTAACCCTTTCTGAATTAGGTTTAGCCACTACAAAAATCTTATGGCTTACTCAACAAGAAATATTCTCTGAAGAATGTCAGGTGTTGTCCCAAGGTCAATCCCTTAAGAAATCGAGTAGGCTTTCATCACTCGCCCCTTTTTTGGACACTGATGGTTTACTAAGAGTTGGAGGACGTTTATCTTTGGCTGATCTTTCCGAGGATAAAAAACACCCAATTATTCTTCCTTCAAAGCATCATGTCACTTCTCTAATCATTCGTCAGTATCATTACCAGCATCTTCATGCTGGAACTCGTACATTACTTTCTGTCATTCGTGAAAGGTATTGGCCCATAAACGGAGTCCATGAAGTTACCTCTGTTATCCGGAAGTGTATTCCATGTTTTAAATCCAACCCTAAAATTACCACTCAGCTCATGGGTGATCTTCCCAACTTTAGATCTGCGCCTGCTAGACCTTTTGCCTTTACGGGAGTGGATTATTCCGGGCCTTTTGTTTACAGAAAAAATTCTCCTGAGGCCAAAAAATGTATTTTTGGAAAACTCTATATTTCGCTGTTTGTATGTATGGTCACCGGAGCAGTTCACTTAGAACTAGTTACCAACGCCTCTACTGCTTATTTTTTGGCAGCTTTTGCCAGATTTTCTGCTCGCCGAGGGCTTCCTTCCGAAGTATTCTCCGACAATGCTAAAAATTTTATCGGAGCTTCTGAGCAAATTAAGAGAGCTCTTACTCAAAATGCAGCGCTGGAAGGGATTACTGATTGTGCCCACCAGAGAAATTTCAAGTGGCACTTCATCCCCCCTTATGCACCCCATCAAGGTGGACGGTGGGAGTCTTGTGTGAAACTCACCAAGAAGCACCTTAGACGTGTTTGTGGCCACACCCCCCTTTCTCATGAAGAGTTTAATTCTTTAATTATTTTTATTGAGGGCATAATTAATTCTCGTCCTTTATCACCCTTATCTAATGACCCTTCAGATCTTCTACCATTAACGCCGGGCCATTTTCTTATCGGTGGTCCATTGACTGCCTCCCCACCTTTGTTATATTCTAATTCTCAATCTTCTTTAGCCATTTCTTGGCGCAAAATTGAAAGTTTGCGCAACAATTTTTGGCGTCGCTGGAGGTTGGAATACCTCGGTTTGCTTCAGCAGCGTGGCAAATGGCTTGTTTCCTGCTCTAACCTTCAGGTGGGGGACTTGGTGCTTTTGAAAGACCCTAGTCCTCCTCTTGTTTGGAATTTGGGTAGGGTTGTTGAGTGCTTTCCTGGCAGAGATGGTAGGGTTCGCGTGGTAAAACTGCAGACTTCTGCTGGTCATTTTCTTAGGCCAATCACCATGATTGCTCCTTTACCACGCGAGGCCTAACTTCTGCGCTTTCTTACTGCAATTTTTTCTCGCCCCTCCCAGCATGTTCGCTTTGCGAATGTTTTTTGTTGGCTATGTTTCCCTTTCGGTGTGAAACACACGTTCAATTTTTCTGCCCCATTATTTTAATTTCGTGAATTGCAGTCTGAACGCGGTGTTCTGATTTGTTTAATATTGGTGTTTCAATTTAATTGCTTTTCTGTAATATTCATGTCTACTCACCTGTTTTCTGTAGTGTCTTTCTAGACGTACTATACCGTCACATTTTCTCACAAGCACTGAGCTCTCTCCAGCGGTGACGCTCGCATTGTGCATGGGGCTGTGCTGTGATTGGCTGCTCTCTCGCCACACCTTCATGCTAGAAGGTTCCGCGCGCTGACGTCACTACCGCTATATAGCCTGAGGTCTCCCGGCCTACAGTGCCTACTCTTGTCCACTCTTCTCAACTGATCACATCTGCTCACGTCATCCCTGCTGGGGTTACTGCCCTCTCGGGGTACCTCTGGCTGCCGGAGTCTCTTCTCCGCCGGCATAATCTCTCTGCTGGACTTGGCGGCCTGGCCGGGCAGTCTAAATTCATCAGCCTGCACTTCAACCAAAAATCTTCAACATGGAGCTACTCTGCAAATCGTAATTCTGAGAACATCATTTCACCAGCCGCAGGAGGTATTACCAAGAGCCTCTCTATGCTGGTCGCTATCTTTAGGAGAACCTATCATCATCTACTCTAGTTCCGAACCCGGAACCCTGGAACATGCCAGACTGACCTCGCACCGCCAGAGCGGGCGCACTAAATTGCCGCCAGCTACTGAGGACCTCCGACTGCCGGCCTGATACTTCTTGTATCGTACCTTAGAAGAGGTGGTACCCTTTCACTTCTTTTATTCTGCCCGGATTCTTTCCGTCAGAAGAGTATTTCATTTTAATCCACTTTGGAATGAATTTAAAGTATTATGCTTCCTTTTTAGTAATTTTATATTTAATACTTTAAAGTTAGTCACTGCTCTATTTATGTTTCCTGGAGAAACAAGTACCTTTTAATTGTTATTAATTTTTATTGTCAGTTTTTAAAGTAATTTCTTTGAAGCTATCATTCCTGGCGACATATTCGCTTTATATTAAATAAATATCATTTAAATCTAAATCTTAATTTTTTGGTCTTTTCCCGCTCTGTCCTTCATTATCACCTTTTGTGCCCGAAACTTCATTCTGTCTAAATCCCTTAGGATGTACCACATCCACTTGGTACACCCCTTTCCACAGTGCATTCATGAAGAGATTTTGGGAGGATAAGAAGGCGAAAACCAAGTTCAAACGCGCTCTTTGAATGGGCATAACGACGAAAGAAGAAGAAGAAGAAGAAGAAGTCAAAAAGTATTTGGAAAGAAATAATATCAGAGAAGAAGATACACCACAGAGAGATAATTTTAGGCAAAAAGTGCTAAAATGGAAGGATTACAAGGGTGGAAGGGAAGAAAACCGGCTCGAAATGGTCCGAGGAAAGGGAGAGGAAGCATAGTGAGATGACGAAGGAATACTGGAGGAAGAAGATGGAACAGCATTCGACAAAGCATTGAAATTGGATCGTGGTCCCTAGACGACCGAAACGAAAATAATAATGATAAAAATAATAACACCATTTTAAAGCAATTCGAGTAAAACACCGAGTTTTAACAGAACTTCGGAAATGAGTGGGAATGATATTCGAAAGCAAACTGCTTTTGTCTGTCTCATTCGATGCAGTAATTGCGTAGTTATTCAGGTAATTCTCCTAAGCCGGTGACTTCACTAGAGTGTAGCCGTCAATTGTTGTTCCGACCTTTGCGCTTATGCACGTGTTCTTTCTACTCCTGTAACGATAACAAAGGAGGGTTTGCAGCTGTTGGTATACGCATTGATTATTTGTCATGGCTTCTGAATGTAAACCATATCAATTCCGGCCTACTGCAAGCGGAAGGGGTAAATAATAAACGACTTCCCAGAACCATAGCGGCAGAAAGGTAAATATCCCTACCGATAATGGATGTGTGTGTCAGCCTGAAATTGAAATGTAAAATAACGTTAGGGAAAGTTCTGACTGTAGGCCTATAACGTTTCATTGTTGGCCAAACTGTCGATAGTGAACACTTGAGTTGTCGATAAGGTTAGGGGAAGTACGGACTGTATAACATTTCATTGTTGGCCAAACTGTCGATAGTGAACACTTGAGTTGTCGATAAGGTTACGGAAAGTTCTGACTGTAGGCCTATAACGTTTTATTGTTGGCCAAACTGTCAACAGTGAACACTTGTGTTGTCGATAAGGTTAGGGAAAGTACGAACTTTATAACGTTTCATTGTAGGCCAAACTTTCGATAGTGAACACTTGAGTTGTCGATAAGGTTAGGGGAAGTAGGGACTGTATAACGTTTCATTGTTGGCCAAACTGTCGATAGTGAACACTTGAGTTGTCGATAAGGTTAGGGAAAGTTCTGACTGTAGGCCTATAACGTTTCATTGTTGGCCAAACTGTCGACAGTGAACACTTGAGTTGTCGATAAGGTTACGGAAAGTTCTGACTGTAGGCCTATAACGTTTTATTGTTGGCCAAACTGTCAACAGTGAACACTTGTGTTGTCGATAAGGTTAGGGAAAGTACGGACTGTATAACGTTTCATTCTTGGCCAAACTGTCGATAGTGAACACTTGAGTTGTCGATAAGGTTAGGGGAGGTAGGGACTGTATAACGTTTCATTGTTGGCCAAACTGTCGATAGTGAACACTTGAGTTGTCGATAAGGTTAGGGAAAGTTCTGACTGTAGGCCTATAACGTTTCATTGTTGGCCAAACTGTCGACAGTGAACACTTGAGTTGTCGATAAGGTTAGGGGAAGTACAGACTGTATAACGTTTCATTGTTGGCCAAACTGTCGACAGTGAACACTTGAGTTGTCGATAAGGTTAGGGGAAGTACAGACTGTATAACGTTTCATTGTTGGCCAAACTGTCGACAGTGAACACTTGAGTTGTCGATAAGGTTAGGGGAAGTACGGACTGTATAACGTTTCATTGTTGGCCAAACTGTCGATAGTGAACACTTGAGTTGTCGATCGCGATATTTTATTGGCATATACAGTAATAGCACATTGAAGACATTTCCGTAACTGTCTCATCTATGTTAGACATGAGCGAATCGGATGTTGAAGAACTGTAAAGTTGATATTTCCTAAAAATAAAGAGGTTCAGAAAATAATTTCTGGGCACTAGTTCCAGAATAAATGAACCCGTATTCTGCTCCTCAAATAACATTATCTTTCTCTCGAATGAACGTAATAAAATACCGTTGTTGCTGTTTCATTTGAGGGGCTTGGACATCGTGGTTATTTAGCCCCGTGTACTTGGGTGTATAAAGAATTTGTCTGATAACCTGTGTAGTTGTGGTGTCTGTATCAGTGTGTATATTTGTAATTAAGGTGAGGATTGGGAAAAAGGCGAGCGTGGCCAGCCGGAAGTGCGGTGCGACAGCCAAGAATTTCACAACACGAAGTGGTCAGGTAATAAAATAGCAATATCGCATTTGTCTCAGAGATGAACACTTACAATGCTGCCTTTGCTCCTGTTTTCGACTATCTCTGATGACATGTATAGCACAGTACGAGCGCGTTTTTTACTGATATCTTGAGTTTTATAGAACACTACCCAGTCTACGTCACCATTTAGGTATTAATTTGTAGCGTATGCAGCATAATGTTCAGCTTGGCCTTCTTTCAACGTAAGTTTGTTTCACGTCGGGACAGTTCACACTTTTAGATAAGTAGTATGCCTTCCTTCGGAGGGGAAATAAGGCCGGTGGTCCCATGTAATAGATTTATGGCATGTGAAAGAACCTTCCACTAACTACACTTGTGTGAAGCCAAAATTTGTAGGTTGGGTTTGATTAATGCTCTTAAGTTCCAACGTTCGTCACCAGACGCTGGTTGCGATGGCATCTAGTAGTAGCCAAGTTCACAGCTAGGTGTCGTGGACGGTAGCATTTGGTAGCGAAAGTACAGTAGGAACTACTTGAAATTATCGTCTGCAGTCCTTACTTGAAATAAAAACAGATAACACACACTAATACAGGCATCACAATTACCACCGGTTATCAGACAGATTCTACACACATACAAAGTACACGGGGCTACATGACCGCGTTGTCGCAGCCTCTAAACTAAGGAACCAACAAAGTAGGCCTATGGGTTTTGGAGATTGCATTCTCCTAGATACCAGAAGTTGCTGAAAATGCAATTAATAATCGTACGATCCTCTTTCAGTGTAGTCCGCCAGTGGCTAGCATTCTAGTTTGAGGGCTGGAATGGTGTACGCTCAGCCTCATGAGAAGAGATGGGTTCGTTTCCCTCCTCAGCCATCCTAGAAGTGGTTATTGGTGGTTCCTAATTTCGGCTCCAGGTTGGTTCCTAAATTAAGGCCAGGGCTATCTCCTTCCCAGTAGTAGCTTCATTTAAAAATACACAACATTTCATGCAACATCTACTGAATGTATAATAACAATCCATTCTAAATAAAGAACCAGGGCATATTTAAGATTGTGGGTATCCAAATGCTGTATGCCTTCAAAGCAAGTTTCTCAAGCGAATTGCAGATTTGGCATTCAAGCAGTATTAAAACTGTTTATCTCAAGAAGCACACCCAACGAACAAATATTAGAATAACATTTATATTTGATTTTAACGTATAAAATATCTTTTTAGTTGTGAAAATTACAAATTCTTTTTGATTTTAAATCTTGACTGCAACACAGCACTTTTATAAGATTTTTAGAAGATAATCTATTTTTTTTTTGGTTATATTTTTTATTAAATTACTTTATAACAGATCTGATTTTGATCGTTTTGGAATATTCTTTTAGAGATCTCAAAATTACCATATAGTCTAGTGTCAATTACTCGCAACTTAATATTTTTTAATAGTTTCTTCCGAAACCTTGAGATTGCTGATGATGAACACACTGCGGTCGAAACTAGTAGATTAAGGCTTTCACGGCCCGGATTACTATTCAAATTATTCACGTTTTTTTGGGATAATGCCGTGTGAAAATAAAATTGAATACCACCAGACGCTTCGAAGGAACCTTGCCTCCTTATTTGGACATCCTCATTCTTCGAGGAGTCTCAATATTTCCCCCCGCCCCCTCTTTACCTTCTCCTTCTTTACTACTCTGTCCGCCGTTCTTATTAATATGGCGCGTTTTTCTAGCAAGGTCCATACAACACTTTCTGGCGGCTGCTCTCTGGTGAGGAATTTCTCTAGTTTTTTTGTAATCTCATTGATACACTTTCGTTGGCCACATTGTTTTAATTCAATTGAAAAAGGAAGCAAGGATACTTCGAAACGTCTGGTGCTATTTAATTTTATTTTCACACGGCATTAGCCCATAAAACATGAATAATTTGAATAGCCCTGTTATATTAACCTTTTAAGTGATGAGTTACCCAGTTTGCAGTTTGCTACTTCAGTGCGGAGTTTTTTCATTTCCATTTAAAGACAATTGCAGAAGTCTTAATTTTTAACATATCAGGGGTTTTTAAAATGTCTATAGGTTTATTAATCTAAATGCAAATTCAAAATCCTACGTTTATACACTGCTCAAAACAATTAGAGGGACAGGAATTTGATTGCGTGTACCAAGCACGAAGTCCGTGATTACGATATATACTGTTGCACGTATTCTACCGACATGTTTTAAGAATGCGAGGACACCTCCACATGTCATTGGAAATACACGGCTTTGTGGCAGTAGACACATGTATCGTGCTATGCCGCAGAGTGAAATGGACGAGCAATGTCGCACTCTGTCCTCGAGTGCGTGTAAGTGAACAACACGTTACTATCCACTTGGTGGACGTTGCATTAGTCGAAATGAGGCCTCTGAATGAGACAAATGAGGCCTCTGAATGAGACAGAATGTGATCGGGCAGTGACAATACTGCAGTAAGGTAGGACTATTCGTGGAGTGTCGACATAGCTTAATGTGGTTTCATCTGTTGTTGGGAGGGTTTGGAAACGATTTTGTCAAACTGCTTCATACACACGAAAGCCAGGGCAATGGAGAAAACAAAAAACATCGGCCAGAGACGACCGATATGTGGTGAATTGTTCTCTCCGCTGGCGTTCGGCGACCGCCCGGGACCTGCAAAATGATCTAAGAGCATCAACTGGTAGCAGTGTCAGTGACCAAACAATGTGCAACAGACTCCGATGCAGGTTTAAGACCAAGATGACCTCATCAGGTCCTCATTTGCTGAGGACCATACGGACTGGCAGCTGCGTTACTGGCGCAATGTATTGTTTACGGACGAGTCCCGCTTTCGTCTAACACGGTGGGACAGGCGTATACCTGCCTATCGTCGTCATGGTGAACGCAATTATGGAGCAGCAGTCCAAGAAAGGGGCAGCTTTGGCCGCGGCTCTGTCATGATCTGGGGTGGCATCACAATTGACGGCCCATCGGACCTTCAGATAACCAGAGACTGACTTAATGCTCAGAGGTACATCAACGAGATTCTACTAGGTCATGTTATGCCCATTGCAGTAGTAATGAGTCCCCAGTTTATCCTGCAACTCGACAATGCGAGAACTCATTCAGCAGCAGCCACCATGGAAACTCTACAGGACATTGCGATTCAAACATTCGACTGGCCTGCGTTGAGTTCTGACCTCAATCCCATTGAGCATTTATGGGATATGCAGGACAGACAACTTCGGGCCCGTCCTGTAGAGCCTCAGACTTTGGAACAACTTGCAGGGGCCCTTATGGAGGAGTGGAACAACATTCCACAATAAACTGTTCGCAGATTTGTCAGGAACATGTCACGAAGATGTGCGGAAGTTATACGGGCATATAGAGGGCCTAGCAGATATTGAACTGTTTCTCTTTGTGCACTCTGTGCATTCATGGAAAGACTCCCTACTTTGGTTAACGACATTGTGTTCCGTTTCTGGTCATAGCACCAACATGTGTGCTACGACATGCACAGGATAAATGTACATTTCCGTTAAATCAAGGTTTCATTTCCCAGATAACATGGCTGTTTCACTCCACCCATTCCTGGCAAAATAATGCAGGTGTTTCAAATGTTGTCCCTCTAATTTTTTTGAGCAGTGTATTAATTTTTATAAGGCTTCGGTGGCGTAGTTGGTAGCATAGTCAACTACTATCCCCAAGATAGCTGGTTCGAACCCGGCCCAAGTCGTCGGATTTTTACGAGCGTTAAAATCCTTCAGTATGCCTTCCTTCGGAGGGGAAGTAAATCAGGCGGTCGCATGTCATAGATTTATGGCATGTAAAAGATCCTTCCGCAGACTAAACTTTTGTGGACCTAAATTTCTAGGTTAGATTTCGTTTTAAGGCTCTATCAAGTTCCACCGTTCACCACTAGGTGTCAGTGATATCTGGTAGCGAAAGTTGGAACTATTTGAAATTGAACGGAACTTGTAGCTTATTCTAGGGGTGTCCGCTTGAAGCAGCTACAGCCTAACATGCCCTCGGACACTCCCGGCGCTAAAAGCCTTACGCTAAATAACTAAATAAATAAAGTTTCATTTTGAGACGAATCGAATTTTTGTGCCCACGCTTGCATCATCTCCATACCAGGTTCCATAATAAAAGTATTTCCAAAAATCAGTAGGCAAGTGATGCTTGTTGCTCCTTACTGGTACAAACATTGATATTCTTTGATCAGAAATCACAGCGCGGCGTAAATAATGTGCCTGTTATTCGGCCATGATTGTTTACATCTCAGATGAGCTCCAGCTGTAGACAACAGACGTCTACAAATTGCTTTGTTAGTTACTTCTGGAAACAAAAATCCATACTCAAGTAGTACAGGGTCATTATCTATGTGTGCCCCGATAAACACGGCAAGCTAAGCCGGATGTGACTGGCGCAGATCGCGAGCGTGCGTACGTGGTTCAGCCGGTGGAGACGCGCTCCTCTGACTCATATCGTTAGTTTGCCCGTGTTTTGTCATCCATATGGACGTGTATCTGCAAATCTTAGACGTTAGTGTTGCACGTTTAGTGAGTATTGTGATCACTGTGATTGTTAGGGGCAGACGACCTCGTAGTTCCACCCCTTAAAACAACAATAACTAACTAACTAACTAACTAACTAACTAACTAACTAACTAACTAACTAACTAACTGTGATTGTTGGTTTTGCCTAGACACCAATTCATATTGCGTGAACGTGTGTATATCCATACTTCGTATATGAAAAGCAGAAAATCTTGTTCTGAAACAAGACGAAAATTTCGAAACAAGTTTCCAGGAAGACCTGTGCCTAATGCCAGTACAATTAGGAGGCTCGCTAAACGATTCAAGGGAACAGGCTCCCGGAAGATATCAGATGTGTGTTACTAGAGAGGGAGGACATTTTCGGCATCGCCTATGAGCACTGCAAGTACACATTATTGAACATGTTTGGTAAAAGTGTGGAAGTGCGCGTCACCACCGGCTGAACTGGGTACGCGTGCCCGCGATCTGCACCATTCACAGCCGGCTTAGCTTGCCGTGTTTATCGGGGCGCACACAGATAATACCTGTACTACATAATGCCCAACAGATAGCAGAACATAACAGAGATCAATTCAGCGTATGGGGAATATGAAAGAAGAAAAAGTTATTGTGCACCGTTTAAGGACGATCGAATCACTCAACGGGTTAAACAACTTCTAATACGGTAATATATTTATTGAAATGTGGTGTTACAGGAGAATGATGATCAGATGGGTAGATAGGGTTACAAATGAAGAGGTATTATGACGAGTGGGAGAGGTTGGTTTGGTTGGTTCCTCAGTTTAGGGGCTGCGACAACGCGTCATGTAGCCCCGTGTACTTTCGGTGTGTGTAGAATCTGTCTGACAACCGGTGTTAATTGTGATGGCTGTATTAGTGTGTGTTATCTGTTTTTAACTCAAGTAATAATATTAATAATAATAATAATATCGTATGGCCTTGGATGCCGGGTGCAAGCTTTGTTATTTGACACCCAGAGAGTAGCTTGCTTGTCGATTTTCGTTGTTCCTTGAAGCACTATGAAAGTCAAGGAGGTTAATTATCTAAGCTCCTTGAACACTATAGCACTTTCTAGTTGAGAAATGAGGAACTTTGTGTTAGCGGAAACTCCCGAGATTATTTTTGCCATTATGAACGCGGCGTACTAAATTCAAATGGGTTCTTTGACATGCCAACATCGTATGACATGCTGTCGTAATTTTTGCCGCCTTTTAAAATATCACTTACCACGGCCAGGAGCGAACCTGCAAGCTTGGGGTCAGTAGACCGACACGTTAACTACTCACCCACCGTGGCAAGCTTTAACTCAAGTAAGAACTGCAGATATTGAATTTTCAAGTACGGTAGTTCCTACTTTTGCCGCCAAACACCACCGTCAACGACTACTAGTTCAGAACTTGGGTGGGTTTCCACTTCTTCTCCAGGCAAACTCCGGAATGGTATCTAACTTATAGCCTTGCCAATCCTAGATTCAATATTATTGTACAAGTATTCCTTCTGTTTTGAAACCTCCCTAAAAACTCAGTGGATTTTTCTTATTTGTTTTTAATATCTTTGGAATGTTTTTATTGTGTTCAATGGAAATTTTTAAAGTCGTTCTGGTTTTATCTGACCGAACATTTTACTCCCTCTCATCAGAAAAACAAGTTAAACATCTTTCACAACGTTATGCACTAAAATTTGGGCTTTTTCAAAGATTATTTCGAAAGTAACCACCCTATGAAGGGTGGAATACTTGCTATTTCTCAGACTGAGAAGAAACAAAAATACTTATTTACAAAATACATTACTTAGGCTCTGTTCTCTTTATAATATACTTTCTAGATTCAGATTAATTTAATGCAGGACTAGCAGAACATTTCAAATTTGTCTACCCTGGGCTTTTCCTCTCTCCCAGGCCCTCAGCAAGTTCGGGCCCAAGGGCTACAGCCCCGTTTGGGTGTCCGGACATAACGTACCACGGATAAACGTACCACTTGATTTTCGAGGACATAACGTACCACCTAGGTCGTTATCTACCTAAGAACGGTTATCCCGTAATCCCCAAATATTTACGCTAGGACATATCGTACCGCTTGATGTCAGACGGGTATTCCAGTTACTGGTTCATTACCACATACACATCAGTGGCGATCAAACTGTGCGGCTTTAAACAATTTGCTATTGTAACATGGAGTTGTGTACAACGAATAAGGGCGGTTTATGTGCGCACTTCGACGGATGAAGTACGAATTGTACATTGAAAGTTCAAAGAGAAAGAAGAAATATGCAAGTATGATGAACGGCTTGACAGAATAATGAAGCGGTATGAAGAGAATGGAAATTTGAAATCTTGCTTGAGAGCTATCTCAAATTCGCAGAACTTGGAATGAAACTTCACATGGCGAACTTGCTATTCACTTAGAATGAAACATCCCATGACGAACTTGCGTTTCGTAAGGATATAAAACCCACAAAGAAATGTTTATAAACATTTTGCCTGTCCAAAGCCTGGATAAGTGTGATGGGAATCCCAAAACTTATCATATTTTATATTAGTTTATATTATTGCCCACGTATTTATTACCAAGATTAATTGAGCAATACCGAGCAAATGGCCGTGCGGTTAACCCCTCGTTTGCCCCTCCCTCTCGTCGGGCCTGGATGTATTCCCAGGAGGGAACTAAGAGCAAACGCATGTATACGAGCTATATAATGAAGAGTTGCCGCACCTGGCATGTCTCTACAGGAGCAGATCCATCAAAATATGCGTAGCACGCATCACATCACAGTGACGAGTCAGTGAGATGTGATGGACTCCGAGTACAGGCATGACGTTCATTCCAGACCGCCAACTGACAAACATTCTTTTATATTAGCACCTCCAAGGCTAAATTCAACACCGTCGTGCCGAAGGTCGCGATTTCGAGTCCCACATGGGCCAGACATTTAAATTCTCTACTTTCCACCTAAATGGCTTGTATTATTTGTACAATATTTTTAGTCGATTTTACCCTCCAGGTTGGTTTTTCCCACGGACTCAGCGAGGGATCCCATCATTACCGCCTCTACGGGCAGTGTCCTGGAGCTTGGAACATCTGGTCAGGAGGGATACAACTGGGGAGGTGGAATCAGCACATCGTCCAGGCGGCCTCGCCTGCAAAGCGAACAGGGGCCTCATGAGGGATGGGAAGGGAGGGGAAGATTGGGTGGGATAGGCAAGTAAGAGGGAAGGAGGCGGCCGTGGCCTACTATTTGTACAATACGTGGCTTAATACCTGGAAGGATTGTTATTATTATTATTATTATTATCATTATTATTATTATAAAACGGCTACGGTGGCCGAGAACCCTAACGCGCTATCTCGTGCCTCGCTGGCATCGGGAGAGCGTGGGTTCGATTTCCATCTCAGCCATCCTGAAAAGGGTTTTGGTGTTTTCTTATTTTTACCACCAGGAAAATGCTGGGACGGTTCCTTTCAACAGGTCCACGGCCGATTTCCTTCCAAAATCTCTTCCCTGATCCGTCTTTAATTAGAAATAAGTTAGTGGTCGCCTGTGCGATCGGCCTGTCACCATCCCCAATAATTGAATCGGTCGGAGCTGAATTGTATTAAGTCAGTTTTCGATACTTTTCAGGAGACATATATAGATAAAACGTCATTGACGGAACAGAAGTTAACAAACACACTATATTAGTAATCTATGTTGTGAAGCAACTATTCAGGTTATATTTGTGTTAGCCGAATATCAATTTTAATTTAATAAACATATTTATCGAGTCAATTTTGGAAACGTGACTTATTGCCTTTGAGCTCCATGGTCAGTTTAGAGCGGCATAAAGCCATACAGAATGAATATTTCACATGATAATTTATTTTAAAATGGATTTGTAACACAAAAGCCACCTTAAACCTGTACGAATGTAATTTACAACAGCACTGTAACACGTGGGAATCTTGCAGTGCGGCCAACATTAAGCACGGAATACGGCGCTGAAAGGCAGCAAGTCATTGACTTAATGCTTTTCTCCTCTGATCACACTACATGTAGCAGTGGTTTCTGGCTTAAACAGAAGGCTGAGTTAATTCTTTCCTATGCCGTTCCAAGGCCCTTGGGTCATACTTCAAAATATATATTTTTCTTTTAATGACCATTTTTGACGTAATGCTTTTCAGCTCCGACCGATCCAATTGTAGCCTATCTGCTGACAAAGTGTGTTCAGCTCCCAGATACCGTCTTTGCAACGGTAGAGGAATGATCCCTCGCAGAGTCCGTGGGTGAAGCCGAGCTGGGAGGATAAGCGATAAAAAGTAATGTTAAATGTCGCACCTCACCTCTTCCCAACCTTGATATGATCAAAATTAGCATAATTAAAAGAAGTAATTAATTCGGTGACACTAAGGCAACCGGGAGGGAGCCCCACACGCCTAGTGGCATTCGCCACGAAGGAGGAATGGGGGGGGGGGGAGCGTTCTTATTTTCGTAGTCTTAGAAACGCCCTCAATAATTTAGATCAAGGCAGGAAATAGGCGATGCCAGGACAAGCTGTAACGGCTACCTTCGTCGTTGGATATCGCTCTACAAGTTGGGCGATCATTTATAACGTTTATACAGATATTACACTCAAGACTCCTTAAAACCACCTCATCGTTCTTATTTAGCATTGGCCTGTCTAGACAGACGACATACACTTTATTAATTTAGATTTACTGGGCGCCAGTTATCGTAGAGATAACACATTAAAATTTTATTTAGCCACGGCCGCTCCCTTCCTTGAGCCAAGATCTATCATCGGAGCGTAGGGCAATAAACTTGCTCTATGAGATACTCTTTGCATTCCAACTATCCTATATATTCAACTCCCAATGAACAAGACATTTTAACTAATACTGGTTTATTTACAACAAAATTATTAACAGTTGATCTGAGGTTTCGAGCTGTGTACGATATGTGCATTAATATTCCCTAATTGCGGGGCAATATTGACTGTCTTCTCGCTAGCGCTGATCTTCTGTGTTGATAATAACTCGGTCCACATACCTGGTGCCTTGTGGTTCAAAGTCCATCTCGTTGGTCTGCTTGCAGTCTAATTTGAGATCTTACGCCAACACACGTTTATTGACCTTTGAAAACATATGTTTTCTTCTTCTCGTTGTTGTTGTTGTTGTTGTTGTTGTTGCTGCTGCTGCTGCTGCTGCTTGTTTCTGAGTTTGATCACCATGGTAAGCAAATTTGAACAAACCAGGCTAATTGAATTCACTAAGTCCCATCTTACTGAGGGACTGGCAGAGTCTACGACTCACAAAGTCAGTGAGTGAGTGCGTGATCGAATATGTGAATGACAGAATAGAATCTATAGAATAGCCAGTGCTGAAGTCGCGCTGGGCTTTTATA
This sequence comes from Meconema thalassinum, assembly GCA_946902985.2. Lineage (NCBI taxonomy): Eukaryota > Metazoa > Arthropoda > Insecta > Orthoptera > Tettigoniidae > Meconema > Meconema thalassinum. The sequence goes on from OX336390.1 coordinate 708,957,372, forward strand.
CACTCTGAATGGTCCCGATGTTTCGCGGCATAAATTTGCCCGCGACCCATCAGACCAATTATAGCAAAGCATTTCTCAGTCCTCAAGCGACGCTAAACCTTCTCCGAGCGGGAATACAGGCCCGCGTACTTCAAATATTCCACTCAGAACCCGTTATTCCTCTCGTTGCGCATCTATATATTCCGCCGAAATCTTTCTCCAAGCCCTTGTCTCCAGTCAGCGTGGCTTCGTTCCAGAAATACATTTTCTTGCAATATGTTGCTTCACCGTCCGTAACTTCTTCCAACCATGCCCGTCCTGTCTTTACAATTTAACTAATAAAACAGCCCTAGACCTCTATAAAAACCCTGTTTCTTAATCTAAGCACTTGACAATATTATATATGACTATGGTAATGACGTGAATATGGTATGGCCCCTCCCTTGATATTAATGGGTGAATAAAACGATATAACTTTGATATTTCAATAATAATAATAATAATAATAATAATAATAATAATAATAATAATAATAATAATAATTACACAATGACTTTAAAAATAATAATAATAATAATAATAATTTGTACCGTAATCAAGATTACGTTACAAAACGTCCCCATGGTTTCATAAAGAATGTAATGAATGATGAAATCACAAATCTTCCCTTTAAAACTTAACAGGAAATACACTGAATATACATATATGACCCTTCAAATTACATACATAATGATTATACCCTTTTCATTTTCCTTGATTGATCTGCACTCTTCTTGCAATGTTACATAAACATTCTGATTGTCCTGTGCAGTCATACAGGATTTACATGCTACATTTGTTCTTGTAGTCCCTTACAATAACAGAACACAATATATATTGCTTCTTGTTTCACGCAACACAAGTGATTTATCTCGCTTCCACCAATTCCTTAGAGCCACGACACGACTCTAATTATAAACACACGGCAGTCTGCCCTTCTTGCAGCACTTGCTCTTTTCTATGATATTTCCTCAGATTGTAAATGTTATATGTACCAATGACACAATTTTCCTGATCTTTCAATAAGTAGGCATTCTTTCCTATCCTCTTCGAAACGACATAAGGTCCAGTAAACAATAAAAACAGCTTTGACATTTTCCCTTCCAATGCACAAGATGGCAACGGCTTACGTAACAATCGTTGCTACAAACTTCCATGTACTTCCTACCTCTCAACAAAACACTGGCTAGCCTGAATAACGTCACATGAGTCAACAATACATACCTGAAATAACTACCTAGTGTCCTACCTAATTTCCTCACTAACGTTGAGCAACTACTACTAAAATCTACTGTTGAGAACCACTTCCGCCCCTGAAAACGTTGAACTAAATCCTCCAATGCTTCAGTTCTCAGCTGGTCGCTTTCGATTCTAGTATTTAACATTCTGCCGTCTATGCACAGTCTCACTGAATTGTCTTTCTTGGCTACTACAACTAATGGATTTAAACAATGGCTAGCTGAAGGCTCAATTATGTCGTTTTCCAACATTAATTCTATCTGTTCTTCGACGGCTTTCATATATTTAGTTGCGACAGGATACCTAGGCCCTACGAAACTACTTGTGTCTTTAACGACAAAACTATGCTCATATAAGTGTGTTGCTCCGGGTTTTGTTGTGAAAATTTCCTTATATTTTATTAATACCTCATGTAACTGATGACCTTGCACCTCATCCAGCTTACACTGTGACAATGCATCATGGATCTTACTCTCAAGTTCAGACTCCATTGCAACCTGACACACCTTAAAAACTTTGCTCTCACTAGCATCTCCGCGGTCTACCTCATTTACTTCAGGAAACTCATCACTCACAACCACGTTGCTTTCTTCCTCAAACATACACACTTTCATCTGTTTGTCAGTCTTAGACACCTTATACGTAACCTGAACTTCTTTATCCTGCCAAAATAAACATATCCTGCCAAAATGAAAATCTAATTTAACTTGATATAATGATAACCATTCCGCACCGAGAATCACCGGATATACTACATTTGGAACTGCCAAACAGGGCTGAAATTTAACTAACTCACTAATGTTAATTGGAACTGCGACTTGCTTAGATATTTTCTGAGACCTACTACCTACAGCTGTGACAATGAAAGTGGACTTAACTGGAATTATATCAACATGAATACCTTCTCTCATTACATCTTCCAAAAATCTTAAATTTATACAAGAGTTTTCGCTTCCACTGTCCAATAAAACATCAACTTCTTTACCCCACACATTAAGTTTAATTACTGGTGACATAATCTCATTCTCAATATTGTATAAATTTCCACCATTTAGGTGATAAAGCAGTTCTTCTCTAACATCTATATTAAAATCTCCTAAATACTCAATATTCCTAGGACATTGAACTGCAATCACTTCGGGCTGTCTGTTGACCTCACTGCAACCCGTTATTCGTTTAAATTAGGCCTACCTGCCCCTGATGTACATTGTTGTTGTTGACCTGTACGTCTGTCTGGCCTAGTACCTTCCCCTACTCTGTTCAAATTCTCGTTCCTCGTATTTGCTGTGCGTCCCCCATTGTCAAGTCGTCTTTCGTAATTCGCATTCCTGCCTTGTTCTCTTCCCCTCTCTCTCTCACCCTGCCCGAAATTATCTCCTATACTTATTGGCTTGCGTTCGGTCCTACTATTTTCAAGAGAGTCAAAGTTTTCCAATAGCTTCTCGAACCCGTCAATAGTAGTAATATTCTGCATGAAGAATGCTTCTTTAATTATATCAGGAAAATGCCTTAATAATGTTTTAATTACCTGTGATTCAGTCTCTAAACCTTCTAAATTCTGGCATATAAGTACATGCGCTAAGAAATACTCTGTGTACGAAACACCATCTCTCCTTTGGTACTTCCCAAAAATAATGTTACATCTTTCTCTTTCTTGCACATTTTCATTCCAGTACTTGGCTATGAACTTCTCTTTAAATTTTCTAAAACTAGTCATCTGGTATTTATACACACTGAACCATGACCTTGAATCCCTAACAAAAGATTTATCTAGCATCTCAAGTACTTGTTCCCATTGAACGATCCCCTCTTCTAAATCTTTAGCGAACTTCTTTTCTACTGTTTTTAAGAATTCCATTGGGTTATATGCCTTGCCTGTGAATACTGGCAAATCTGCCTCTTTAGTTAGAAATCTACTTAAATTTCCTATTTGTACATTACCGCTATTTGTTGCTATTTGCTTCTGACATCTCTGCAATTTCTCCTCCATTTTATCTGTTTTACTCGCTACTTCTTCACTGATACTGTTAAATTTACTGTTAACCTCTTCCCTAATTTCTTGATTATCGCTCTCTAGTTTATTTTCTAAATTACCTATTTTAGCAATATTATTATCACACTTGACCTTCATACTGTTGACTTCGCCTTCTAAGTCAACCCTAACTTTACTACATTTAATTTTCACTTCCTCGTCAATTTTGTCAACTCGCTCCGACACTTGTTGCATTCTGGCATCAACCTTAAGTGACCATGATTCCTCCACCTCACTAATCCTGTTTTCTAACTTATTGTGAAATTCTCGGCCTACTTCTTTAATTTGTCTATTGAAGTTCTCTGTGGCTTCATCAAACCTCTTACCTTGTTCATCTAGCTTCTTACTCTGCTCAGAGAACTTAAGATCTATTGCTTTTTCTAGTTGATCGCTACGCACGTCAAATTTCTTACTCTGTTCCTCTAACTTCTTACTCTGTTCAGTTATGAGCATCGTCAGGTTTCGAAGCCAGGAAGGATTCTCCCCCTCATTACTCTGGATGGTTGTAGCCCCGTCTTGTTTATTTTCCTCAGTTTCCTGATTTTCGCTTACTTTTGACATCTCATCATTGGTACCCTGCACATCTAATTTTGACATTTTAACTGATCTTATAATACTACGGTTTCTCAAATGTATATTCCCCAAATTATCCCTGTTACTCATTACCCAAAAAACAACTCATCAAAAGAACACTCCTAATTTATAACCGTAGTTCCCTAACTTGATATATGCCTCTTTATTGAAAAACTCGGAATGAATGCAAAGAGTACTCGTTTATATCGTACATGAAAACAACTTTAAACTTTAACATACTTGAAATAAACTGGATTTATACATAATATCCATTCACTTCAGTACGATATTTCGTAGCCCCACATTGGTTGTGCCATTTGTAACGGCTTCCTTCGTCGTTGGATATCGCTCTACAAGTTGGGCGATCATTTATAACGTTTATACAGATATTACACTCAAGACTCCTTAAAACCACCTCATCGTTCTTATTTAGCATTGGCCTGTCTAGACAGACGACATACACTTTATTAATTTAGATTTACTGGGCGCCAGTTATCGTAGAGATAACACATTAAAATTTTATTTAGCCACGGCCGCTCCCTTCCTTGAGCCAAGATCTATCATCGGAGCGTAGGGCAATAAACTTGCTCTATGAGATACTCTTTGCATTCCAACTATCCTATATATTCAACTCCCAATGAACAAGACATTTTAACTAATACTGGTTTATTTACAACAAAATTATTAACAGTTGATCTGAGGTTTCGAGCTGTGTACGATATGTGCATTAATATTCCCTAATTGCGGGGCAATATTGACTGTCTTCTCGCTAGCGCTGATCTTCTGTGTTGATAATAACTCGGTCCACATACCTGGTGCCTTGTGGTTCAAAGTCCATCTCGTTGGTCTGCTTGCAGTCTAATTTGAGATCTTACGCCAACACACGTTTATTGACCTTTGAAAACATATGTTTTCTTCTTCTCGTTGTTGTTGTTGTTGTTGTTGTTGTTGCTGCTGCTGCTGCTGCTTGTTTCTGAGTTTGATCACCATGGTAAGCAAATTTGAACAAACCAGGCTAATTGAATTCACTAAGTCCCATCTTACTGAGGGACTGGCAGAGTCTACGACTCACAAAGTCAGTGAGTGAGTGCGTGATCGAATATGTGAATGACAGAATAGAATCTATAGAATAGCCAGTGCTGAAGTCGCGCTGGGCTTTTATACACTCTGAATGGTCCCGATGTTTCGCGGCATAAATTTGCCCGCGACCCATCAGACCAATTATAGCAAAGCATTTCTCAGTCCTCAAGCGACGCTAAACCTTCTCCGAGCGGGAATACAGGCCCGCGTACTTCAAATATTCCACTCAGAACCCGTTATTCCTCTCGTTGCGCATCTATATATTCCGCCGAAATCTTTCTCCAAGCCCTTGTCTCCAGTCAGCGTGGCTTCGTTCCAGAAATACATTTTCTTGCAATATGTTGCTTCACCGTCCGTAACTTCTTCCAACCATGCCCGTCCTGTCTTTACAATTTAACTAATAAAACAGCCCTAGACCTCTATAAAAACCCTGTTTCTTAATCTAAGCACTTGACAATATTATATATGACTATGGTAATGACGTGAATATGGTATGGCCCCTCCCTTGATATTAATGGGTGAATAAAACGATATAACTTTGATATTTCAATAATAATAATAATAATAATAATAATAATAATAATAATAATAATAATAATAATAATAATAATAATTACACAATGACTTTAAAAATAATAATAATAATAATAATAATTTGTACCGTAATCAAGATTACGTTACAAAGCCTGTTAATTGGAAGGGCTGGACTTACCCTGAGACCGAATGCGAACATTTCCCATCCAAAATGCCGAGGAAGGAACAAGGTAACCATTTCCGCTGAGCTTCATGCACAAATGATAATCGTAATCTTAAGATGACTGCTCATTGTATTAACAAATGTATTACAAACAACTAAACTAGGTAACATCTTAAATATAAATAAAATGCCACACCATAAACATATGGTCCCAGTAGGTTATGATTAGGGCGACGCGAAATTAAAACCCCGTGAATTTAAAACGCGTTTCAACCAACACATCCCTCGTCCAAGTGACGATTTGTATTCCCGCATTATAATTCACAACTAAAAAAATACTAAAGTAATTCCCCCAAATAGTATGAAAGGAAATAACGACATGAAGTAAGGCAAAAGCTACTCCAGAAAACAAAGTTGTTTGACACAACCAAACAAGTCGCTTATTGCGACCAGACCGTCTGAAGGACACCTGTCAACTAAGTTGGCGAGGAGCCGTTCTGACCAAGTTAAAGCCAACACCCACCCTTAAGAGCAAAACGGAAAACTAAACAATGAAGAAATCCCCACCCTGAAATAATGCAACGCAAAATGAGGAGGACCACATCCCCTTCCAAAATGCCTTAACTTAAAACATGTCTTAAATTTATATCTGAATTACCACACGACACGTGGCTAGGAAATGCACTACGAGAGTCAAATTGAAAGTTTTTAGAATTAACAGTCTTAGCAAATTCAAAGTTTTGTCAGATCCCTGTTAGATAAGGTTTTAGCAATACTATACTGTTTTATGCCTCTCCCCAGAGGAAAAGAAAATTTTCTCCGGGAAGGGGTCTTCGACACTCCAAGTTCTGCGTGTGAGATTCAAGAAGGCTGGATACTGACTGGTTATTGTTCGCTGAGGGCTTGCTTTCCAGGGAGAATGTGACCACCCCCTCTCCACTGCACAGTTTGGTCGTGCCATCCTAACTTGGGGGCGCAGACCACCATAACAACCACATAGTCCAAGAGAAATGTTGGTACCACAACTGGTGCCATGACCCAAATCTTTAAGAGTTTACTCAGAAGTGCCACGACGAAATGTTCCCAGGGTAGAAAGTCAACCCACTAATGGGGCTTAAAAGGGGTTTCTAGGAACCTGTGCGCAGCAGTTTACTTCACAACAGCAGCGTAGAAATGTCAATCTTCCAGGGTATTAACGTCAGCTCCTTTCTCAGGCAACAAATGTAGGTTCAAGAGTTTTGGAAACCAATTAGCTGGTAGCAGGAGTGCTTGCGAAATACACCAGCTCCAGGACGTTGCGAAATAGTAGCAGTCTTCATGTAACGATGTTAAAAGTCGTTACATTAAATATTATTATTAAGTTTGTTCTTGTTGTCGTCGTCGGGTGAGCTGGATAAGGATCTAATTGAATACGCTCTGTGAAACATACCATCGTTTTTTAAATTTGTTTATCACTAACCCAACATGGACCCCAAAAGAATACCACGTCTAACAAATAATTAGTTTACCAAATAGATTGAGTTAAAACGTTTGACTTCCACGGGAATCGGACGTAAGACCTGTACGGAAGGAATGCGTCAATTTACTGACTTATAAGGTTGAAAGACTCGACTCAATGCGCTGCTATGATTTTTCCCCCTTTATTATGCTGATTATTCCTTGGTATAGTGGTTAGCGTGCTTAGCTGACACCCTGGAGATCCAACGTTCGATTCACGAAGTTTGAAAAGTGGTATGAGGACTGGAACGGGGTCTACTCAGCCTCGGGTGGTTCAAATGAGCACAGAGGGTTAGATTCCCACCTCGGCCAACCTCGAAGTTGTTTTCTGTGGTACCCCACTTCGTCTCCAGGCAAAAGCCGGATGGTACCGAACGTAAGGCCACGGCCGCCTCCTTCCCTCTTCCTTGCCTGTCCCTGCCAATCTTCCCCTCCCTTCCCATCCCTCATAAGGCCCCTGTTCGCTTTGTAGGTGAGGCCGCCTGGGCAAGGTGCTTGTCCCACCTCCCCAGTTGTGTCTATGATCCAATGTTTCAAGCTCCAGGACACTGCCCTGGTGGCGGTAATGGTGGAATCCCTCGCTGAGTCCGAGGGAAAAGCCAACCTGGAGGGTAAACCTACTAAATAATAATAATTATTATTATTATTATTATTGTGAAGCCTCCGTGGCTTAGGCGGCAGCACGCCGGCCTCTCACCGCTGGTTCCGTGGTTCAAATCCCGGTCACTCCATGTGAGATCTGTGCTGGACAAAACGGAGGCAGACAGGTTTTCCTCCGGGTACTCCGGTTTTCCCTGTCAAAATTTCATTCCAGCAACACTCTCCACTATCATTTCATTTCATCTGTCATTCATTTAATCATTGCCCCAGAGGAGTGCGTCAGGCCTCGGCAGCCGGCACAGTTCATATCCTCGCCGCTAGATAGGGGCTCCATTCATTCCATTCCTGACCCGGTCGGAGACTGGAAGCAGGCTGTGGATTTTCATTTTCATTATTATTATTATTATTATTATTATTATTATTATTATCCCGGAGCCTCCGTGGCTTAGGCGGCAGCACGCCGGCCTCTCACCGCTGGGTCCGTGGTTCAAATCCCGGTCACTCCATGTGAGATCTGTGCTGGACAGAACGGAGGCAGACAGGTTTTTCTCCGGGTACTCCGGTTTTCCCTGTCAAAATTTCATTCCAGCAACACTCTCCACTATCATTTCATTTCATCTGTCATTCATTTAATCATTGCCCCAGAGGAGTGCGTCAGGCCTCGGCAGCCGGCACAGCCCATATCCTCGCCGCTAGATGGGGGCTTCATTCATTCCATTCCTGACCCGGTCGGAGACTGGAAGCAGGCTGTGGATTTTTCATTATTATCCCGGACGGCCGGGGTTCGAATCCCGGTGACAGCGGGGTAGAATTTTCACCTGAAAAATCACGTGCCGTCAGGAAGGGCATCCGGCCTTAAATCCCCGGCCAAAACCAAAATGAGCCTGGTTGGCTCCGGCGACCCCAATTAATTGGGAAAATCCGAAGAAAGAAAGAAATTATTATTATTATTATTATTATAGTTTCGTTTCGGCCAACTAAGGATTACGTCGTTTCAACTGATTCCTTTTAGCTTTATAACTTGCCCAGTATTCCTTCATTCGTAGACGGTGTTGTTCCTTTCTCTCCTTTGTCGACGTTTTCCAGTTTTCAGCGTCGGCTTTGGCGGCTTCGGTGGCGTAGTCGGTAGCATGCTGAGCTTCTATGCCCAAGATAGCGGGTTCAAACCCGGCCGAAGCCGTCGGATTTTTTAAGAGCGTTAAAAATCCCTCAGTATGCCTTTCTTCGGAGGGGAAGTAAAGCCGGCGGTCCCATGTCATAGATTTATGGCATGTTAAAGATCTTTCCACTAATTACACCTGTGTGAAACTAAATTGGATAGGTTAAGAATGTAAACAACGCTCTTTGGTTGCTACGTTCGTTGCCGACTGCGGTGGCGTCTAGTAGCTAGTTCTGAACTAGGCCTAGTAGTCGTTGACGGTGGCGTTTGGCGGCAAAAGTAGGAACTATTTGAAAATTCAAAGTTGGAGTCCCTACTTGAATTAAAAAAACAGATACACACACTAATACAGTCATCACAATTAACACCGGTTATCAGACAGATTCTACACTCACCCAAAGTACACGGGGCTACATGACCACGTTGTCGCAGCCCCTAAACTAAGGAACCAACCAACCAGCGTCGGCTTTGGTTGGAAACTCCGATGATCGAAGAGTTTTCTCTTAAGCTGGTCACGCTTCACATGAGATCCCAATCTCGTGCAGATCTTCTTGTATCTCACTGAACCAGGCTCCCTTTGTGTTTTTCTCTTGATGTCATTCGGGTCACGAGCCCATACAACGTAATTCGTCTTTTTCGCATCCCGCCAGCCATTTATTCCAGATGTGTATATACCGTAAACCCTGGTTATACCGTCTTCTAAACTACTTCTTCCTTTACTTGGTTTTATTATTATTATTATTATTATTATTATTATTATTATTATTATTATTATTTATATTAGGGCTCGGATGTTTAAAACTTAAAGTAGCCCGAATATGCAAGCAAATATGACCTCAAAAATGACAAAATATGACCTGAAAATTACTGATTTAAATATGGTCGGTTTTTTAAATTATAAATCCAAGCGACAATCCCTTCGAGATTAAACTGCTAACTAAATTTTTTATACCTATTTTCATATTAATTTTCTGAATATACATGTTCAAATGGTTATTTACAGTCTAGGCTATTTCTGTAAACACTAGTTCTCGTTAGGTAAGTTGAGGATGATTGCACACCTACTGCTGCCCTCAAACTACCAAAATATGACGTAATTACAATAAAATAAAATAAAATGCTTCACGCTGATCATACGGGAACATAAACTATATTTCTGCCATATGAAAAGTGTAAATGAGAAACTACAGTAGTCTACATAATAGTGAAAAATATAAAGAATTTAATAATAATAATAATAATAATAATAATAATAATAATAATAATAATAATAATAATATCGTATGGCCTCGGTGCCGGGTGCAAGAGTTGTTATTTGCCGTCCGGAGAGCAGCTTGCATGTCGAATTTTGTTGTTCCTTGGAGCTTTATGAAAGTCAAGGAGGTTAGATATCTAAGCTCCTTGACACTATAGCGCTTTAGAGAAAGGAGGAACTTTTGTGTTAGCGGAAAATCCTGAGATTAATTTTACCATTATGAAAATGGCCTACTGAATTCAAATGGGTTCTTTAACATGCCAACAACGTATGACATGCGTGTGGTGATTTTTGTCGCCTTGCAAAAATCACTTACCACGGCCAGGAGCGAACCTGCAAGCTAGGGGGGTTGGTAGTCCGACACGATAATTACTCACCCACCGTGGTAAGCCATTATCTAATAAAAAGAGCAATAAAATTCGACTTACAGTACTTACGAATTTACGAAAACTAGTAAGTTTAACGCGGAGACTATCAGCACCTCTTGTGGTTTGAACCTATGCCTATATGAGATTCAGTCGATATCATAGTTCAGTATAGAAGTTGCATACGGTTGACTCAACTACAGTAATTGGTGGAAAATTCGAATTAGTCCCTTCGAGTGAAACAAGTTGCACTGTAAAAATACGTAAATGTTCGAGATAAAGAACAAGTGAAAGTGTCAGGGACATAATTTAAGGTTCCAGATAGGTATCGAGTTATAGAAATTCGACTTGATGAGAAAAACATAACTTAAATATAAATTATAGGAAGTATGTTCGGGAAATGGCAATTACTACGAGCTAATGAATATTCGAGCATTTGTGGATTGACTTTAAGTTACAGTACTGTATGTTCAATAAAAACAACATCACTCAGCTGAGTTCTGCGTGAGTTATGTAGGTTAATGAGGCGTGGAGAGTAGCACAAGTGATTATTACTCCTATAGGCCTTCAGTCAGCTGGTACACTCTTACACACTTTATTAGCTATCAATCTTTTAATACTTCTAGGAATCCTTCACTGAATGGATGTCATAAAACATTCAACGTGTCTTAAAGCCTTGTATACAGTATATTGACCTTGTCGTTTCTTTTAGGGGCTTGGACATCAATCCCATATACTTTGCATGTGTAAAGAATTTGTTGTATTAAGAAGGGGATTACTGTGGCCTTTAAGTAAGGAACCATCCCGGATTTGCCTGCAGTAGTATTGGGAAACCATGGAAAATCACTTCTAAGATTCTGAGATGGGAATACAGCCAACCACTTCTTACGAGGGAAGTATTCCAGCTCGAACGACGAAAACCAACTGAATGTGGGTTTAAAGTATACAGTTGTACCTATATCAATAGTTATCAATGCCATTCATCTGTAAAAGTACGTGTTCGGTATGTGTTGAGGACTGTTATATCTTTCGAGAGGGTGAAGGACTTTGGTCACTAATCTTTGTTTATCTTTATATTCCAAGTGGGCTCTGTATTATGATCTCTGCGGTCTGTTTTGGAGGACATGACTGATCATTGTCTGCTTTGATTTATTGAGAATAAAATAAGTATCAGTATGATATTATAAAAGAACCTATACGCCGGTTAGACTTTCGATAGTTACAATTTTCGTTTCGTAATATTGTGGCGACCTTTGTCAGGATAAAAGAGAAAATGGATTCTCTAATAAAGAAGAGAAGTATTATTCGGAGTTCATTTACGCGAATATACAACAACGTGGACAATGATATAACGAAGAATAGTGATGAGATGCTTGTGGAGGCAAACCTGGCGGTGTTCAAGAACAAAGCCAGAGATCTAGCAAAACTGGATGAAGAAATTATAGATCTTATGCTAACAGAAGACTACACAACTGCAGATCTGGAAAAGGAAATGACTTCTGCGGACGAATATACAAGTAAGGCCAAACTATTGGAAGTAAAATATGAAAACTACACGAAAAGTAAGATAGCTGACATGTTAAATGCTTCATCTGACCTGACGCCTTCAAACGAAGCCCATGCAAAACGCAAGTTTAAATTATCCTTGTTAGAATTTAAGAAGTTTGGAGGGGATGTAAGGGAATGGTTGGCGTTCTGGGGACAGTTCCGAAAAATACATGAAGATCCTGATATAGCCCAGGAAGATAAGTGTCAGTACTTATTACAATCAACATTACCTAACTCTCGCGCCCGCGAGATAGTTGAAAGTTTCCCACCAATTAGTGAAAACTATCAAAAGGCTCTCGATAGTTTGAAGTCTAGATTCGGGCGTGATGAATTACTTGTTGAAGTATATGGAGCTTCTGAAACTAACCCTTAATTTAACCACCAGTAGCGATAAACCTGATCTTTCATCCATGTATGATCGCATAGAAACACAACTTCGTGCTTTAGAGACGCTAGGAGTGACATCAGAGAAGTATGCCGCAATGCTTTTTTCTCTTGTGGAATCGTGCCTGTCAGAGGATCTGTTACGTGCTTGGCAGAGGAGTTCATTCACCTCGGGGGAGTCAGCACAAAATTCAAAGCTGGGTAACTTGATGGCATTTTTGAAGCAGGAAGTGGAAAGTGAGGAAAGGATATCTATGGCTATAGAAGGATTTCATTTAGATTCAAAAGGCAAGAATGTTAGTGAAAGTACGTTACCAACTGCGGCCTGTCTAATTAATGTTAAATCTTCCAAACCCGTATGTATCTTCTGTGATGGAACTCATAACAGCATGGACTGTTACAAAGCTCGTAAGTTTAGTTTGGAAGAGAAGAGGAAAGTTGTCAGAGATAAAAGATGCTGTTTCGGCTGCTTGAAACCCAACCATACTAGTAAGAAATGTAAAACTTTTATAAATGCATTGTTTGTGAGGGTAGGCACGTACCTCTCATGTGTAACAAAGCCAGCGTGTCTGTCAGATCTGACAAAATCGATATTCCTTCAGCCGAGAACAATTTGTCAAATGTGAATTGTGGACAAGTTCTTTTGAAAACTTTGACTGCTGTAATAAAGGGTGTTACTGAAAAACCAATACATGTTCTGTTCGATGACGGTTCTCAGAGATCCTATGTTAGGAGTGACTTAGCCAAACAAATGGAATACCAGTCTATAGGCAATGGTAGTGTGGTACATGCACTCTTTGGTGGTTCCCATTCTAAGCCATATGAACACCAGTGTTACAAAGTAAGGTTAGGTAGTATGGATGGGAAATATGCATGCAACTTTGATGCTTTGGATCAGGACGTTATTTGTTCAAATGTGCCCACTGCTCGAGAAGGTCCATGGTTGAGCGAACTGGAAGACGAAGGAATAAAGCTTACTAGTGATAATGGGGATCCTATCGATGTGTTGATTGGAGCAGATGTTTGAGGTAAGCTGTTGACTGGTAAGAAGAAGAATCTTAATTGCGGTCTTGTGGCTATCGAAACACACTTGGGATGGACAATCATGGGGAAGAACAAAAATGAAAGCTCAGGGAACATTAACCGTTCAATGATGGTCTTGTCAATGTTGTCCACTGAGAAGTCGTTAACTACCTTGTGGGACTTAGATGTATTAGGAATTGAAGATCCAATAATGAGAACCAGCAAGGCTGAGATGAAACGCCTAGCCAAAGACCATTTTGAGAAAACTGTTTGTGTAAATGAAGATGGAAGGTATGAGGTTCAGTTGCCCTGGTTAGAAGATCACCCACCCCTTCCGGGGAATTTCAACCTGGCAAAGCGCAGATTGGACTCGACAGTGAAGAAGATGGCGGGCAGTAATTCTTGTGAGCGTTATGATGCTGTGTTGACTGAATGGTTAAGGGATGATGTTATAGAAGAAATACCAAGAGAAGAGTGGGACAATGGACATTATCTTCCTCATAGGCCTGTTTTTAAAGAAAATAGTACAACCCCCATTCGGCCAGTCTTCGATGCTTCAGCAAGAGAGCAAGGGTGCCCATCTCTAAACCAATGCATTGACAAAGGCATTAACTTGATCGAGTTAATTCCACCACTTTTGCTTCGCTTCCGACTTCATGAGATAGGAGTGATAGCAGATATATAAAAGGGTTTCTTGCAGATCAGTCTTGCTAGAGAGGACAGAGACTTTCTAAGATTTTTGTGGTTTGACAAGTCGGGTAACTTGAGAATATTTCGACACACCCGAGTAGTTTTCGGTGTGACTTGCAGTCCCTTTCTGTTGTGTGCTGTTATAGAACACCATCTAAAGATCTGTTCGATGACCAGAAAAGATGTAAGTTCTCCCTATTCCTCAACTACTATTACTACACTGCTGAAGTCTTTCTATGTGGATAATTTTGTAGCAAGAGTTCGTGATGAAAAGGAGCTAGATTGCTTCATAAAGGAATCCACTGATATATTTACTAAGGGCAAGTTTGATTTAAGAGGGTGGGAGTTTACTAATCCTGAACTTCCATTGAAAGGCATTAAGCCTACTGCAGTTTTAGGTCTTCTTTAGGACAAGAAGGAAGATGTCTTGTTTGTGAACACTGATTTCTGGAAAAGTGAAGACATGAACAGGATCGCTAGAAGATCAGTATCATCTTTAGCACAGAGGTTATTTGATCCCATTGTTTTTTTAAATGTCCAGTGACACTCTTCCCCAAGATTCTCCTCCAAAAGTCTTGGATAACAAAGGAAGGTGGAGTGACGATTGTACAGAGCAGTCCCAGTCCATCTTCTCCTGAAGATGACAGCAAACCCAAGATCATCCTAAGTCCAAAGCAGATTAACATGACTCCTCTGTTAGTTGAACTACTGGTGAAAGAAGTTGCTGAACTGAAGAATTCACTGTGTGAATCCAAAACTAAAAACTTATATCTCTCTGATATTGTGGATGCACAGAAAAAGAAAATAGATAGTCTGGAACATGGGAAGCAAGAATTGGAGGCGATTGGGAGCAAAAATAAGTCCTGGCACAAAAGTTAGATGCTCAAATCCAGGCTGGCAATAGCTCCAAGAGCAATGCAGCAGTGGAAGGGACCGAGGAAGACCTAACATTCAAGTTGGAGGAAGCAGAGAAGGTCATCCGACGGTTACGGCGAGATAACGACGAACATCGAATAGAGGTGAGCAAGATGGGCCCAGAACTGGTGGCGATTGGCCGTTCTGAAGGCCTGATGGTGACGCCAACATCTGATCCCTTGCTACGCATAGCGCAGCTTGAACAGAACATCAGGTTCTTACAAGAACAATATCAAATTATGTTGGCTAGCTTACATCAGGAGGTTGAGCAGCTCAGGCAGAGGAACAGAGATCTGCAGTTTCAGCTTGTATTCACAAAAGGTGGAGTACACGATTGTGATACTGCTTATGCCACTGATTTAGGAAAAGGACTACGGTATCAACAACAATTAATCGAAAGCTTGAGGCAACGGTTCAGAACTGAGTATCTTGGCCAACTCAAACTTACTTCCAAGAATCTGAAGCACAACCTGATGGCTGGGGAAGTTGTTCTAATAGGCTCAGACAACAGCAAGAAATTTGATTGGCCTATTGCTATTGTACAGGAACTTATCCCAGGGAAGGATGGAGTTGAAAGAGTAGCACGGCTGAAGACATCATCTGGAACTCTGATTCGGCCAGTCCAAAGACTTTGTCCTTTAGATATCTCATCTGGAGCTTGGTGTAGTGGTAACCAGTCGACCCTACCTGTAGGAGACCAGTCACCGTTGGAACCAGTAGCTGAGGAGATACCTGTAGTTGGCTATTCCATGGTGAAGACAAGATGTGGAAGAAAAATAAAAGTGCCATCAAGGTTTTCGGAGTGAACTGTAAATAATGTGTGTTGAGACAAATGTCTCAAGGTGGGAGTGTGTTGAGGACTGTTATATCTTTCGAGAGGGTGAAGGACTTTGGTCACTAATCTTTGTTTATCTTTATATTCCAAGCGGGCTCTGTATTATGATCTCTGCGGTCTGTTTTGGAGGAATTGACTGATCATTGTCTGCTTTGATTTATTGAGAATAAAATAAGTATCAGTACGATATTATAAAAGAACCTATACGCCGGTTAGGCTTTCGATAGTTACAATTTTCGTTTCGTAATAGTATGTGATAATGTGATCACCGTGGCATTTGAGTTTGGACTATTGCAATGCTAGAACATCGTAAAAAATGGAGTATGTCTACATGTTGCCCTTGTTAAGGGAGCGTACTGTTCCATTCCTCTGTTTTTTAATCACTTCATTGCAACTCCACATTTGCACTTCGGCGTCGAATGAAAGACAACACAGTATCTTTTATTGTGGGAAAGATGACTATGTCAACACGGTACTGCATGTGTTAAGATTTCTTGTTGCAAGCAATTGTTCAACCTTTTGCCAGATGATACTGCACCACATCTGTTTCTTGTTAATATAATGGTCCGAATTGCCTGTTGCACGGTAGTTTCTGCTGCGAATTGTGTTTCTGCAATCTTTTTGTAATGTTACCACATATATGCTAAAGGTCAAACCAACTGCTAGGAATGGATTTTCCCTAATAGGCCTATAATGGTCCGAATTGCCTGTTGCACGCTAGTTTCTGCTGAGAATCGTGTTTCTGCAATCTTTGGACGTCGTAAGTTCCAAACATTGATTGTACACTAATGCGGGGTTTTACTGATAAATGCCCGTGATGGATAGTACAGTAGAACAGACATATCTTCGTATGTTAAGGGCACTGCCAGTCGGTTTTCGCCGTTCGAGCTGGAGTACTTCGCTCGTTAGTATTGTCTCACCAAACTGAGTGTATCCTACCCCGTTCCAACCCTCAGGCCATTTCAGAAACAACACTTCTCCACGTTATGATGGTACCGTATATGAGTTATTGGTAATTCCGTGATTACAGAAGCAATACCTACAGTTTTGTGTAAAGAGGCTTGCGGTCAGTTTCCGTTTTGTGCCGAAACGGTTCTTCCCCTGGAGCAGTGGCGATTCCTCCACGTAGGACGTGAGGATCATCCTACACTCAGCTCTCAGCTGTAGGCTAACTGTTCTAAACAATTAAATTGTTTTGTAAAATAGTCTTTGGGGCTACCTTTCGCGCCTTCTCGATAAGCTCCATCTCACTGTGCACAGATTACCTTACTAGTCACTGTCAGGACTTGTAACTATTTCTGCATTTCGATTTCACCCCTAGATGGGTGAAGTGTGACCTTCACCACCCGGAGTAGAAAGCTGAGGAAGGAAGCTTTGCATCCTCAAAGCACGTGTTTATAGCTTTAGATATGTATCAGAGCCCTTGAGGGGGAAGGGGCAGGTTTGGTCTGTTTAATGGCGCTCTAAGAACGTCGACTGAGATCCTCAAGTCTCGCTATTGGTTGAATTTAAACCAACACTACGAGCTTATTGGTTACGATTTCGCGCGGCCAAAATGGATAGTCTGTTTTCATCGTGTACACATCTTTGGAGTGGTATTCGATTGCATTGTATTGTATTGTGTAATGTGTTCGTAATAGTGATGTGCGACTGAATAATTATTATTAGACTGAGTCTAATATCTAAATTTAGCCCAGCTATAATGTGCCCTTTTATCAAGAAATATGCAAATTACAGTATGCCAGCAATGCTCAAATCGGGATTTTCGGGGTTTTGGTATGTTCTCCCACTCTGTGACTTACACATTTTGGATTAAATAGAGGATACACTTCCAAAATAAAAACAAAATCAACTCCTATTATAAAACATTTAATTAACCAAATATATGGCGCTACAAACAAATATAACAAATAAACTACTGACCAATCCTTCTAACTTGTTCAAAGTGAACAAGGAATACATAAAATCAAACAAATGTTATATTAAAATACATGGTTTCCTTCAAACCAACAAACTCATAATTCTTTTCACTTCCATAAAGTATCCCTTTTAAAGTTCAATACAACCACAAGCTCCAATGGCTCGATACTTTCCAATATAAACTGTGTTATTCTTTACACATTTCAATATCTATTTTATGAGTTTCTTATACTCAAAACAATATATAATCTTATTCAAAGTAATTGTTACTCCTTTACTTAAATTTTTGGGCATTTCACAATGTTCTCATGTTACCACGTCTCTCAAGTTAACAAATTCACTAGAGTGATCGGGAAAAATACTTATGCACTCCCGAGTTATAGAAGACTACTTGAACAAAGTCAAAGATTATGATCACTCCCGAAATCTAATTGTCTTCATTGAACTCGTGAAATCCTACATCAATATCTCATTACATTAGGGATTTATATTTATTATTATCTGTCTTAAAAGACCATTATCTCATAAGAAAGCAAACGATCTGAACTCGCAAGCGGTAACTTTCATCTACAAGAACCTCGGTTCGAATCCCGGGTCATTAACAAACTCTAACCACTCATGGTTTATTATTAATTCAAATAGACGGTTCCCCTGACCTACCATACTTTCAATAGCGAGGGGTTGGACCGTGACACTCGACTTGATTTATTGCCCGGGAGGGAGGCCCTCAGTATCGCCCACACGGGACCGCTCTACTCATGCTTTAAAACAGCTATTTCTCAAACACAGTTCTCTGAACAGACCTGGCGTTTCTTTCATACATTTAAACAACATTATTTAGGTTCATAGACCCCTTTCGTAACCTTGGCATTTATTAATTATGAAGTGTCATCATTGATGGGTAAGAATAATTCAATACAACAACAATATTTAGGGGCTTCAACAACTATACGAGTCTGGGTTCGACTCTCTCAACTGCCTCGGGAACCAATCCCATACTGGAGGACTTTATAACAATTTAGCGGCTTAGGGCGACCTCGGTCTAACCTGCGCTCATCAATACAATAATTCGCACCCTTATACAACGCATCGTGATCTACATCACTATATGGGGGACTTATCATCAATTACCGCAATCAACTGTCCCTCACAATTAATTTACCAAGTATATTTAGATTCAACGCCTTCCTCGCGTGACAATTTACTTTAATGCGCGACAATGCGCTATACATTACTTTAAGGCCTAGCGTCTTCCAGAGAACTGATAAATTCAAAATCATCATTTGATCTATATCTCAAACTTTCATATTAATCCTCTCCCGTGACAATAATCGCTATACTTTAAGAACCTGTATTCACACCATGTCTTTATTCCTTTACAAAAGCTCAAAAACTATTACTTTCATATAATTCAACTTAATCTTCATTTATATAATTTTTATTATTATTATATTTTTCCGCTTGCTTTCATAACATTTATCAAATACACTGATATTTTATTTCATACATTTCCTCTAAGGATTTATTCATTTCACATAATCATTTTTATAATTTCTCAATTTTTTAGTTGTTCAGATCGCGCTCTTATTCTGTTATTTGTTATTCAAAAACATCCCTATTTTTCAAACTCAGGTGGATTGTACACAAATATTCCCCCAACACATAACATAATGAAAATAGTTACTTACACGTTCAGACGGTCCAATACCGTGCTTTCCAACGATGTTTCATTTTTGCCCACAATTTGTGATTACACCATCGTGCTCAAATTCATTTCATACACTGCCATATCTTGACACACATATACTTTATATACGTTAAACACTGGTAACATTTTAAAATACACTTCGGTATTCTTCTATTACACACAATAAAATCACTGAAAAATTACTATCTAACACAAATTTTATATATTTACACTACACTGATTCTAATCACTGAGGCTTTGATTAGGCCTTGTACACGTGATATTTGCTTCCCCGTCTCCAAGGGTGAAACTAGTAGATGTCGGCTTCCTATCTGACCAGAATATGAAAGTCTCGAACACTCTACCCCTCCCTGGAATGGTACTTCTTCGAATCCGGTTTCCTGATGATCGGCTATTATTATTATTAGCTTAAACTTGCTTCTTTCTAGACCCTATTAGTCGTCTAGCGAAAGTCTGTCTTGTTCTCGGTCTCCCAAACTCTATCGGTGATCTATTATTTTCTAGCATCTAATACTCCTCGTAACTTAGTGCTTTTTATAGTTCGTTTGTTTCCTTGAAACAACGTCTTGAATTTAATTCTCCCTTCTGATTATTCTGTCCTCTAATTCCTATCTTTCCAGAATACTATGCGGACCTTATTTTGTCCAACCCTGATCGGGTTCTTTTAACGTTGATAGAATGTTTATTTCGCTGTTATGGTACTTCAAAACGTTACGATACACTTGGTCGTTTAAATAAACTGTTATTGAAGACCTATCGCCTATTCTTTAAGTTCGCAGCCTACTTCGACTGTAATACTGAACTTTTTCACTGTAAGACTATTATTAGCGGAACTAAATGCTGTATTAGGATTTTCCTAATTCTCCACACGGCGATACTATGATGATACTTATCGTACTCTGATGCTTCATCGTGCAGCGTCTCGGCGCTCACGGAACTGGATGATCGGTGAAACAGTACGACCCGCCTCATCGGTCGTTCAAGACTGAATAATACTGATACAGCCGGACGCCCCCTCTCGGGCTCTCGGAATAACTGCATATGAACTGCTTATACTTGTTGCACGGTATGACCTCCCCTGAGGTTCATACGTCTGAATACTGCGTGATGCAGCACCTCCCCTCAAGGAGTCCTTGTAAACTGCATGATTAGCCTGGCCCTGCCAGGACTTTTATACAAATCGGCGACAAAAAGATAAATTCTACGTCTTTTTCGGAACCAACTTTTGAAGTAATGGTCGCCCACTTTTAAAAATTATATCTCTGGAAAGCTCGTTTTCTAAATGTAAACTGACTTCTTTGCACATGAAAATCGATCGTGCAGTTCTGAGATATTAAATAAAATTTAGTCTTCAGCTGTGTGGGTGTTACAGTTGATTTTTAATTTCCCCCTCCTCGGGTCTCGGGAAACCCCCAATGACGTAGGACCACGTCGGCACTTCTTTCCGGGGCCTTTATTATAACATCTTTCTCCACACAAAAATCTCTATTCCGAAATGATTCGCAATGCTGTATTTCCTTAGTTAATCTTATTCTTGCAAATGGGTTAAATCTAATTATTTTTCTTCTGGCACAGCTGCGCGGTTGCCATTTTACTGCAAGGTAAGGGCAATTTCCGAAACACGCTCTTTGTCACTCGCTCGGAAAGTTCCACTCGTTCTATTTATATTCGTGACTGGCTCCTTATCAATGCATCAGGCATGATCTCATTTCCTGGCCACCTGGCTTCAGTTTATTTCACAACGTTATGCTAGCCTTCTTGTATAAAATCTTTCTATGTTCCTCTGAAGACTGTATATTTCCTTCCTTTTACAAAAGACATGGATTCGACCCCTTGAACCAATGGTACATGGGTTCAATAATATTATCTGAAGTTAAGCCTACGTCCTACACATTACAAAAATCAGCAGTCGCCACTGCCCTGGAGATGTGCTGTTTCAGCTCTAAAGTAGTACATGGAGGGTTGTCGTTAGAAAATTTGTAACCATGCCTCACAAACTAATAATAACGACGAATAATTACGGTAATGTAATTTCTTTGTAAATTATATATTCAACAGAAAGCTGTTGGCGTTGCTTCACATAGGGGCGTATAAACCCTACAGCCCATCGAGGACCTTGAGCCTGAGTGTAAAGGATCCGATGATGATCGCTTGATCATCCAAATGAATTTTTTAATCTCATGTCGGATTTCTTTTCATGTTTATGGAAACACTCATTACAATTAGGTACAATCGTGTCTACCGACTGAAAATCATTAATTTCATCTAAAATCCCTCAGTATGCCTTCCTTCGGAGGGGTAGTAAAGCAGGCGGCCCCATGTCATAGATTTATGGCACGTAAAAGAACCTACCACTGCAATTGGCAGTGTAGCAAAATGTGTAGGTTATATTTGGCAAGTTAGAAACTCTCTATCAAGTTCCAACATTCGCCGCTAGTGTTAGTGACAGTAGCATCTGATAGCCAAAGTTGGAACTACTTGAAATTGAACTTTTATGGGAGCCCTCGGGTGTTCAATTAAAAATACCCAGCTACGGCCATTTAGCTGCAATTCATTTTAAAATAACAATTAATTTCGTCTATCATCCACAATGACATCACGACTGGTCTGCTTTCTTCCGCTCCTTGCGGCAACAGCTTGCTTCACTTGTCACACGATGCAAGCCGCCCTTCCTGTCTGATTATTCAAGTAATTTCGTGGAATAACATTAACTATGACTTCATGATATGGTGACACTGCGACAAGCCCCTCTGAAGTAGTACAGGGTCGTGGATGTAAAGTTCTGTAAATCTGAGGCCAGTACAGTGTACACTGGTGCAGGCATTCTCAATCGTTTTGAGACTGTGATGATGATGATGATGATAATTGTTGTTTTAAAAGGCCTAACATCTGAGTTATCAGCCCCTAATGGTCTGGGCGATCGTGAAACTGTAAATTAAATGAAACTGAACCAAAAACTAACTACATACAGTGAAACCTCTATTAAGAGACCAGTGACCGTTCCATGGAAAACTGCTCTTTTGGAGGGGTGGTCTCTTAATAGGGGTAGGCATTAGAAATAATTTTATACTGCATTATTAATAAGGTACAATTGGAACACTTACTTGATTACAATTTATCTGCATTGGTTCACATTTAGTACAAATTAATTACAATTAGTGATTTTCTGAGCTCTGTCATTTAAAAAAGTCACGAATTGATCTCTGTTTCAGATTAGCACATCTATTTTTTAAACAATTTCACTATCTAGAATAACTCTGAGTGAGTTCGAAAGTCCATTAATTTGTTCTTGGTTCGAACAATCTTCTAGGAGAGCCGTTTTTTGTATTTTTATACGTTACATAACACTTTTTCCAATGACATTGTATGCTGATGCAGTTCTGTGCCAACAGAACCATTATTTACATCATCACCCTCATCACCATCTCCAAAGGGAAGGCAGACGAGAAGTGGTCTTTTGAAAGAGGTCAAACTGAGAAAATGCCTGGTCTTTGGTCGGGGAGAGGGGTGGTCCTTAAATAGAGGTAACAAATGCATTGCCCTTTTGAGGTTTAAAATCTGTTCCAAGAAAAATCGGTATAAAAGAGGGGTGGTCTTTTAGAGAGATGTCACTTTACTTACATACTAGGAGAGGAAATGGAAAACAAGTTCCGTGACGAACTAAAGAGCCTACTTTTCTTAAAAATTAAGATCTATATGGACCTATCTAATATAATGACGAAATTAAGTTGGTAATATCGAAATTTCTAATTAGTTCGAAATATACCTAGCATAATGTAGCCTAATAGAGCACTACAGTTGGCAGCCCTGGTGACTGAATATATTCTTAGTTCCATCACTTACGGTTCCGTACAGAATACAACATTTTGTTGAAGTCCAATGGATAGCATGGACGTTACATGCAGTTAGACATTGGAACTATCAGCGCGCGTAAAATCATGTTGGCAACAATGTCATGCATGTGTTGGTCAGAAATAATCTGACATATTATGATCTCTTGTTGTGCCAATATTGGATGAAATCCATTTGTTAGTATAGATGTTAGATGTTTTAAAATTGGACCTATCAGCAGGCTTAGAATCATGTTGACAGCACTGAAGTATATTAGTTACTCCAAATTAATCTAGAATGTCAGGTACTATACGTGTGCAAAGTTTAGATCTGTTGGCTTGCATACTTTCTGATATATTGATATTAGGATTTTAAAAAATGAGACAGCATTTATTAACAGTTGGCAGCACTGGTTGCTCTTAAGAATACGCATAGTCATATCTGTTTTGGTTCCACATAGCACATACGAAATTTGGTTGAAATCTAATGGATAGTATAGAAGTCCTGTCAGCAGGCTTAGATTCATGTTGGTAGCACTGACGTACATTAGTTACTCCTAATTAATCTAGAATGTCAGGTACTATACGTGTGTATGTTTTAAAGCTGTCGGCTTGCATACTTTCTGATATATTGGTGTTTGGATTATAAAAAGGAGAGAACATTTATTAACAGTTGGCAGCCCTGGTGGCTGATTCCACTCGACTGATGGCTGAGGTGGGAATCGAACTCCTTCTACTCATTTGGACCACCCGAGGCTGAGTAGACCCCGTTCCAGTCCTCATACCGCTTTTCAAATTCCGTAGCAGAGCCGGGAATCGATCCTCGGACCTCCGGGGTGGTAGCCAAGCACGCTGACCACTACACCACGGAGGCGACTGTTATATAAATGCGAAGTCAAATTAAGCCATTGTATTCCTTCTTCTAGTATTTATAGTCAGTTGTTAGTATTGGGTGGTTGACCTCGTTGTTCCGCCCCTTAAAACCTCAATAACTAACTCAGTTGTTAGTAGTTGTTGCAGTAGTGGTAGTTCTTAGTAACACCCATATCTAGAGGCATGATTTTTTCGCACTAATTGCTGAACGATTTCGCGAGGATACTAATTTTCGCGTTATTTCGCTTTAATGAAACTCTAAAATTAATCATTAAAGGTGTCATTATTGTGGTTCTGATTTATTTATATGAATGGTAGATGTATAAATTACTAGTAAGCATCCAATATTATTTTATTATATTCCTGATTTTGCATTAATTTTAATGCTAGCAGTGACTGAATTATT
Source organism: Meconema thalassinum (assembly GCA_946902985.2). Lineage (NCBI taxonomy): Eukaryota > Metazoa > Arthropoda > Insecta > Orthoptera > Tettigoniidae > Meconema > Meconema thalassinum. The sequence goes on from OX336390.1 coordinate 708,982,019, forward strand.
TCAACTTGAATCTTTGTTCGCTCTTTTTCTTTTCATACATAATCTTGAAACAAAATTTCAAGCTCGTCATTCACTACAGATTTCGCTGTAATATCGCGCTTATTGCGAAATAATTGAATTTCACTTTAAAATGGCCTTATCGCTTTAATTCGCGAACATGCCCTTATTTTCTTAACCAGAAGCATATGATTCCTGAAGATATCGCAAAATCGCTTCAAAATATTTTTTATCGTTAATGCGAAAAAATCATGCCACTACCCGTATCATTAGGGACAGATGACCTACTGTCGACCAAAGTATTATGTGCACTCGAGCTTGAAGGTTGTTTGTGAAGTAAGCAATAGCAGGGGCGGATCTAGGGGAGGGCGTGGAGGGCGACCGCCCAAGGCCCCGCGGTCCGGAGGCCCCGCGCCATGGATTCTTTTAAATTTAATTGATTAATTAATTATACTTTTAAGCTTTTCAAACTAATTTATAATTCATATTCCTTATTCAGTGCAGCTTTGACCTCCCATGACCGTTTAGCAAGTTTAGATTTCAGTGAAATAATAGAAGACTTCAGCCGGGGAAAAAAGTCGCAAAGAAATATTTTAATATTTCATAGTTTACTACATAATCTTCTACAAGGGGACTTCAAGGTTTCATTCATATTATCAAAAAAGTACTGTAGTGTATTCAAAATATTGTAACTATTCCTTATTTTATTATTATTTTCCATTTGATTTTTTTTTTATTTCCTATTGTTGTGGGCCCCACCTTATCATATCGCCCAGGGCCCCGCAACGCCTGGATCCACCATTGAGCAATAGACCTACATAAAATCCAATAACATCATCATTTTTGTCGTTCTATTTTAGGTTAGTTCATGTAAGTTTGGAATTTTTAATTTATATTTTAATATGTTTATCGCAGTTGGAACTCAAAAAAGGCCCGTTTTTAAGCGTGTTTCAACCATGCGTCACATTTAAGAATTATTATCTCAGAAACCCGTCATTAGATCGAATCCAAATTTTAACACAATATACATTGGAATGTTGTATAACTGGTTTATTAATTTCAAAACTTTGTATGGTGAAGAAACAAAGTTGTTATCATTTTAGCCTACTTTCGATTTTTGCAAAACATGAAAGTAGACTTATGAGATCAACACAGGGCGAAAAATTGTGTGTCGGTAGGTGTGTGTGTGTGAGGCTGTGTGTCTGTGAGTGTGTGTACTCTGAATGTCTGTCCCCCCCCCCTATCAATTCGAACACGGTGAAACCGAATTGAACGAAATTTGGTACAGAGGTAGCACTAGCAAAGGGCTCCTCAGTGTCATGTTTTATATCACCGCCATCTTGACGGAAACGTAATGGTGGCCACCGAAATGTTCAAAGCTTAAATCAAATTACGACTAACCTATTCATCTGATCTCTACCAAATTTTGCAACAACATACCCTTATATAAGAAGCGTTCGTTGACCAAGCTACAAGGTCATCGGCCCCATACTTAGCAGATGGCGGCCATGTTTGTGTGCAAATCGATTCCCCCTATCAATTCAAACACCGTAAAACCGAATTGAACAATATTTGGTACAGAGGTAGCACTAGCAAAGGGCACCTCAGTGTCATGTTTTATATCGCCGCCATCTTGAAGGAAACGTAATGGCGGCCACCCAAATGTTCAAAGCTTCAATCAAATTACGACTAACCTATTCATCCGATCTCTACCAAATTTTGCAACAACATATCTTTATGTGAGAAGCGTTCTTTGACCAAGCTACAAGGTCATCGGCCCCACGTTTAGCGGATGGCGGCCATGTTTGTGTGCAAATCGATTCCCCCTATCAATTCAAACACCGTGAAACCGAATTGAACAATATTTGGTACAGAGGTAGCACTAGCAAAGGGCACCTCAGTGTAATGTTTTATATCGCCGCCATCTTGATGGAAACGTAATGGCGGCCACCCAAATGTTCAAAGCCTAAATCAAATTACGACTAACCTATTCATCCGATCTCTACCAAATTTTGCAACAACATACCCTTATGTGAGAAGCGTTCTTTGACCAAGCTACAAGGTCATCGGCCCCATACTTAGCGGATGGCGGCCATGTTTGTGTGCAAATCGATTCCCCCTATCAATTCAAACACCGTAAAACCGAATTGAACAATATTTGGTACAGAGGTAGCACTAGCAAAGCGCACCTCAGTGTCATGTTTTATATCGCTGCCATCTTGACGGAAACGTAATGGCGGCCACCCAAATGTTCAAAGCTTATATCAAATTACGACTAACCTATTCATCCGATCTCTACCAAATTTTGCAACAACATACCTTTATGTGAGAAGCGTTCTGTGACCAAGATACAAGGTCATCGGCCCCACACTTAGCGGATGGCGGCCATGTTTGTGTGCAAATTGATTCCCCCTATCAATTCAAACACCGTGAAACCGAATTGAACAATATTTGGTACAGAGGTAGCACTAGCAAAGGACACCTCAGTGTAATGTTTTATATCGTCGCCATCTTGACGAAAACGTAATGGCGGCCACCCAAATGTTCAAAGTTTAATTCAGATTACGACCAACCTAATCATCTGATCACTACTAAGTTTTGCAACATTACACCTTTATGTATGAAGAATCATTTGACCAAACTACAAGGTCATCAGACCAATAATTTACGGATAGCGGCCATGTATGTGTGCAAATCGATTCCCCCTAACTATTCAAACACGGTGAAACCGAATTGAACGAAATTTGGTGCTGAAGTAGCACTAGCAAAGGGCACCTCAGTGTCATGTTTTACACCGTCGCCATATTGACGAAAACGTAATGGCGGACACCCAAATATTAAAAGATTAAATCAAATTACGACCAACCTAATAATAATCTCATCACTACCAAATTTTGCAACAACATACCTTTGTGCGAGAAGCATATTTTTTCCAAACTACAAGATCATCAGCCTACTAGTTTGCAGATGGCGGCCATGTATGTGTGCAAATCGATTCCCCTATCTATTCAAACACGGTGAAACCGAAATTAACGAAATTTGGTACAGAGGTAGCACTTGCAAAGGGCTCCTTAGTGTCAAGTTTTATATCGCTGCCATCTTGACGGAAGCATAATGGCGGCCACCCAAATGTTAAAAGCTTAAATCAAATTACCACCAACCTAATCATCTGATCATTCCCGGTCAATGCATGTGAGATTTTCGAAGTGAAATGCCATGTCCTGTGGTTCGGATTCCACGTAAAACGGAGGTCCCGTGGCTCATGATCTCAAGATTAACGGTCACGTTAAACTACAAGCTTCCTTTTAATCATCTGATCACTACCAAATATTGCAACAACATACCTTTTTGTGGGAAGCATCGTTTGACTGAACTACAAGGTCATCAGCCCCAAACTTTGCGGATGGCGGCCATGTTTGTGTGCAAATCGATTCACCATATCATTTCAAACACGGTGAAACCGAATTGAATGACATTTTGTACAGAGGTGGCACTAGCAAAGGGCACAAAATATTCATGTTTAATATCCGCATAACACGTTGTATTTCAACAAGCTACTACAACCATCATTCAATTGTCTACTCCTTCAAAAGGACAAAGAGTACAACTATACCCATGCATTTAGGAGAAAGTAGGCTATATGTTCTTTACTGAACATCTTGTTTGTAAGGTAACATTTTCTCGGCTCGGGGTGGTTGGAAAATCGGGCCCTTTTTGTGTTCCAACAGCGAAATATAAAATAATAAAATAATAAAATATAAATTAAAAATTCCAAACCTACATGAACTAACGTAAAATAGAACGACGAAAATGATGATGTGATTTGATTTTATGTAGGTCTATTGGTTACTTCACAAACAACCTTCAAACTCGAGTGCACATAATACTTTGGTCGACAGTAGATCGCCTATTGCATAAGTCAGCAGCTCAGCACTTGCCTTGCACATGGACGGTCCGGTCTGGTGAGTGGATCTTGTCGGACACGGTACTTCCTGTGTGACAATACTGTCATTGAGCAAGACAAGATAACACTTCAACACTTCTTTCCTGATGCATGAATAAACTCTGACTAATGCCAAAACTCATGGCCAGACATTACTTGTCTCAATAGCCGGGAGAGGACCCGGGAGCTTATGTGCTACAAGGTCTTTATCGTGGTCATTTACCGGCCACCGTGGCCGAGAACGCTAGCACGCTACCTCATGCCTCACTGGCATCGGGAGAGCGTGGGTTCGAATCCCACCTCGGCCGTCCTGGTTTTCCATTCTCACCACCAGGCAAATTCCTAACGTTCCTTTCAATAGGTCCACGGCCGATTTCCTTCCAATATCCCTTCCCTGACCGGTCCTGAAAAGAAAAAGTACATGGCCATCGTGATCATTTATCCCCGTGTACTTGTATGAGAGTGGAAATCTTGTCTGATAACCTGTGTCACTTTGATGGCTATACCAGAGCGTTTATTTGTAATTCAGGTGAGGATTGGTGAGAAGGCAACTGTGGTCTCAAGGGGCTTCGGAATGCCCAAAATCTTAAAATTATTTATTTGGCTCTCTAACGGTACACATATAGACCCCACCGAAAGTACGGAGTAAGTCTATTTTTTTCGGAAATGAGTTTATGGTGCATTCTAGTGGCCAGCCATCGTTACTACAGATCAGTTGAAATTAATTTAAAATAAAGCGGAATGTCACCTAGATACAGAGGTTTCTATATTTAGTGGAAACGGAAAGAACGTTCCATATCCTCTCACGTTTTCATAATTTAACTTAAGTGGTTAATTGTATTACATGTACTTCCTTTATGAGAAATGAATTTGGCAAAAAAAAACTATATTGCTTACCCTGAATTGGAATGTTTTAAGTATTTCCTTTTAGTGCTGAAAGTTTTAATTCGCTCTCCTGAAAAAATTACAGAATGTGACTTACCCCGTGGAATCTTCAAATATTTTTAGCCTACTTTTCACATTTTGCAACAAGAAGTTCCGTGACGCACTAAAGAGCCTACTTTTCTTAAAATTTAAGATTCATGTCAATGATAAATCTATACGGACCTATCTAGAATAATGACGAACTTAGGTTGGTAATATAGAAATTTCGAATTAGTTCGAAATATACTGAACCCTTGCAAAGAAGCTTATGAGACTCAGTTTCGGGGGGTGTAACAGTCCATATCGTAAGTTGTTGTTAAAGCGCTTCATTAACATGCAGGGTAACATATAACAAAATAACATGCAGGATAAAGTGAAGCCAGGGTTAAAACAAATGAATTTAATAAACAGATCAGCTATTTACAACAAGAATTTACAAAACAAACACCCATATGACTCCCACTGAATAAAATAAAGTTTGCCAAAACTAGGCCAAATCTCAGGAGAGATTATTACACGGACCAAGTGTCCCAAGAAAATCAACAATAATGACCATGTATGCGCGTGTGCTGTTCTACATAGTTCACGATGAGTACAATCGAATGCATGATTCGTCATCATCCAGAATAAACTTTCAGAAGACGAATCCACATTGCTTAGAGCTAGACAGGCGCGGGGAACAACTATACAACACTTAAAACTAAACCGACACTTCCTATACTTAAAATAAACAACACAATAATTTCCGCGTGAAATTGGAATCAAAACTGCCGTAGCAAAAACATTACTGCCTAAAATTAGGACTTCTCACACAAATCAACACAAGTAAGTTAACACGTGACCAATAAAAGAAATACACGTATGACCGCCGTCATTTTTTACAAGTACTGAACCCATGTACCATAGGCCTCTAAGGGAGTCGAATCCATGTACTTTGAGAAAAGAATGAAAGAATCATACAGTTTCTAAGGGAACGGAGAGAGATTTCAAGCCAGGAATATAGCTTAACATTGTGCAAGCGCTAGGGCCAGGTGTTCCTTAGATGAGCTCATGCCTCTTGACATTTATAAGGAGCCAGTCATGGATATTATTAGAACGAGTGGAAAGTTTTGACTGTAAGACGAAGAAGCTGGACTCGGAAATTGCTCTTACGTTGCAGGAATATGGCAACCTCGCTGCTGAGTCAGAACAGGAATAATTAAATTTAACCCGTTTACGAGTATAAAAATAAGTAAACAGATACAGTACGGTGAATCAATTTGGATTAGAGATTTTTGTGTAAAGAAAAACCTTGTAAAAATTGCACAGGAGAAAACTGCAAACGCAAGTAGATGTCATTGGGGGTTCACCGAGACCCAAGGAGTGGGAGAATAAAAAAAAAGAACAGCACCACCCACACAGTTGAGGACGAGAAATTAATTAATATCTCGGAAATGCACGATCGATTTCCATGCATAGGAAGATTATTTTACGTTTGGAAGACGTGCTTTCTGGATATATAATTTTTATAATTGTGCGACAATTAGTTCAAAAGTTGGTCACGAAAAGGACTAGGATTTTATCTTTTTGTGACTGAAAGGTATAAAGCTCCTGGCAGAGCCAGACCAAACATGCAGTTATTCTGACAGCCCGTGAGGGGGTGTTACTCTGCATCAGTGCATGCAGTCTACGAGAGCCCGTGAGGGGAACGTCACGCTGTATCAGTACAGGCAGTATTAGTCCGTCCAGGGGGGCGTTAAGCTGTATCAGACATCGATCCAGAGCCTGTGGGAGGCTATGCTACAAGTTCACCGAGTGTAGACCAGTTACGATATAAGTACGCTACGCTGAGGGTTAGCAGTTTGAGACTTTGAAGAGTCCTAATTTATAAAGAACATTAAATATACGGACTTTAAAGCAATATCGCCAAAGTAAGACACAGCGATCAGTAGGGAACTTCGAGTTCCAGAAGAATACTAGTTCAATACAGTTACGAAGTTATAAGAATTCTAACAAATAAATGGCGTTACGTCTAGTAAAGACATTGTTAAAGACATTAAGTCCTGTAAAGGACAAGAATAAACAGTAATTACGATCGCGAAAGATAGAAGTTCAAGCGAAAGGAACTTAGGAACTTAGGTTCGAAACCAGAGGGAAAACGTACTCTAGTGAGAAAACGTCAAAAATATACGATAGATAGTATACGGTCCTCGAAGGGAGGCCAAGATATAGAAACTAAACGATACGATAGACAGTATACGGTCCTCGAAGGGAGGCCAAGATATAGAAACTATAGGGGGCGATAGACCACCATATATAAATAGAGGTGACGGCAAAGTAAAGACATTTATCGCCAAGTTAAAGCAGATAAAGTAAAGCCGAGTAATAGACAATAGAAGCGGTTTTGAGAGACTGAAACCAGTAGTTTCCATTGTAGGAGAGAGAAACTTTGAACGAGTAAAATCACACGTCCAATGCAGGTCGATAGGATTCACATCAGGGATCATCAACAGCCGACAGAAATTGTTAAAATCGTTGAGATACGCCCGTGTGATAGGAGTGAAGTGTAAATATTGTAAGAAAAGAAATAAGAGTGTCATTTTAAGTGTTTTAGGTAAAGTGAAAGCGTTTTATGCACAGTGATATGCGTTATAATATGTACCAGAGTAATCTTTTTTAGTGTTTTAATGTGTGTTCAAAACGGATACACCAGTGTATTAAAAAAATGTTGTCAGTGTTAAATATAGTGAATATGTGTCAAGAAATTTCTGTACATAAGATGAGATTGTACAATATGGAGTAGGTCAAGAAGGTGGACCAAAATGTCACATCAATCGAGAATAAAGGTCAGAAAGCGACCTTAAACATGTAAGTAAAGATTTTCATTATGTTTTGGTGTCGGGAAAAATTTTGTGTACAATTCCACCGGAGTTTTGAGTAGAAGGGATGTTTTCAAATGGATAATAACTAAATAAGAACGCGATCTGAACGAAAATAAGGTTTTAAGAAATAATAAATAATTATGTGAAATAATAAATCCTGTAGAGGAAATGCATGGAATAAAATGTCAGTATTTAATGAATGTTATAAAAGCAAGCGTGATAATAATAATAATTATAAGAAAGATATTTACATAAAGGTAAATTTGAATTATATGAAAGAAATAACTTTTGAGCTTTTGTAAGGAATGAAAACATGATGTGAATAACAAGGTAAAGAAATCTAAATAAAGATTAAATTGAATGATATAAAATTATAGAGCGTTGAAGCCTTAACAAATGTATAAGACATGATGTAAATGCATGTTCTTAAAAAGGGAGCGATTTATTGTCAACGGAAAAGATTAATATAAGAATTAAGATATGTATCAATTGTTACTATGAAATTTATCAGTTCTTTGGAAGACATTCGGCCGTAAGTGAATGTGTAGCGTAATGGAACGCAATTAAATAAAAAGTCACGCTAGGAACGCGTAAAAGTTAAAGTACTTGGTAAGTTACTTATGGAGGGTAGTTGATTGCAGTGAATTGAGATATGTTGTAAGTCCTCTAAATTGTGACGTAGATCACGAGGCCATGTGTGTATTATTTAAAAGGGAGCTAATGTATGGTATTATTGAGCGGAGGTCCTGTAAGCTACGGCTTGACCCTAAATCGCGTTTTGTATAAGTCCTCTGATGTGGAAATGTTCCCGAGGCATGTTAAGAGATTCGAACCTAGAATCCTTTTGTTGTTAAAGCCCCTAATTATTCGTCGTAGAATGTGTATTAATCTTCCCAATCAATGAGGACCCTCTCATAATTAATAAATGCCAAGGTTACGAAAGTGGTTTATGAGCCAAAGAATATTGTTGAATGAAAATAAGCGAGTAAAAGCCAGGTCTCTCCACAGAACTGAGAATAATGTGAAGGTTTGTTTTAAAGCATTGAAGAGAGCTGCCACCGTAGGTTAGGCAGAGAGTCGCTTTCCTTGTCATAAATCACGCCCGAGTATAATGGCCTGACCCTCATAGAGCGAGGGTGGGTAAAAACTGTCTTGTAAGATGTGTTAAATACACCGTGAGTGTTTAAAGTTGTTAATGACCCGGGCGTTGAACCGAGGTCCTTGTAGATTGATATTATCGCTTGCCAATTCAGATCGTAGTTTCCTTATGTGATAATGGTCTTATAAGACAAATGAATTAAATGAAATCCCTATTGTAATATTGTATGAAAAAAAAAGGAATCCACGAGTTTTGTGAAGATAACTAGGTTTCGGGAGTGATTATAGTTTTTGACTTTGTCAAGTAATCTTTATAACTCTGGAGTACACAAATAGTTTTCCCGATCACCGTAGTGAATTTGCAAAACTTGAGAGAGATAGTAAATATGGAGAACATGTGATATGCCCAAATATTGAAGTGAATAATTAACATGTAATTTTAAATGTAATTATATATTTGTTTTGATGATAAGAAAAGATAAATATAATTCTTGAGGTGTACAAAAATATGACACCATTATTATGGGAAAGTATCGAGCCGAAGAAGTTCGTAGTTATTTGGAACTTTAAGATAAGTACTTTATGGACGTGAAAATAATCGTGAATTGTTGGTTTTAAAGAAAACCATGTGTTTTAATCTAATATTTGTTTTATTTTTAAGCTATTCCTTGTTCACTTTGGACAAGTAGAATAATATTGGTCAGTAGTTTATGTGTTTACTAGCAGTAGTACCCGGCTTCGCCCGGTGGAATGATGATAATGTTTTAAGGTCTCCTTAGAAATATAATGGACTTAAAATCTAAGTCATTTGCCCCCAAAGACAATGAGGGAGTAATATCTAGGTCATTTGCCCTTTTGATAAGTATGATAATAAAAACTACTGTTGAATTGACACGTCAAACTTACAAACTACCGTAATAGAAATACATATTTCAAAATTCACAGGCGAGGAAGACTTATTGTGTGTGGTGATTAATGGTGTAATGGGCGTAACATCTACTGTAGGTCATTTGCTCTTATGGTGAGGATGATAAGGGAAACTACTACCGGTATTGAATTGACACTTCAACGTATAATGTACACAATGTACTGTAATAAAAATAACTATATGGCGGCTTCGGTGGCGTATTTGGTAGCATGCTGAGCTTCTATGCCCAAGATAGCGGGTTCAAACCCGGCCGAAGCCTTCGGATATTTTAAGAGCGTTAAAAATCAGTCAGTATGCCTTTCTTCGGAGGGGAAGTAAAGCCGGCGGTCCCATGTCAGATTTATGGCATGTTATTGAACCTTCCACTAATTACACCTGTGTGAAGCTAAATTGGATAGGTAAACAACGCTCATAGATGTCTACGTCCGTTGCCAAAAGCCGACTGCAGTGGCGTCTAGTAGCTAAGTTCCGAACTTGGCCTAGTAGTCGTTGACGGTGGCGCTTGGCGGCAAAAGTACGAACTATTTGAAGAATTCTAAGTTGCAGTTTGTACTTAAATTAAAAAACAGATAACACACACTAATACAGTCATCACAATTAACACCGGTTATCAGACAGATTCTACACACACGCAAAGTACACGGTGCTACATGACCGCGTTGTCGCAGCCCCTAAACTTAAGAACCAACCAACCAAAAATAAATATTTTAAAAATCACAGTCGAGAAAGACTTTATGCGGCGGTGATTATTGGTATGATGCGCGTAACATCTAGGTCATTTGCACTTATGATGATAATAATAAGGTAATTAAAAATTACTACTAAACGAACATGGTGTTATTTTAAAACTGATATAGGTAATTCAGGTGTCTAGCTTCGATGTCTTCCAAAGTCTCAACCTTATTTTCTGGCTTAGGCCTGTACTGGATGCGTCTAGTGAAAGAGCGTACTGCTCGGCAAAGACAAAGAATATAGGTCCAAGCTGCACGAACCTGAGATGATCGCAGATGATGACGAAATATGATGACACACGTTCGGGGTTCCCCGTCCTATACAGATTGACCGGGAATCACTCACTGTTTCGCAATGGCCCTGTGCTGGCATCAGCATAGACAGCAGGAGATAACACGGCGGGCTCTGGAAAGTACTTTCAAGTCACCTCACGATGAATCAGCAAGCTATTCTCACAACTGACCCCCCCCCCAGGGTCTCACAACTTGTGGGACGTGGGTTGGCGACCACGGAACCCCAGCTGAGTCTGGCATCGCTTCTACTTCCTGGTGCCGGGCTCATTTCAGTTCTCTTTCCTGTCGGCCTCCCTTGGTCAACTCTTGTTCTCTTCCGACCCAGACTGTATTAGGGTATCCGAGGGCTAGGGAGTCTTTCAATTTCCCGCCTTAATTGGCTTTGTCTCATCTTTCCTGATACCCTCATTCTTCGAGGGGTCTGCCTTCTTTTCCTTTTCATAATATCTCCTGTCTTCTGCTCAAGGCCCTCAAAGAGGCAGGGTGTGTGTAGACCCACCACTTCTGGTACACCCTCAAGGGCTCATGACTGGTGAGTTAGGAAGCTGGCAACCCCGAGGAATTCCTGAGCTACATGCAGGGAATGGAGTGGTATGTCAGAAATTTCAAGTGGACAGTGTTACGCATCGGGTTCCAAAGGGTAAGTATACACACTTTGTTTTCGTTCGGTGAACGATGTAGATTTGTACCAAAGGGCCTTAATGCGGGAAATGGAGTGGTCTGTCCGAAATTTCGAGTGGACAGTGTTACTCGTCGAGTTCCAAACGGTAATTATGTAAAATCTGGTTGAGATCGGTGAAACGGTGTAGTTTTGTGCCAAGGGCCAAAATGCAGGGAATGGAGTGGCCTGTCCAAATTTTAAAGTGGACAGTGTTACTCATCGGGTTCCAAAGGGTAAGTATACACATTTTGTTTTCGATCGGTGAACGATGTAGAATTGTGCCATAGGGCCTAAATGCGTGGAATGGAGTGGTCTGTCCGAAATTTCGAGTGAACAGTGTTACTCGTCGAGTTCCAATGGGTAATTATGTAAAATCTGGTTGAGATCGGTGAAACGGTGTAATTTTCTGCCAAAGGGCCAAAAAGCAGGGAATAGTGTGGTCTGTCCGAAATTTAAAGTGAACAGTGTTACTTGTCGGGTTCCAAAGGGTAAGTATACAAAGTTTGGTTCAGATCGGTGAAACGGTGTAGATTTGTGCCAAAGGGCCTAAATGCATGGGATGGAGTAGCCTCTCCGCAATTTCAAGCAGACAGTGTTAGTCGCAGTGTTCCAAAGGGTAAATATACAAATTTTGGTTGAGATCGGTGGAACAGTGTAGATTTGGGCCAAAGGGCCTAAATGCAGGGAATGGAGTGGTCTGTCCGCAATTTCAAGCAGACAGTGTTACTCGTAGGGTTCCAAAGGGTAAGTATACACATTTTGGTTCAGATCGGTGAAACGGTGTAGATTTGTGCAAAAAGGGCCTAAATGCAGGGAATGGCGTGGTCTGTCCGAAATTTCAAGCAGACAGTGTTAGTCGCAGTGTTCCATAAGGTAAATATACAAATTTTGGTTGAGATCGGTGAAACGGTATAGATTTGGGTCAAAGGGCTTAAATGCAGGGAATGGAGTGGTCTGTCCGCAATTTCAAGCAGACAGTGTTACTCGCAGGGCACCTAAGGGCAAGAATACGAATTTTGGTTCTGATCGGTGAAACGGTGTAGATTTGGACCAAAGGGCCTAAATGCAGGGAATGGGGTGGTCTGTCCGAAATTTTAAGTGGTCAGTGGTACTCGCAGGGTTCCAAAGGGTACATATACAAATTTTGGTTGAGATCGGTGAAACGGTGTGGATTTGGACCAAAGGGCCTAAATGCAGGGAATGGGGTGGTCTGTCCGAAATTTCAAGTGGACAGTGTTACTCGCAGGGTTCCAAAGGTTAAATATACAACTTTTGGTTCAGATCGGTGAAACGGTGTAGATTTGTGCAAAAGGGCCTAAATGCAGGGCATGGGGTGGTCTGTCCGAAATTTAATGTTGACGCGGTTACCCGCAGGGTTCCAAAGGGTAAGTATACAAATTTTGGTTCAGATCGGTGAAACGGTGTAGATTTGTATACATAACAGACAGACAGACAGACAGACAGACAGACAAACTTTGTGCTTTATATATATATAGATTTGTTTGTAGCGCCATAATTTTTGATTAATTAAATGTGTTAAAATAGGAGTTGATTTTGTTGTTATTTTTGCAAGTGTATCCTCTATTTAATCCAAAATATGTAAGTCACGGAGTGGGAGAACTTACCGCAGCCCCGAAAAATCCCGAATTGAGCAATGCTGGCATACTGTGATTTGCATATTTCTTGCTGCAAGGGCACAGTACACTACCACTACACCACACAGGTGTCACATACTAAAATTACATGAACTGAGTCATAAAAAATCACTAGGCTCAAAGCCAACATTTACATTATTAACACAAATATTCTATCCATACGACATGCAATAATCCGTCACACACATGGCGAACTCCCCAATTAATTATGGTTCAAAATAACCATCACAAAGAACAGGTTTGCTACTTGAAAGCTTAAAGGGGCCAGTCGGAACATAGGACTGCCTAACAAAATATGTCACCAGGCAAGACGGGCGATTTGTGGAAATCTGCATATCTGTCAACCCACGTGTCAAAATAACCTCGACCTCCAAAGGGACGGGATCGAATCTCGAAGAAGCGTGCCCCAAAGCACAATAATACGTGTGTGTGTGTGTCAGAACAAAATATCCCGGCATTTCCCCTAGGAAATCCAAGAATCAGCATATGGACAAGGAACAGCGGTCTCCCTGGAGCACCCTGCCTTTCCATCAAAAATACAACAACATCAAAATATGAGGGCGGTAGGACCTCTACCCCTCTTCACGTAGAATCAACACACACCTGACACAATAACACACACAGAATCACACGTATGGGTTTGACAGACCCTGAAATAAAATGACATAAATATTTTCCACTTGCTGGCGCCTCCGTTCTACGCCGTGACTAATAAACCTGAAAAGGACTCAAAAAAATCTAAAAAATTAGAACTAAGGTGTTCTAAAATTACATCTTAAATTGTTGCACTCGGCAACCCTAATGTGAATAATGACCTGTTCAGCAAACATCGTACAGTAATTACCTCCCTTTCCTATCACAAATATGAACTTTAATAAAGCACCACTTATCGAATGTAACGGGTTTCGCATTTGCATGGATAAAAATCACGTACACGCACCGTGTACATTAAATATGACTCCCAAGAAAAATAAATACACAACAAACACTTTGGCCACGTGCCAACGTACACTTAAAATATTTAGTGTCGGTACAAGAAAAACACTCTAAAAACAAGAAAAAGAAAATGAACTATTTACAAAGTTCCCCCGCCAATCTAACTACATAATTGAATAATCAATTGTTGTGCATCACCGTCTCAGCTTGTAGAACATATGACCTCCATCTCAGCCCATTTCCCTACGGGAAAATTAGCACTCCATAGTTGTCTTCGTAGAAGCGTCGGACATCACTCCGGCTCCTGACCACACGTCGGACATCTTGGTGTAGTCTCTTTGGAAGAAAAGTTCAATGTTATTATAATTTGACCTGGCTATAATCGCTTGTGAGTTACTAAATTCGCCCACAAATAGTCCTATGCGATTAATCACGAAGACTTTCCCTAACTCTCGCTCACACGCGCACGATACACACATGAAAAATACAATAAAAATTTACATGAAATATACACTTCGAGTCCATCGTCACTGGCTCGACAATACAAGTTTTAAAGTCTGACCGACTCATGGTCGCTATCTCGCTCGGTAATCTCTACTGCTCTGCTTGACCTTCGCTCGGGCTGGAGCGCTAATTAGAATGTTACTCAAGTCTTGCCCCCTAAGAGCTGAAAATATTTGTCTTTAAGATGATATTCAAGTTTTAAATCACCACGCAAACTGGCGTGAAATTAGCTCACAGAGCTCACAAAGTATTAGACTTCAAATAATATGTTAGAGCTTTAAAAATCGCTACACAAACTGACGTGAAGTTAGCTCATAGAGCTCCAAAACGAATGACATCGAACAGCGTCTCGTCGATCAATTTATTGGAAACTGACAGGGGAATGAAGAGTGGGGTGAATTAAGAAAAAATTTCCAGAGTTTTCATCTCACACAAACGGGACTAGAGTCAATCTTTATCAATTAATTCCAACGTCTCAGCGCACTCGTGCGGAGATAATTCCGATCGGCGGTTCTTTAGATAATCAATTCCGCGCGCTTTTTACCACTGACGCCATCCCTCGCGTGGTATTGGCTTGGTCTCTCCTGATTGGGTGATTCAATCGTAGGTAGGTTGCAAGAAACTCGTGACCATCCCTTTATGATTCCAATTCTGGTGCAAGTTGTTACACAATTTGGCCTTGAACTCAGCTTAGCCGGCCGTTTTCAAGAATAGCTACCAAGAGCAACTTCTGTGGCAATGATTGCGACACGCTAACTTGCCTTTATCCTCGTCAACTTCCACAAGTACTGCCTGGGCTGCAGTAATAATAATAATAAATCATGAGTACTTATTTATCGTAGATCAATAAGGGTTCATTTATCCTCAGCAAGGTTTTGAAATTCGAAGCAAGTGATTGATTTGGATTTCAAAAACAATATCCACAGTAGTAACAACAACATCTCTTTAGTACCTCGCTCAGCTGCTCGAGTGTACACTCCACTGACCCAATTAGTGTACGCTCTCCCTCGCCGGAATGTCATTCATACTTCTCGCTAGACCTCCCCTTCTCCTCACGTGATTGCCACTCCTGTCGTCTCAGCTGCTTGTTGTTTACAAACAAAGCGCGCTTTCTCCGGTGCTCCACGGCCACGTACATTTGAATGTTTGCTCTCAAAATAAAATTCTGCAATAAATGTTCTGCACACATCATCCTGCTTATTCATCAAATGGTTCTCTTCTGTAATATGGTTTTAAGTTGGCGCTATTAAAAACAGATTTAGCACCAGTGCTCACTTCTTCAAGCCTGTAAGCATTGTTACCCAGATTCTTCATGACACGGAACGGGCCAATAAATTTTGGACAGAATTATGCAAATACTTTGTTTTTGGGATCAGATATCGGTGGTCTGCGAACCAGCACTAACTCTTGTTCCTGTAATTCCCGGTGTAACTTCTTTCCTCTGTACCTTCTCAGTCTTCGGTCCGCTTGGTTCCTCATGTGCTCTCTCGTTCTCTGAATTCGCAACTCATGCGCTAATAGTGGATCCCTTGGGCATGGATTAATCTTGTCCCAAGACCTCTCCGGCAACCTGTTGTGGTGTACAATTAGTGGGACTTGACCCGTCGACTCGTGCTTAGTGGTGTTCATGCACATCTCAATATCTCCTACTTTGTCAACCCATTTATTATGATCGTTAGGAATCATTGCTCTGTAGTACTTTGCAACACAGTGAATCGTTCTCTCGCTCGGATTCCCACTAGGATGACGAATGCTCGAAAATATATGTTTTATCCCTAGGATCTCTAGACTTTGCCTAAAAACATTGCTCGTGAAATAAGTACCATGGTCTGATAAAATGGATTCCGGCTTCCCAAGCATCGGAATAACTTTGTTCTGAATTCTACTGAGGACTTGTTTTGATGTCGTCTTCTGGATTGGACATAACACTACCATCTTTGAAAATACATCGACACACACCAGAAGGTGTCGGCATCCACGCTTCCCTTTAACCAGAGGGCCAAAACCGTCGATAGCGAGCATCTCGCATGGTTCTTGAGGTAATAGTGGTCTTGGAGGTTGTTTCATAATGAAGTTTTTCGGTTTAGTGCGCTGGCACGCGTCACAAGTTCTTATTACTTCCACAATGGTGAATCGCATCTTAGGCCAAGTAAAATTCTCCCCTATCGTAGCTTCAGTCTTATCCGTGCCGATATGTGCTAGGCTCTCGTGGACATGCCACGTCAATCCTCTCTGTAGTGATGCTGGAACTAGGATTCGCAGTTTGGTATGATGCTCATCCACGTACTTATGCAACAGGTTATTTAAGTAGTGAAATCTCGCTTCTTTAGCACGGGCTTCTCGGTATTCAGCTGAATCTGGTTGTAATTCCTTCCTGTAGAACTTGATCATCATCATCATCCATGGGTCTGCTTCTTGCTCCTTCCGAATTTCCTTTAATTTCTCAAAAAACTCACGAGCCATAGGTGTTAGTGTTATATGGTGAACTTCCGCTGTTACTTCGTTCTCGTCTTCAGGATTCCTGCTCAAAGCATCTGGTATAATGTTCATCCTTCCAGGGCAATGCTCTATTGTAATATCAAACTGCTGTATGTAGATGGACCAACGCGTAACTCTCTCGCTTGCCATCGTCGTCTTGAATAGAAATGTCAGTGCATGGTGGTCGGTTCTGACAATAATGGAGTAGCCGAAGATCATCTTTCGCCATTGTTGGAGAGAATATAAAATTGCTAGCAGCTCAAGCTCCGTCACAGTGTAGTTCCTCTCGTGCTTCCTCAATTTACGACTCGTAAATGCCAAATATGATCTCTTCTTGGGTTCTTCAGCGTCCTCTTGGTACAGCATAGCACCGATTCCAATCAATGAAGCATCTGCTTGAATAATAAATCTCTTCTCAAAGTCCGGATACCCAAGCTTCACACAGTTTTCCAGTAAGTCTTTCGTAGCTCTAAAAGACCTGTCGCACTCCTCATTCCACGACCATCGATTTGCCTTCTTTAACATCTCTTGCATAGGTGCTACTGTTTCTGTGTATCCAGGACAATTTTCTTTGAAGAAGCCTGTCACTCCCAAAAACGCTCTTACATGTTTGACTTTAGTTGGTGTGAGAAATTTCTTGATAGCATCAATTTTCGCTGGATTAGGTCTCACGCCCTCAACATCAATTATATGCCCCAAATACAGAATCTCGCTCTGGCAAAAGTGTGATTTCTTTAGATTAATTTTGAAGTTCATGGTTCTCAAGTTATCCAGAAGTTTGTTTAAGTTTACCAAGTGTTCCTCCATTGTTTCAGATGCAATTAATATGTCGTCAACATATCTCGTAGTGAAGCTCTTGACCTCCTCAGTCAGATTCCTATCTAGTGCTCTTATCAGTGCACATCCAGCAGTTTTCACGCCAAAGGGCATTCGAGACCAGATATAACTTTGGTTATCGAATAAAAATCCCGTCAATAGTTGAGATTTTTCTTCAAGTTCAAGATGGCGGAAACTATTTGTCAAATCGACACTTGAATAAATCTTCTTCCCACGGAAGCCTTTCAAAACGTCCTTGATCCTAGGTGCTTGGTCGTGCTCAACTAGCAGTTTACTGTTCAAAACTCGCGCGTCTAGGCATAACCTAATTGATCCATTTGGCTTGGTCACAGCCAATATTGCGTTCAGGTACGGGGTTGCTGCTTTCCTTATCATGCCAGAATCTAATGAATTATTAATGATGTCCTTCACCTGAGCAAAATGTTTCTCTGGGATCGGGTACAATTTACTTTTAAATGGTGTCCAGTCAGTAACTTGCATGGCATATTGGAAATTTAAAACTTTTCCAGGGATGGTGTCAAAAGCTCCTTTATGTAATCTCAAAATTTCTTCCAGTTTTCTTCTATCAGGTTCCCCTACTATAGCCTCCTTAAGCCGCTCCTGAAGTAGAATTTCAAATTTGGTTCCGCTAATTTCTTCTTCCGCCAAATGTACCCAAAGTTCCTGCGAAATATCTCGGCTGTCAATTTCCACCACTGCTGTCTGGCTTACTTGCTCCTCCGTCAAGTTCTTATCTCTGATCACCTCATTAGTGCATTCTTCAATGACCCAAGTATTCGCCTCTCTCTCTAGTGGACTCTCTTCCATGTTTAAACCCACGTGATTCAACCCCTCAACTTGTTTGAAACTTACAGTGTTGTTATGTAAGTCAATTACAGCATGAAAATCACAGATAAAGTTGGCTCCCAAAATGATGTTATAATTCATCTTCGGTATGACAATGAATGTTTGCGAAAATGAGTGGTTCAATATTTCCAGGTCTAAATATGCTTGCTGTTTACAATTTATGGTGTTGTCAGGAATAACCCCTCTGACTTTCATTAGCGGTACAGGCATAATTGGAACAGTTTGTTTTCTTCCGATTTCCTTTACCAATACTTCAGTGACTAGGCTCACCTGGCTACCTGTGTCAATTAAGCATCTCACCCTCATACCTCCAATATGTGCGTAAATAATTGGCAATTGTCTGATGACATTTTCTCGGTCTTTCACCACTTCCTCCAGGCAATCGTCCGGGAATGCTACCCACTCTTCTATATTACCCACAATCATCTCTTCTCACTCCCTGGCGTCCTCCATTTTCAGGCTATCAGGTTTTAGTTCATTTGAAGTTTTTTTTTTTTTATCCCGGGACCCATTCGTTGTGTTCCGTCGGTTGTCATCGCGCCTCTCCTGTTGCCGTAATAGACTTTCTGCCCCCTCTCCTTGATGATTGTCTGGGCTCTGTCTATTCGCCATTGCACGCCCCCACTTCTCTTTCTCTGTCTCTTCGGCATTTAATTGATCTAAATACTTTTGAGACTCGACATACCGCTCATCCCAATTGTTGCGATAGTCTCCCCTATTTTCTTGGCGATAGTTCCTCGCGTTGTTCCACCTGCCATCCCCATTTCTTTGGTAAGGTCTACCCTGCCTTTGATTTCCCCTCCAATTGGTGTATTCCCGCTGGTACGTCCATTGATTTTGCTGGTTTTGATTGTTTTGGTTATATCTATCTCGGTGATTTTGAAAATTTCGATTATTTCGGTTGAATTGGTTCCGGCCATCAAAGTCTTGCCTTCTCGGTGTAAACTGCGTTCCTGTGGATTGAGTTTTCGTTTGGTTCCCCTGGCTGTGACTAGTTTGGTGTCCCTGAACCACTTCTGCCGTGTTGACACATTCCATATTTCTCCTTCCCGTCTGTGGACTCACCATACTTGTCTCGTCTAGGTGACGGATTGATTCTTCGGCCTGCACTGCGGTCTTAATATTTCCGGCTACTAACAGTTGTTGAATGTTCATAGGAAGTTGTTTCCCGATGGTTAGAACCATATTTTGTTCGCTAGGGGGGTCGTAAAAATCGCGGAATTTCACCAGCTGTTGGCTAAAGAATTCTGAAAATCTGGTCGGATGCGTGCTGTGGTATTTTCGAGTATACAGGTCTATTCTTAATCCCTGCTGTAAAGAAGGGCTCCAGAACTTCTTTTAAAACGCTTCTCTGAATTGAGCCATGTCGGTGAATGTATATTTAAAGCTCAAAAACTAGGTTAAGCTTGGTCCCTCTAAAAACTTCTCCACGAGTCGCAACTGTATTTCGGGACTGATGTGTTGATCATTGAAATAGTCAGTCAACTGACGTAAAAAGGCTTTGGGAGTGGTTCCTGAGTGCTCCCTGAATTTATCGGGTTTGAAATCATTTCCCCTAATGACTTGAATTACTTGGGCGGGTGCCAAGTTTGGTTGTGGTGTGGAGGTCTCCCCCCTGTACTGTTGGAATGCGTTGCTCGTTAATTTGGGACTTTGACCTCGGCTGTTATCCTCAGCCAACTTCAAGCCCACCAGACTTCCAATGCTTCCCTGCTTGTCTGCCGTATTTTCAGACGAAAACAATGTAGCGTTCTCTAATGATCTAATTTCGTTTTTAATTATTAAATCTGAGTGTTCTTGTAGTTTCGATTTTACGCTTTCCTCCAAAGCCTGTACTCTCGAATTGTATTCCCCTAAGCGTTTTAAAATTGTCAGCCTGTCTTCTTTATTTGCGTTTGCCTGCTGTTCCCAATCACTTCGGATCTTGCTCTTCAAACTGCAAATTTTCTCTTCGCTCCTTTCCTGATTCTTTTCTAGCTCTTCTCGTATCTGTTCCTGGGTTTTAATTAATTGGTCTTCCAGATTATCCCGATTTTTAATGAGCTGTTCTCCTACCTCTTCTCTGATAACCTCTTGTGTTTTAACCAATTGTTCTCCGACTTCTTCTCTTATGACCCGCTGGGTTTTACTTAATTGGTCCTCTAAGTTTTCACGCAAGTGCATACGTTCTGTTTCGGTCTTGACCTCAAGTTTATCGATTTCTTTGATTAATTCAAGTACGTTGCTGTCGACTGAATTAATTTGTTGCTGTAATTTATCTTGTGTGCTCTTTATTCCCGCTGTGTTGTTGACACATACTGCCTCGATTTGCTTTAGTTTATCGGCCACCATTTCATCAAATTGTATGAGTTTATTATCAAATTTCGCCTCTAACTTTTTAATTTCACCTAATTGTTTGACGTTATTCTCTGCGACCTCACCTGCCAGTTTCTCCACTTCCCTAACACTTTGATTTGTGTCGTTAGTGATCTTCTCTAATTGCTCTGTTTGTGTTACCGCCAGTTCTGATAATTTGTGATTTAATTCGTGAAATTGTTTATCAGTGTCCAATTTCTGGACCTGTAATTGGACCGTAATATTACCGCTCATGTCGTGTAACTGTTTTTCACCCTTCTCACGCTGACTTTCTAATTGTTTATTTAATTGTTTATCATTGTCTTCGCTTATTTCCTCCTTCTTGTTCCTTAACTGTTCTTCCGTTTTCGCGGACATTTGGATCGACATCTGTTCTAACTGTTTTTCCGTTTTCGCGGACATCTGCACTAACTGTTTTTCCGTTTTTGCGGACATCTGTTCCAACAATCCCTTAATTTCCTCAACACTCGCCATTGCACAATACACAAATATAACCAGAGAAAAACAGGGTCATGCACCGAGATTTCAGTCATACTCACGCATACATGTCATAACATTTAAATATTACTGATTCTAATTTAATAAAAATTTCAGTAATCAAAATTTACTGAATAAATTACTCTTATTTCCAAACAACAAAAACTCCCTAGTGATCTGCTTTTAAATTCCTAACCAACAGAATTTACGAACGACACTCATTAACCAAAGTTAATTAAATGTCAAATATAAGGCAACACCTTCCTGCTTTGACTGAGTTCAATAATATGTAAATTTTCTAATTTTAATGCCGGGCGCCAGAACAAGTTTATAACAAATACAATATCAAATTCTAACCTTGTTAAATATCTCTAACTTTAGGAACTCAGTGATTTTATTAATGCACATGGCGGTACAACATCGCCTCTATTTACTGAATTTACTTTGCCCGCTTGACCTGGCATTATTTATCAGCGAAATAAATATGAGATCAGCGAAGCAACAACAACAACAGTCCCACTTGGGCAGCCATTTTTGTTTTATGAACCCTAGCAAAGAAGCTTATGAGACTCAGTTTCGGGGGGTGTAACAGTCCATATCGTAAGTTGTTGTTAAAGCGCTTCATTAACATGCAGGGTAACATATAACAAAACAACATGCAGGAAAAAGTGAAGCCAGGGTTAAAACAAATGAATTTAATTAACAGATCAGCTATTTACAACAAGAATTTACAAAACAAACACCCATATGACTCCCACTGAATAAAATAAAGTTTGCCAAAACTAGGCCAAATCTCAGGAGAGATTATTACACGGACCAAGTGTCCCAAGAAAATCAACAATAATGACCATGTATGCGCGTGTGCTGTTCTACATGCTTCACGATGAGTACAATCGAATGCATGATTCGTCATCATCCAGAATAAACTTTCAGAAGACGAATCCACATTGTTTAGAGCTAGACAGACGCGGGGAACAACTATACAACACTTAAAACTAAACCGACACTTCCTATACTTAAAATAAACAACACAATAATTTCCGCGTGAAATTGGAATCAAAACTGCCGTAGCAAAAACATTACTGCCTAAAATTAGGAATTCTCACACAAATCAACACATGTAAGTTAACACGTGACCAATAAAAGAAATACACGTATGACCGCCGTCATTTTTACAAGTACACTACCACTACACCACACAGGTGTCACATACTAAAATTACATGAACTGAGTCATAAACAAATCACTAGGCTCAAAGCCAACATTTACATTATTAACACAAATATTCTATCCATA
This sequence comes from Meconema thalassinum, assembly GCA_946902985.2. Classification (NCBI taxonomy): domain Eukaryota; kingdom Metazoa; phylum Arthropoda; class Insecta; order Orthoptera; family Tettigoniidae; genus Meconema; species Meconema thalassinum. The sequence goes on from OX336390.1 coordinate 709,004,840, forward strand.
CGACATGCAATAATCTGTCACACACATGGCGAACTCCCCAATTAATTATGGTTCAAAATAACCATCACAAAGAACAGGTTTGCTACTTGAAAGCTTAAATGGGCCAGTCGGAACATAGGACTGCCTAACAAAATATGTCACCAGGCAAGACGGGCGATTTGTGGAAATCTGCATATCTGTCAACCCACGTGTCAAAATAACCTCGACCTCCAAAGGGACGGGATCGAATCTCGAAGAAGCGTGCCCCAAAGCACAATAATACGTGTGTGTGTGTCAGAACAAAATATCCCGGCATTTTCCCTAGGAAATCCAAGAATCAGCATATGGACAAGGAACAGCGGTCTCCCTGGAGCACCCTGCCTTTCCATCAAAAATACAACAACATCAAAATATGAGGGCGGTAGGACCTCTACCCCTCTTCACGTAGAATCAACACACACCTGACACAATAACACACACAGAATCACACGTATGGGTTTGACAGACCCTGAAATAAAATGACATAAATATTTTCCACTTGCTGGCGCCTCCGTTCTACGCCGTGACTAATAAACCTGAAAAGGACTCAAAAAAATCTAAAAATTAGAACTAAGGTGTTCTACAATTACATCTTAAATTGTTGCACTCGGCAACCCTAATGTGAATAATAACCTGTTCAGCAAACATCGTACAGTAATTACCTCCCTTTCCTATCACAAATATGAACTTTAATAAAGCACCACTTATCGAATGTAACGGGTTTCGCATTTGCATGGATAAAAATCACGTACACGCGCCGTGTACATTAAATATGACTCCCAAGAAAAATAAATACACAACAAACACCTTGGCCACGTGCCAACGTACACTTAAAACATTTAGTGTCGGTACAAGAAAAACACTCTATAAACACGAAAAAGAAAATGAACTATTTACAAAGTTCCCCGCCAATCTAACTACATAATTGAATAATCAATTGTTGTACATCACCGTCTCAGCTTGTAGAACCTATGACCTCCATCTCAGCCCATTTCCCTCAGGGAAAATTAGCACTCCATAGTTGTCTTCGTAGAAGCGTCGGACATCACTCCGGCTCCTGACCACACGTCGGACATCTTGGTGTAGTCTCTTTGGAAGAAAAGTTCAATGTTATTATAATTTGACCTGGCTATAATCGCTTGTGAGTTACTAAATTCGCCCACAAATAGTCCTATGCGATTAATCACGAAGACTTTCCCTAACTCTCGCTCACACGCGCACGATACACACATGAAAAATACAATAAAAATTTACATGAAATATACACTTCGAGTCCATCGTCACTGGCTCGACAATACAAGTTTTAAAGTCTGACCGACTCACGGTCGCTATCTCGCTCGGTAATCTCTACTGCTCTGTTTGACCTTCGCTCGGGCTGGAGCGCTAATTAGAATGTTACTCAAGTCTTGCCCCCTAAGAGCTGAAAATATTTGTCTTTAAGATGATATTCAAGTTTTAAATCACCACGCAAACTGGCGTGAAATTAGCTCACAGAGCTCACAAAGTATTAGACTTCAAATAATATGTTAGAGCTTTAAAAATCGCTACACAAACTGACGTGAAGTTAGCTCATAGAGCTCCAAAACGAATGACATCGAACAGCGTCTCGTCGATCAATTTATTGGAAACTGACAGGGGAATGAAGAGTGGGGTGAATTAAGAAAAAATTTCCAGAGTTTTCATCTCACACACACGGGACTAGTGTCAATCTTCATCAATTAATTCCAATGTCTCAGCGCACTCGTGCGGAGATAATTCCGATCGGCGGTTCTTTAGATAATCAATTCCGCGCGGTTTTTACCACTGACGCCATCCCTCGCGTGGTATTGGCTTGGTCTCTCCTGATTGGGTGATTCAATCGTAGGTCGGTTGCAAGAAACTCGTGACCATCCCTTTATGATTCCAATTCTGGTGCAAGTTGTTACACAATTTGGCCTTGAACTCAGCTTAGCCGGCCGTTTTCAAGAATAGCTACCAAGAGCTACTTCTGTGGCAATCATTGCGACACGCTAACTTGCCTTTATCCTCGTCAACTTCCACAAGTACTGCCTGGGCTGCAGTAATAATAATAATAATAAATCATGAATACTTATTTATCGTAGATCAATAAGGGTTCAATACCTAGCATAATGTAGCCTAATAGAGCACTACAGTTGGTAGCCCTGGTGACTGAATATATTCTTAGTTCCATCACTTACGGTTCCGTACAGAATACAAAATTTTGTTGAAGTCCAATGGATAGCATGGACGTTACATGCAGTTAGACATTGGAACTATCACCGCGTAAAATCATGTGGGGAACAATGTCAAGCATGTGTTGGTCAGAAATAATCTGGAATATTATGATCTATTGTTGTGCCAATTTTGGATGAAATCCATTTGTTAGTATAGAAGTTGCTGGTATTTTAAATTGGCCCTATCAGCAGGCTTAGAATCATGTTGGTAGCACTGACATACAGTTCATTAGTTATTCTAAATTAATCTAGAATGGCAGGTACTATACGTGTGCAAAGTTTAAAGCTGTTGGCTCGCATACTTTCTGATATATTGGTATTTGGATAAAAAATAGAGAGAGCATTTATTAACAGTTGGCAGCCCTGGTGGCTCTTATGAATACGCTCAGTCTTATCACTTTATGTACGCTTACTACTTATACATACGAAATTTGGTTGAAGTCCAATTGATAGTGTAGAAGTTATATGCATTAAAAAATTGAACCTATCAGTATGCTTAAAATCATTTTGGCAACACGTCATATATGGCCTCCTAAAAATTAAACTGAAGTATTATTATCTATATGCGTGCCAATTTTGGAATAGTTCCCATGTATACCTTCCAAGATATCCAACATGGAGCTCAAATTTTTGAATTGCGATTTTTCAGCAGTTGGTAGCACTGACCCCATTTTCAAATACGGCATTGAGTTATTCTGGTATAGATCTTTACTCCTACTAATTTTTGTTTCGATTGCTGCAGCCGATTAGGAGTTGATAGGTGGGGGGTGGGGGTCACATACACAGCCAGCCAGACACACATTTGCCCGGATCGATCTCATAAGTCTACTTTTTCCCCATTTTTGCAAAATTTGAAAAGTAGGCTAAAAATGAGGGAAAAGTAGACTTATGAGATCGATCCGGGTAAATGTGTGTCTGTCTGCCTTTCTGTCAGTCTGTCTGTCTGTCTGGCTGTGTGTGTGCGTGTGTCCCCCTCTCTAACTCCTAAACGGCTGCAGCAATCGAAACAACATTTGGTAGGAGTAAATATCTACTGTATACTTGAATACAGTATCTCAATGCCGTATTTGAAAATGACGTCCGTGCTACCTACTGCTGAAAAATCGCAATTGGAATTTGAGCTCCATGTTGGATATCTTGGAATGTATACATTGAAACTATTACAAAATTGGCACACATATAGATAATAATAATTCAGTTTAATTTCCAGGAGGCCAAACATGGCAGTGTTGCCAAATGATTATAAGCCAGCTTATAGGTCCAATTTTCAAATGCATATAACTTCTACACTAACAATTGGAATTCAACCAAATTTCGTATGTGCATGTGTACATAAACAGATATGACTAAGCGTATTCTTAAGAGCCACCAGGACTGCCAACTGTAAATGTATTTTATCCAAATAACAATATATCAGAAAGTATGCCAGCCCACAGCTTTAAACTATGCACACGTATAGTACCTGACATTCTATACAAATTTGGAGTAACTTATGTACGTCAGTGCTATCAACATGATTCTAAGCCTGCTGAGAGGTCCAACTTTAAATACATGTAACTTCTATACTATCATTTCGATTTTAACCAAATTTCGTATCTGCTATGTGTACTATAACAGATATGACTATGCGTATTCTTAAAAGCAAACCAGGGCTGCCAACTGTTAATAAATGCTGTCTCTATTTGTGTTACCCTAATATCAATATATCAGAAAGTATGCAAGCCAATAGCTCTAAACTCTGCACACGTATTCTAGATTAATTTGGAGTAACTATTATACGTCAGTGCTGCCAACATGATCTAAGCCTGCTGATAGGTCCAATTTTAAAAAGCGTGTAACTTCTATACTAACTAATAGATTTCATTCAAAATTGGCACAACAATAGATCATATTATTACAGATTATTTCAGACCAATACTTGCATGTGCAGGGGCGCACCCAGACTTTTGGTTTGGAGGGGGCTTTCCTCAATAACATGATTTCAGCTATGGAAAGAGAATGTGTCCATTATTATTCTTGTATGTAAATATTGTTACGGCTGTGAGTTTGTTTCATCGCTCGCCGCATGAGTCACAACTGCCCCAGGGCTGGGCTGCTCTGCCTCAGTGTATTGCGTGCGCCTTATGCAACAGGACTACTAGGACAAAGGGATGGTCCAGAATATTCGTGACTCAGCCAGTGAAGGAAACCTCGAGAAGCCGTGAACCCTGGATGGGTCTAGAAGCATTTATTGAGTCACCGGCCTGCTATATAAGAGCGACCTGTCAAGCAGTTGTGGTTGTGTTTTTCGAGCTAGTGCGAGAGTTTATCCTGAGCGACAGAAGTGTGGTGACTTGCGAAACCCCTAGTGAAGCCGATTCTCTTGACAGCGAGGGAGTGAGAAGCATACAGGGGACTGCCTGTGTTTTGAGCGAGTGTGATTTCACTGAGCGACAGACGTATTGTGGCGAAGTGCCGTATGAGTTACGAAATCCAGTGACATTGTTTCCCAGCGTGTGAACAGCGAAGCAGCGTGTAGCAAGTAACTGTAGTTTGTGTACATGAGGAAGAGGTGCAGGTAGTTTCTGTCAAGGCCACCTGACTCATTAGGACGAATTAACTTCTGTCGTTTGTTGACAAGTGAAAGGGGGCAAGAGCTCTCCATAAGGAAGAGACTTGAGAAAACTGGAGTAAGGCTCTAATTGCTTGTATTTGCTGTTGAATGGTGTATCTTTCTGGCCGCAATAAATTTAATTATTTCATTTAAAGGAACAATCTGTGTTGTGCCTCAACCCACCGTAGTCCAGTTAACAAAAGTGCTACTGGAGGGGGGGGTGGGGCACGTAACAACTGGTGTCAGAAGCGGGATTACGAACTCAAACACAAGCACAACACCTGACGGTCCTGGTTTCAAAACCCGAGCAGGTCATTTTTTTATTTTAATTTTCCTGTGAGTGCATGCCCTTTACAAGACAAACATCTAAAATGGAAGCGCAATTTGCAGCATTGCTAGAAAAGTTAAGTGGCATGGAAGCCAAGATGGAAGACGGCCAGAAGAAGATGGAGGACGGCCAGAAGAAGATGGAGGACGGCCAGAAGAAATTTGCCAAGGACCTGAAGGATGACCTGAAGAAGCTGGAAGACGGCCAGAAGAAGTTAGCCGAGGACCTAACTGCCAAACTAGAAAACGGCCAGAAGAAGATGGAAGACGGTCAAAATAAGTTAGCGGAGGATCTGAAGAGGATAGAGGACGGCCAGAAAAAGATGGAAGACGGTCAGAATAAGTTGACACAGGACCTGAAGAAATTAGAACTGGGTCTGCGTGAGGAAGTCACGGCAGTAGAAAAGAAGTTCGACGCCTTACATGTGGAAGTTGCCGAGCTGCGCCAACGCCCACTGATGGGGGTGGAGGAGAAATTCAACGCCTTACAAAAGGAAGTTGACGAGCTGCGCCAACGCCCACTGACGGGGGTGGAAGAGAAATTCAACGCTCTACAAGAGGAAGTTGCCAAGCTGCGCCAACGCCCGCCCACCGTTACACCGAGAATATCAGGAACGGGATATAGCAGAGTGACGCCCCCTACCTTCGACGGAAAGGTCCCGTGGAGCACCTACTTACGTCAGTTCGAGGCGGCCTGTTCCTTAAATAACTGGAACGACACAGAAAAGGCTACAGCTCTCATTGTAGCGCTGAGAGGTGACGCCCATAACGTCCTTCAGGCCATCCCGACTGGATCCCAGGACTACGCTTCACTGATCGCCCATATGGAGTCCCGATATGGAGATAGCCATCTTCAGCAGGCCTACCAGATGCAGCTCCGGACCCGGGTACAGAAGAACGCGGAAACCCTGCAGGAGTTCGGGATGGACATCGCACGCCACGTAAGGCTCGCCTATCCAACAGCGCCGGCCGACTTTCTGGAACAGATTGCGACGCAGACCTTCACCGACGGACTACGGGACTCGGACACTCAACAGGCGCTGCGACTCGCGCGCAATAAGTCTGTGGCAGATGCGCTGAGCCACGCACTTGAGTTCAAGACGGCAAAACAGGCATCTAGAATGCGCGCGCGGGTGCGTCAGGTGGACATCGACGAACCATCCAAAGCCGACAAGACCAAGCCCCAGGTCGATGAACTGATGGAGGCGCTAGGCCGGTTCTTCAAGGGTCGCAGTACCACCAACAAAAACGTAGCCGAAGGACATCCGGAGAGGCGGCCCGGAAGAGGACTACCGACCTGCTGGACCTGCCGTAAGAGAGGCCACCTGAGCAAGGACTGCGGTGATCAGCGCCGCCAAGGGATTCCGTCGGGACAGTCAGTCGTAGGGAAACCACGCGGCCCAGGAAAGCAAGTATCAGCCAGCCTTGGGGGGCAAAGATTTGCTTGTGACAGTCGTCAAGCCCCGGCAGTCCAAGTTCGTGTGACTGAGTTAAGGAGGGATAATAGCAGTCTGATGGTCGACGGAGTCGTCAACGGAGAGAGCTGGCCCATGCTAATCGACACGGGAGCATCGAGGACCATCGTCAGTCCCACCGTGATCCCGAAGTGGAGAGTGCAACCCACACAAAGGAACCTCCAACTAATAACCGCGACCGGAGAGACCGCACCGGTACATGGCGAAGCATCACTGGAGTTCGTCATTGGTCGACGGGCGATAAAGCATCCAGTGCTTGTGGCTGACGTATCAAATGAAGTGATCATCGGACTGGACTTCATGGACCAGAACAACATCATCTTGGATCTGAGTACCAACACTCTGCACTTCGGAGGTGAGGAACTTGCTTTGCAACCAGCACACGAGGCCGTCACCCCACGACGAGTAAGGCTGAGAGAGGACGTCATCGTTCCCACCAGGACGGAGATCAGCGCTGCCGTAATTGTCGACGGAACTGCTGAGGGAGTGGCGGCTGTCATCGAGCCAAAATATGAGGACATCCAGACAAAAGGATTGTTAGTTGCCAAGACCCTCATCAACACGACGTCTCGGCCGTACGTCCGCCTGTCCAACCTGAACGACTACGACATTACGGTTCACCGGGACACCAACCTAGGAGTCTGCGAGCCTGTTACCTGGATTGCCCGCATCACAGATACGACGGACGGACACCTGCAGACGGACGGTTTGGAAGGTTTCTTTATGTTTATGTGATGCAATGTTTTTAAAGTGTTCCCAGGTTTTTAGGGGGGGCTTAAGCCCCCAAAGCCCCCCCCCCCCTGGGTGCGCCCCTGTGCATGTGGGTAGATTATAGGCTAGGGAATAACCCACCCACCAAGGGAAGATGATTAAGAGAAGGAAGTAGATTTGGGATTTGGAAAAGAAGGATAGAAAAATAGGAGGAGAGTCCCACAAAATTAATAAGTTGAGGTTTAAATACGCTTAGGAGCAGTTGCCAATGGAAATTATCTCTCGGATACCTAAAGTAGGTACGAGCTTGGTCGAGGCTAACGGAAACCGCAGCTAGGACTTGGGCGGTTTGCAAGAGAGAGGCTTTAGTATGTTTCCTTCCAAGCATGTATAGAAGTACTATGGGGAAGGGTGATGGTCTGGCAAGACTAAGAGGAACAAATTTACTGTATGTCTTCTCAAAGAAATTAGGTTTTTCAAAGTAATTCACAGAATGCCAATGATTTAATTCAGGTTTGGTATTTTCAATTTCCAAATTTATGGAGTTCCTGTAAGGGCGACCAAGTGTCTCTAAGAAGGAATATGATAAAGAATTATGCCTTAGTGGGTAATCTTGGTAAATGAACCAATGGTTGCATTGGACAATGGCTAAGCTTTTACTCAGCGAGGAGCCGGCTAAAAGTTTAGACAAAAAGAAAAACTTATTTTTTGGAAAACTGACCATAAGTTTCCGGAGAGGGTCTCCACAAGCAGGTAGTTGGCTTAGCGAACTTTACTTGCCTTACTGGCCAATTAGAATTAGCTATTAACGCTAAGAAGAACTTTAGTAAGGTGAAAATTAAGAGTTCTTGCTCAAATGCAACAAATAGTGAAAGCCCTATTAAAGATTTTAATGTCATTGAGTGAGGAGAGTCAAGGAAGACAGGATTTTGCCTAAACTTTATATTCGCAAATGAAAAAGCGAAGGGAAAAGATTTGTTTATTTTACAATTAGAAAAAGTTTGATGAAATTAACAATTATGCAATATAATTTTAATTAACATAGTTCATTTGAACTTTTTAACAAATAGGGTCGCAGACCTCTCAACATTAAACGGTTGCTCCAGGCAACTGACAATTTACAAGGTTTCAAACCTTACATGTTTCTAAAATTTTCATAGGAGTTAAACCAATAAACAATGAAATAATTAAAGCTTGAACGTGAATTAGAGTACAAAAAGTGTACCTTAAGAAATTCTTGAGAGAATGTTCTAGAGAAAATGACAACTTTGAAAATGACGATAACAACAACGTGAAAATAAGATAGAAGTTCCTACAACTTCTTATATTTATACAGAGTTAATATATGAGAATTACACAAAGAGGGCAGGTCACTTATTGTGAAACCTGAAGAAAGTGAAAAGGAAGTTTCTAGACTTCCTATGTTTAATTAGGAATCACGAGAAAAATGGGGCAGTTTCCATTTCGTGAAACCTGAACATGACTCGCTCAAGAGTTTAGAGAATTGTTTTCCCTGATTTTGAAGGGAGGAACAATGTAAGTTTGAAACGTGTGTTAGACACGTATCACAAAGATTATACAGAGATACTTAATGATAAACCAACAAAAATGGAAGGGCACTTCTTAGAATGACACCTTATTGAAACCGACCTAGATTAAAAGTTTATTGCAGATTGTTAGTGAAAGGTTTAGGAAAGAGAAATGGGAATTAAGGAAAATGTTCATGGCCTTATTTAATATAACCGGACGATCGCGACGCGGTAGAAACGTGGAGAAAGCACTGTTTATCACTGTAGTCTATGAAGATGGATTCAAAGTTCACTACAGAAACACTAAAGTTCATGAAAAAGAAAGTTATTGCAATTATGGAAAGAACTGATTGCACTATATAGATGAGAGTCTATTTCTTGAAAAAGTTGTAATTTACAATTAAATGCGCCATAGAATTTTCCAGAGGTTCCAGCGGTGGAAGAAAGTTAGCTATTGCAAAAATTTATAAGGAAGATTCCTCATTTTAACTAGCATTTTCACAGTGCGTGAACAATACTTGACGACAAAACTCGCAGATAGAGAACAAGGTCTAGAAGGTTCCAGAACGACCTTAGCAGAAAATGGGGTTGAGAAAATCCAACGGAGGAAATAGTTTTATAATTATAGGCAGTGGGTATTAGATAATATCCCACGTAGCGAGAGGATTTCTCGTTTGAATCGCTTAAGAAAAGCTCTTTTGTTTTAGTAAGGTTGGCTTATACAAGCAAAAAGCTCAACATTGCAAATCCCACGAAGAATGATCATTGCCCCAAAGTAAATCATTTCACACTGCCTATAAATTATAATTAAAAACACTTGGAAGTTAAAACCATGAAGATGAGGTTAAAACTTTTTAAAAATGGTACTTATCTTGATTTCATGTTGAAGTCGGATTTCTCACTGATGCTTAGAGTTCCAACATGGCGTAAAAGAGGGTGAGCCTCTTGGTTTGAGGAGGCAAGCTCGAGCGGAGCTTTGACTGGACGAGTCAACTGCAGACGGAGAAGTGAGAGCAGCTCAACGGAGCACGGAGAGACCACGGAAGGGGAAAGAGTGGGGGTAGGAAACAAAAGGTATACATATCAGCATAACCAACTTAGCAAAAAATAATTTTCTTCTTGATGGATGGTCTTCTAAGAGTTGATAGTAGGCGATATTAGCGCAGCATGGTGAGTGAAACAGTAGACGTAGTCCTCTTGCTCAAGGAGAAAATAGCTGACGATAGTAACGAGATCTGGTGGCCAGATGGATATGTAAGTCCTCTTGCACGATGAGGAATTGAGTAGCTTCAGAGGTTCGCTACTAGATGACGCTAGGTGGGTCACAGAAGTTATATATCTGAAACATACTTATGAAGACATAAGAGATATGCCCAACAAGGAGAAAACAGATGATCACTGTTGGTGGTTGACAAAGAGAAGGAAGAAATGAACATGCAAAGAGCAATAAAAATTATATCTCAGGCACCGTGTATTCAAAGAATACACCATACTGGGGGGAAACACCAACAGAGAGCAAATAAACAGTTACACATTTATTGGAAGCGGAGCGATCAAAGACAGTGGTCTTGTGATCGGTCCATTTGTGGTCAAGATTCTGGCCACCCTGACTCTCCCATCTCTTCCAGGGTAACATTCGGTCACCCTACCAGAAATCCATACTAGGGGGGGTGAAACATCCCTAACCAAGACCAAGTCCCCCACTTTAATGTCGGGACTGGAAAGAAACCACTTCTGCCTCCGTTGCAAGGAAGTTAAATATTCCAAGTTCCATCTCTTCCAAAAAGAATTACGGAGGGCTTCAAGTTTACGCCAAACAATAGGTAAATTAAAATCCCTGCAAGAATTAGGAAGAGGAGGAGGGGCAGAAAGAGAAGTGCCGATAAGGAAGTGACCAGGGGTGAGTGGAAGTAGGTCATCAGGATCATTGGAAAGCGGAGTTAAAGGGCGAGAGTTAACAACACCTTCAATCAGAACAGACAGAGAATTGAATTCTTCGTAAGTCAGAATTCGATTACCTAAGACTTTTCTTAAATGACGTTTAGTGAGCTTTACGCAAGATTCCCACCTACCACCATGATGCGGAGCGTAAGGAGGTATGAAGCGCCATTTGAAACCTTTTGAATAAGAAAAATTAGAGATTTGTTCCATGGCAGGAGAGGAAGTAAGAGCTTTCTTCCACAGGGAAGCTGCTCCCTGAAAGGTGGAAGCGTTATCAGAGAACATCTCAGCAGGAACACCACGCCTAGCGGTGAAACGAGAGACAGCTGATAAAAAATAAGAAGTAGAAGCATTCGTTACTAGTTCAAGTGGATTGCGCCGGTAACCATGCAAACAAAGAGAGAAACATAAAGCTTACCAAACAATTTGCGTTTAGCTTCAGGAGAGTTTCGTTGATATTGGAACGGACCCATATAGTCCACGCCAGTTAAAGCAAATGGGCGTACAGGAGAAGAACGAAAAGAAGGCAGATCGCTCATTAATTGAGTGTTGATTTTAGGTTTCGCTTTGAAACAAGGAATGCACTTATGAATTGCAGAAGAAACTTCGTGAATTCCATTTATAATCCAGTACTTTTCCCTTAAGAGGCAAAGCAGAGTACGTGTACCAACATGAAGATTACGGTAATGAAAGTCACGTATAATTAAAGAAGTAACGTGATGTTTGGAAGGCAAAATAACGGGATGCTTTTTGTCCTCAGAGAGTAAAGATTGCGAGAGCCTTCCACCTACCCTAAGTAATCCATGGTCATCAAGGAACGGGGCTAAAGCACGGAGACGGCTGGATTTGGAAAGATCTCTTCTAGAAGAAAGCAATGACAATTCAGAAGAAAAGGCTTCTTGCTGTGTCAGTTGTAAAATCTTAATGGTAGCGAGATTCAATTCATGATTGGTAAGGTGTGGTTTAGGGAGAAGAGGTTGGTCAACCACAAGATATTTCCATCTAAGGAGATAGGCAACAATCCGTAGTAATTTATGGAAGGAAGAATAGCGTGACAACAAAGGATGAGATGCGTTGGAAACAAGACACGAAGCTATGGATAGAGGTACTTTAGCGTCAGGCAAGTCGGAGTTTGTAGCTGGGGGTTTAGAAGGCCATGAGGAAGATTCGTCGATTAGCCACGAGGGCCCATGCCAGTACAATTGGGAAGCTGCCAATTGAGAGGGTAAACAACCACGAGAGATGATGTCAGCTGGATTATCCGCACTGGGAACATGCCTCCATTGACATCCAGAAGAAAGAGTTTGAATTTTGGAAACCCTGTTTGCGACAAAAGTTTGCCAATGAGAGGGATTTTTGGCGATCCAAGAAAGGGCAATCATAGAATCGATCCAGAGATAGATTTGCGAGAATTCGACCTTTAATACTTCCCGTAATTTCTTGACAAGTTCTGCAGCCATTAGTGCAGCGCACAGTTCGAGCCTAGGTAAAGTGATAGTTTTAAGAGGAGCGACCTTCGATTTGGCACAAACAAGGTTAGAAACTGGAGATCCATAGAGTGAATCGTGATAAACTAAATATGCACAGCAACCATAAGCTTTTTCGGAACTGTCCGCGAACACGTGAAGGAAAAAAGATGCATTAGAATGAGAGCTAATTAAATTCCTGGGAATTTCAATAAGGGAAAGATCCAGCAAATTGCTGCGAAACGAGAGCCAACGATTCAGAAAAGAAAGAGGGACAGCGTCATCCCATTCACATTTAAGCGACCACAGCTCTTGCATGAAAAGTTTGGCTATAACGATAACTGGGGCAAGGAATTGAAGCGGATCAAAAATTTTTGCAATTTCAGAGAGGATTTGTCTTTTTGTATTAGGAAGCTCTTCTGCGAGCGTAACTTTATAGATAAGAGTGTCAGTGCTAGTGCACCAGTGAACTCCTAGAGTTTTTATAGATTCGGAGTTTCCACAAATTTCGACAGAGGAAGGATCTACGTCTTCAATGGGAAACTGAGCGAGAAACTCAGGGGAGTTGGAGTTCCACTTATGAAGTGGGAAACCTCCATTCCTTAGTAATGCTTGAAGTTCTAAAGATACAAAAGAAGCTTCCTCCAAAGAGGGGAAGGATTGCAAATAATCGTCAACATAGAATGACGTAGTTAGTGCTTCAGAGGCTTTGGGGTTAAATAAATGACCATCTTGTGAGGCAAGCAAGTGTAGGGATCGGATAGCAAGGAAAGCAGAGGGTTTTAAGCCATAAGTAACCGTTTTCAAGCGAAATACCTTAATGGGCTTATTGATTTCATCACGCCACAAGATTCTTTGAAGATCTCGTTGTTCTGGTTGAATTAACACTTGACGGTACATCTGTTTTATGTCGGCTATGACAGCTATGGGAAATAATCGAAAATTTAAGAGTATAGCAGATAAATCTGATTGAATAGCAGGACCAGAATAAAGAGTGTCATTAAGGCTGTTGCCATTAACGTCGGGTGATGAACCATTGAAAACAACTCGAATTTTATCTTTTACAAAGGGGTTTTTCCACACAGGATGATGATTTAAATAAACCGTTTCGATTGGGGGGTGCAATTCATCATCGGATTTGTTAACAACCTCCATATGATCTAAGCTTTCATACTCATCCATGAACTCAGTGTACTGCTTTTTGACGAGGGGTTCCTTTTTGAATTTGCTCTCGATAGCAAAGAGAGCTTTTCGAGCTTTAGGCTGAGAGTTAATAAGTTTGGGGGGATTGTGTAATCTTGGCATTTGAACAATGAACCGGCCATCAGAAGAACGAATGGTCGTGTTCAAAAAAAGTTGCTCACAAAATTCATTTTCTGAAGAAGTTACATTAGGAGAATCAACATTTTCAAGCCTCCAAAACTGTTCCAGATCAGTATTGGAGAAGTAACATTGCGATGCGGGTTGAGGTGAATAATGGGGAAGTTGCCCTGTGACAATCCATCCAAAATTAGTGTCTCTGGCGACCACGTTTGAGGATAGCTTGCGAACCTGTTTCCGAAGGCAGTTCCAAAAGACATTGGCACTAAAGAGAATGTCAATGGGATTTTGTGTGTTAAACGAAGGATCGGCTAACCTTAAATGTGAGGGAATGTTTAACCCCGAAATATCAACCGAGTGACTAGGAGTGTCTTCTCCAATGCTATTAAGAATTAGACAATTAAGTTTAAGAAAGTTGTTTCTATGACAAGTATCTCTTATAGATAGCTTTGAGAATTGTAAAGCTTGCGATTTTGAGCTGTTGATGCCCGACACATTGATAGAAGTGGGGTTTACGGGTAGGCCTAGTTTTCTAATCAGGGAATTAGATACAAAATCATGAGTTGCCGCTGAGTCTAGAAGACCGCGTGCACGGACCCAGTTGCCAAAGTTATCCTGAACGTCAATTTGAACAGTAGACAACAATACTTGAGCACTGCGAATGGACTTAGCATTTTGAATGTATGATGAAGCATTAGAACTGTTAACACTATCATTTTTCGGCGAAGTAGATGCTGTCGATGACCTTGCCTGATCATGACGATGTAGCAGAGTATGATGAGCCTTTTCACAATGGTAGCAAAGTCTTGTGGATTTACAGTTAGAAGCAGAATGCGTGGGCGCTAGGCAGTTGAAACAATGTTTGTTTTGAGCGACTAATTTTCGTCTGTCATCGACTGACATTTCTTTAAAGGATTTGCAGAGGTATAGGGCATGGGGATCTTTACAAAGTATGCACTTTACCGGTTCGTTTAAACTTTTGCGAGGTTCACCTTGCGTGTTTAAAACAATAGAGCTAGCAACACGACGTTCACTAGACCTAGTTGGGTAACCAGTAGTGTTTGATTTGAATTTAGATAAGCTGGACCCTGGTTTTTGGGTATTAGACGCTGAGCGTTCGCTTTTGGGTTTGATGGACATTAATTCGAATTTGGAACTAGGAGATGAAGGTTCACTTTGATTAGCTAGAGCGGTTAAAAGTTGGCATCTAGCGTTTATGAAAGTGACTAAATGCTCGTAAGAGTAGTCGTCTTCCTTAGAAAGTTCAATTTCCCAAGCTTTGAGGGTAGCAGCATCAACTTTAGAAACTACTAAATGTATTAGGAAAGTATCCCAATGTTCGGTAGGCTGCTCTAATTGGGACAAAGCTTTAACGTGGAGTTGGGTAGTGTCAATTAAAGTACGCAAACTAGTGACGTCATTGTGCTGTGACGCAGGTAGGTTAAATAGAGCCTTAATATGGCGTTGAATACGTAAACGTGAATTTCCATATCTTTCTTTTAATAAATTAAAGGCAATGGGGTAATTTTCTGCACGCAGAGGAAGTGCTTCAACCAACTGCAAAGCTTGACCTCGAAGGATAGATCTCAAGTAATGAAACTTGTAAATGACTTGAATGTCTTCATTGTCATGAACAAGGGAGCAAAATAATTCATAGAAAGAATCCCAAGTGGATTCATCTCCAGAAAAATGGGGTAAATCAATTTTCGGTAAAGTAGGTTTGGGCTTGTGAGTGCCCTCACGGAAAGAAGTTTGGGGTTCGTGAAGGGAACCAAGAACAGAAGCGTCCTTTTTCTGCTCCTCTTCAAGTTGGCGTATTATTTTGAAAGCAGAACCTATGCCTTCGTAATATAAGTTTTCTACTTCGACACGATCTTCTGTTTGATTGAGCATGCAAGTTTCAATTTCAGTTTGAATGTTACAGTAGTTTTCATAAGAACGTTCAAAATCCTTTACACGATGTTTCAACAAATCTAATTGCGCGTCTGAGGGATCTAATTCTTTTATGTACCTTCTGAATCGGGTAATTTGCCCTTTATAGGATGCTCGTTTAGAAGTAAGTTTTTCATCCTTATCCTTATCAGTGGGAGCCATATTAAAGAAGATGAATGAAAATGTAACTCACGAAACTGTGGAACCTTGGAAATGCTGTCAAGCTGGCAGCAGCGAATGAGTAGAAAGAATGGGACACACCATAGGAGACAGGAGCGGCCTCTTTCCCGTTCACAGGCTTTGCACGATGTGGTTGTAGCTGAAATATTCAACACAGATATTAGAAATATGCAAAGTATTGCCAAATGACACTTTTTTAAAGAGAGAAAAGAAAAAATGGGCTCTCCCGGTTTTCGGTACCAAATTTTGGGTAGATTATAGGCTAGGGAATAACCCACCCACCAAGGGAAGATGATTAAGAGAAGGAAGTAGATTTGGGATTTGGAAAAGAAGGATAGAAAAATAGGAGGAGAGTCCCACAAAATTAATAAGTTGAGGTTTAAATACGCTTAGGAGCAGTTGCCAATGGAAATTATCTCTCGGATACCTAAAGTAGGTACGAGCTTGGTCGAGGCTAACGGAAACCGCAGCTAGGACTTGGGCGGTTTGCAAGAGAGAGGCTTTAGTATGTTTCCTTCCAAGCATGTATAAAAGTACTATGGGGAAGGGTGATGGTCTGGCAAGACTAAGAGGAACAAATTTACTGTATGTCTTCTCAAAGAAATTAGGTTTTTCAAAGTAATTCACAGAATGCCAATGATTTAATTCAGGTTTGGTATTTTCAATTTCCAAATTTATGGAGTTCCTGTAAGGGCGACCAAGTGTCTCTAAGAAGGAATATGATAAAGAATTATGCCTTAGTGGGTAATCTTGGTAAATGAACCAATGGTTGCATTGGACAATGGCTAAGCTTTTACTCAGCGAGGAGCCGGCTAAAAGTTTAGACAAAAAGAAAAACTTATTTTTTGGAAAACTGACCATAAGTTTCCGGAGAGGGTCTCCACAAGCAGGTAGTTGGCTTAGCGAACTTTACTTGCCTTACTGGCCAATTAGAATTAGCTATTAACGCTAAGAAGAACTTTAGTAAGGTGAAAATTAAGAGTTCTTGCTCAAATGCAACAAATAGTGAAAGCCCTATTAAAGATTTTAATGTCATTGAGTGAGGAGAGTCAAGGAAGACAGGATTTTGCCTAAACTTTATATTCGCAAATGAAAAAGCGAAGGGAAATGATTTGTTTATTTTACAATTAGAAAAAGTTTGATGAAATTAACAATTATGCAATATAATTTTAATTAACATAGTTCATTTGAACTTTTTAACAAATAGGGTCGCAGACCTCTCAACATTAAACGGTTGCTCCAGGCAACTGACAATTTACAAGGTTTCAAACCTTACATGTTTCTAAAATTTTCATAGGAGTTAAACCAATAAACAATGAAATAATTAAAGCTTGAACGTGAATTAGAGTACAAAAAGTGTACCTTAAGAAATTCTTGAGAGAATGTTCTAGAGAAAATGACAACTTTGAAAATGACGATAACAACAACGTGAAAATAAGATAGAAGTTCCTACAACTTCTTATATTTATACAGAGTTAATATATGAGAATTACACAAAGAGGGCAGGTCACTTATTGTGAAACCTGAAGAAAGTGAAAAGGAAGTTTCTAGACTTCCTATGTTTAATTAGGAATCACGAGAAAAATGGGGCAGTTTCCATTTCGTGAAACCTGAACATGACTCGCTCAAGAGTTTAGAGAATTGTTTTCCCTGATTTTGAAGGGAGGAACAATGTAAGTTTGAAACGTGTGTTAGACACGTATCACAAAGATTATACAGAGATACTTAATGATAAACCAACAAAAATGGAAGGGCACTTCTTAGAATGACACCTTATTGAAACCGACCTAGATTAAAAGTTTATTGCAGATTGTTAGTGAAAGGTTTAGGAAAGAGAAATGGGAATTAAGGAAAATGTTCATGGCCTTATTTAATATAACCGGACGATCGCGACGCGGTAGAAACGTGGAGAAAGCACTGTTTATCACTGTAGTCTATGAAGATGGATTCAAAGTTCACTATAGAAACACTAAAGTTCATGAAAAAGAAAGTTATTGCAATTATGGAAAGAACTGATTGCACTATATAGATGAGAGTCTATTTCTTGAAAAAGTTGTAATTTACAATTAAATGCGCCATAGAATTTTCCAGAGGTTCCAGCGGTGGAAGAAAGTTAGCTATTGCAAAAATTTATAAGGAAGATTCCTCATTTTAACTAGCATTTTCACAGTGCGTGAACAATACTTGACGACAAAACTCGCAGATAGAGAACAAGGTCTAGAAGGTTCCAGAACGACCTTAGCAGAAAATGGGGTTGAGAAAATCCAACGGAGGAAATAGTTTTATAATTATAGGCAGTGGGTATTAGATAATATCCCACGTAGCGAGAGGATTTCTCGTTTGAATCGCTTAAGAAAAGCTCTTTTGTTTTAGTAAGGTTGGCTTATACAAGCAAAAAGCTCAACATTGCAAATCCCACGAAGAATGATCATTGCCCCAAAGTAAATCATTTCACACTGCCTATAAATTATAATTAAAAACACTTGGAAGTTAAAACCATGAAGATGAGGTTAAAACTTTTTAAAAATGGTACTTATCTTGATTTCATGTTGAAGTCGGATTTCTCACTGATGCTTAGAGTTCCAACATGGCGTAAAAGAGGGTGAGCCTCTTGGTTTGAGGAGGCAAGCTCGAGCGGAGCTTTGACTGGACGAGTCAACTGCAGACGGAGAAGTGAGAGCAGCTCAACGGAGCACGGAGAGACCACGGAAGGGGAAAGAGTGGGGGTAGGAAACAAAAGGTATACATATCAGCATAACCAACTTAGCAAAAAATAATTTTCTTCTTGATGGATGGTCTTCTAAGAGTTGATAGTAGGCGATATTAGCGCAGCATGGTGAGTGAAACAGTAGACGTAGTCCTCTTGCTCAAGGAGAAAATAGCTGACGATAGTAACGAGATCTGGTGGCCAGATGGATATGTAAGTCCTCTTGCACGATGAGGAATTGAGTAGCTTCAGAGGTTCGCTACTAGATGACGCTAGGTGGGTCACAGAAGTTATATATCTGAAACATACTTATGAAGACATAAGAGATATGCCCAACAAGGAGAAAACAGATGATCACTGTTGGTGGTTGACAAAGAGAAGGAAGAAATGAACATGCAAAGAGCAATAAAAATTATATCTCAGGCACCGTGTATTCAAAGAATACACCATACTGGGGGGAAACACCAACAGAGAGCAAATAAACAGTTACACATTTATTGGAAGCGGAGCGATCAAAGACAGTGGTCTTGTGATCGGTCCATTTGTGGTCAAGATTCTGGCCACCCTGACTCTCCCATCTCTTCCAGGGTAACATTCGGTCACCCTACCAGAAATCCATACTAGGGGGGGTGAAACATCCCTAACCAAGACCAAGTCCCCCACTTTAATGTCGGGACTGGAAAGAAACCACTTCTGCCTCCGTTGCAAGGAAGTTAAATATTCCAAGTTCCATCTCTTCCAAAAAGAATTACGGAGGGCTTCAAGTTTACGCCAAACAATAGGTAAATTAAAATCCCTGCAAGAATTAGGAAGAGGAGGAGGGGCAGAAAGAGAAGTGCCGATAAGGAAGTGACCAGGGGTGAGTGGAAGTAGGTCATCAGGATCATTGGAAAGCGGAGTTAAAGGGCGAGAGTTAACAACACCTTCAATCAGAACAGACAGAGAATTGAATTCTTCGTAAGTCAGAATTCGATTACCTAAGACTTTTCTTAAATGACGTTTAGTGAGCTTTACGCAAGATTCCCACCTACCACCATGATGCGGAGCGTAAGGAGGTATGAAGCGCCATTTGAAACCTTTTGAATAAGAAAAATTAGAGATTTGTTCCATGGCAGGAGAGGAAGTAAGAGCTTTCTTCCACAGGGAAGCTGCTCCCTGAAAGGTGGAAGCGTTATCAGAGAACATCTCAGCAGGAACACCACGCCTAGCGGTGAAACGAGAGACAGCTGATAAAAAATAAGAAGTAGAAGCATTCGTTACTAGTTCAAGTGGATTGCGCCGGTAACCATGCAAACAAAGAGAGAAACATAAAGCTTACCAAACAATTTGCGTTTAGCTTCAGGAGAGTTTCGTTGATATTGGAACGGACCCATATAGTCCACGCCAGTTAAAGCAAATGGGCGTACAGGAGAAGAACGAAAAGAAGGCAGATCGCTCATTAATTGAGTGTTGATTTTAGGTTTCGCTTTGAAACAAGGAATGCACTTATGAATTGCAGAAGAAACTTCGTGAATTCCATTTATAATCCAGTACTTTTCCCTTAAGAGGCAAAGCAGAGTACGTGTACCAACATGAAGATTACGGTAATGAAAGTCACGTATAATTAAAGAAGTAACGTGATGTTTGGAAGGCAAAATAACGGGATGCTTTTTGTCCTCAGAGAGTAAAGATTGCGAGAGCCTTCCACCTACCCTAAGTAATCCATGGTCATCAAGGAACGGGGCTAAAGCACGGAGACGGCTGGATTTGGAAAGATCTCTTCTAGAAGAAAGCAATGACAATTCAGAAGAAAAGGCTTCTTGCTGTGTCAGTTGTAAAATCTTAATGGTAGCGAGATTCAATTCATGATTGGTAAGGTGTGGTTTAGGGAGAAGAGGTTGGTCAACCACAAGATATTTCCATCTAAGGAGATAGGCAACAATCCGTAGTAATTTATGGAAGGAAGAATAGCGTGACAACAAAGGATGAGATGCGTTGGAAACAAGACACGAAGCTATGGATAGAGGTACTTTAGCGTCAGGCAAGTCGGAGTTTGTAGCTGGGGGTTTAGAAGGCCATGAGGAAGATTCGTCGATTAGCCACGAGGGCCCATGCCAGTACAATTGGGAAGCTGCCAATTGAGAGGGTAAACAACCACGAGAGATGATG
The DNA here is from genome assembly GCA_946902985.2 of Meconema thalassinum. Taxonomy (NCBI): domain Eukaryota; kingdom Metazoa; phylum Arthropoda; class Insecta; order Orthoptera; family Tettigoniidae; genus Meconema; species Meconema thalassinum. The sequence continues at coordinate 709,025,421 of OX336390.1, forward strand.
TCAGCTGGATTATCCGCACTGGGAACATGCCTCCATTGACATCCAGAAGAAAGAGTTTGAATTTTGGAAACCCTGTTTGCGACAAAAGTTTGCCAATGAGAGGGATTTTTGGCGATCCAAGAAAGGGCAATCATAGAATCGATCCAGAGATAGATTTGCGAGAATTCGACCTTTAATACTTCCCGTAATTTCTTGACAAGTTCTGCAGCCATTAGTGCAGCGCACAGTTCGAGCCTAGGTAAAGTGATAGTTTTAAGAGGAGCGACCTTCGATTTGGCACAAACAAGGTTAGAAACTGGAGATCCATAGAGTGAATCGTGATAAACTAAATATGCACAGCAACCATAAGCTTTTTCGGAACTGTCCGCGAACACGTGAAGGAAAAAAGATGCATTAGAATGAGAGCTAATTAAATTCCTGGGAATTTCAATAAGGGAAAGATCCAGCAAATTGCTGCGAAACGAGAGCCAACGATTCAGAAAAGAAAGAGGGACAGCGTCATCCCATTCACATTTAAGCGACCACAGCTCTTGCATGAAAAGTTTGGCTATAACGATAACTGGGGCAAGGAATTGAAGTGGATCAAAAATTTTTGCAATTTCAGAGAGGATTTGTCTTTTTGTATTAGGAAGCTCTTCTGCGAGCGTAACTTTATAGATAAGAGTGTCAGTGCTAGTGCACCAGTGAACTCCTAGAGTTTTTATAGATTCGGAGTTTCCACAAATTTCGACAGAGGAAGGATCTACGTCTTCAATGGGAAACTGAGCGAGAAACTCAGGGGAGTTGGAGTTCCACTTATGAAGTGGGAAACCTCCATTCCTTAGTAATGCTTGAAGTTCTAAAGATACAAAAGAAGCTTCCTCCAAAGAGGGGAAGGATTGCAAATAATCGTCAACATAGAATGACGTAGTTAGTGCTTCAGAGGCTTTGGGGTTAAATAAATGACCATCTTGTGAGGCAAGCAAGTGTAGGGATCGGATAGCAAGGAAAGCAGAGGGTTTTAAGCCATAAGTAACCGTTTTCAAGCGAAATACCTTAATGGGCTTATTGATTTCATCACGCCACAAGATTCTTTGAAGATCTCGTTGTTCTGGTTGAATTAACACTTGACGGTACATCTGTTTTATGTCGGCTATGACAGCTATGGGAAATAATCGAAAATTTAAGAGTATAGCAGATAAATCTGATTGAATAGCAGGACCAGAATATAGAGTGTCATTAAGGCTGTTGCCATTAACGTCGGGTGATGAACCATTGAAAACAACTCGAATTTTATCTTTTACAAAGGGGTTTTTCCACACAGGATGATGATTTAAATAAACCGTTTCGATTGGGGGGTGCAATTCATCATCGGATTTGTTAACAACCTCCATATGATCTAAGCTTTCATACTCATCCATGAACTCAGTGTACTGCTTTTTGACGAGGGGTTCCTTTTTGAATTTGCTCTCGATAGCAAAGAGAGCTTTTCGAGCTTTAGGCTGAGAGTTAATAAGTTTGGGGGGATTGTGTAATCTTGGCATTTGAACAATGAACCGGCCATCAGAAGAACGAATGGTCGTGTTCAAAAAAAGTTGCTCACAAAATTCATTTTCTGAAGAAGTTACATTAGGAGAATCAACATTTTCAAGCCTCCAAAACTGTTCCAGATCAGTATTGGAGAAGTAACATTGCGATGCGGGTTGAGGTGAATAATGGGGAAGTTGCCCTGTGACAATCCATCCAAAATTAGTGTCTCTGGCGACCACGTTTGAGGATAGCTTGCGAACCTGTTTCCGAAGGCAGTTCCAAAAGACATTGGCACTAAAGAGAATGTCAATGGGATTTTGTGTGTTAAACGAAGGATCGGCTAACCTTAAATGTGAGGGAATGTTTAACCCCGAAATATCAACCGAGTGACTAGGAGTGTCTTCTCCAATGCTATTAAGAATTAGACAATTAAGTTTAAGAAAGTTGTTTCTATGACAAGTATCTCTTATAGATAGCTTTGAGAATTGTAAAGCTTGCGATTTTGAGCTGTTGATGCCCGACACATTGATAGAAGTGGGGTTTACGGGTAGGCCTAGTTTTCTAATCAGGGAATTAGATACAAAATCATGAGTTGCCGCTGAGTCTAGAAGACCGCGTGCACGGACCCAGTTGCCAAAGTTATCCTGAACGTCAATTTGAACAGTAGACAACAATACTTGAGCACTGCGAATGGACTTAGCATTTTGAATGTATGATGAAGCATTAGAACTGTTAACACTATCATTTTTCGGCGAAGTAGATGCTGTCGATGACCTTGCCTGATCATGACGATGTAGCAGAGTATGATGAGCCTTTTCACAATGGTAGCAAAGTCTTGTGGATTTACAGTTAGAAGCAGAATGCGTGGGCGCTAGGCAGTTGAAACAATGTTTGTTTTGAGCGACTAATTTTCGTCTGTCATCGACTGACATTTCTTTAAAGGATTTGCAGAGGTATAGGGCATGGGGATCTTTACAAAGTATGCACTTTACCGGTTCGTTTAAACTTTTGCGAGGTTCACCTTGCGTGTTTAAAACAATAGAGCTAGCAACACGACGTTCACTAGACCTAGTTGGGTAACCAGTAGTGTTTGATTTGAATTTAGATAAGCTGGACCCTGGTTTTTGGGTATTAGACGCTGAGCGTTCGCTTTTGGGTTTGATGGACATTAATTCGAATTTGGAACTAGGAGATGAAGGTTCACTTTGATTAGCTAGAGCGGTTAAAAGTTGGCATCTAGCGTTTATGAAAGTGACTAAATGCTCGTAAGAGTAGTCGTCTTCCTTAGAAAGTTCAATTTCCCAAGCTTTGAGGGTAGCAGCATCAACTTTAGAAACTACTAAATGTATTAGGAAAGTATCCCAATGTTCGGTAGGCTGCTCTAATTGGGACAAAGCTTTAACGTGGAGTTGGGTAGTGTCAATTAAAGTACGCAAACTAGTGACGTCATTGTGCTGTGACGCAGGTAGGTTAAATAGAGCCTTAATATGGCGTTGAATACGTAAACGTGAATTTCCATATCTTTCTTTTAATAAATTAAAGGCAATGGGGTAATTTTCTGCACGCAGAGGAAGTGCTTCAACCAACTGCAAAGCTTGACCTCGAAGGATAGATCTCAAGTAATGAAACTTGTAAATGACTTGAATGTCTTCATTGTCATGAACAAGGGAGCAAAATAATTCATAGAAAGAATCCCAAGTGGATTCATCTCCAGAAAAATGGGGTAAATCAATTTTCGGTAAAGTAGGTTTGGGCTTGTGAGTGCCCTCACGGAAAGAAGTTTGGGGTTCGTGAAGGGAACCAAGAACAGAAGCGTCCTTTTTCTGCTCCTCTTCAAGTTGGCGTATTATTTTGAAAGCAGAACCTATGCCTTCGTAATATAAGTTTTCTACTTCGACACGATCTTCTGTTTGATTGAGCATGCAAGTTTCAATTTCAGTTTGAATGTTACAGTAGTTTTCATAAGAACGTTCAAAATCCTTTACACGATGTTTCAACAAATCTAATTGCGCGTCTGAGGGATCTAATTCTTTTATGTACCTTCTGAATCGGGTAATTTGCCCTTTATAGGATGCTCGTTTAGAAGTAAGTTTTTCATCCTTATCCTTATCAGTGGGAGCCATATTAAAGAAGATGAATGAAAATGTAACTCACGAAACTGTGGAACCTTGGAAATGCTGTCAAGCTGGCAGCAGCGAATGAGTAGAAAGAATGGGACACACCATAGGAGACAGGAGCGGCCTCTTTCCCGTTCACAGGCTTTGCACGATGTGGTTGTAGCTGAAATATTCAACACAGATATTAGAAATATGCAAAGTATTGCCAAATGACACTTTTTTAAAGAGAGAAAAGAAAAAATGGGCTCTCCCGGTTTTCGGTACCAAATTTTGGGTAGATTATAGGCTAGGGAATAACCCACCCACCAAGGGAAGATGATTAAGAGAAGGAAGTAGATTTGGGATTTGGAAAAGAAGGATAGAAAAATAGGAGGAGAGTCCCACAAAATTAATAAGTTGAGGTTTAAATACGCTTAGGAGCAGTTGCCAATGGAAATTATCTCTCGGATACCTAAAGTAGGTACGAGCTTGGTCGAGGCTAACGGAAACCGCAGCTAGGACTTGGGCGGTTTGCAAGAGAGAGGCTTTAGTATGTTTCCTTCCAAGCATGTATAAAAGTACTATGGGGAAGGGTGATGGTCTGGCAAGACTAAGAGGAACAAATTTACTGTATGTCTTCTCAAAGAAATTAGGTTTTTCAAAGTAATTCACAGAATGCCAATGATTTAATTCAGGTTTGGTATTTTCAATTTCCAAATTTATGGAGTTCCTGTAAGGGCGACCAAGTGTCTCTAAGAAGGAATATGATAAAGAATTATGCCTTAGTGGGTAATCTTGGTAAATGAACCAATGGTTGCATTGGACAATGGCTAAGCTTTTACTCAGCGAGGAGCCGGCTAAAAGTTTAGACAAAAAGAAAAACTTATTTTTTGGAAAACTGACCATAAGTTTCCGGAGAGGGTCTCCACAAGCAGGTAGTTGGCTTAGCGAACTTTACTTGCCTTACTGGCCAATTAGAATTAGCTATTAACGCTAAGAAGAACTTTAGTAAGGTGAAAATTAAGAGTTCTTGCTCAAATGCAACAAATAGTGAAAGCCCTATTAAAGATTTTAATGTCATTGAGTGAGGAGAGTCAAGGAAGACAGGATTTTGCCTAAACTTTATATTCGCAAATGAAAAAGCGAAGGGAAAAGATTTGTTTATTTTACAATTAGAAAAAGTTTGATGAAATTAACAATTATGCAATATAATTTTAATTAACATAGTTCATTTGAACTTTTTAACAAATAGGGTCGCAGACCTCTCAACATTAAACGGTTGCTCCAGGCAACTGACAATTTACAAGGTTTCAAACCTTACATGTTTCTAAAATTTTCATAGGAGTTAAACCAATAAACAATGAAATAATTAAAGCTTGAACGTGAATTAGAGTACAAAAAGTGTACCTTAAGAAATTCTTGAGAGAATGTTCTAGAGAAAATGACAACTTTGAAAATGACGATAACAACAACGTGAAAATAAGATAGAAGTTCCTACAACTTCTTATATTTATACAGAGTTAATATATGAGAATTACACAAAGAGGGCAGGTCACTTATTGTGAAACCTGAAGAAAGTGAAAAGGAAGTTTCTAGACTTCCTATGTTTAATTAGGAATCACGAGAAAAATGGGGCAGTTTCCATTTCGTGAAACCTGAACATGACTCGCTCAAGAGTTTAGAGAATTGTTTTCCCTGATTTTGAAGGGAGGAACAATGTAAGTTTGAAACGTGTGTTAGACACGTATCACAAAGATTATACAGAGATACTTAATGATAAACCAACAAAAATGGAAGGGCACTTCTTAGAATGACACCTTATTGAAACCGACCTAGATTAAAAGTTTATTGCAGATTGTTAGTGAAAGGTTTAGGAAAGAGAAATGGGAATTAAGGAAAATGTTCATGGCCTTATTTAATATAACCGGACGATCGCGACGCGGTAGAAACGTGGAGAAAGCACTGTTTATCACTGTAGTCTATGAAGATGGATTCAAAGTTCACTATAGAAACACTAAAGTTCATGAAAAAGAAAGTTATTGCAATTATGGAAAGAACTGATTGCACTATATAGATGAGAGTCTATTTCTTGAAAAAGTTGTAATTTACAATTAAATGCGCCATAGAATTTTCCAGAGGTTCCAGCGGTGGAAGAAAGTTAGCTATTGCAAAAATTTATAAGGAAGATTCCTCATTTTAACTAGCATTTTCACAGTGCGTGAACAATACTTGACGACAAAACTCGCAGATAGAGAACAAGGTCTAGAAGGTTCCAGAACGACCTTAGCAGAAAATGGGGTTGAGAAAATCCAACGGAGGAAATAGTTTTATAATTATAGGCAGTGGGTATTAGATAATATCCCACGTAGCGAGAGGATTTCTCGTTTGAATCGCTTAAGAAAAGCTCTTTTGTTTTAGTAAGGTTGGCTTATACAAGCAAAAAGCTCAACATTGCAAATCCCACGAAGAATGATCATTGCCCCAAAGTAAATCATTTCACACTGCCTATAAATTATAATTAAAAACACTTGGAAGTTAAAACCATGAAGATGAGGTTAAAACTTTTTAAAAATGGTACTTATCTTGATTTCATGTTGAAGTCGGATTTCTCACTGATGCTTAGAGTTCCAACATGGCGTAAAAGAGGGTGAGCCTCTTGGTTTGAGGAGGCAAGCTCGAGCGGAGCTTTGACTGGACGAGTCAACTGCAGACGGAGAAGTGAGAGCAGCTCAACGGAGCACGGAGAGACCACGGAAGGGGAAAGAGTGGGGGTAGGAAACAAAAGGTATACATATCAGCATAACCAACTTAGCAAAAAATAATTTTCTTCTTGATGGATGGTCTTCTAAGAGTTGATAGTAGGCGATATTAGCGCAGCATGGTGAGTGAAACAGTAGACGTAGTCCTCTTGCTCAAGGAGAAAATAGCTGACGATAGTAACGAGATCTGGTGGCCAGATGGATATGCAAGTCCTCTTGCACGATGAGGAATTGAGTAGCTTCAGAGGTTCGCTACTAGATGACGCTAGGTGGGTCACAGAAGTTATATATCTGAAACATACTTATGAAGACATAAGAGATATGCCCAACAAGGAGAAAACAGATGATCACTGTTGGTGGTTGACAAAGAGAAGGAAGAAATGAACATGCAAAGAGCAATAAAAATTATATCTCAGGCACCGTGTATTCAAAGAATACACCAGCATGACATTGTTGCCAATTTGATTTTCCGCGCGTTGTTAGATCCAATGTCTAACTGCATGTAACGTCCATGCTATCCATTGGATTTCAACCAAATTTTGTATTCCGTACCTTAAGAAATGGAACTAAGAATATATTTAGTCACCAGGGCTGCCAACTGTACTGCTCTATGAGGCTACATTATGCCAGGTATACAGTAGTTCGAACTAATTAGAAATTTCGATATTACCAACTTAATTTCGTCATTATTCTAGATACATCCATATAGATTAATCATTGGCATGCATCTTGAATTTTAAGAAGAGTAGGCTCTTTAGTTCGTCACGGAACTTCTAGTTTCATATCCCATTCCTGAAACGACTTTCCTTATAATTCCCAGAATTGTACGTCCTGTTAGTAAACCAACCAATGTTTATTTCTATTAGAATATAGATCCAAAAAATATCCTTTTAAGAAAGGGGATGCTTTAGAAGCAAGGACAAAATGACATGGAACAACAGCAAAATGGTTGCTTGTGCTTCAAAATGCAAGAAAAGGAATCCTCTGGTAATGGCATGTTCTAAAAACCGGAAGAATCTTCGATTACAATTTTCGCTATATTGTTTTCCTATATATAAAAGTTTCGTTTTGTTTCGTAACCTTTCAACACACAAAACTGAACATTTTAGATGTAATTCCTCCTTCATCATCGTCTTCAATTCCCCTTGTACAGCTCCTGCCAGGTCGGGGTGTTGATGATACTTCTCCACCGTTGCCTCTCCTTCCACCATTCCTCTTCAGTACACAAGAACCTCGTTTATCCGGATTAAGTGGTAGATGCGCCGATTCCCTACATAAATTGGGGATGTCATCCTCCCCGCGTTGTGATTGTGGTGTTGAACGTCAAACGGTTCAGCACATTGTCCAAGCGTGCCCCTTACGAGCATTCCATGGTGACCCGCAGGAGTTCCTCTTCGCAACAAATAAGGCTAATGTATACATCACAAATCTGGATATCTATTTGTGACTCAGTGTATAGATTATGTAAATATGTATATAGACTGTAATTATCTTTGTGCAATGCGTTTCCAAACGCTAAATAAATAAATGAATAAATAGTGGGACCGGAACTGATCCGGATTATCGAAAATCCGGATAATCCAGAAAAAACTAAAAAACAAATTAATTGGTGTTTTTTGAAAAGGAGTAATCGACATTTTTTGACATTTTCACTTTTTTAGCGTTTTGTTTTCCTTTAGAATAGAGCCATCTGTTTCCTTTGAAAGGACGCTTGTGCAAGCGTTCTTTCCGTATAAAACTCATGTTCATAAATATTGAGTTTTTTTTGAAAGTGCGGACGTGCGTCACACCCAAAGTACACGGGACTACACGACCGCATTGTCGCAGCCCCTAAACTAAGGAACCAACCAACAATGACTCTCTTATGTTGTAAGTGTTTCCCTGCTCTTCAGATTTGTTGCAATTTAGGTGTGTAGCAAATATATTTCATCTGAACACAATGTCTGTGATTTGCACTAATTTCTTAGTATTGCAAAAAAAAAGTCCGTAACTGATATTTAACAATGATCCATTATATTTTGTGTCCATCTTTGCCATATGTTTGTGTAAATAGCTATCTCTAGCAAATAGGTTGCATTTTCGAACAATTTAATCAACATTTTTGTGTCTAATTATTCGATATTTTTTTAAAGGGCGTACTTGCACGATTTTCTTTTGCGCATATCTTCCGGACAAAAGTCTATAAAATTATTTTAGAGAGTGGAACATATTCCATAAAAGCACGTTAGTCACAAAATCCATTAAAATAAAAATTACATTAAAAATTGAGCCTATGGGGAAGTTTCATTTAGTTTCCCAACAATGTCATTTCGATCACCTACGCCCTTTCAAAAAAAACTGATTCTAATATATGTTATACAATCTATTAACGTAAGTTGTAATACCGTTTTTCAATTGTACAAAATAATATTTTTCTTACATTTACGACTCTGTTTTATGCACTACTGTAAGATGATGTGTGAGTTTTTTCTGTTTTACATTTGTATAGCGCTTGCGCGCAGCACAATCATGAAACCGTTTTACTAACATTAGTTCTCAATTCCAGACGAATGCCGGGACGATACCTTTGATAGACCGTGGCCGAATTACTTCCAATTCCTGTCCTTAACTATCCTTGGTGGAAATTACATTCAAGAAGAGTCGACCCCGTAAAAGAAATACTGTACAGTAAAAATATATTTTTATTATTTTCGATCCGGATTAATGAGGACCGGATAAACGAGGCTCTTGTGTAATTGTATTCCAGTCCAGTCTTCTATTCCTTATACAGCTCTTGAAAGAGTCTAACCATCTTGTTCTAGGCCGTCCCCTTGTCCTCTTTCCCTCAATCTTAGGGTGGAATTCAGAGACATTTCTTGAGGACACCTTGAGGAGACCTTGGCCTTAAGGAAGTCTTGAGATTCCCTTGAGAAAGGTGGCCTTAAGGAAATGACCCTGACGGTAAAATCAATCTCAAGGAGACCTTCAGATTGGAGGAAGCCTCAAGGCCTCTTTAGTCAAGGTCTCCCCAAGGTGTCCTCAAGAAATGTCTCTGAATTCCACCCTTAGCCTCCAACACTTGTTTTGGTATTCTTCCTTCCTCCATCCTCCTTGCACGGTATGTGTAATATTTTAACATGTCCGTTTTTCAAAATTTATTTTAGTTAAATTTTGTCAAATATAACTTACGGATGATCATGAAAATGCTGTTAGAATTAAGCAATTTTAAGATATGTTACTCTATACTTTTAATCACTCCGCATAGCCATATAAATAATGACAATTATCATAATAACAAATTTCATAATAATGATCTCATCTTATTTTCGATCGTCCTATGTTCGTTCTTTTTATATTCCTTGCTCCATTCATATATCACAATGGAGCCACTACAGATCCATGACAATTCAAAAACGCAATCACTTTCATAAAACGAGTGTCAAAAGTTAGGAGAGAGTCTTGAAAGAACATAGACCTATATGAAAAACTCCATTAATTCCTGTTAATAGTTTTTGAGGAAAAGGTAACTAATACAAATTTGGAAATTAGCACGGGCAATATAGAATATTCCGGAGTCCTTTAAGGGGGAGCATACAGCCTAAGGAGCCGAAACAATACCGATTTTAATACTATGACTAGCGTCGCCTCCGTAGCGTAGCGGTCAGCATGGTTAGCTGCCGCCCCGGAGGTCCTGGGTTCGATTCCCGGCTCTGCCACGAAATTTGAAAAGTGGTATGAGGACTGGATCGGGGTCTATTCAGCCTCGGGTGGTCCAAATGAGTAGAGGGGGTTCGATTCCCACCTCAGCCATCCTCGAAGTGGTTTTCTGTGGTTTCCCACTTCGTCTTCAGGCAAATGCCGGGATGGTACTGTCCCCGATAATCCGGATAGTAGGCTGTCAGATATCCGCCCCCCTCAATCGGATTGCCAATAATCAATCGCACCGGCACAGCTACATCAATGAAAATGGCACTGACAGATACTACCGAGATTAGAGCACAGCAGTTAACAAGAAATTATTGTGGAACACACCAAAATATACGGGGGTTCATACTTACCTTTACTTACCTCTTCAAATTAATCTCGGGTTTGGGTTGTCAACTGGATCACTTAAAGTATGCCCTCACAATAACCTCCACCACGATATTTAAAAATGAACCAAGACGAAGACAAGAAACTTTAAACTGTACAATAATTTATTTCACATAAAGGGAATGATTCTAACAAAAATTCAACAAAATACACGTGGCAATCAGAAGCCATTTTCAATATAATCATGTCCTCCTGTAGGACTTGTAGACGTTACATACAAATTTTCATCTTTCTCCAGCTCAAAAGAACGTAATAATCATAATACACTTGGAATGGATAAGGGAGTTGGGACGAGACATATAGCAATTGTTTTCCTTTTTCATAAACATCACACTTTTATTTATAACTGCGAGGCTGCTATGTAGTCGACCTTGGCCTCTAACAACCAGTTGTCTGGCCAGCTGCGATCTACCCTACATCATGTCGCATACCAACCTCGTCAAATGGACTCACCTGTCCAGCCAACGTTAGCATGTGCTAGTTACATCAGAGCCTAGCTCCTTCTCAAAACACTTTAAATGTCCTCAACTCAACTCAAATATTATCACGCAAATCTTTTAAATGCTCCATCCAAATATCACTGGATTACTCTAATAATCCCAAAACTTGTTTAATTATATAATCCACATGTTTAATTAGCGTTGTTTAGAGTATAACAAAACGCTAAATATTAATAACAAAATCTCATTAATTGTTTATAACAATTTAAATTGTTTATAATATTGTCAAACGACAATTGAAAAATTTATACACGCCTCTATTAATCCCTTTCGTTCCACATTATTATTAAAGATTTTTACATAATTATTTACAACATTTATAATTTATTTTAGAAATACATTAAACCACACGTTTATCCGGTTGATAATTACTCAAATCGTGTTGATATAATCGACCAATGAAGGTTAGTTATATTTAAATGTTATATTCAGGTTTAATAAGGTTTAATAATTATTATTATTATTTGTGACGGTAACCTCCATTCAAAATCGTTATCTCAAATTAATTAAGCACTCTTGTTAATTATTAACAGTAACATCACATGATTAATTTTCAAAGGACCTGGACAATACACTCAGCGGAAAAATACTTCGCTCAAAAAGCACAAAATTGCATAAAAATAGGCCCAGAATTCATCATATATCTCACTATATATGGCATAAAAATCTTCCACAATACATACAAAAACCTCCACTTACAAATTCTTCAACAACATTAATAACTGTGGGAATCTCCTTCACTTATTCAAGGGCATTATTCATCAGCGACTTTTACACGCCCACTGAACTAACGATTATACATCCATAGTTCCTCCTTAAAAATTCTTATATTCATTAATTGTGTCAAACTGTTATTATATTTAACCTTCGTGGGTTTCATTCATGAATCGATATGAAGTAAAAATTTGCCAATCACAAAGAAATTTAATAGCAAATACGATTAGACACGCCTCCCTGGTCTATCAAAATTGAGATTAATATCTTCAAAGTAACGTAGTATAAAAATACTATCTTCAATCAAGGTTTATCTAATCAGCATAATAGTCGAATAGAATACAATTAGACTGTGGAATGCAAACATTATTGTTCCAATCTAGAATTGAGAAAAACTCCTATCAAATGTTCATTACTATAGTGTATTCAATAAATCGTAATCAAAGTTCATATTTCATAAAATTGTCTATAATGCAATGATATTTCATAACTGACGATAAATGTCTATGTTGCAATCATGTTCATAAAACGACTAGTATTTCCAAGATCGTCGATACAGTAATAGATTTTAACGCTCTAAAATCTTTTAATTATTCTTCTTTCTTGATGATGACAGAAAATTGGTCAAAGTAATTTACTGAATAGAATTACTTTAATAAAGTGACACGCTGTCTGAATTCCAATCTGCCATAGAAAATCGTTAACTTTACAGTCAAATCGTGATTACAAAAATATGCAAATTACTGAAAGAATATATATATCAGTCTCAACTGATCCAAAATTATTTAAATATGCCAATGACATAACAATGTCTTAATAAATCGTCGAAAAAGGCATAACTCATCGAAGTGTACTGAGTACAGAAATATCAAGCAAGAATATGGGGCAAAATATGTAGGACAGAAAATATGGGAAAAATGGTTGCTCAGACATCGCTAAATGGCTCAAATAAAACAAGAAACGTTCACGACTACCTTATCTGTTGATTGAAGTTCCAGAGGAAAATTTCCAAAGAAGACTGCTGATGGTTCCATTTTACCAACGTAAAGATGTGCTCCGACCTCGAACCTGGAACCAGCGCCCTCGGAGAATCGAACTGCTTCTTCCTCCGGAAATTGCACTGCTCCGTGTAGACGATAGACATCCTTCTGGCAAAATTCTTCTTTGTGAGCCGGGTCCACCCTGGCCTCTCTTGAACGTTCCCTGAAGTTCTGGTAGAAATTCGCCATGAAGTTTATTGCAATTACTTCCGCAGAAATATTCATATTTGTAGAGTATGAAGATATTTCCACTGTCATTTGATATAATTCAGCGTTGGACTACGATGCATGAGTGTAGTTGGATGTTCACTACATGCTCGTTTGTGTAGAATGACGATTAACGAAGTTCCATGCTGCTATTTCACTCCATTGATATATGTCCCAATTGCATTAAAGTCCTTAGCCTTCCATCTCCATTTCCGTTATAATAGTTGAAAGAACTGCCATATTATATTGTTGCATTGTAGAATGTAGCGTTATATCACCAAATGCAATCTTAAGTATCACGGTTGCAATACACGTGTCAGCCGTAGCGTAGAATGTGGTGTTATAAAAGTGCTTCTCAGGTGGCGAGAAAATCACTTTTGTCTGCCGTCTTAAAATGCCAATATCTTCCAAATTATAATCGTAAAAATGTTCAACTTTACTACACACTTTAATACTGTACTGCACAATAGAATTAGCATACAGGCATTAGTCAACTCTTGATATATTATCTTGTAGACTCTTTAATGTGTGCGTTTCAACTTCGCCTAGTTTCAAAACCGTAAAATGGTACTGCTGCACTGCTCCGTGCTCGTTCGATGCGGTGGGCTTTACCACGCACGCTAAAGACGACTTGCTTCACTGTATCACTCGAAAACGACTATAAGACACCAGAAATATGATCAATATGAGATATCTATGAGATATGTGAGATATGAGAGCTCCTCTCTGCTGTGCAAGACCTTTTATCAACTTCTTAAGGGGCGTATCCATCCCTTCCATAGCTTGTTCCTCCGTCATCGCTAGAAGTTCTAACTTTGGCAATACTTGACGGATTTTCAAATTTCAAAAACTCAAAATTAATTTCTTCAAAATTTCAAATCAATGCCATAACTAAAAATAGTTTTCCACAATTCTGCATTCCAAAAGTAATTAAATATGGTAGTTTCAGTAATCTCCGTCTCCCTCCAAACTATCATTCATTGGTTCGAGCTTTTCCTCCAATCGCGTAACTTCTTCCTCAGCACAATTCCATGTTTCCTGCGACTGCGTCGTAAATCTCAGATCTTTCTCGAACAAAATCATGACGTCACCAAGAATCTCAGCTCAACCAGCCTACTTGCATGAAGTCTGCGTCATCCGTGCCTACGTCATGAATATCCACGTCACAACTATGACAGCCATAACTTTCTTCATATTTGCCAATACAGCCACCGTGGTCTCAATATAATTCAATTTACGGGGGCAGTACCTACTGTAAGGCCACAGCCGCCTCCTTCCTTCTTCCTCGCCTATCCATCCCACTCTTCCATCCCTGCCCATCCCTCATTAGGCCCCTGTTCGCTTTGCAGGTGCGCTGCCTGGGCGAAGTGCTTATCACACCTCCCCAGTTGTATCCATCCCGACCAGATGTTCCAGGCTCCAGGACACTGCCCATACAGGCGGTAGTGGGGAGTTCCCTCGCTGCGTCCGTGGGAACCACCAACCTAGAGGGTAAATTGACTAAATGAAAATAAAAAAAAATAAAAATATTATGACTAGTCTTTCCCATAGCTACATATGGTAGCGAAAGCTGGACCATAAGGAAACGAGATAGGAAGTATATTGATGCTTTTGAGCTCTGGTGTTGGAGAAGGATACTGCGTATTCCTTGGACAGCCAAGAAGACAAATGTATGGGTGATTCAAAATATTAAACCAGATCTGTCTCTTGAAGCATTAATAACACGATTACAGCTGTCATATTTTGGACACATTATGAGGCGTTCTGATTCGTTGGAAAAAACAATTATGCTTGGAAAGGTGGAAGGGTCTCGGAGACGAGGGCGGCCAGCATTGAGATGGATCGACTCCATCAAATCCAATATGAATATGTCACTGAAGGATCTGAAGTATATGGCTGAATAACGAATCATATGGAGACAGTCCATCCATGCAGTCGCTAGGAGTCGACGCCGACTTGATGGCACCTGATCATCATCATCATCATTCTCAAATTATAAAAGCCGCCTTGTCAAACACTAGACAGTAGTTTAATAATTAAATTAACACGTGCATGTTTCGTAATATCAATGAAAACTTCGTCAGCATTAAAAATCTTAGAAACTACGGTATCTTAACAAACAATTAAAATAAAATGGATATCCTTACAATAAGTCATTAATTTAAACAAATTAAAGGTCACAAAAGAGAATTAATAAATAATTATAGGATGTGTGAAACACTTGGTCGTACCATATCCACCTAAGATATCAGTCATTTCAATAAATTTTGCGCATGGGAAAGGATTGCTTCAGGATATAGACCTGCTGAAAAACCTCTGTCGTTAATACATATGTATAAAGGTTGAACAACGTATCACATCCAAAAACTAAGATAACACTCACTTCTTGGTTCGGTGGCGTAGTTGGTAGCACGCTGAGCTTTTATGCCCACGATCGCGGGTTCAAACCCGGCCGAAGTCGTCGGATTTTTTAAGAACGTTAAAAATCCTTCAGTATGCCTTCCTTCGGAGGGGAAGTAAAGCCGGTGGTCCCATGTTATAGATTTATGGCATGTTATTTATTTATCGTATGGCTTTTAGTGCCGGGAGTGTCCGAGGACATGTTCGGCTCGCCTGAGTCTGTAGCTGCTTTCAGCGGACACCGTTAGGGTGAGCTACAAGTTCCGTTCAATTTCAAGTAGTTCCAACTTTCGCTACCAGATATCAATGATATCTAGTGGTGAACGTTGGAACTTTGATAGAGCGTTCCGACGAAATCTAACCTAATATTTTAGCTTTGCACAAATTTAGTATGTGGAAGGATCTTTTACATGCCATAAATCTATGACATAGGACCGCCGGCTTTACTTCCCCTCCGAAGGAAGGCATATTGAAGGATTTTTAACGCTCTTAAAAATCCCGATGACTTCAGCCAGGTTTGAACCAGCTATCTTGGGCACAGCAGTTCAGCATGCTACCAACTACGCCACCGAAGCCACACCTGTGTGAAGCTAAATTATATATAAGTTAAACATTTGACTATCGTTCTTAGGTTCCTACGTTCGTCGTCAAGAACCGACTGCGGTGGCATCTGGTAACTAAGTTCTGAACTAGTTGGTCGTTGACAGTGGCTTTTGGCGCCAAAAGTAGGAACTACTTGAAAAAATTCAATGCCTGTAGTCCTTACTTGAATTAAAACAGATACACATACTAATACAGCCATCACAATTAACACCAGTTATCAGACAGATTCTACACACACACGGGGTTACATGACCGCGTTGTCGCTGCCCCTAAACTGAGGAACCAACCAACCAGTCACTTCAATAAATTTTGCACATTGGACAGATTGCTTCAGGACATAGACCTGCTCGAATCTGTTTGTTAACGCCTCCGTGCATGCGTTGCTAATCTTTTCAGGAGCAATGGTCTTCGAGCCCCCTATTTCCTGAGATGAATCCTCTTCCTTCCATCAGGATATGCAGATGTTTTAGGGTTATACCGCTCTATACCCGGTCCTCAGCCGCTGCCACAGCAACGTTGCCCGCCCCCGGGACTTGGACCAGCCTGCTGAGATTTACTTGGGTCGAATGCAGCTAGGCTACAGCCAAACCCCCTGTAAGTTATGCCCTAAGCCGAGGGACATTAATATTAATACTAACAATAATAATGACAATGTTTTCTGAAGCAATCCCCAACATGTGTGGGTGATCGAGCAGGTGCAGGTGCAATAGTGCCAAGATGGAGAGCTATTTGTGGTCACCCTGACATCCGAGTACTGTTGTTTATTTTACTGTCTTCCTGTCTGCATCAATGTACTGTACGGGGTTGAGGATCATATAATGGCGTCTAAATATACAACTCCTTGGAAGTTGATGCTCAAGTGGTGTTGTTTCCATTCATCATTTCTGATGATGAACATAGAGGATTCCACCGCTACACGTATTTTCACCACCTTATAACTACAAAATAGGAAGAGAAAGGGGCCTAACTGATTTGTAGAAAAATTATTAGAAGATAATGATCCCCCATTTCCTTTTGAAATCGCGGTGATCATTTACAATATGAAAGATGCTGTCTCTCGGAAATCCGAGTTCGATTCCTGGCTCTCCCAAGAAATTTAATTCTGGTCTGTGGTTTCTATTGCATCCTATTTTAAATAATAGATGATAGCTGTCACAAGGGGCGGCCACATCTTATGTGCTGAAGTGTTGCAGCACATTGTTTGTTTTTGAAAATAAATTACTTTAATAATATTATCTGCAAACAAATACAGCGCATTAAAATATACGTCAGCCAAAGAATAGGAGATATATCAACTCCACTCCACGTTCGACTCTGGCTGTACAGATCACAGCTCAGCGAGCATTTCTACGTTTATTGCCAGCAAACATGAACTCTTCCTTTTGCGCATGCGTGCCCAACTTTTCCGTGGTGCTGTTGGGCCAGCAGCTACGACCAGAACCAAGACTCCACAGCGATGCCTCGCTCAAACAGAGAGGCAAGCCTGGTCACACGAAATGAGAACGCGGCAGGTGGCTCCCTCTCGAGTCTGCGGTAGCATTTAAGAGGGAATCGCTCAAAGCAAACGGGAGGAAAATATTAGAGGTAGGCATCAGCTGTTCCCGCCAGAAGGTCTTATAATCTCGCAACCTACTTATTCTATAGCCACATTTTTTTTAACCGATTCACTATAAAATTATAGTTGTGTTTCTAATTTTTATTTGGGCGGGGGGGGGGGGCACAGAACACAACTGATTTTCTGCACCAGCCGCCACTGGCTGCCAACTTCGAATGACTCTTGAAGATGTGTAGATTAAGGCTTTCAAAGCCCGGAATACTATTAAAATTATTCAATCATTTCGGATATTGCCGTGTGAAAATCCCTCCCTATATTATTCTGCTAAGGTCCCATTCCAGTTTTGTACCGAAAATAAGGTCCCATTAACACCAACCTACACAGAAAGTGAAAGTCGAAGGCATATTCTCGGATGAAATTACCGTAACGTCGGGTATCCCTCAGGGCAACGTAATCGGAACTTTGTTATTTTTGGCGTTTATAAATGACTTACCAAATGGGATTCGCAGTGACTGTGATTGTGTAATATATCGAAAGATACATGACTCACAAGACAATGCAGTGCTTCAAGAGGACCTGAACCTGGTCTATAAGTGGGCGATTGTAAATAAAATTAAAATAAACACAAGAAAATGTAGTCTCTTAAAAATAGGAAAAGTGCGAAGGCAGGATTTTCAATATAACATTGGCTCGGAAATACTTGTAGAAGAAGATTCTTGCAAATATTTGGGCGTTCACGTAAGGAATGATATGAAATGGAGTAGTCATGTAGGATGTGTAGTTTCAAAAGCTTACAAATCCCTGCACTTTGTAATGAGGGTATTAAAAGGAAGTAGTACCTCTGCTAAAGAATTAGGCTATTTGTCACTTGTAAGACCTATTCTGGAATATGCCTCGGCAGTTTGGGATCCATATCAAGTAGGGCTCATCAATGAGTTGGAAATGGTACAAAGAAATGCCGCTAGATTTGTGCTCAGTGACTTTAATCCCAGGAGCAGTGTGAGCCGTGTGTTAAAGAAACTTGGGTGGGAATCACTGGAGGCTAGGAGGATGAAATCTAGACTCTGCGCTATGTACAACACGTATACAAATCAACCAGCATGGGGTGAGCTTAGCAAACGATTGGGAAAGCCCACTTACATGGGTAGGAGCGATCATCCTTTCAAAGTTAAGGGCCGAGCACAGCGAACAAATTATGGTAAATATTCTTTTGTAAACCGTGCCATTGATAACTGGAACTCTCTACCTGCCGCAGTCTTAGAGCCTTTTCCCAAACATATAGGTGTGTTTAAGAAAAGACTGACTATTTGTGTAAATACTCCAGTTTAATTGTTGTATAATTGTTATTGAATTGTTATGTATAATTATTTATTTGTTATGTATATACAATTTGCCACCGGGGGACACACCCCCCATTGCAAATAAATGAATGAATATGAATATGAATATGAATATGGGGTACCTATAGGTTCAGCATAACCCCATGCGTACGCGAAACGCACTCACTTACTCTTTAAATGCCTCGAAATGAAAATAATACATTTACAATGAAATAATGAAAGAATGCAACACGGTAACCATGGTAAGAGAATCTCACAGGTCCATCTATTTCTGTAAAGGGCCGTCCACACGTCAGCGACTTACTTGCGCGGTATAGTTTGCACAAATCGGACGGAACACTGTGCAGCGTCCACACTGCGCGAGTAAATTTGCACAAACTTCAGTACGACAAGCCCGTGGAGTTGGGGTAGTGCGCTTGCCTCTCACTCGGAGGCCCCGGGTTCGATTCCCGGCTCCATCAGGGATTTTAGAAACAGACGTGAGGGCTGAAACGGGGTGCACTCAGCCTCGTGAGGACCATTGAGTAGCTGTCTGACAGTGATGCAGCGCCCCGATCACGAAAACTAAGATTAACGGCCGAGGGGACCCGATGCGCTGATCAAGCATCACTCCAATATCTGCAGGCAGCGGTTGCCTGGTAGGCCTAGGCCCTTAACGGGCTGTAGTGCCAGGTTTTTGTTTTCTTTTTCCAGTACGACAAAGTTTGTCTTTGGAGTAGGAGCTTTGACAGCAATGTGGGCAAGTGACGATTTACTTTTGTTACAGTTATTTTTTTACTGTTTGCTGCTAAAGAAGAGGATAAGTTAACGTTGTAGATCAAAATGGAGAAAAAATGGCTATTGAAAAGAAATATATATTCACATGTAAATTTATTGAACGACTTAAGAGATGATCCAGATGATTGGCGTAATTATTTAAGAATGGATGAAAATGCATATACAGAATTGCTTTTTTCGGTTACGCCTATAATTGTACGTCAAAATACTGTGATGCGCGTATCTATATCCTACCTATCTATCTCCTCACGAAAGACTGAGTTGCACTTTAAGGTTCTTAGCTACAGGAAGATCGTATAGGGACTTGAGGTTTACGACGGCAATTTCTCATCAAGCTTTGTCTATAATAATTCCGCACACATGCCGAGCCATTTACAAGATTTTAAGCAAAGAATTCATGAAGGTACGTTAAAGTCAATATTTATTTATCAAAGACAAAATGATTATACAATAATTGCAGTTAATAACAACCATGTGAAATATGAGTTAAACAGGTTTGTAACTTTTTACAAAATCAGCAACGCTGTTTCGCGCAGCACTATCTAAATGCAGGCTTTGCAGATCGTTTCTGTTCATGGTTGTTGTATTAGATGACGGAGTATAACACGGCATTTCTGCTGAATAGTTTATCGCGGTGTACGGAGGCATATTTTGTGGATTGTACACTGACACTGACGGGATAGATGGCAGAGAACTGTCATAGGCAGGAGCATTTAAAGACATCTGCCTCGCAGGTAAATATATACAACAACTTCTGTTTAGGTTCCCTAATTCAGCTTCAAAGATAGCCTCATTAATTTTTTTTCCGCATAAATGCGTTGATCATTCGGTAAATGTCGAAGCTTATGAGCAATATTTCGACCGTAAATGTCATGTTTATCTCTTCTTTCTGTTAATTGTTTTCCAATACAAGTTAGTATGCTGTCTACTTCTACTGCTCTTTCTCTCTTCCTCTTGAGTTATCTGGGCGGTAAGGGTGTGCTATTGGTAGGAGATAACACGCCTAAGCTAGAATGTGGACGATCCTGTGTAGAATTGCTTGCTGACGATTGTGATGGTGGGCGAGGCTCTGCGGTAGAGTTATTCGTTACCGAATCTGTGTCACTTTCATCCTGAAAAAGAAATATTTGTTGTAGGTTCCAAGGTCGCAAGAGGAATGAAGAAAAATAGCACGAGAATTTGAGAATAGATCGAATTTCCCTCATTGTTAGGGTGCCGTTGATGGCAAGCACGTCAAGGTTGTACCACCGTCAGAGAGTGCTTCGTATTTGTACATAATGTAAAGGCGGCTTCGGTGGCGTAGTCGGTAGCATGCTGAACTGCTATGCCCTAGATAGCGGGTTCAAACCCGGCCGAAGTCGTCGGATTTTTTAAGAGCGTTAAAATCCTTCAGTATGCCTTCCTTCGGAGGGGAAGTAAAGCCGGTGGTCCCATGTCATAGATTTATGGCATGTAAAAGATCCTTTCACAGACTAAACTTGTGTAAAGCAAAATTGTTAGGTTAGATTTCGTCAGAACGCTCTATCCAAGTTCCAACGTTCACCGCTAGGTATCATTGATATCTGGTGGTGAAAGTTGGAACTACTTGAAATTGAACGGAACTTGTAGCTCACCCTTTAGGGTGTCCGCTGGAAGCAGCTACAGACTCAGGCGAGCCGAACATGTCCTCGGTCACTGCCGGCACTAAAAGCCATACGATAAATAAATAAATAAATAAATAAATAACATACGGTAATGTAAAGGATTCCATAGCATGGTACTAATGGCAGCCATCAGTGCAAAATATGAATTCAGTGTATGTGTCTTTGGTGTGAATGGAAGAATTTCCGACGGAGGTGTTATTGAAGAAACAGTATTTTATAATAAACTGAAAAATAATTCTTTATGTATTCCTGGCCTGCAACGGCTGAATAATTCAGATAAAATCCTCAACTATGTGTTTGTAGGCGACAAAGTATTTTCCTTGACTACAATTTTTTTTAAACCTTTTAATGAAAGAGAGTTAACAAATGAGCGTAGAATATTCAATTATCGTTTATCAAGAGCAAGGCGCACTGCAGAAAATGCGTTTGGCATATTGACATCTAGATTTAGTTTTTTTTTTGTTTTTTTTTTCATGGCAGTATTAATTTGAAACTTGAAAATGTAGACATTGTAGTCATGACGTGCTGTGTGCTTCATAATTTTCTACCACCTACACACCAATCGGAAGCTTGGACTTTGAAGACTCTATATTAGGCACACTGTTGTTAGGGTTAAGAACAAGTGATTCTAATCTGACTGACTTAGAATGAGGACAGCACAGAAGCAGTTCCAGGGATGCCAAGGAGATTAGAGAAGAGTTTTTACCGGTAGCTTATTTCAATAATAAAGGCAGTGTTCCCTGACAGAGCAGAATGTGTAATGTAAATAATGGATAAATATCTTCAATAATGAAGACAGTGTTTACCGACAGAGTGGACTGTGTGAAATGCAGTAATAAACTCAATAAAAACGTATTATGTTACAACCCGTACCTCAAAAAAGTGTTTCTTCAAAATTGGAGATTGGTATTCGAGGGGTTTCTTGGTCATCTACAAACCGCAGTAGGTTGTAGTACCACACGGTAGGTACATAAAGGTCTTCTGCGCTGGTACCTGCCTTCTGTGAGACTTACACCTTATCTTTTCTTTGCGGCAGGAACTACGCAAAGAATTCACTTTTTTTTGTCACTGAATCTCTGTCTGAGCTTGATGCTATCTGTACAGATAAAATGGGAAGATATGTTAGTAGTGACCACTAGCGTACTATAAACATTTCACAGAACTGAACTGATTAGAAAAACTTCTTATAATGAATTCACGGATGGATGGACATACGTTATAAAAACTATTCCTTCATTTAATGTACTACTTTACTTCAATGTGATACGCACATTTTATACGACCGAAAATGTGTAACAAAACTAAAGTTCATTTAGGCCTATATGTATGTACACCATTTATACAACTCTTTTAATTTTTCTATCAGTTTTTCGTATGCAGCATTCTTTTTATTCTTGTCACAATACTCCTTGGATTTTACTTTCCAAAGCCATGGTAGAGACTTGTAGAGATAGATAAATTCCACAATACACTGTTTCGAACAATTTCTTATTTCGGACATTATTGTTTATGCCTAATTATTTAACCGCACTGGAAAGTAATTCAAGTTTCAGCTAAGGCGAGGCTTGAGCTAACGTGTCTACACGCACAAACTGCACTGCGCAACTTAGTTTGCACAAGTAAAATCTTTGGGGCTGCGACGATTGCACAAGCCGCGCTTCTTGGCTTGCACGAGCTACCGTTTTCCCGTCCATACGTACAAGCTTTCCTCTGCAAACCGGTTTGCACAAGTATGCTTAAGGGAAAGCCTGCGCGTGTGGACGGCCCTTAAGACGCAATGCAATTCCAATTATTACATTATTGTGTAAGTTTCCAGACGGTTATAAGGTTATCACAAAACCAAATTAAGCTGTAAAATTCATCACTACATACAGTATAATGCGGTTAAGGGGGTCAAGGGGCACTCTAGAATTTTTTCACGCAATTTTCATGTCTGAGTGTGGTACGAAAGTCTTTTCACCCGACTATAAAGGGTTTCCGAAAACCACATTTAAAGGCCCTTAAATTAACAGTGTCTGTGATATTCCCAGAAAACTACAGTAACTTCGCTCTAATATGCCTATGAAGGAATGAAAAAACCCCTAACCACTGCACCAGTAGCTGAATGGATAAAGTTAGTTAGTTAGTTAGTTAGTTAGTTAGTTAGTTATTGTTGTTTTAAGGGGTGGAAGTACGAGGTCATCTGCCCTGATTATTATTACCAAGGATAAATCAGTCATAGCATTCATGATTGAGATTTGAGTGTACTCTTTACAACTAGAATATTCGCGGGCGAAGCCGCGACGGGTAATGCTAGTAACATTTAAAACTCTAAACGTTTCGAAATAAACCTTGCCTCCTTTTTCAATAGAATTAAAACAATGTGGCCAAAGAACGTGTGTCAATGAGCTTACAAAATCTAGAGAAATTCCCCTGTTCGTCTCCAGACTGTGCACTCGTGTATCCAATGCCACTGCTAAGCTTGTTAAACTGTCATCAATTCCAAAAGAAGATAGAGGATGTCTTATTCCGGGAGATGCTGTTCCTCCGAGATTGTATGGTCAACGTACGCTCTTGCGCAATATCTTGGCAAGTAGCTTCAGCCGCAATTGGGGCGCACACAGTCTTACATTAGGGAATCAACCCACTTCGTCGAGAAATTGTCAAGTATCGCCGTTCAACCGAATGCTATTTTAGTGAGTTTTGATGTAGAGTCCTTGTTCACCAAAGTGCCGGTAGACTCGGTCATGTCCCTCATCAAGGATTTGTTTCCAGAGGACATTGCCCGATTATTCCACCACTGCTTGTGTTCAGTTATTCCTTCGGCGTCTTTTAATCCGGTGATTTGGTGGAGGTATGTGGATGGTACGTTCGTGGTGTGGGAGGAGGGTTCTGAGAAACTGAACCACTTTCTGAACCACCTAAATCAGCTACACCCACTTCACAATGGAGCTAGGAGTCGGGTGGATGCTTACCTTTGTTGGATGTTCTTGTGAGGAGGAAGGCCATGGGGCACAGCATCTACTGTAAGTCAACTCACTCTAACCGTTATTTATATGAAGACTCCCACCATCACCCAGAACAAAAAACAAGGAATTATTACTCTAGCCAAAAGAGCGGAACATATTTGTGAGGCATCTACTCTTCAGGAAGAGTTACATGCGTTACAAACCAAAGGGTAATGGCTATAATGAATCCATATACATGGGTCCCTACATCCTAGAAGAAAGGATAGGCAACCTTCTCAGAGCTCCGACGTGATGGGAACTGCTTGCCACGGTGGGTGAGTGGATAGCGTGTCGGTCTACTAACCCCAAGATTGCAGGTTCGCCCCTGACCGTGGTAAGTGATTTTTGAAAGGCGGCAAAAATACGATACGCATGTCATACGATGTTGGCATGTCAAAGAACCCATTTGAATTCAGTAGGCCGAGTTCATAATGGCAAAATTAATCTCGGGAGTTTCCGCCAGCACAAAGTTCCTCATTTCTCTTCTAGAAAGCGCTATTGTGTTCAAGGAGATTAGATATCTAACATCTAACCTCCTTGACTTTCATAGTCACGGAACTACGAAATTCGACATGCAAGCTACCCTCCGGGTGTCAAATAGCAAAGCTTGCACCAGGCACCCGAGGCCATACGATATTATTATTATTATTACCTTCCTTATATTCACAACACCACTGACCGCGTTGCTAAGATTCTCCGCAAGCACAAGAGAAAAACAGTTTTTGGCACTATGACGAAAATTGGTCAACGTTTAGGATTAAACAAAGATAAATTGTCCCACATACTACTGCATGGGGTACTTGCGGCAAAGTCTACATTGGACAAACAAAACGGTCCATTGCAACTCGCATCAAGGAGCATCAAAGGAACATCCGTCTAAACCAACCTGACAAATCAGCTATAGCTGAACATGCCCTGTGTTCAGGGCACGATGTATGTTTCAAGGGAAGCAGTTGAAATTCGTAAAAAAAAAAAAAAAAAAAAAAAACTTTAACAGAGACACTGGATATCAGCTAAGTAACATTTGGCTGACAGTTATTAAAGATCTGGGAAGATAGTCCTTCTCAGTTTCTCAATCTCTTTATCTATTTCAAATTGTACGGTTTCCTCTATGGCTACAGGGCCATGATTTGATCTCCTTTGTTCGTCACAGGATGAATTTCCATCGGCTTTTTCGCCGAAGCCTGTATGACGTTGGGCACCGTACAGATACACTTCCCTTTTGTTTCTGTTTCCTTATATCCATCCATCCCCTCCCCGCCCTTTCTCCTTATTTGGACATCCTCATTCTTCGAGGAGTCTCAATTTTCCCTCCGCCCCCTTTTCCTTCCCCTTCCTTTCTACTCTGTCCGCCGTTCTAATTAACTTAATATGGCGGTTTTTTTTCTATCAAGGTCCTTACAGTATCTTCTGGCTGTTTTCTGGTGGCGAACGGGGGAATTTCTCTAGATTTTGTAAGCTCATTGACACACATTCTTTGGCCACATTGTTTTAATTCTATTGCAAATTGAGGCAAGGTTCATTTCGAAACGTTAAGAGTTTTAAATGTTATTTCCACACGGCAATATCCCAAAAGCATGAATGACTCTTGAAGAGTTTATTTAATTTTGTTCAAAATTTGTACGATCGTAGTTCTCTCATTCAGACTCGAACAGCTTAATTTTGCTAAATTTACCCAAAATCAGGGTCCCTGTGTGTAGCTGCTTTATAAACAAAAGTAAAAGGGTGTTTGCTAAAAGATCATTTTCTTTTCCCGTTGGTTGTAAGAAGGAGTTGCATAAGGTGTAGAAAATAAAAGGTGTAACATTGTCAATCATATGTATTAATGCTTTTAACCTATTTTTCACATTTTGCAAAAATACTCAAAAAGTTGACTTAGTTAGTTATTTAGTTATTGAGGTCTTAAGGGGCAGAACTACGAGGTCATCTGCCCCTAAAAGTAGACTTAGGAGATCAATTCGAGCCATTGTGCGGGTTTTATTTGTTTGTGTTCCTCTCCACTAGCAACTCTTCAATGGCTGCCGCTATTGACGCCAAGTTTGGTATGAGTGGAAGATCTATGCCAAGATATCTGGAGGTCATATTTTTAAATGACATCATTGCTACCAACTGGTAAAAAATTCGATTGAAATTTGAACTCACTGTTGGATATTTCAGAAAGTATGAACGAAGAATGTTCCAAATTGGCGCATGTACAGGTCATACTATTGAAGATTAATTTTAATCAACAACTCATACATGACAGTGTTGCCAACATCATACTACGCGTGCTGATAGCCTAAGTTCAGTGTTTAACTGTATGACTTGTCTATACTAACAAATAGATTTCAACCAAATTTCGGTTGTGTAATGTACTGTATGCCCCATTTAATTGTGATAGTTTAATTAATACATGTAATTTTTTTTCCAGGAGTGTGTTTCCATAATTATATTTTGTACCCTGCCCATTCATTGGGCATAATCATGTTGAGCGACAGAAGAGCTACAAATGGCTATTTTGTATAGGCAACACTGTAAAAGATTGGCTTCAAATCTATACATGTTTCAATGGGGTATAATTCTATGTATTTTCAAAGTCACCGAGGCTACCGACTGTTGGTAAATAACTTCTAGAATTTTCAACGCTAGTCCTAACACATCAGAATGTATGCAGTGAAACAGTTCTAAACTTTGCACACTTATAAACCATAATCTTGCATATACATTTCGAACAACCCATACATGACAATGTTGCCAATATTATTCTATGCCTGCTGATAGGACCAATGTTTAAATGAATGTAACTTCCATACTGACAAAAGGACCAGAATGTTGTATGTGCAATGTACTGTATGTCTTGAGATATATATATACACACATCAAAAAAAGTTTTGCATCACCTCGGTTCCCAGATCTCCGGCATATAGACGTTGACTGTGTATATTGTATCCAAGATACAGTCCCTTTGACTGTTCATAGATGTCACTAAAACTGCTCAAAGATGTAAACAACCATGCATGAGCAGGGTCTATTAGACGGAGGGGGTACGACAGCCGATCAGTTCCAGTCATTCCACCAGGACGAAGGTACGCTGCTCATGTTGTCTGTAGTTCTACCATGCCTAGAAGGTCAATACCGCAGTTCGATCGCGTCCGCATTGTTACTTTGTGTCAAGAAGGGCTCTCAACAAGGGAAGTTTCCAGGCGTCTCAGAGTGAACCAAAGCGATGTTGTTCGGACATGGAGGAGGTACAGAGATACAGGAACTGTCGATGACAGGCCTCGCTCAGGCCGCCCAAGGGCTACTACTGTAGTGGATGACCGCTACTTACGGATTGCCGCTCGGAGGAACCCTGACAGCAATGCCACCATGTTGAATAATGCGTTTCGTTCAGCCACAGGACGTCGTGTTTCAACTCAAACTGTGCGCAATAGGCTGCATGATGCGCAACTTCACTCCCGACGTCCATGGCGAGGTCCAGCTTTGCAACCCCGACACCATGCAGCGCGGTACAGATGGGCCCAACAACATGCTGAATGGACCCCACGGAATTGGCATCACGTTCTCTTCACCGATGAGTGTCGCATATGCCTTCAACCAGACAATCGTCGGAGACGTGTTTGGAGGCACCCTGGTCAGGCTGAACGTCTTAGACACACTGTCCAGCGAGTGCAGCAAGGTGGTGGTTCCCTGATGTTTTGGGGTGGCATTATGTGGGGCCGACGTACGCCACTGGTGGTCATGGAAGGCTCCGAAACGGCTTTACGATACCTGAATGACATCCTCCGACCCATAGTGCAACCATATCGGCAGAATATTGGAGAGGCATTTGTCTTCATGGACGACAATTCTCGACCTCATCGTGCACATCTTGTGAATGCGTTCCTTCAAGATAACGACATCGCTCGACTACAGTGGCCAGCATGTTCGCCAGACATGAACCCTATCGAACATGCCTGGGATATGTTGAAAAGGGCTGTTTATGGACGTCTTGACCCACCAACCACTCTGAGAGATTTACGCCGAATTGTCGTTGAGGAGTGGGACAATTTGGACCAACAGTGTCTTGATGAACTTGTGGATAGTATGCCACGGCGAATACAGGCATGCATCAATGCAAGAGGACGTGCTACTGGGTATTAGAGGTAGTGGTGTGTACTGCAATCTGGACCACAAATGCTGAAAGTCTAGCTGTATGATGGTACAACATGCAATGTGTGGGTCTCATGAGCAATAAAACGAGCTGAAATGTTGTTTGTGTTGATCTCTATTCCCTTTGTATTTAACGGTTCCGGAACTCTTGGAACCGAGGTGATGCAAAACTTTTTTTGATGTGTGTATCTTTATATATATAATTCTTCGACACGTGTGTATGTCACTGAACTCCTCCTAAACGACAGAACCGATTTTGATGAAATTTGGTATGTATATTAGGGTGGGTCCCTGTATGGTTTAGATTCACAATCTGACCCCGTAGGTGGAATGAACACAATTTTAGAACCACAATTTACACACAAATTTAGAACCACAATATACAGTCAAAAACAGTCGTCATGGAAACCACTAGCCTTGGCCTTGGTGAAAGCTGATGTCTTTGATGAGTTGTCTCTGAACGTTAGAGCCACCTGGTCGCAACCTGTGTAACTACCGCCATAACATACACTCTGCCCGTGGCGGAAAGTTGTGTTTTATACCAAAGGTGGCAGTGATGTCGAATCCTACTGTTTGTCTCTGCACGTTAGAGCATTTCAAAGTCCCGTATGCATTCATATACCATTCATCCCATTGCGATGAAACTTGAGTGACATGTAGAGTGTACTCCAGGGGAGGTGTTTGGATTAGTAAATCCATTTTATAATAAGATAGCGCTCGACTAGATTCAACAAATGAGCGACGACGCGCGAACGTTTAAACAAAGTCCCGTATGCGTTCATATACCATTCATCCGATTGCAATGAAACTAGGGTGAGATATTGTGTACACTTACGTGAGGGTTTCTAACTTAGTAAATCCATTTCACAGGAGATTGCGCACGAGTACATTCAACAAATGAGCGACGACGTGCGAAGCGTTTCAAAAAGGTCCCGTATGCGTTCAAATACCATTCGTCCGATTACGATGAAACTTGGGTGAGATGTTGTGTACACCCTACGGAAGGTTTCTGGCTTAATAAATCCATTTTACAATAGGTAGCGCACGAGTAGATTCAACAAATGAGTGACGGCACGCAAATCATTTCAACAAAGTACCGTATGCGTCTACATACCATTTATCGGATTGCGATGAAACTTTGGTGAATTGTTGAGTACATTTCAGTAATGGTTTCTAGCTTAGTAAATTCATTTTACAATAGGTAGCGCACGAGTAGATTGAACAAATGAGCGATGGCGCGAGAATCGTTTCAACCAAGTCCTGTATGTGTTCATATACCATTTATCCGATAGCGATGAAACGTTGGTGAATTGTTGTGTACACTCCAGGAAAGGTTTCTGGCTTAGTAAATCCAGTTTTTAATAAGTAGCGCATGACTAGATTCAACAAATGAGCGACGGCGTGCGAATCCATTCCACAATGTCCCGTATGCGGTCATATATCATTCATCCGATTGCGATTAAACCTTGGTGAATCATTGAGTACACTCCAGAGAAGGTTTCAGGCTTAGTAAATCTATTTTACAATAGGTAGCGCATGAGTAGATTCAACAAATGAGTGACGGCATGCGATTCGTTTAAAGAAAATCCCGTATGCGTTCATATGTCATTCTTCCGATTCCGATGAAACATTGATGAGTTGATGTGTACACGCCAGGGAAGTTGTTCAACTTGGTAAATCCACTTTACAATATTGGTAGCGCACGAGTAGATGTAACAAATGAGTGACGACATGCGAAGCGTTCCAACAAAATCCCCTATGCATTCATATACTTTTCATCGATTGCGATGAAACTTTGAAGAGTTTTTGTGTACACTTACGTGAAGCTATCTAACTTAGTAAATCTATTTCACAGTTGGTAGAGCACGAGTAGATTCAAAAAATGAGTGACAGCGCACGAATCATTTAAACAAAATCCCGTATGCTTTATATGCCATTGATCCGATTGTGATGAAACTTCGAAGAGTTGTTGTGCACGCTCCCACGAATGTTTCTAGATTAGTTAATTCACTTCACGATAGTTTAGAGGCAGTTAACAGAAATTGAAAAAAATATTGTGTATCCAAAAGAACTTCAAGATACAAAGTTACAAAACTTTCTTTGATTGGCAGGACAACGTCTGCCGGGTCAGCTAGTATATATATATATATATATTCAGTGGCGGCTGATGACATTGTTGCAGCGTTGCACAACTCCCAATAATTTTACACCTAATTCGTAGTTTCTTTTCCTTTAATGTTTTAGTTTTATAGATCTAATGCACTCAAAAATGTGTTAAAATCATCTATATTTTGATATTATTTATCCTAATGCTTCACACTGTACCTATAAAAGCTGCCGCCTTCAAATCAAACTCCAGGGGGTTAGCTCTCTTGTGGCGACTCCCAAGTAGACAGCGCGGCCGGCAGGGACGACGCCAAGCTTGTGCATAGCATGCCGACCAGCTTGGGTAGTAGGGAGTTGCAGACGAGCTGCCAGCCCCCTGGCAACACTCAGTTCCAAATGGCCCCGTTAGACTGCACCACTCTTTGGAAATGATAACACCCTCGATTTCTTTTACCCCGCGAAGGGTAGTTTAGTTAGTTAGTTATTTAGTTAGTTATTGTTGTTTTAAGGGGCGGAACTACGAGGTCATCTGCCCCTGAAGGGTAGTTTCTTTCCCACACCACTAGAGAATGCTACACCACCCACAACGGTACAAATATCGGAATTTCATAGGGAGACATTAGTTGGTTCACACCCAATTATTTTTAGATGTTTTCTCATCATAACTTCATTTAATATTTTTGTCAATTGTTCTGTGAAGCGAGCCTAAGAACGCCCCCATTGCTATAAGTACAGTAGATAAGTGGCTGAACTATTTTGCGACGTATTGTTGGTGTACTGTAGCGGTTTATGTTTGCTTTTACCACTCTTTTTTTGCGGGATTTGAGTTGCGATTAGCTCTGTATTTAGTTGATTTGAGTATTTTGGTTCCAGGCAGATACTTAACTGTGCATTATTATTATTATTATTATTATTATT
This sequence comes from Meconema thalassinum, assembly GCA_946902985.2. Lineage (NCBI taxonomy): Eukaryota > Metazoa > Arthropoda > Insecta > Orthoptera > Tettigoniidae > Meconema > Meconema thalassinum. Next base: position 709,056,777 of record OX336390.1, read on the forward strand.
ATTATTATTATTATTAAGATTATTATTATTATTATTATTATTATTATTATTATTATTATTATTATTATTATTATAATTGTTTGGTTGATTGTGAGTAGACCTATGCATTCACTACGAAATATTTGGCTAGCAAAATTCAGTGTTTTGTTAGTTTGCTTTTCGCGCCACTTTCCGATGTAGCACCCAGATTTATCATCTGTGCATCTTTTAAGTTACCGTAGTATTTTATTTTAACGGAATGTTTAGTTTGAAACATTAATTGTATTGTGGAGTGTGAGTGAAAATGAATCGAGTAAGTAATTTGCTAGTCAGACAGTTTTTCCAGCTCCCTGATGACGATAAACTTACAGTAAAAACACTCGGTACACCATTACCGGATAAGTATTGTCCAAAATATAAGTATACGAGGGCGTTTAAAGGAGATATTTAAGGTAATAATAATTGGTTATGTGAATGCGATATTTAAAAACGCTTTATTCTGTTTTACATGTTTGTTGGTGGAGAATTCGCGTGAACCAAAATAGAAGTTACGGAAAATTATCCATAAAATAAAGAAACATGAATCTTCAGCTGAGCGGCTTCGGTGGCGTAGTTGGTAGCATGCTGAGCCTCTATGCCCTAGATCGCGGGTTCAAACCCGGCCGAAGTCATCGGATTTTTTAAGAGCGTTAAAAATCCCTCAGCGTGCATTCCTTCGGAGGGGAAGTAAAGCCGGCGGTCCCATGTCATAGATTTATGGCATGTTCAAGAATCTTCCACTTATTACACCTGTGTGAAGGTAAATTATAGGTTAAAAATTTGAACAACGCTCTTAGGTTCCAACGTTCGTCGCCAGGAGACCACTGCGGTGGCGTGTAGTAACCAAGTTCTGAACTAGTAGTCGTTTACGGTGGCCTTTGGCGGCAAAAGTAGGAACTGCTTGAAATTCAATGTCTGTAGTCCTCACTTGAATTAAAAACAGATAACACTCACTAATACAGCCATCACAATTAACACCGGTTATCAGACAGTTTCTCCACACACCCAAAGTACAGGGGGCTACATGACTGCGTTGTTGCAGCTCCTAAACTGGGGAACCAACCAACCAATCTTCAGCTGTTTGAAATTGACACTTTTTGGAACTGTTAACGAAGCTGCACAATTGGACAGTGCCTATAGAAGGTAAATTGCGGAATATAACGAAGATGTTAGGCACAATAGATATGTGTTAAATATTGTAATAAACTGTATTCGTTTCTGTGGTTCTTTCGGACTGGCCTTGCGTGATCATGATGGAAGTGTAACATTAACAAATCCAGGTGTTTTGAGAGAACTAATTAATTTTACCGCTGAGTTGGATGCTGTGTTAAAGGTCATTTGGTAAGGGCAACTGTTTTCAAAGGAACGTCCAAAACAATTCAAAATTAATTTTTACATATTATGTTGGAGGTTTGCCAAGAAGAAGAATCAAAGCAAATAAAGGAATCGGAAATTTTTGCGATTATAGCAGATGAAACTAGTGATATTTCAAACATATTTCAGATGGCTGTTGTGTACCGATACGTAGTAAGAGGCAAACAAAACATGATGCACACACATTAGCAGCGTGTTTACTGGATTAATTAAAGAAGCAGAAATTGAACGAAACTCCGCAAAAATGAATTGCGCCGACGTATGACTGAGCGCACTTCATGGCTGGTTCCTCTGATGGGGTTCAAGTTATAGTAAAAAAAAAAAAAAGACTGACAGTCAGTCTGAAAGACTAGACTTTATATCATTTTAAATGCTACAAATGCTGCGTGAACTCAAAGTCCGTTAGCAAGTGCAGACCAAGGTCAAAGGAGGTAGCTGGCTGGATGACGTCACGCTCACCGGAGCGCGCGGGGAAAGGACGAAGCTCAAGCAGTATTATGACGTCACACACCTCAGTGCATGCTCGGTACATTTCGTCCCGTCACCGTAACGTAACGCCAGACCCCAGCGTAACTACGAAGTCGACAAGATCATTTAAAATGATAAAAATCCTATCCTTATGCAGAATATGTGCCCGTCTTTGTTAGTAATAACATTTTTCGTTAACGTACAAACTTTTCGGTTGCCATGTTTTTATGTTGAGAATGTTTATTATCCTGGAGATTGAGACCCAACCTTAGACAACCTGCTGTGTTTAAAATTCTTTCCATGAACTCAGGCATAGGGCTTAAATAAATAAATCTGATTTTTTTAATGAATTCCTATAGGAAGAAGCCTAAAAGAGCAATTAAAATTTGTATATATGTCGAACGTACAGTTATTTTGGAAAACCCATGTATTTCAGTTTTTATAGAACTGTAGTTTATCTAACGTTAATTAATTTTTGTTACATGTGTAAACTTCCCATATAAAATTGCGACATCAGAAATTTTGGTGCAACACCCAGCTTTACTTACCACCGGCCGCCACTGATATATATATATGTAAGTGTACTTATTATCAGATACAGCTTTCCACGATTGGTGAGTGGTTATCGTGTCGCATTACTAACCCCCCAAGCTTGCAGGTTCGCTCCTGGCCATGGTAAGTGATTTTTGAAAGGCGGCAAAAATTTACGACACGCATGTCATCCGATGTTGGCATGTCAAAAAACCCATTTGAATTCAGTAAGCCGTGTTCATAATGGCAAAATTAATCTCGGAATTTTCCGCCAACAGAAAGTTCCTCATTTCTCTACAAGAGTAGAAGGCGCTTTAGTGTCAAGGAGCTTAGATATCTAAACTCCTTGACTTTTAGAGTGCTTCAAGGAACAACAAAGTTCGACATGCAACCTGCCCTCTGGGTGTCAAATATCAAAGTTTGCACCCGGCACCCGAGGCCATACGATATTATTATTGTTACGTGTTAGCCCTAGTAGCACGTTCGTTAATTGGACTACAGTGGTTAAAAGCACAACACAGTTTGGCCCTTTAAAGATATATACGTTTTATTGCAGGTCTAGCAAGTTACAGTACACCACACAATAAACAAATACAAGCAATTAATATCTCACTCTATTTTCCCTCTGGTTGGGGACACTTCCCTTTCACTTTCTCGAGCAGCTGTCCGTTCACTAATTAGGTAGACCCGTGCGCTGGCTAGAAATAACTGTACCCTTCCTCTTGTCAATAAGCCACAGTCTGACACTCACTAGTTCTTGAGTACACACTATCTCGCCATCTGCAGGCTAGGAAAACAGACCACTGCGTTTCGCAATCCACACGGCACTTCGCCTTGATACTGTCGCACAAGTAAAAGCACGCACTCGCTCTGAAAACAGTTCTCAAAAACAAAACAAAAACTCGCTCCCCTCGCTGGCCAGGTCGCTTATATAGCGGGGCTGGTGACTTAATGGATGTTTCCAGAGTAGAAGAGTTCACGGCTCCTCCCGAGAGTTCCATCACCAGGTGGGCCGGGAACATTCCAGAACTTGTCTTTGTTCTCGCTGCGCAAGTAGCCGGCCGACAGAGCCCAGAGGTAGCCTCAGGCGTCTGTGAGTCACGCGAGAGGGAATGAAGCAACTCCGCTTTCGTAACACCACCCCATTCCTAAAAAGGCTGATCGTCCCGATCAGTCATTGATCCGTCTGTGTCCCTCCGTAGGCTGCCAGGCGATCTCGATGCACGATCTTCATTTTCGTCATCGGGCTCCGCTGGATCCTGTAGACGACATCGTTGATCCGTTTCACGTCTCGGTACGGGCCCTCCCAGGACTTCTGCAGTTTAGGTGACAAGCCTTTCCTCAGTAATGGGTTGAAGACCAGGTCGTCCTCGGGGAATCCGCCGGCATCAGTCTGCTGGTCGTATCGGGTCTTCATTCGGTCGGTCTTGATCCGCAGTCTCCTCCTTGCGAATGCGTGCACGTCTTCCAGTCGGTCGACCAGTTCTTGACAATACTGGCTTACCGGGACCGGATCGTCTCCAGGTCGGCAGAAGGCAAGGTCGACAGGTAGACGGAGTTCCCTCCCAAACATGGCCCGGGCTGGTGTGCACCCGGTGGCTTCATGCACGGCGGCGCGGTAGGCCAGGAGAAATAGTGGAAGATGTTTGTCCCAATCCCTCAGGTGCTAGCTGACGACTATCCGGAGATGGTTCTCGATGATGCGATTGAATCGTTCTACCATCCCGTCGGACTGAGGGTGTAGCGGCGTCGTCCTTGTCTTCCGGATTCCCAGAAGCTGGCATAGGATCTGGAACACCTGCGACTCGAAATTCCTCCCTTGGTCAGAGTGTAGCTCCAGGGGTACTCCGTACCGGCTGACGAATCCCTTCACCAGGGTCTCTGCGATCGTCGCGGCATCTTGGTTAAGGAGTGTATACGCCTCTGGCCATTTGGTGAAGTAGTCGCTGACTACCAATATGTAACGGTTCCCTGTCTCGCTCAACGGGAATGGCCAGCAACATCGATGGCCACTCTCTCCATGGGGCCGCCCACGTTGTAGGTTTTCAGCGGGCCCCGTCGTCTTCGTCCTGGGCCCTTGCCCGCTGCGCAATCGTGGCACCTCACGCAGTGAGTCTCCACGTCTGCTCGGCATCCAATCCATTAGAACCGCTCTCTCAGCTTCTCCAGGGTCTTCTTTATCCCTAGGTGTCCACCTGATGATCCTCCATGGACGTCCTTCAGGACTTCCTCCGTCATAGCCTTTGGAACGACGACTTGTTCCCGAGTAGTCTTCCCGTTGGGGCTCTCCCAGGTACGGCAGATGAGGCTATCCCTTACAATCAGTAGGTCCTACTGCGCCCAGTCGGACTTGAACTTTGGACTGCAGTCACTCACATTGTTCCACCCGGGTCGGAGAACACAGGCCCTCTTCCATTCGGCTATCAGTCCCAGGTCATAATCTTCCATTTGTGTCCGCGTGAAAGATTCGCGGCTGCAGCTCCCATGAAGTTCCACGGCAGTCCTTCGGCACTGTATCCCGGTATTCTCCTCCCTTCTGGCTCAGAAGGTGCAGTTTTCGGGGCACGGTCTCCGTAACAGGGCGTCGGCGTTAGAATACAGTTGGCCTTTCCTGTGTTGGATATCAAAGTTGTACTGTTGGAGCCTCTCTAAACACCGCTCAACTTGACCTTCAGGCTGCTTGAAGTTCACGAGCCACCGCAGGGATGCATGGTCGGTCCTGATGAGAAATTCTGGCCCATACAGTTACTTGAGGAAGTGTTCAATGGTCTTCACGATGGCGAGCAGATCCTTCCTTGTGACGCAGTAGTGCTTCTCTGGCTTTGACAAGGCCTTGCTGAAATATGCCACTACTCTCTCCTCGCCGTCTACTAGTTGCGACAGGACTCCCCCTATACCAAAGTCGCTGGCATCGGTATGGACGATGAACCTTGTACCAGGTCTGGGGTAGGCCAGAATAGGTGTGGTGCACAGAGCCTGCTTGAGTTGTTCGAAGGCTTTGTGGCATTCCGCTGTCCACGTGCAGAGTTGGTCCTTCTCGGTCAGCCGATGCAGTGGTTTGGCGATGTCGGCGAATCCTCTTACGAAGCGACGGTAATAAATGCAGAGTCCCAGGAAGCTATGCAGAGTCCCAGGAAGCTTCGTAGTTGGGACTTGTTCTTTGGAACTGGCCACTCCCTCACAGCTGCGGTCTTCTCTGGGTCGGTGCGCACCCCTTCCTCGGAGACGATATGCTCAAGGTACTGGACCTGCTTCTGGAGGAGCTGACACTTCTTGGGGCTCAACTTCAGCTGGGCAGCCCGTAGCTTCATCAAGATCTCCTTCTGGTTGCTGTAGTGATCCTCGAAGCTTCTCCCCAGAACGAGGACGTCGTCTAGGTAGACCAGGCAGGTCTTCCAGTGTAGACCCCTCAGAATGGACTCCATTAGCCTTTCGAAGGTCGCAGGGGCGTTGCACAGATCGAATGGCATGACGGTGAACTGCCAGAGCCCGCTGTCCACAGAGAACGCCGTTTTCTCGCTGTCCTTAGGGTGGACCTCCACCTGCCAGTTGCCACTCTTCAAATCTAAGGTGGAGAACCATCTTGACCCTGATATGGTGTTCAGGGTGTCATCTATCCGGGGTAGAGGGTAGCTGTCCTTCTTCGTGACGTCATTCACCCGCCTGTAGTCCACGCAGAACCTGGAGGAGCCGTCCTACTTCACTAGCACGACCGGAGAACTCCAAGGGCAATGTGATGGCTCGATCACCCTCTGCTCCTTCATTTCTTCCACCATCTGGTCGTCTTCAGCTTGCTTGGCGAGTGGGACACGTCGGAACGGGGCCCTAATCGGTGCACTGTCCCCAACGTCGGTTCTGTGCTGGACCAGGCTAGTCCTGCCGAAGTCATTGCTCCCCACGGAGAAAACGTCCTGGAATTCGCGTAGCAGGTCCCGAAGTTGGCGTGATTGCTCCTCGTCTAGATGGTCCTGGGATCCTTGGTACAACTTCTGTAGTTCTTCTGGCAGGGCGCGTCTTCTTCGGATGTCCGTCTGCAAGGGTCCGTCCATCGTGCCTGTGATGCGGGCAATCCAGGTAACGGGCTCGCAGACCCTAGGGTGGTGTCCCGGTGAACCGTAATGTCGTAGTCGTTCAGGTTGGACAGACGGACGTACGGCCGTGATGTCGTGTTGATGAGGGTCTTGGCAATAAGCAATCTTTTGTCTGGATGTCGTCATATTTTGGCTCGATGACAGCCGCCACTCCCTCAGCAGTTCCGTCGACAATTACGGCAGCGCTGACCTCCGTCCTGGCGGTAACGATGACGTCCTCTCTCAGCCTTACTCGTTGTGCGGTGATGGCCTCGTGTGCTGGTTGGAGAGCAAGTTGTTCTCCTCGGTAGTGGAGAGTGTTGCTACTCAGGTCCAAGATAATATTGTTTTTGTCCAGAAAATCCAGTCCGTTGATCACTTCGTTTGCTACTTCAGCCACGAGCACTGGATGCTTCACCGCCCGACGACCAATGACGAACTCCAGTGATGCTTCGCCATGTACCGGTGCGGTCTCTCCAGTCGCGGTTATAAGCTGGAGGTTCCTTTGTGTGGGTTGCACTCTCCACTTCGGGATCACGGTGGGATTGACGATGGTCCTCGATGCTCCCGTGTCGATCAGCATGTGCCAGCTCTCTCCGTTAACGACTCCGTCGACCATCAGGCTGCTATTGCCCCTCCGTAACTTCGTCACATGGACTTGGACTGCCGGGGCTTGACAACTGTCACAAGCCAACCTTTGCCCCCCAAGGCTGGCTAATACTCGTTTCCCTGGGTTGTGCGGTTTTCAGGCGACGGATCTCCTATCGGATACCCTCGGCGGCGGCGATAACCGCAGTCCTTGCTCAGGTGGCCTTTCTTACCGCAGGTCCAGCAGGTCGGTAGTCCTGTTCCGGGCCGCCTCTCCGGGTATCTTCCGGCTGTGTCGTTGCTGGTGGTGCCGCGACTATCGAAGAAACGGCCTAGCGCCTCCATCAATTCATCGGCCAGGGGCTTGGTCTCATTGGTTTTGGCTGGTTCGTCGACGTCCACTTGACCCACCCGTGCGTGCATTCTAGATGCCTGATTTGCCGTTTCGAACTCATGTGCGTGGCTCAGCGCATCTGCCAGGGTCTTATTGCGCGCGAGTCACAGCGCCTGTTGAGTGTCCGAGTCCCGTAGCCCGTCGGTGAAGGTCTGCGTCGCAATCTGTTCTAGAAAGTCGGCCGGCGCTGTTGGATATGAGAGCCCTACGAGGCGCGCGATGTCCGTCTCGAACTCCTGCAGGGTTTCCGCGTTCTTTTGTACCCGGGTCTGGAGCTGAATCTGGTAGGCCTGCTGAAGATGGCTATCTCCATATCGGGACTCTATATGGGCGATTAGTGCAGCGTAGTCCTGAGATTCAGTCGGGATGGCCTGAAGGACGTTAAGGGCGTCCCCTCTGAGCGCTACAATGAGAGCTGTAGCCTTTTCTGGGTTGTTCCAGTTGTTAATGGAAAAGGTCGTCTCGAACTGGCGTAAGTATGTGCTCCACGGGACCGTTCTGTCGAAGGTTGGAGGCGTCACTCTGTTCTGTCCCGTTCCTGACGTTCCCGGTGTAACTGGGGGCGGGCGTCGGCGCAGCTCGACAACTTCCTCTTGTAGAGCGACGAACTTCTTTTCCACTGCCGTGACTTCCTCACGTAGGCCCTGGCAGACGGTGTTGACTTCCTCCCGCAGACCCTGTTCTAATTTCGTTTCACTTTCCTTTAATTTAGTCAGCAGACACTCTTCCAAATTTCTCTGGCCATCCAGAAATTTGGAAGTCAGGTTCTCGGCTATCTTATTCTGTCCGTCTTCCAATTGTCTTCAGGTCCTCTGCTAACTTCTTCTGACCGTCTTCCATCTTCTTCTGGCCGACCTCTAACTTATTCTGACCGTCTTCTAATTTGGAGGATAGGTCCTCTGCTATCTTCTTCTGGCCATCCTCCATCTTGGTTTCCATGAAACTTAACTTTTCTAGCAGTGCTTGCAATTGCGCTTCCATTTTAGTTGTTTGTCTAATAATGGGCATGAACTCACAGGAGAATTAGAGAACTGTGGTAAAATGACCTGCACGGGTTTTGAAAAAAGGACCTTCAGGTGTTGTGCTTGGGTTCGCAATCCGGCTTCTGACACTAGTTGTTACGTGTTAGCCCTAGTAGCACGTTCGTTAATTGGACTACAGTGGTTAAAAGCACAACACCGTTTGGCCCTTTAAAGATATATACGTTTTATTGCAGGTCTAGCAAGTTACAGTACACCACACAATAAACAAATACAAGCAATTAGTATCTCACTCTAGTTTCCCTCTTGTTGGGGACATTTCCCTTTCACTTTCTCGAGCAGCTGTCCGTTCACTAATTAGGTAGACCCGTGCGCTGGCTAGAAATAACTGTACCCTTCCTCTTGTCAATAAGCCACAGTCTGACACTCACTTGTTCTTGAGTACACACTATCTCGCCGTCTGCAGGCAAGGAAAACAGTCCACTGCGTTTCGCAATCCTCACGGCACTTCGCCTCGATACTGTCGCACAGGTAAAAGCAAGCACTCGCTCTGAACACAGTTCTCAAAAAAAAACTCGCTCCCCTCGCTGGCCAGGTCGCTTATATAGCTGGGCCGGTGACTCAATGGATGTTTCCAGAGTAGTTCAAGGCTCCTCCCGAGAGTTCCATCACCAGGTGGGCCGGGAACATTCCAGACCATGTCTTTGTTCTCGCTGCGCAAGTAGCCGGCCGACATAGCCCAGAGGTAGCCTCAGGCGGCTGTGAGTCACGCGAGAGGGAATGAAGCTACCCCGCTCTCGTAACTTTATTAATATCAGATATCAGGGCTGCCAGCAGTGTCTATTTGATCCCAAGACTCTAGAAACCAAGACTCAGTATCTCAGACTATGTGAATGGAGCTAACTTCATATTTGGTACCCTGTAAGTCAAATATATTTAGAGCATCGTTAATGCTACCAACATAATTCTATGTACACGTATAAGATCAATGTTCAATCACATGTAACTACCATACCGTACTAATTTATGGATGTGTACCAAATATTTTTCACGTGCAATGTGTACCTTGAGTAACATAAATACGCATATTTACAGAGTCTTCAGGGCTAGCAACTGCCTAATAACATCCTGCGAACATTTGAGCCCTTGATTCAATTTCGTAGAATCTATTCATATAAACAATTTGAAATTCTGTGCACTATTATATCTTAATATTGCAGGTATATTTTGAGCAACACGTATATATCAGTGTCACCAAACTAATTCTACGTAGGGTTATATGCACCAAGCTTAACTATATGTAACTCCCATAACATTCAGTGGTTTTCTACCACATTTTGTATGTAGAGTGTATAGGCTATAAGAGATATAATTGTGTACACTTTCATAGACAGCAGTCCTATCCCATACCTACTAACCCACCTCCTTCCCCCCTGGGTATTTGATCCATAGATTCGCATTAACTTAGAATCCATGCAAGGAAACACTTAATCTGTCTACTTCGTGGTGTAGCGGCAAGCAAGCATTCTTGGTTTTCGCCCCGGAGGTCCGGCTCTACCAAGAAACTTTCATTCTGGTCTGAGGGCTGGAACGGGGTACACTCTGCCTCATGAGGCAAAACTGAGAAGAGAGGGTTCGATTTTCATCTCAGCTATCTTGGAAGTGTTTTTCTGTGGTTTCCAACTCATACTCAAGGCAAATACCGGAATGTTTCCTAACTTAATGTCACATCTTCCTCTTGCCCAATTCTCATTTGAATAACACAGTAATACAACCATCACAATAACACAGGTTATCAGACAAATTCCACACACATTCAAGTACATGAGGCTACATCACCACGATGTCGATTGACCCTAAATCAATCAACAACAACAAACCAATTTCAAACACTCAATAGTGCTCTACTAGGCATCAATACATCAGGTGTATTTTGAACAAATCTTATGATATCATTTAAGTTCCTAAGTTATTACTCAAAGGAATGAATGACTGGTTAGAATCTTAAATTTTGAAAAATTAGGCTCTTCAGTTCTTCACAGAACTACGTGTTATTTAGTCATCTTCTACATCCAAGATTTAAGGTGTCAAATGTTGCACCCATCTACCGCCCAGTACGAGAACCTTCTAAAAAAAAGCTCAAAACGAAGAGAATGCAAATATGGAGTGACTTTTATTTATAAGCCGCAATGACGTCCGATGAGTGGAAATGTCCATGTTACGACCAGAGACAAACAATCACTCGTTTCGCAATACATGGATTCCATTTCAAGCTCTGCAAAATGGAAGGGTATGATGAGCCCAGTATAGAGTGCGTTTGCAAATTGTGTGGAAGTGGCTGTGAAAGGTATCATGCCATGACATGCAGTCAAAGAGTGGAGTCACTGACTAACTTTTGTTGTCAATGAGAATTGAATGTAATCTTTGGATATTTTGTTTTTTTTCTCCAAATATTTTATATTGCATCATGGCCATTGGCTGCAATAAATACCATATTATTTAGTAATATAAGGCAGCGCGTGGCAGCAGCTACAAAAGCTATATTTGACAACAATGCCATTAGAAAATTATCCTTGAGGTCCGCCATGGTAGTGTTTGACGCCAAAATCTTACCAATATTCACTTATGGGATTGTGGTAGTATGAGACAAACTAAGCGTTGGAGATTTCCTAACACTTGAGAAGGTCAAAGCAAGATATCTGAAGGCGGTGCTTGTTGTTTCGAAATAAACCCGCTCTAAACTGGTGTACGAACTTGCTAGAGAGCCCTTCCTATTACAGGATTTGAGACACAAGTTCTTTCTGTCAACTACGGACACATGGAAGAGACTAATACACACATCAAAAAAAGTTTTGCATCACCTCGGTTCCAAGAGTTCCGGAACCGTTAAATACAAAGGGAATAGAGATCAACACAAACAACATTTCAGCTCGTTTTATTGCTCATGAGACCCACACATTGCATGTTGTACCATCATACAGCTAGACTTTCAGCATTTGTGGTCCAGATTGCAGTACACACCACTACCTCTAATACCCAGTAGCACGTCCTCTTGCATTGATGCATGCCTGTATTCGTCGTGGCATACTATCCACAAGTTCATCAAGACACTGTTGGTCCAAATTGTCCCACTCCTCAACGACAATTCGGCGTAAATCTCTCAGAGTGGTTGGTGGGTCAAGACGTCCATAAACAGCCCTTTTCAACATATCCCAGACATGTTCGATAGGGTTCATGTCTGGCGAACATGCTGGCCACTGTAGTCGAGCGATGTCGTTATCTTGAAGGAACGCATTCACAAGATGTGCACGATGAGGTCGAGAATTGTCGTCCATGAAGACAAATGCCTCTCCAATATTCTGCCGATATGGGTGCACTATGGGTCGGAGGATGTCATTCAGGTATCGTAAAGCCGTTTCGGAGCCTTCCATGACCACCAGTGGCGTACGTCGGCCCCACATAATGCCACCCCAAAACATCAGGGAACCACCACCTTGCTGCACTCGCTGGACAGTGTGTCTAAGACGTTCAGCCTGACCAGGGTGCCTCCAAACACGTCTCCGACGATTGTCTGGTTGAAGGCATATGCGACACTCATCGGTGAAGAGAACGTGATGCCAATTCTGTGGGGTCCATTCAGCATGTTGTTGGGCCCATCTGTACCGCGCTGCATGGTGTCGGGGTTGCAAAGCTGGACCTCGCCATGGACGTCGGGAGTGAAGTTGCGCATCATGCAGCCTATTGCGCACAGTTTGAGTTGAAACACGACGTCCTGTGGCTGAACGAAACGCATTATTCAACATGGTGGCATTGCTGTCAGGGTTCCTCCGAGCGGCAATCCGTAAGTAGCGGTCATTCTCTACAGTAGTAGCCCTTGGGCGGCCTGAGCGAGGCCTGTCATCGACAGTTCCTGTATCTCTGTACCTCCTCCATGTCCGAACAACATCGCTTTGGTTCACTCTGAGACGCCTGGAAACTTCCCTTGTTGAGAGCCCTTCTTGACACAAAGTAACAATGCGGACGCGATCGAACTGCGGTATTGACCTTCTAGGCATGGTAGAACTACAGACAACATGAGCAGCGTACCTTCGTCCTGGTGGAATGACTGGAACTGATCGGCTGTCGTACCCCCTCCGTCTAATAGGCCCTGCTCATGCATGGTTGTTTACATCTTTGAGCAGTTTTAGTGACATCTATGAACAGTCAAAGGGACTGTATCTTTGATACAATATACACAGTCAACGTCTATATGCCGGAGATCTGGGAACCGAGGTGATGCAAACCTTTTTGTGATGTGTGTAGAAGATCGAACCCTAAAAAGAGAAGATCTTAGGATGGAGTTCTACTCAACAGAGGCCATGGCAAACAGAGCCTGAACAGAAGCGAACCAAGACTTACGACATTTGGTTAACTCACTTATAAGCTATGCATGGCTACCACCACTTCATGTGTAAGATGAAATGTTTCCATGAATCCAACCCGATATGCATCTGTGAATTCTGTGATCAAAATTGTGAAAGTTTCCTTGCGATTATCCACACAAACCGTGGAAAATCCATCATAGACTTGTTCACAAGTTATTTTATCTTATGTTTTTTGCACAATTTGTATGCATTTGTAATTAACAATTTATTGTTTTCTGTATCAATTTTTCCTCATGCAAGTGTGGTTGGACGTCTATATAGGCTAGTCTATAATTTACTGCTGTGACAGCTGTTCTGACAACCGCTCTGTCTGCCCGTGCTGTTGTGGCCCTCGGTCGACCGCAGCCGTCCTGACGCAGATGCCTGCCGTTGCTGACCCACGCTTTCCAGCATCGTCTGATCGCCGCATCACTTTGACATAAATGTCCAGCGACAGCTCGATTCGACCAACCAGCTTCTTTCAATCCGATCACACGACCTCTTTAAAATTCTGACATCTGCTCGTAATGAGCACGAATCCATCGGCGTGGCATTCTTATTGCCGACGTTAAGATATCGCAGTCAAATGCAACAGCTACTTTGAGCATTTGCTTCAGAATCACGCCTTATACAGGGTGTAATTGATATTGTGCCCAAATGGATTTTGGCACAGGCTTTGAACCCACGACCGATCAGAAAACGAGAAAATAGGACGTTTTTACAAAATTTTAAAGCATCAAAAGGGTTAATAGCTAAGAGCTCATATGAATGACGCACATAGCTGATAAAGGAGTATGGAGTAACATAGCAGCTGCAAAGATGATATCACTGCACAGTCAGCTAGGAAAGGGTTACACATAGTTAAAAATAGACCCAGGGGAAGAACCGACTGTAAGAGAGAGATGCAAGATATCAAGGAGAAAGTGCCAATTCATCAAGAAATTGACAACGTCGCGCGAAGGCGGGGCTAAGAAATTGGCAGAAATCATTGATATTAGCCAAAATAACCAAAATTTTTAAGAAAACTCTCCGTCAAAGTCATTCATTTTGGAAAGGGAAATTTTTAGAACAATAAAAGTTATTGAACAACGTGCGGGATAAGAAAGCAAAGTCAGCAGATTACGAAAGGGAATTCACCCAGCCCAAAAGGGAGAGTAGGGGAATAAAAAAATATACCCCCACACAGAAGAGGAGCTAATTTAATTTAAATTAATACATCCCCATGATCGAATCTGGAAAAACTTTACAGAATTGGGACATTTGGAACACAAGTTTCAAGATCGATAATTTTTAAAAGGATACCACAAATGGTTTAGAAGTTAATTTTTGCAACATAAGCAAAGTAGTTTATTTTCTAAAAATCGTATATAAAGGAAGCCATTGTAAGCAGTGGTCATGTAGTATTCAGTTTTTTAGCAGGCCCGTGGAGGTGCTGCACGAGTCAAGTAATCTTCAGTTTATAGCAGGCCCGTGGAGGTGCTGCCCGAGTGAGTGAGTCTTCAGTCTTGGCAGACCCGTGGAGGTGCTGCATGTTAGTTCGAGTATATGAAAGTCTACAGTTCGACTTCAGTCAACAGTCAAAACACACAGTTCTCAATAAGCCTCGGGGAGACGCAACGCTATACAATAGTTCGTCAAGCCTCAGGAAGGCGCAACGACACATAGAAAATCACAGTTTGATCCAGACATCAGCATAGGTCATGCAACGAGACAGTTCGATAGAGACTCCTAAAGGGAAAATGTACTTTATAAAACAGTTCATTCAGATCTCGGGGAGACGTGTTACGCTGTAGGACAGTTATCATCAGGGACTCCTGATGGAGGCAGCGTTATAAGACATTTATCTAGACCTCAGTGTAGGCTAGCCACAGTACAAGTTGAACCATGAATACTGTAGGCCAGGTGCGCTACACATCACCAGTTATAATAGATTAACAGTGGAGACTTAAATAAGTTAGAGAATTCTATAACGAATAGTTGCAGGAGAAAGTATACAGAAATACGTGAAGCAAGAGCGATAATTAAGGAACTTGGAGTTTTGAAGGGACAGTAGTTCAAAACTATTAATCGGTGTCTTAGGAACCCGGAATACAGATAATAGTGCGTCAAATAAAGACAGTATAAAGCAGCGAATCCTAGAAAGGAATAATAGAAACAAGTATTGATCACGAAGTACAAACTGGATGAGTAGGAACCTAGGAGACTGCGGGTTCGAGACTCAAGTTATAAAGCGTCAGGAATACGAGCTAGACAAGTTAAGGTTCTCGAGTTGGAGACCAAGCTAGGAACCAGATCAATTATGCCAAGCAAAATTACGGAACGAGTGAAGGCGAGTACGAAGAACATTTATAACCAGGATCGAGTAGGAACGAGTGAGCAGGGACTTGGAGTTAGAGACTTTCACGGAGAACAGGAAACCAGGAGTTTCGAGGAACTAGGAAGGAGCAAATTAGCACGTTCAAAGCAGAAAACGTAAGGTATCGTCAGGGATCAGCCAGTACGGAAAATCATTGCCAAAGCTCTGAGATAGGGTCGTGTGTGGAGAAGAGAAAGTGCTATAGTGTTAAAGTGTTATAATATGTTTTTATGTGTCAGTGTAATAATGTATAAGTGTAATATAGAAATGTTAGGGAAAAGTGTTGTGATGAAATGCTAGAAACGCAACATGATGGGTGAGCCTATCTAGGAATGGAATCATCGGACGGGTGAGTTAATGAAATCTCATTAATATCTTTGCTGTTGTACTGTGCACTGATATCAATAGAACCATTCGTCGACTGGGGAGTTTGACGATTGATTCATTGATGAAATGAATGTGCAAATAATTGAAATGTTGGAAAAATGAAAATTGTTAATCACGAGGACCGCCTCGGTGAAAATAAAGCATTGCTGGGATCTGTAAAGATAAAGAAATGGAAGCCCGATAACGAAATATATGATAAATAAATGAATTTGAAAGAAGGAATAAAATAATAATGTAATGGCTTAAATTGTTGCCTAGTTATGAAGTAAATGCGCACCGTAATAAATTTATAAAAATTGAAGGGATAAGTTAAATAATAATGGTTAAAATTTATACCAAATAACAAATAACGAAAGAATGAAGCGTTATAATGAAATGAGTTAAAATATGAAGTAATAAGAACGCGAATAATGATGATCAAGTTAAGAACAAAGTTATATTTAATGATCCGTGTCTAGAAACTCAAAATAAAAATAGGGCGAGAAATAATATGTTAATACATTAATAAAGTTATGAATATCCAAATGGAACAAAACGCCCAAGAACGAATATATTACCTTATAGGCTATTAGGCCAAGGTCGTGAAATAAATATTAGGAATGCCGAAGTCGGGCCAATGTCGTAAAGTTATCCAAGCAAGTTGTATTATCGTAAGGATTAATAATAATAATAAAAGTATACTTTCAAGCTGAATATAATTATGCGTTAAACCAGGATATATTTATTCGTGAGATGGAAAATGTAGAAAAAATCGTCGAAATGTGTGGAGGTAAATTCCCACCGAATGTATTTTTGTAATGAAGAAGCCTCGTATTGTATGTCGTGGAGGAATAAATTCCCACCGAGTTACTGCCTAATGAAGCGTTGTATTGTTGTGTATTGTGGAGGAATAAATTCCCACCGAGTTATTGCCTAATGAAGCGTTATATTGTTGTGTATTGTGGGTGTGCAAATTCCCACCGAAAAATGTAGTTGAATGAAACGTCGTATAAGTCCCGCTGTAGGATGGATATCCCAGCTTGGCATTGTTGTAGTAAGGTATTGTTGTGAAAATGCATTGTTGTAGTAAGGCATTGTTGTCGTAAGTTCTTGTGAAGAGGCATTATAAGCGTCGTAAGAAGTTGTAATAAGGAACTACCGTACAGCCTCTCCGAATTAAATACTAATATCCTGGGAACGAAAGATAAATAATAATCTATATATATAAAAATCAATGTAACGTGATAGTTTGTCTGTGGGTATGTCTGTGGATATGTCTGTGGGTATGTCTCCTATGCGTTCATATACCATTCGTCCGATTGCGATGAAACTTGGGTGAGATGTTGAGTACACTCCAAGGAAGGTTTCTGACTTAGTAAATCCATTTTACAATAGGTAGCGCACGCGTAGATTCAACAAATGAGCGACGATGCGCGAAGCATTTCAACAAAGTCCCGTATGTGTTCATATACCATTCGTCCGATAGCGATGAAACTTGGGTGAGATGTTGTGTACACTTACGTGAAGGTTTCAAAATTAGTGAATACATTTCACAGTAGATAGCGCACGAGTAGATTCAACAAATGAGCGACGACACGCAAAGCGTTTCAACAAAGTCCCGTATGCATTCATATACCATTCGTCCGATAGCTATGAAACTTGCGTAAAATGTTGTGTACACTGCAGGGAAATTTTCTGGCTTAGTACATCCACTTTACAATAGGCAGCGCACGAGTAGATTCAACAAATGAGCTACGACGCGCGAAGCATTTCAACAAAGTCACGTTTGCGTTCATATACCATTCGTCCGATAGCGATGAAACTAGGCTGAGATTTTGTGTGCATTCCAGGGAAGGTTTCTAGCTTAGTAAATCCCTTTAAGAATAGGTAGAGCACGAGTAGAATCAACAAATGAGCGACGACGCGCGAAGCGTTTCAACAAAGTCCCATATAATTTCATATACCATTCATCCGATAGCGATGAAACTTGGGTGAGATGTTGTGTACACTCCAGGGAAGGTTTCTGGCTTAGTACATACATTTTACAATAGGTAGCGCACCAGTAGATTCAACAAATGAGCGATGACACGCGAAGCGTTTCAACAAAGTCCCGTATAAAGTCATATACCATTCGTCTGATAGTGATAAATGTTTGTTGAATTGTTGTGTACACTCCAGGAAAGGTTTCTGGCTAAGTAAATCCATTTTACAATACGAAGCGCACGTTTATGTTCAACAAATGAGTGACTACGCGCGAAGCGTTTCAACAACGTCCCGTGTACGTTCACATACCATTCATCCGATTGCGATGAAACTTGGGTGAGATGTTGTGTACACTCCAGGGAAGGTTTCTGGCTGAGTACATCCATATTACAATATGTAGCGCAAGAGTAGAATCAACAAATGAGCGACGACACGCGAAGCGTTTCAACCAAGTCCCGTATGCATACATGTACCATTCGTCCGTAGCTATGAAACTTGGGTGAGATGTTGTGTACACGTCATGGAAAATTTCTGGCTTAGTAAATCCCCTATACAATATGCAGCGCACAAGTTGATTCAACAAATGTGGGACGATGCGCGAAGCGTTTCAACAAAGTCCCGTATAAGGTCATATACCATTCTGCCGTTAGCGGTGAAACTTGGGTGAAATATGGTGGACACTCCAAGGAAGGTTTCTGGCTTAGTAAATACATTTCACAATAGGTAGCACACGAGTAGATTCGACAAATGAACGACGACACGCGGAGCGTTTCAATACAGTCCCCTATGTCTTCATATCCCATTAGTCCGATAGCGATGAAACTTGGGTGAGATGTTGTGGACACTTACGTGACGGTTTCTAACTTAGTAAATACATTATACAGTAGGTAGCGCACGAGTAGATTCAACAAATGAGTGACGGAACGCGAATCGTTTAAACAAAATCAGGTATGCGTTCATATACTATTCATCCGATTGCGATGAAACATTCATCAGTTATTGTGTACCCGCCAGGGAAGGGTTTCGACTTAGTAAATCCATTTCACAATAAGTAGCGCAAGAGTAGATGCAACAAATGGGTGACGACGCGCGAAGCGTTTAGACAAAATCCCCTATTGCGTTCATATAACATTCTTCGATTGCGATGAAACCTTGATGAGTTATTGTGTACACGCCAGGGAAGGGCTTCGACTTAGTAATACATTTCTCAATAGGTAGCGCACGAGTAGATTCAACAAATGAATGACAACGCACGACTCGTTTAAACAAAAAACCCTATACGTGCATATACCATTCTTCCGATTGCGATGAATCATTGATGAGTTATTGTGTACACGCCAGGGAAGGGTTTCGACTTAGTAAATCCATTTCACAATAGGTAGCGTACGAGTAGATTCAACAAATGAGTGACAGCGATGAAACTTTTGAAAGTTGTTGTGCACGCTCCCACGAATGGTTCTAAATTAGAAAATCCATTTTACGATAGCTTAGAGGCAGTTAACATGTTGTGTATCCAAAAGCACTTCAAGAAACAGAATTTCAACGTCAACACTTTCTTTGATTGGCATTGCAACGCATGCCGGGTACAGCTTGTATTAAATAAAAGACGGAACAAATAACCGTGGTGAAATGAATTTTAAGTCTTGGAAATCATATGGTTGAAAAGTTACACTAGCGTGAAAGCAAGAAGGGCTAGCGAGCCATCATAAATCTCGTTTTAAAGTACCACAGGAAAAGGGGGGCGGCCTTGTGTGCGCGACCTTACCTCTTGTGAGGGAGAAAGAGTGACATCTTAATGAGTTCGGTAGTCAAGTGAGGTCTAGCAGAGACTGGTGGATAGGGAAACTGTTACACGGAAATAATAAAGTTCAAAATAAAAGGTGCAAGCTTAAAATGAGTATGAAATTATCAGGCGGGAATTAAAGAAATCGTCCTGAGCCTATTTCTGAAATGATATATAAAATTTGACGGATTTTGTCCAATGGTTAATTGTTGGTAAAATAAATTCCTTCTTTCATAAATAACAGTAACAGGCTCAGTTCGGGTATTTCAATGCCATTGGCAGACAAGACAAGGAGGTCACTCAACTTCACTCTTGTCAACATTCCTCAGCGTTGGAGGTACTTGGATCCCGTCCGTACAATGATAGGTATGGTCTTTACCCATGCCATTGCATTTTGATAGGACCGACAAACTCGCTATATTTGATTTATTGTTATTATTATTGTTATTGTGTGCATGTGGTACCGTACTAGTACTACATCTTGGAATTAGTTTTCCATGGTTTCCCACTTCTACCGAAGGAAAATGCCGGGATGGTTCCTAACTTAAGGCCACGGCCGCCTTTTTCCCAATCCTCACCTGAATTACAAATACCCACATTACTACAGAAACCACAAAAACACATGTTATGAGACGAATTCTGCCCACACCCAACTACATGGGACTAAATGACCAAAATCATCGCCAAGCCTCTCAAACAAAACATCAAGTATTTTACTTCCATATTAAATGCTAGTTCTGAACTGACTACGGGATGTCGGAATTTTGTCCCACTGTATTTCATTAACGTGCCGGACGCCAATGACACACCAGGGCTGATTACCGAAATTATTTTATACTTACTCTTACGAAGTAGGGTACACAATAATACCGGTCCTTACGTCCCAAGCCATTGCGTACAAATTCATCAACAACAACAAAAGCAATACAAATTTTCTTACGAGACGTGTATCGCTTCCTCATAACAGCTGATACCAGCCCTTAACCGGTAATGTCAATGCTCCGATTACGTAACAACTTCCCCTCCGCGCGTCGTCCCACCTTGTCCCGCCCCTGGGTAGGTTTTAGCTTCGGATTAACACTACCCCAGGGATAATGAAAATGAAGAAACAAGGAAGTGGGTTTCGGTATGGAGAACAAGAATGGGTAGATAGGAAGAGAATCCACCATAAAATTACTATTAGTAAAGTAGAACGAAAAATCCACTGTACAAATTCTAAGAGGAACCTAACTCCAGCGGGGACCCGGCTCAGACAAGCGGAGAGCGTAGCGTGAATTGAGGTTGCCTGCAAGCGCTCGGCGGTCGCACTTTCCCTTCCGAGCCTGTATTTCCTTATTATGGGGAAGGGTAGTAGTCTGGCAGAACAAAGTGTGTTAAGGAACACAGATTTAAGGTTTCTCCTTTCAAGGGAGTTAGAGTTAACCAAATGTTCGGTAAAACTGAAATAGTTTGAATTCGACGTGATAGTTTGGTTCGTGGAACTGTTGGATCTCTAGCGAATGACCGAGTACCACCAAGAAGGGTAGCGATGAAGCAGTTATGATGCTTTTGGAAATAATTTTACTGGTTTCTTTGAAGATTGTGGAAAAAATATTAATTGTTGCACTTGAGAAAAGCTAAGTATTTACCTAGCAAAGTGCCGACTAAAAATTTAGACCAGAAGAAAAACTTAAAATTTTGAAAACAAACCATAAGTTATGGAGAAAATCTCAACCAGCAGGAAGCTAGTGGAGCTAGCTTTACTTGCCTTACTGGCTCATTAGAATTAGCTATGGAAGCTAAGAACAACTTTGACAATGTTTTTACGTAGAGTTTTTGTTCAAATGCAACGAATAGTGAGAATCTTATTAATTGGATAATTGATTTTCTTAAAGAGGGCATAAGCCTATGGGAAGAGTCAGGTAAAATAGGATCCTGCCAAATCGGTATTCTATAGAAAAGGATAAAGCAAAAACATATAATCTGGTTTATTTAACAATGCGTAGAAATATAATGATTTTAACAAATACAAATATACAATCTAATTTTAATTTTTGAGGTATCAGACCTCTAGAATGGTGAAATTTGCACTTGGCAATTAACAATCTTAAGGTTTGGAACCTCTTATAAGCACTAAAATCTACATAAGATTTTAAAAGTTGTGCTTAAGATTAACAGATTCGAAATTTAACAACAATTATAACGCAATTAAAGCTTTAACAATAAATCAGGTACAAGTGGATACTTTAAGAATTCCTATATGGAAATCTTAAAAGTATGAACAAATATTAAATTTGAGATTATAACAAAAAAGGAGAGGAAAATTAAGAAGACGTTTCTATAACCTCTTATATTTAAACAGGGATCACGAGAAAAAAATAGGGTAAGTTACCCTTTCGTGAAACCTGGAGAACAAAGTTAGATAACTCACTTGTGAGTTGGTTTTAAATGTGTGCCAGACACGAATCATACAGAATTTACTTATTATACATGGAACAATTATGGGAGGGCACTTGCTATCAAGTGACACCTCATTGAAAAAGACCTAAATTTATGAATTTAACCTAATATGTTAGTAAAGGTGTTTGGGAAAGAAGAAATGGGAACTTTAGGAGAAAGTTCTTGGCCATACTATTGCTCTCACGAAGCGCGACATGGATGAAAGTTAAACGGACACTGTTTTGCACTATAGTCTATTAAAAAGTTAACTATTGCAGCACGGAAAGTTCATATAGAGAAAGGTTATTGCAATTATGTAAATCACTAGTGAAATTTTAGCTTGAGAGAGTTTATTGCGTTGTAGCGTTTATAGGTTGTAGTAGAATGCAGCGGAAAATTTCCCTCGAAGGAAGACAAATTATGTTGATCAACGGTTTTTATAAAGAAAATTCCTTAGTTAGGGAAAGTATTCCCGTATGTGAGTGGAAAATACTCGAAGGTTTAGCTTGTAGATAGATCGCTTGACATGGAAAATTCCAGAACAATGAGGGCTGTTGAATTGGGCAAGAAAAGTCCCTCGGCGGAAAGCTAGGTTTTATAGACAGTGAGTATTTTGAAAATATCCCTCGGTGTGAGATAGTATCTCAGAAAATCTGTACAAGAAGTACTTTTTCATTTTAGAGAGTTAGCTGAGGTAGCCTAACTTGATCAGGAAGATCTTTTGAAGGCAGTTATTGCTGAACATTTAAAGATTCCACACACTGTATATAAAATTGAATAAAAAGCATTTAGCTAATTAAAACCCTTTAAAATATGGTGAAGATTGAAATTTGTACTTAGCTCTGTTTCATGAAGCAGGCGATGTTCCTGGTGACGGTTGGTTTTAAAATTCAGATTAAAAAAATGTATCTCGAGTAGAGGAGACGAGCTGGAGGGAGGAGCCCCAACTGTATGGTTTGACGTCTAACACAGAAGTGAGAGCCGCTCAACGAAGCACGGAGGTACCACGGAGAGAAGATGGGTGGGGGGAAACGGACAAAGGAGCACACATAAGAATTACAAACTTAACAAAATTTAAATCTCTTCTTAGATAGGAATATCTTGATGGAGTAGTCTTCAAGGAGTTGATAGCAGGCGCCAATGACGAAGCCTGGTGGATGGGAATGGTGAAGAAGTCCTCTTGAGCATGGAGATGGAAGGTGGCGATAACGACGACATCTGGTGACTTGCTTAGTAAGGAAGTCCTCTTGAGAGCGGAGATATTGAGGAACTTCAGTGGTTAGCTGCTAGATGCCGCTAGGTTGATCATGGAAGATATAGATCTAGAACAGACTTACAAGCGAAGTAAGCAAGGTGCACAAATAAAAGAAAAAGTAAGGAATCACTGTTGGTGTTTGAGAAAAAGGAAGAAATAAATTAAGCAAGAGCAGCGAAAACTAACTCTGTCTTACCGTGTATTCCAAGGAATACACCAGACCCGTTTCCCCCCGACTTCCACCCCACCTTCTGTTTGAAGAGTTTCTGAAAAATCTAAAAACATTGACTTTTTATGACTAATTTTCAATTTAAAGATAGTTGACAAATGTTTTACATAGGAAGCTTAGAATAGTCTCTTATATCACCAGTGTAACGGACTTCCATTATATCAATTACACCCTGTATACACCTGATGCATGCGCAGTTCGGATACACGGGAGCTCCCGCTATTCATTCATTGGACACGAAGCTTTAATGAGTTGCATGTTCGGACCGAATGTCTTTGCATACGTAATTTCCTTACAATCGGGCTACGCCTTCTCGGTGCGTCGTTTTTAGCCTACTTTTCTCATTTTGCAAAAATGAGGAAAAAGTAGACTTGTGAGATCGATCCTGGAAAATGTGTGTCTGTCTATCTGTCTGTCCGTCTGTCGGTCTGTCTGCCTCTCTGTCCTTCTGTCTGTCTGGCTGTGTGTGTGTCCCCCCCTATCAACTCCTAAACGGCTGCAGCTATCGAAACCAAATTTGGTAAGAACAAAGATCTATACCTGACTATCTCACGGCCGTATTTTAAATTGACGTCAGTGCTACCAACTGCTGAAAAATCGCAATTGTAATTTGAGCTCTATGTTGGATATCTCAGGAGTTATGCATGCGAACTGTTCCAAAATTGGCACACATATAGACAATATTATTCCAGATTAATTTTCAGAAGACCATACATGCCAGTATTGCCAACATGATTCTAAGCCTTCCGATAGCTCCAATTTCTAAATGCATGTAACTTCTATACTATCGATTGGATTTCAACCAGATTTCGTATGTACTATGTGTACTACAGCAGATATGACTGTGCGTATTCTAATGTGCCCCCAGGCTGTCAACTGTTAATAAATGCTCTCTCTATATTTTAAACCTAATATCAATATATCAAAAAGTATACAAGCCAACAGCACTAAACTTTGCACACGTATACTACTTGACATTCTATCTTAGTTTGGAGTAACTTTCAGTATATACATCAGTGTTGCCAACACGATTCTAAGCCTGTTGATAGGTCCAGTTTTTAAATGCATATAACTTATATACTAACAAATGGATTTCAACCAAATTTAGAATGTGCTTTGTGTACCATAACAGTTATGACTATGCGTATTCTTAAGAACAATCAGGGCTGCCAACTGTTAATAAATGTTCTCTCTATTTGTTTAATCCTAATATCAATATATTAGAAGGTATGCAAGTCATCATCTCTAAACATCGCACTCGTAGAGTACCTGGCATTCTAGATTAATTTGGAGTAACTACTGCCAACATGATTTTGAGCTTTCTCATAGTTTCAATTTTTAATTACATGTAACTTCTATACAAACAAATGGATTGTATCCAACATTGGCACTATAATAGATCGTAATATTTCAGATTAACTCTGCCAACCTACATGACATTGTTCCAAACATGATTTTTCGCGCACTGATAAATCCAATATCAAACAGCATGTAACGTCCATACTATCCATTAGACATCAGCCAAATCTTGTATGTGCATTCTATACCTTAAGAGATGGAACTAAGAATATATTCAGAGTCACCAGTGTTGCCTAATGTAGTAAGTTACTCTATTACTTGATTTCGTCATTATTCTAGATAGGTCTATATAGATTGGCATCAATCTGAAATTTTAAGAAAAGTAGGCTCTTTAGTTCGTCACGGAACTACTTGTTTTGTTGTTGTTATACAGTGTATATGGTTTCGCATTTTTAACCGAGCGAAGCCAGGTACCTCTGCTAGTTCAATCAAAATATTTTATTTCGTTAATGCTTGCCTTGTAATGGTAAGTATAATCAGGTCACCCAGCTCCTGGAAATGTAAGTGCGCAATACCTGTCTGCATTGTCAGCGTGTGTACTGTACGCTTTGTTTCTCGGAAAGTTCAGAAACAAGCAATAGTCAGCTGTTCAGCGTCAGAAATAAGAAATACAGTTCCATTGTCTTTGTTCTCCACTTTCAGAGTGTTACAGGTTACCGGCAAAATTGATAGAGGTTGTTGATGGCGTAAAATACAACGTGAATGACAAATCATAAGACTTTTATATTTCGTGGAGAAGACTGTAATAAAATTAGCCCTTAAATATATATAACCAAACTGAATTCGGGTGAATACACTGCAACGATTTGCTCCGAGTAGATCCGTGTGCATAAAAATCTGAAAAAATGCTGACCTGAATTGTGATAGCACAACGAGTGGTGTGTTTGGAGGAATGTTACATAAATAGGGCTCGGATTCTTTCGTGCTAAAAATCGGGAAAATATTTATTTTTTATGTATTAAAAATACCTGAAATATGTGACAAGAAAGGAAAAATATTTTATTATAATTTAGTTTATTAATGTGAATATATACAATATTCAGTACTCATGAATTCAATGTATGCTATGCCTCACTGACTCGTGAAGAATTGCAATACACAACGAGATACATCTTCAGTTTGTCCATCACTAATGAGTAATGACCAACGATTATCGCGAAACACTTCGTCTGAAAGTGCGAAACTGTGGCAATATTGTTACGTGCCACCCCCTAGTGGCAATTTTGTTAACTGGATTACGGTGGGGGTACAAAGCACAACACCAATTACTGCTTAAAGAAATAATTAACTTTATTGTGGCCAGAAAATTACACTAGTCAGCAAATACAAGCAATTAGGAGCCTTACTCCAGATTCCTCAAGTCTCTTCCTTGAACGCTCTTGGCCCTTCCACTTGTCAACAGATCACAGAAGTTAATCCGTCCTAATGAGTACGGTGGCATTGACAGAAACTACCTGCTCCTCTCCTTTATATTCTCCGACCACAATTACTTACGATCACTTGCTGCAGGCTATTTCGCTGTCCACAAGCTGGAGAAACAATGTCACTGGATTTCGTAACTCGCACAGCACTTCGTCACCACACCTCTGTCGCACAAGATAATCGCTCGCACTAGCTCGTAAAACACAGCAACAACAACTGCTAGACAGGTCGCACTTATATAGCAGGCCGGTGGCTCAATAAATGTTTCTAGATCCATCCAGGGTTCACGGCTTCTCGAGGTTTCCATCGCTGGCCCAGTCACGAATATTCTGGACTATCCCTTTGTCTTAGTAGCCCTGTTGCATAAGGCGCGCGCAATACAGGAGGCAGGACACAGCCCAGTCCTGGGGCAGTTGTGACTCATGCGGCGAGTGATGACACAAACTCACAGCCGTAACACCACCCCCTTCCTAAAAAGGCTGATCGTCCCGATCAATCATTGGTCCGTCTGTGTCCCTCCGTAGGCTGCCAGGCGATCTCGGTGCACGATCTTCATCTTTGCCCTCGGGCTCCGCTGGATCCTGTAGAAGACATCGTTGATCCGTTTCACGACTCGGTACGGGCCCTCCCAGGACTTCTGCAGTTTGGGTGACAGGCCTTTCTTCCGTAATGGGTTGAAGAGCCAGACCAGGTCGTCCTCGTGGAATCCGCCGGCATCCGTCTGCTGGTCGTATCGGGTCTTCATTCGGTCGGTCTCGATCCGTAGTTTCCTCCTCGTGAACGCGTGTACGTCCTCCAGTTGGTCGACCAGTTCTTGACAATACTGGCTTACCGGGATCGGATCATTCCCAGGTCGGCCGAAGGCAAGATCGACAGGTAGACGGAGCTCCCTCCCAAACATGGCCCGGGCTGGTGTGCACCCGGTGGCTTCATGCACGGCGGCGCGGCAGGCCAGGAGAAATAGTGGAAGATGTTTGTCCCAATCCCTCTGGTGCTCGCTGACGACTATTCGGAGATGGTTCTCGATGGTGCGATTGAATCGCTCTACCATCCCGTCGGACTGAGGGTGTAGCGGCGTTGTCCTTGTCTTCCGGATTCCCAGCAGCTGGCATAGGTTCTGGAACACCTGCGATTCGAAGTTCCTCCCTTGGTCGGAGTGCAGCTCCAGGGGTACTCCGTACCGGCTGACGAATTCCTTCACCAGGGTCTCTGCAATCGTCGCGGCTTCTTGGTTAGGGAGCGCATACGCCTCCGGCCATTTGGTAAAGTAGTCGCTGACGACTAATATGTAGCGGTTCCCTGCCTCGCTTAACGGGAATGGCCCAGCAACATCGATGGCCACTCTCTCCATGGGGCCGCCCACGTTGTAGGTCTTCAGTGGACCCCGTCGTCTTCGTCCTGGGCCCTTGCTGGCTGCGCAATCGTGGCACCTCGCGCAGTGGTTCTCCACGTCTGTTCGGCATCCGATCCAGTAGAACCGCTCTCTCAGCTTCTCCAGGGTCTTCTTTATCCCTAGGTGTCCACCAGATGATCCTCCATGAACTTCCTTCAGGACTTCCTCCGTCATAGCCTTTGGAACGACGACTTGTTCCCGAGATGTCTTCCCGTTGGTGCTCTCCCAGGCGCGGCAGATGAGGCCATCCCTTACGATCAGCGAGTCCCACTGTGCCCAGTAGGACTTAAACTTTGGGCTGCAGTCACTCACAATGTTCCACCCGGGTCTGGGGACACAGGCCCTCTTCCATTCGGCTATCAGTCCCAGGTCATCATCTTCTGATTGTGCCCGCGTGAAAGATTCGCGGCTCCAGTTCCCCTGAAGTTCCACAGTAGTCCGTCGGCACTGTATCCCGGTGTTCTCCTCCCTTCGGGCACAGAAGGTGCAGTTTTCGGGGCACGGTCTTCGTGACAGGGCGTCGGCGTTAGAATGCAGTTGGCCTTTCCTGTGCTGAATCTCAAAGGTGTACTGTTGAAGCCTCTCTAACCACCGCGCGAGTTGACCCTCGGGCTGCTTGAAGTTCAGGAGCCACCGCAGGGATGCATGGTCAGTCCTGATGAGAAATTCTTGCCCGTACAGGTACTTGTGGAAGTGTTCAATGGTCTTCACGATGGCGAACAGCTCTTTCCTGGTGACGCAGTAGTTCCTTTCTGGTTTTGACAGGGCCTTGCTGAAGTAGGCCACTACTCTCTCCTCGCCGTCCACTACTTGCGACAGGATTCCCCCTATGCCAAAGTCGCTGGCATCGGTATCGACGATGAACCTTGTTCCAGGTCTGGGGTAGGCCAGAATAGGTGCGGTGCACAGAGCCTGCTTGAGTTGTTCGAAGGCACTGTGGCATTCTGCCGTCCACGTGAAGAGTTGGTCCGTCTCAGTCAGTCGATGTAAAGGTTTGGCGATGTCGGCGAATCCTCTCACAAAGCGACGGTAATAAGTGCAGAGTCCCAGGAAGCTTCGTAGTTGGGACTTGTCCTTCGGAACTGGCCACTCTCCCACAGCTGCGGTCTTCTCTTGTTCGGTGCGCACCCCTTCCTCGGAGACGATATGCCCAAGGTACTGGACCCGCTTCTGGAGGAGCTGACACTTCTTGGGGCTCAACTTCAGCTGGGCAGCCCGTAGCTTCAACAAGATCTCCTTCAGGTTGCTGGAGTGCTCCTCGAAGCTCCTCCCCAGAACGATGACGTCGTCTAGGTATACCAGGCAGGTCTTCCAGTGTAGTCCCCTCAGAATGGACTCCATTAGCCTTTCGAAGGTGGCAGGGGCGTTGCACAGACCGAATGGCATGACGGTGAACTGCCAGAGCTCGCTGCCCACAGAGAACGCCGTTTTCTCGCGGTCCTCAGGGTGGACCTCCACCTGCCAGTAGCCACTCTTCAAATCCAAGGTGGAGAACCATCTTGACCCTGATATGGTGTCCAGCGTGTCGTCGATCCGGGGTAGAGGGTAGCTGTCCTTCTTCGTGACGTCGTTCACCCGCCTGTAATCCACGCAGAACCTGGTGGAACCGTCCTTCTTCTTCACAAGCACGACCGGAGAACTCCAAGGACTATGTGATGGCTCGATCACCCCTTGCTCCTTCATCTCTTCTACCATCCGGTCGACTTCTGCTTGCTTGGCGAGCGGGACACGTCGGAATGGGGCCCTAATCGGTGCGCTGTCCCCAACGTCGATTCTGTGCTGGACCAAGCTTGTCCTGCCGAAGTCTTTGCTCCCCACGGAGAAGACATCCTGGAATTCGCGTAGCAGGTCCTGAAGTTGGCGTGATTGCTCTTCGTCTAAATGGTCCTGGGATCCTTGGTACAGCTTCTGTAGTTCTTCTGGCAGGGCGCGTCTTCTTCGGTTGTCCGTCTGCAGGTGTCCGTCCGTCGTATCTGTGATGCGGGCAATCCAGGTAACGGGCTCGCAGACTCCTACGTTGGTGTCCCGGTGAACCGTAATGTCGTAGTCGTTCAGGTTGGACAGGCGGAAATACGGCCGAGACGTCGTGTTGATGAGAGTCTTGGCAACTAGCAATCCTTTTGTCTGGATGTCCTCATATTTTGGCTCGATGACAGCCGCCACTCCCTAAGCAGTTCCGTCGACAATTACGGCAGCGCTGACCTCCGTCCTGGCGGGAACGATGACGTCTTCTCTCAGCCTTACTCGACGTGCGGTGATGGACTCGTGCGCAGGTTGCAAAGCAAGTTCCTCACCTCCGAAGTGCAGAGTGTTGGTACTCAGATCCAAGATGATGTTGTTCTGGTCCAGGAAGTCCAGTCCAATGATCACTTCATTTGATACGTCGGCCACAAGCACTGGATGCTTTATCGCCCGTCGACCAATGACGAACTCCAGTGATGCTTCGCCATGTACCGGTGCGGTCTCTCCGGTCGCGGTTATTAGCTGGAGGTTCCTTTGTGTGGGTTGAACTCTCCACTTCGGGATCACGGTGTGGCTGACGATGGTCCTCGATGCTCCCGTGTCGATTAGCATGGGCCAGCTCTCTCCGTTGACGACTCCGTCAACCATCAGGCTGCTATTATCCCTCCGTAACTGCGTCACACGAACTTGGACTGCCGGGACTTGACGACTGCCACAAGCCAACCTTTGCCCCCCTAGGCTGGCTGATACTTGCTTTCCTGGGCCGCGCGGTTTCCCTACGACTGACTGTCCCGACGGAAACCCTTGGCGGCGGCGATCACCGCAGTCCTTGCTCAGGTGGCCTCTCTTACGGCAGGTCCAGCAGGTCGGTAGTCCTCTTCCGTGCCGCCTCTCCGGATGTCCTTTGGCTACGTTTTTGCTGGTGGTACCGCGACTATCGAAGAAACGGCTTAGCGCCTCCATTAATTCGTCGGCCAGGGGCTTGGTCTCGTTGGTTTTTACTGGTTCGTCGACGTCCACTCGACGCACCCGCGCGTGCATTCTGGATGCCTGTTTTGCCGTCTCGAACTCAAGTGCGTGGCTCAGCGCATCTGCCAGGGTCTTATTGCGCGCGAGTCGCAGCGCCTGTTGAGTGTCCGAGTCCCGTAGCCCGTCGGTGAAAGTCTGCGTCGCTATCTGCTCCAGAAAGTCGGCCGGCGCTGTTGGATAGGCGAGCCTTACGAGGCGTGCGATGTCCATCTCGAACTCCTGCAGGGTTTCCGCGTTCTTCTGTACCCGGGTCCGGAGCTGCATCTGATAGGCCTGCTGAAGATGGCTATCTCCATATCGGGACTCCATATGGGCGATCAGGGAAGCGTAGTCCTGGGATCCAGTCGGGATGGCCTGAATGACGTTAAGGGCGTCACCTCTCAGCGCTACAATGAGAGCTGTAGCCTTTTCTGTGTTGTTCCAGTTATTTATGGAACAGGCCGCCTCGAACTGACGTAAGTAGGTGCTCCACGGGACCTTTCCGTCGAAGGTCGGGGGCGTCACTCTGCTATGTCCCGTTCCTGATATTCCCGGTGTAACGGTGGGCGGGCGTTGGCGCAGCTCGGCAACTTCCTCTCGTAGAGCGTTGAATTTCTCTTCCACCCCTGTCAGTGGGCGTTGGCGCAGCTCGGCAACTTCCTTTTGTAAGGCGTTGAATTTCTCCTCCAGCCCCATCAGTGGGCGTTGGCACAGCTCGGCAACTTCCACTTGTAAGGCGTTGAATTTCTCCTCCACCCCCATCAGCGGTCGTTGGCACAGCTCGGCAACTTCCACTTGCAAGGCGTTGAATTTCTCCTCCACCCCCATCAGCGGGCGTTGGCGCAGCTCGGCAACTTCCACTTGTAAGGCGTTGAATTTCTCCTCCACCCCCATCAGCGGGCGTTGGCGCAGCTCGGCAACTTCCACTTATAAGGCGTCGAACTTCTTTTCCACTGCTGCGACTTCCTCACGTAGGCCCTGTTCTAATTTCCTTTGGCTCTCCTCTAATTTCATCAGCAGACACTCTTCCAGATTTTTCTGGCCATCCAGAAATTTGGCGGTTAGGTCCTCTGCTAACTTATTCTGGCCGTCTTCCATCTTCTTCTGGCCGTCTTCTAGTTTGGCAGTTAGGTCCTCGGATAACTTCTTCTGGCCGTCTTCCATCTTCTTCAGGTCATCCTTCAGGTCCTTGGCTAATTTCTTCTGGCCGACTTCCATCTTGGTTTCCATGCCATTTAACTTCTCTAGCAATGCTGCGAATTGCTCTTCCATTTTAGCTGTTTGTCTTGTAAAGGGCATGCGCTCACAGGAAAATTTAAAAAAAATTGACCTGCTCGGGTTTTGAAACCAGGACCGTCAGGTGTTGTGCTTGAGTTCGTAATCTGGCTTCTGACACCAGTTGTTACGTGCCGCCCCCTAGTGGCACTTTTGTTAACTGGATTACGGTGGGGGTACAAAGCACAACACCAATTACTGCTTAAAGAAATAATTAACTTTATTGTGGCCAGAAAATTACACTAGTCAGCAAATACAAGCAATTAGGAGCCTTACTCCAGATTCCTCAAGTCTCTTCCTTGAGCGCTCTTGGCCCTTCCACTTGTCAACAGATCACAGAAGTTAATCCGTCCTAATGAGTACGGCGGCCTTGACAGAAACTACCTGCTCCTCTCCTTTATATTCTCCGACCACAATTACTTACGATCACTTGCTGCAGGCTATTTCGCTGTCCACAAGCTGGAGAAACAATGTCACTGGATTTCGTAACTCGCACAGCACTTCGTCACCACACTTCTGTCGCACAAGATAATCGCTCGCACTAGCTCGTAAAACACAGCAACAACAACTGCTAGACAGGTCGCACTTATATAGCAGGCCGGTGGCTCAATAAATGTTTCTAGATCCATCCAGGGTTCACGGCTTCTCGAGGTTTCCATCGCTGGCCCAGTCACGAATATTCTGGACTATCCCTTTGTCTTAGTAGCCCTGTTGCATAAGGCGCGCGCAATACAGGAGGCAGGACACAGCCCAGCCCTGGGGCAGTTGTGACTCATGCGGCGAGTGATGACACAAACTCACAGCCGTAACAATATGTTTCCTGCTCTCGAGATGTGGTGTAACTTGAGATCGCTGTTCAGCATTGATTGCTTTCCCACATGGTTGGCAGAACAGAAAGCCCCCATCAGATGTAAAATTATCCTTAATTTTTGCAACATACTACTGCAGACGATAATCCTTAATTGATGTTACTTTAGGCATCGTAGAACTGCCTCACACTTCACAGTGTCAGAAATGAACTGCATGTGAGTGACACTATATAGTTCCAGGTAGCTGGGGAAGAAGGTCTAGCACGTGGTGCAATATGGCTATGGACAAGGAAATCCCCGACTTCCACAGTGATTGGGACGAGACGACAAGATAAGGAAAACACAGCGGCAAGCTGACATTAAATAGCTAGATAGGATAGATAACTCACTGGTTCATCCCCATTGAAGTAACACAGAACAAGAATGCAATAAACTGAAAGATCTAGCATACAGATTTTTAAAAAATGTAAATACTGTATTAGGTCTTTTTATGCGCTAATAAGTGAAAAGCAGGTATTTATTAATGTATAGAAAAATGTTAAAAATATGCATTTGCATTAAAAATATTTATTTACCTAAAAATCCGACCCCTAGTTATTAATTATAAACTACCTCCGTAAAACTGGGTGAGTTAGACGTGGTCGTTACGGCGTGGCTGCAGGCAGTCACTAACATTAGGGAGGCGAGGAGGTTTGAATCCCCCCCGCCGACAACCTTGAAGATGGTGTTCTGTGGTTTCCCATCTTCCTTCCAGGTAAATGCCGGGGTTGGTCCCTAACTATAGACCATAGCCGCTACCTTCCAATTCCTCGTCCTTACATTCACATTTTACACCCCAGACAACACTCCACACTTGACGGTAATTGTAGCTCACCCCATGGGTGTCCGCATAGAAGCAGCTACCAACTCTGACAAGGTGGCTTCGGTGGCGTAGTTGGTACAGGCCGGACGTTTGTATTAGACGAGTGAAAAATCTTAATGGAAGCCTGGAGGCGAGTTACTACAGTACCTGTGTTGTTATCAGCTGCCCCAAGCGGTCCGATGATTGACACAGCTGTTTCACACTTCTGCTAGGAGTACAGTCATCGGCAAATATAATGACATTCTGTTCGTAACGTGTACTTCCGCGACACACAATTCCTCGATGTGAACTGTACTGTCTGCTCATGTCTGGAATTCCATTACATCAGATCGGTGGTGACAAGTGTGAAGCGATAGGGTGAGAGAGTGAGGGTGTGTAGGCTCACCCGCAGGCTTCAAGGTCAAGGGCAATCGTCTAAAACAAACGTCCGGCCTGGGGGTAGCATGCTGAGCTTCTATGCCTAAGGTCGTGGGTTCAAACCCGGCCAAAGTCGTCGGATTTTTTAATAGCGTTAAAAATCTCTCAGTATGCCTTCCTTCGGAGGCGAAGTAAAGCCGACGGTCCCATGTTATAGATTTATGGCATGTAAAAGAACCTTCCACTAATTACACTTGTGTGAAGCTAAATTAGAGGTTAGATTTGACTAACGCTCTTAGGTTGCAACGTTCGTCGCCAGGAGCCTACTACGGTGGCATATAGTAACGAATTTCAGAACAAGTTGTCGTTGACAGTGGCGATTGGTAGCAAAAGTAGGAACTACTTGAAAATTGAATGTTTGCAGTCCTTACTTGCATTTAAAACAGATAACACACACTAATACAGCCATCAGAATTAACACCGGTTATCAGACAGATTCTACACACACGGGGCTACATGACACGTTGTCTCAGCCACTAAACTGAGGAACCAACCAACCAAACTCTGGCGAGTCGAACATGTCCTCGGCCACTCCCGGCACTAAGAAAAAAGCCATACGCCATAGAAATAATAATTTAAAAAACTTCTGTAAACCTCGTGGTGTAGCAGTTAGCCCGGATGTCGGGGTTCGATTCCCGGCTCTGCCAAGAAATTTAATTCTGGTCTGAGTGCTGGAACTGGGTGCACTCAGCTTCGGCCATCTTGGAAGTGGGACCAGGATTACGAAAACTGTTGTACGCAAAGCACTATCGCAGCATTGAGAATCCATCGGTGCAAGGGATCCAACCCCTTCAATATTGACCTTGGTGCGTGTCTTTCAATCTAGGGAGATGGGTCTGTGACGTAGCCTAGGACCGGATGTGAGTGAGTGGACGGAAGTCCCCAGCTGAGCTACTTGAGCATTTCTGGTCACAGTGGAGTAGGCACTGGCTAATACCTCTGATTAGAGCATCGTGGACTTTCCCCAAGCAAGGAAACAGTGTTCGGACCTCCCTTTCACAGTTGCTCCACAGGTGCTGATTAGCGATGTATTTAAAGCAGGATGCTTCATGTATTGCATAAATATCTAGGAAGTAAGAGGTAAAAGCAATGTTCATTGCATGTTAGGAATATGGAACGTCATGATGTAATGTACACAGTACACGAGGGGAAGGGAGGGGTACAAATACAACTGCCTTTATGATCGCTACGTATTGAAGTGATAATAATAATAATAATAATAATAATAATAATAATAATGTTATTGGTTTTACGTCCCTTTTAACTACACTGGCTTTTAGAGACGCCGGGGTGCCGGAATTTTGCCCCGAAGGGGATCTTTAACGTGCCAGTAAATCTACGGACACGGCTCCCTCGCATTTGCGCACCCTCAAATGCCAGCTGACTGCGCCAGGATACGAACCTGCAACCTTGGGCTCAGCAAGCGAAAACGTTACCCCTGAGCCACGCAGCCAGCCAATTGAAGTGATAGAAGCCTAGTTCTATTATAGAATGCTTTTCAGTCGGTCAACACAAATTGCGCCCAATTAAATTAGGTGGGAAACAAGTATTTAAACGTCCTAACCTCGTGAGATATGAGAAATTCATCATTAAGGCTCGGATGTTTAGAAAAAGTCATATTTTTCCTTTGCCTCTTATTTCATGCCCGATTGGTTTCTGATCAAAATCAAGTGATTATCGTCACAATAAAGTGGTGTTTATTTGTCATATAAAGGCACTACCTGTTACCCGCGGCTTCGCCCGCAATAACATTTGGAATTCCGTTATAACATTAGTTATATAGATTTTTCATGTAGTGGAAGATAATGACGGCAACATGGAGCGTTGAAAATGAAAATCGGGTGCAATATACAACGGGAAGCTTTGATTTAAGGCAGGTCCCCTAGCCTACTGCCATGTCTATCGAGAGTGTTTTTAACGCCTAAGCACTTCTCGGTTAACTACATTTCTGGTCTTTCTCTCAGGCTGCAGAATGACTAAGCCACCAGAAAAACTGACTCTGGAGCTTGCCACGTACAGTTGACCATGTGCGAAACAGTCACTTCTCAGATCCACACCAGCTACTTTTAAACTCTGCCCCTGAGCCTTGTTAATTGTCATGGCGTAGCAGACATTCAAAGGAAACTGCAGACGTTTGAATTGAAAATGGCAGTCTGATGGGATTAGAGGAATGCGGGAGCAGAGATTGGCCTATGACGAAATAGTTCGAAGTGTTGTTTCAGAATGTGGTCTGCTCTTTTTTCTAGATGCACCAGGTGGAACTGGCAAAACCTTCCTGATTAATCTCCTTCTCAGTACATTTAGAAGTCAACAGAACATTGCCATCGCATTCGCCTCCTCGGGTATTTTAGCAACCTTACTGGATGGTGGAAGAACAACGCAAACTGCCTTCAAGCTCCCTCTTAACCTCAGTCACGCTGCATCTGCCCTTTGTAACATCTCTAAGCAAAGTGGCACAGCTCGCGTGCTGAGAGAGACAGAACTTTTGTTTGGGATGAATGCACGATGGCGCACAACGGAGGAGTCGAGGCATTGGACAGAACACTTAGGGACATTAGGGGTAACAACCGACTTATGGGTGGAGTCACAGTACTTCTTGCCGGTGACTTTAAACAGACCCTCCCTGTTATACCCCGTGGAACTCGGGGTGACGAAGTAAATGCCTGTCTAAAACCGTCTTACATATGGCCCAAAGTCAAATCAATTCCCTTGAGTGTCAACATGCACGTACCCCTCCATGGTGATTTTATAGCTGAGTAGTTTCCCGTCTCCTTCTAAGCATTGGCGATGGAAAGTTGGAGGAAAATGACGGAAAAATAACTATTCCAGCTCAATTGTGCGAAGTTGTTGACAGTTGAGAGAATTTGATAGAAAAGATCTATCCCCAAGAGTTTGTAAATTCCAACCTTGATAATTCATGGATGGAAGAAAGAGCTATTCTTACCCCAACAAATGACTCTGCTGATAGTATAAATATGCCCTCTTTAAGAAGTTATCAACAACAAAAATGGTATGCGAATCAGTAGACTCAGTTGTAGAGGTTGAAGATGCAGTTCATTATCCTGTGGAGTTTTTAAACACTCTTAACCCGCAGGGAATGCCGCCTCATTTCCTGATCCTCAAGGTTGGTGCTCCTGTCATGTTATTGCGCAATCTAAACCCTCCTAAACTCTGCAATGGTACCAGGATGCAGGTTAAAACACTGCATAAATTTGTGATTGAAGCCACCATATTTACAAGTGTTGGCCAAGGCGAAACTGATACCCGCGGCTTCGCCCGCAATAACATTTGGAATCCCGTTATAACATTAGTTATATAGATTTTTCCTGTAGTGGAAGATAATGACGGCAACATGGAGCGTTGAAAATGAAAATCGAGAGCAATATACAACGGGAAGCTTTGATTTAAGGCAGGTCCCCTAGCCTACTGCCATGTCTATCGAGAGTGTTTTTAACGCCTAAGCACTTCTCGGTAAACTACATTTCTGGTCTTTCTCTTAGGCTGCAGAATGACTAAGCCACCAGAAAAACTGACTCTGGAGCTTGCCACGTACAGTTGACCATGTGCGAAACAGTCACTTCTCAGATCCACACCAGCTACTTTTAAACTCTGCCCCTGAGCCTTGTTAATCATCATGGCGTAGCAGACTTTCAAAGGAAACTGCAGACGTTTGAATTGAAAATGGTAGTCTGATGGGATTAGAAGAATGCGGGAGCAGAGATTGGCCTATGACGAAATAGTTCGAAGTGTTGTTTAAGAATGTGGTCTGCTCTTTTTTCTAGATGCACCAGGTGGAACTGGCAAAACCTTCCTGATTAATCTCCTTCTCAGTACATTTAGAAGTCAACAGAACATTGCCATCGCATTCGCCTCCTCGGGTATTTTAGCAACCCTACTGGATGGTGGAAGAACAACGCAAACTGCCTTCAAGCTCCCTCTTAACCTCAGTCACGCTGCATCTGCCCTTTGTAACATCTCTAAGCAAAGTGGCACAGCTCGCGTGCTGAGAGAGACAGAACTTTTGTTTGGGATGAATGCACGATGGCGCACAACGGAGGAGTCGAGGCATTGGACAGAACACTTAGGGACATTAGGGGTAACAACCAACTTATGGGTGGAGTCACAGTACTTCTTGCCGGTGACTTTAGACAGACCCTCCCTGTTATACCCCGTGGAACTCGGGGTGACGAAGTAAATGCCTGTCTAAAACCGTCTTACATATGGCCCAAAGTCAAATCAATTCCCTTGACTGTAAACATGCGCGTACACCTCCATGGTGATTTTATGGCTGAGGAGTTTTCCCGTCTCCTTCTAAGCATTGGCGATGGAAAGTTGGAGGAAAATGACGGAAAATTAACTATTCCAGCTCAACCCGCCCCGCATCCGCACGACTGTTATCCGAATCTACTGGCATTATAATAATATTTCTAGACGAAGCATAAATTATTAAAGCAACACATTTAGACATTTGAGGAGAAAGTCGCTCCCTTGGGCTTTGTAAGTCATGTGCTAGTATACGTTTAAAATGAATGTTATACAGCCAGAATTGCAGCCCTTTTCAGTTCGGAGTGTTAATTATGCTTGATCAGGGCTGGATTTAAGAATATGCCGCTAATAGGCTTAAGTCCATTTGCTGCCCCCTCTATAGTTGATATTTGCTTAATACATTTGTTTTATACAACAAAGGGGTTGAGTTCATTGGCGTTTTCAACTTTTTTAAACATAAAGGTCATTTAGTTTTTATAAAACTACAATTTTAATGCTTTACATAATAAATTATATAAATTAGTTATCTACTTGTTTTTTTTAACTTCTTTTAAGATTCGTTAGAAAATGAAATGGTTTTCAGACTTCATTAACTACAGGCCGGACGTTTGTTTTAGACGATTGCCCTTGACATTGAAGCCTGCGGGCGAGCCTGTACACAATCACTTTCTCGCCCTATCGCTTCTCATTTGTCACCACCAATCTGATGTAATGGAATTCCAGACTTGAGTACGTGACGACACCGACTTGCAGACAGTACAGTCAACGTCGAAGTATTGTGTGACGCGGAAGTACACGTTACGTAGTTACGAACAGAACGCCATTATACTGTATTTGCCAATGACTACTTCAGGAGCAGTGCGAGACAGCTTTGTCGATCATTGGACCGCTTGGGGCAGCTGATAACAACACAGGTTCTGTAGCAACTTGCCTCCAGGCTTGCATTAAGATTTTTCACTCGTCTAAAACAAACGTCCGGTCTGTAATTTGTTCTTGGAGATCAATGATCACTATTTTACACATAAGTTATTTTTATAGTGTAATACTAATGACGTCGCCTCCGTAGAGTAGCGGTCAGCATGGTTAGCTGCCGCCCCGGAGGTCCTGGGTTCGATTCCCGGCTCTGCCACGAAATTTGAAAAGTGGTATGAGGACTGGAACGGGGTCTACTCAGCCTCGGGTGTTCCAAATGAGTAGAGGGGGTTCGATTCCCACCTCAGCCATCCTCGAAGTGGTTTTCCGTGGTTTCCCACTTCGTCTTCAGGCAAATGCGGGGTGGTACCTTCTTCAAGGCCACGGCCGCCTCCTTCCCTCTTCCTTGCCTATCCATCCTGACCATCCATTACCTTCCCTCATGAGGCCCCTGTTCGCTTTGCACGTGCCTGGGCGAGGTGCCAATCACACCACATCAGTTGTATCCACTCCGATTAGCTGTTCCCAGCTCTAGGACACTGCCCGTAGAGGCGGTAGTGGTGAGTTCCCTCGTTGAGTCCGTGGGTTCCACCAACCTGGAGGGTAAACGACTAAGAAAAGAAAATAAATACTTTTTCATAATTGAAGAACTGTGTTCAATTTTAATTAAGTTGTCCTACACGGTGAAATGAAATTACACAAAATGTAGTTAATTACTGGTTTATTTGTTGAAAAATATACAAACTTCTCTAAAACAACTCACCCCACGTAATCTTGATGTTCAAATTTACATAGATTTCTTAACTCGTTAATAATGTGAAAGTGTTTTTGTTGTATTTGTGAATTTGTATTATGTTCTAGTTTTAGAAAGTAGGCTATGTAGAATGACTAATACATATTTTTAAGTAACATGTATTCTTAAATTCGTACGGAAAATATTATTAACGTCTGAAATACTTCATTTTAGCTTTTGAATAAATTACCAAACTGCCGCCCCTGAAAATTTGCCGCTCTAGGCTGCAGCCGTGTGCTTGATGACATAATTTGAATGAGATTAGCTTAAATCATCATCTTACATTTGTCATGAACAAAATATAACGAAAAAATGTGATAGGCTGTCATAAACATCCGGGTCCTAGTAATGATATTCAACAAGTTCGGATTAGATTCTAAAAACTATCAGCATATTTGCTCTAAACATTACCCGCAGCTTATCCGCTATCCACACAGCCATGCAAACTATATCCGCATGGCGAAAAATGTTGCGGATATCCGCGGATAAACCCACGAATATCCGCATCCACGCAAGGCCTTAGCTACGAAGCTCATTGCCACATACAGGAATTATCAGACTTGGCAATGTGACCTCAACTGTTGATAAATACATTAGATAATAGGAGCAGGTGTAAGGCGAGACTGGATAATGATACAGTATTATCACACCCGCTATCAGTGCTAGTCCAAGTAATGTATTATTTTTTGCTGGCTATGCTAGGGATGAGTCAGAGTGAATCAAAACAGATTAGTCAACAGTCCACACTTTGTGTTATTGTATACAGCAAGCAGTGCGTCACACTGCACGTGTCCATGCAGAGTAGCTGGCATCAGGGCCGCAGTAGAGTCTTGATCATTATTTTCAATTTAGTTAAACTATATCAAGAGCTTTGAAGAATTGTAAGATTGATAGGAAGGGTCCAGTGTAATATTATGGTATAGCCTTTATAGGTCAAGCCCACTTCTAGGACCATAAGTATCATAATATGTTAAAACTCAGTAATTTGTCTAGGTTTGTGCCATGTCTTTTCTGGGGTTTTGCCTAGGACACCAAGCTGGCTCATCAGCGGGCTCTTGGTGTCCCCGCTCGGACCCCCACAGGAGTAACGAACTGCGCGTATGTTATACTGTAGGCCTATTGGCTTTCACAGCCAGTGAATTAAAACTCAGCAGTAAAAAGGCGCAGGTGCGCTTCATAAAAAGGGAGGTAGCGCGCAGTTCACTACTTCTGTGGGGGTCCGGGCGGGGACACCAAGAGCCCGCTGATGAGCCAACGTCATGTTCTAGGCGAAAACCCACAAAAGACACGGCACAAACCTAGAAAAATTGCTGAGTTTTAATTCACTGGCCGTGAAAGCCAATATACTATCATAATGGTATTGGTTTTACGTACCTTTTAACTAATGCGGCTTTTAGAGACGCAGGGGTGTCGGAATTTTGCCCCGCAGGGGATCTTTAACGTTCCAGTAAATCCACTGTTAGGGCTCCCTCACATTTTCGCACCCTCAAATGCCATCTGACTGCACCAGGATTCGATCCTGAAACCTTGGACACAGCAGGCGAGAACGTTACCGCTGAGCCACGCAGCCAGTCACCATTAAGTATCAAAATTAATGATGAGTTCTCCTGTAATAATTAGTTTCAGCTTCTGTGGTCTCGGAGTACGTATTGAGACTCCAGTCACGGAGGTCCTGAGTTCGATTCTTGGCTCTGCCAAGAAATTGAATTCTGGTCTGGGGGCTCAGATGTAAAAAGTTGTGTTAGCTATGAAGAGATGAAACGGTTAGCTCAGGACAGGGAGGCATGCAGAGCTGCATCGAGCCAGCTGAAGACTTAAGACTCTAAAAAACAACGGAAGGAGTGTGATATTCTTCAACAGACAAGAACTAGGAACTTCACAACCGCCAGATACAATAGAGAAAACATCTAAATATATGGGGATAAATAGTCTACTTCATCTAGGCTGCAAATAAATAAATACCGGTAATTGGGAAAATGACGGTTTATCAAAATAATTTGGCCACGTCTTTGTTTATACAATTCTTTTTTTTTTATTTGTCGAGCACTAATTGGAATATGCTAGTCATTTCGCTAGGAACCGTTACTGCGTTGTCAATAGTATACTAATAATAAGATATTTAATGCTGCCAAATAGAGTACTGTAACAATATTACAATACCAGTATTTACGTTACTGATCTCGCTCACATCTTGGCATATTCACTTATTGATAGAGTTCTATGGGAACGTAATTCTATGTGAGAGCGATCACAGGTTTGTTTACATAGCTCACATTTGCACTCTTCATTTGGGTCGTGAAAGGATATATTTTCGCAGATAAGGTGGTGGAGGCCATGAGCAGCCAGTCTCGTGAAGTCATGTCTCATTTCAGAAATTTATTTTGTCTAAGTTCGGTCAATCATGGTCCCTGTGCCGTAGAAGTCTTGGGATATTTCTTCTCTTTTCCTGTGTAGTGTTCTAAGTAAGTTTTCTGATGCGCTTGTGTTAGGTAGTTTCAGTAAAGTCCTCTTCTATGAGAAATGTCTCTT
Organism: Meconema thalassinum; assembly: GCA_946902985.2. NCBI lineage: Eukaryota > Metazoa > Arthropoda > Insecta > Orthoptera > Tettigoniidae > Meconema > Meconema thalassinum. Next base: position 709,099,000 of record OX336390.1, read on the forward strand.
TCACTAATATACAGGGTGTTCGCAGCAAGCCCTACTTTGTGCTGTAACTCGTTTGTTTTTCAAGATATTTTAATTTTGACACTTGCTTTGGATAGTACTTTTCAAGCTCTAAAACTTTTGTTTCATTGGTTTTTGTGTGAAGTTCGCGCATAACGCGCAAATCAACTTTTTATGGCACGGTTTTGGCACTCTTTTTGTCCAAATCGTTTTTTTTTTCATCACCTATCGAAAGAGCGACATCGAATTAGTCGAATTAGCCACCAAAATATCAGGTTTTGCCCAAATTAAACTCGCAAAATGCGAGTTTGTGTTTAGATTTTCGTCCGCTTATAGCATGCGACCTGCCTCTGCCCGGCCCGGTCGAACCCATCGAAACACAAACTCTCATTTTGAGAGTTTGATTTGAAAAAAAAAAACCTGATATTTTGGTGGCTTATTCGACCTATTCAATGTCGCTCTTTAGATAAGTGATGTCAAAAAAACGATTTGGGCAAAAAAAAAGTGCCAAAACCGTGCCACAAAAAGTTGATTTGCGCGTTATGCGTGAACTTCACACAAAAACCAGCGAAACAAAAGTTTTAGAGCTTGAAAAGTAATTTCCAAAGTAAGTGTCAAAATCAAAATATCTTGAAAAACAAACGAGTTACAGCACAAAGTAGGGCTTGCTGCGAACACCCTGTATACAGAGTGTTTCGAAAAAATGTCCGATATTGCAACAGGGGTTGGGATTCGACAAAACAAGAAGAAATTTTCCTATAAACATATGTCCGGAAACAAATACCTGTTGAGATACGAGCCATTTTACTTGTGTTGTATATGTACACATCAGACAATGGACGTCTTCCTACCAGCTACTTCTAATGAACATTTGACTGTCGCACCATTTAACAGAACACGCGTTGGGCAAACATCCATCAACATCACCAACCAGGAGCTGTGATGATTTCTGCCGGTCTGTCCGCGGATACCATCTGCACGTTACAAGAGATGCTCCACGTGGTTACCACATGCTTCGGCTCGTCTTCGCAAGGAATCCCCATCTCGTCCAATCACGCCTGGCTGCTCGCGGATGTGGGCACTCTCATTGGTCACACGCTCTTGTAAAATCTGCACATTATCGTTGGATGTGGCATACGCCAATGTCTTTAAATGTCCTCATAGCCAGAAATCCAATGGATTAAGGTCCGGCGAACTACACAGCCACAAACTATGTCTGAACATCCAACTCATGCAAAGACCTTCAACGGAAAGACGCCTGCACCATCGAACACTACGCCTCGTCCACGCGGTTAAAATGGTGCATATCTCAACAGGTATCTGTTTCCGGACGTATGTTTCTTCTCGTTTTGACCAAACCCAACCCCTCTTACAATATCGGACACTTTTTTCGAAACACCCTGTATACTAATCTTGACCATGTAGTCCTTGCGACTCCTATCACCTTCTTTATGTTGACTGCTTCCACTCTTTCTAGAGTTGACAAGATCCTAACTGTAAGATTTTCATCTTACATTTGTCATGAACAAAATACATGTATAACGGAAAACTACGATAGGCTATGCCATAAACATCCGGGTCCTAGTTCATTTATTTATTTATTTAATTATTTATTTATTTATTTATTTATTTATTTATTTATCGTATGGCTTTTAGTGCCGGGAGTGTCCGAGGACATGTTCGGCTCGCCAGAGGCTGTAGCTGCTTTAAGCGGACACCACTAGGGTGAGCTACAAGTTCCGTTCAATTTCAAGTAGTTCCAACTTTCGCTACCATATATCAATGATACCTAGTGGTGAACGTTGGAACTTTGATAGAGCGTTACAACGAAATCTAACCTAGAAATTTAGCTCCACACAAGTTTAGTCTGTGGAAGGATCTTATACATGCCATAAATCTATGACATGGGACCGCCGGCTTTATAGTTGCCTCACTTTCCTGGTTAACGTGCGGCTCGTATTTGAAATCAAGCTGGGCGGATATGTTTACATTCCATGGTACCTGGGGCCAAGGCTGTCCCAGCCTGAGGCACAGCGTTGTCTAATTTCCACCGTAGCCACTGCGGGCAAGCAGCGAAACTGGACAGGACGATGTGCAGATGTGCAACATTGGACAGATGAAATTTTTACTTTGAATAATGTCATTGTTGTCTCCAGACTAAGTGATTGGATGAAATGAAAATCCACAGCCTGCTTCCAGTCTCCGACCGGGTCAGGAATGGAATGAATGAAGCCCCCAACTAGCGGCGAGGATATGAACTGTGCCGGCTGCCGAAGCCTGTCACACTCCTCTGGGGCAATGATTAAATGAATGGCAGATGAAATAAAATGATAGTGGAGAGTGTTGCTGGAATGAATTTGTGACAGGGAAAACCCGAGTACCCGGAGAAAAACCTGTCTGCCTCCGTTTTGTCCAGCACAGATCTCACATGGAGTGAACGGAATTTGAACCACGGACCCAGCGGTGAGAGGCCGGCGTGCTGCCGCCTAAGCCACGGAGGCTCTACTAAGTGATTGGATGAATCTTATTTCATTGCTTGGGATACCTTCTCGATTGTGTGTTTTGTAAAACACTTCGCACTTGTTAGCAGTGTTACTCCTAAGTACAGTACCGGTAGAACTCCAATTATCCGAACTTCGACTATCTAAATCGCTGATTATACAAATCGCTTTCAAGAAGAAAATTAAGACGGAAACGTACTGCGATTCGCAAAATAATGATTCTGTCTACACGCACGAAGCTAATGTAGGCGCAGCGCGAATATTAGCCTATTGGAATGATGAGCTTACAGTACTTTAACCGAGATGTTCAGCAAACAATGACTTTCATTTACTACTATTGTACAGCACTTGTAAGTACGTACGCTATATAACATGTAAAAGTGTGGCCGTTTCATTTAATTGAAAATGAAAATCCACAGCCTGCTTCCAGTCGACCGACCGGGTCAGATAATGGAATGAATGAAGCCCCCATCTAGCGGCGAGGATATTAACTGTGCCGGCTGCCGAAGCCTGTCGCACTCCCCTGGGGCAATGATTAAATGAATGACAGATGAAATGAAATGATAGTGGAGAGTGTTGCTGGAATGAAATTTTGACAGGGAAAACCGGAGTACCCGGAGAAAAACCTGTCTGCCTCCGTTTTGTCCAGCACAGATCTCACATGGAGTGACCGGGATTTGAACCACGGACCCAGCGGTGAGAGGCCGGTGCGCTGCCGCCTAAGCGACGGAGGCCCTCCTTTTCGTTTAATTACATAATTAAAAATGCTTACAGTACCGAAAATAAGCTCTTTTTCTTTAAAATGTAAATGTAAAATGTAAATCCAATTATCCGAATTTTTGATTATCCGAATGGAGTCCGGTCCCAATTGATTCGGATAATTGAGTTCTACTGTATGTGAATTCTGAAACTATCTCAAGTTTTCTTCCCTGTAGAAAAAAAAATCGTCTAATGCAGACGTCTTTCCTCCCTTTCTGAAGAATAATGTGAGGCAAGGAGGTTACAAAATGTTGGGAAGTTCCTCAGTACGTCACTGGATGACTACGGTACATAGGTAAGCAGACAATGTGCCATTTTTCATTAGGGCGGCGGAAAGTGTAATAAAGGAAAGAGATACGGTGGTGACAGCCAAGAACGCTAGCCACTACGCAACGAGGCGGCGGCGTGTAATGTCTGATAACCTGCGTCACTGTGTACTAGTGTGTGTATTAATTTTGTAATCGAGGTAAGATGTGGCTAGAAAGCGGCCAACTGGTATGTGAAATTCAAGATGGCGGCTCTGTGAAATTTTAAAAACGTGCATTTATATCTTGTGTCCTAATCGAGCGATCGAGGTGAAACTTTGTATAATGAACCACTGCTATAATATTTATCAAGTGGCACATAACCCTATGGCCTACAAATGAGACAATGCAACATGGTGGCTTCGCGAAATATTTCCACGATTGTCAACATCTCAGCAATCAAACGGAAATGTTTAATAGTGATATTAGACTATTAAGTAAGTACCGGTACATATGTGTGACTTCCGAAAACCTGATAAATACCAATTTCAGTTTCTAACAAGAAGTTCCGTGACGAACTAAAGAGCCTACTTTTCTTAAAATTTAAGATTGATGCCAATGATTAATCGATATGGATCTATCTAGAATAATGACGAAATTAAGTTGGTAATATCATAATTTCTAATTAGTTCGAAATACTGTATACCTGGCATAATGTAGCCTAATAGAGCACTACAGTTGGCAGCCCTGGTGACTGAATATATTCTTAGTTCCATCTCTTAAGGTACAGAATACAAAATTTGGTTGGAGTCCAATGAATAGCATGGACGTTACATGCAGTTAAACATTGGATCTAACAGCGTGCGTAAAATCATGTTGGCAACAGTGCTATGCATGTATTGGTCAGAAATAATCTGAAATAATATGATCTATTGTTGTGCCAATTTTGAATGAAATCCATTAGTTAGTATAGAAGTTACATGCATTTTAAAATTGGACCTATCAGCAGGCTTAGACTCATGTTGGCAGCACTGACGTATATTAGTTACTCCAAAGTAATCTAGAATGCCAGGTACTATACGTGTGCAAAGTTTAGAGCTATTGGCTTGCATTCTTTCTGATATATTGATATTAGGGTAACAAAAATAGAGACAGCATGTATTAACAGTTGGCAGCCCTGGTTGCTCTTAAGAATACGCATAGTCATAGCTGTTATGGTACACATAGCACATACGAAATTTGGTTGAAATCAAAATGATAGTATGGAAGTTACATGTATTTAAAGTTGGACCTCTCAGCAGGCTTAGAATCATGTTGGTAGCACTGACGTATATACGTTACTCCAAATTAATATAGAATGTCATGTACTATACGTGTGCATAGTTTAAAGCTGTCGACTTGCATACTTTCTCATATATATTGGTATTTGGATAAAAGAAATTAAGAGCATTTTTTAACAGTTGGCAGCACTGGTGGTTCATAAGAATATGTTCAGTCATATCTGGTTATGTACACATACAACATACGAAATTTGGTTGAATTCCAATTGATAGTGTAGAAGTTATATGCATTTACAAATTGGACCTATCATTAGGCATATAATCATTTTGGCAACACTGCCATGTATGGCCTTCTGGAAAAACTGCAATATTATTATCTATATGTGTGCCGATTTTGAAATAGCTCCCATTCATACCTTCCAAAATATCCAACATGGAGCTCAAATTTCAATTGCGATTTTTCAGCAGTTGGTAGCACTGACATCATTTTCAAATATGGACGTGAGATATTCAGGTATAGATCTTTACTCCTACCAAATTTTATTTCGATTGCTCCAGCCGTTTAGGAGTTGATAGGGGGGGACACATACACAGCCAGCCAGACAGACAGACAGACACACATTTTCCCGAATCGATCTCATAAGACTACTTTTTCCTCATTTTTGCAAAATGTGAAAAGTAGGCTAAAAATGTATTGCATCTCTCGAGTGATACAATTGCAGCGGTTGGTGCACGTTTTATACCCCTGATAAAAGTTAATGCGGATACTTCAACTCAGGAGGACCGAGGGCAGACAAGACAGTTTTATTGCTGGCGCAGCTGTGACGTCAGCATGTGAAGTGCGCTATATAAAGCCCCCTTATCGCTCGTGTTCCTCTTACAGCGCCGATTAAAAAGCACAAGTTTCTCGGAGTGTCTCGGTAGGTAGCGCGTTCCAAGAGGCAGGAGATCAGTGTCTCCATATTATGCTATGGCACTTGGTTAGGAGCTTCTCCATCATCCCAATGAGACTAAAGCCACCCCCTCCACTCTGATCCCTAGTGAGCGAATTTTTACAACTTTACTCATCTCTTGTAATTTTACTACCATAACAGAGCTCGTCATTCTGGATCGTTTTATGTGTGGTGCTCCTTGTTCGCCACTGGAGGGTTGATCTGATATTCTGCCGAGGCACGAATGGCGCAGTTTACAGATGTACTTATATTTTGGCATTTTTAATAGGTACTGTGTCTTTTCTATCCTGTTGGGACCTTTTTTTTTCAATTTATTTATTTATTTATTTATTTATTTACACACATCAAAAAAAGTTTTGCATCACCTCGGTTCCCAGATCTCCGGCATATAGACGTTGACTGTGTATATTGTATCCAAGATACAGTCCCTTTGACTGTTCATAGATGTCACTAAAACTGCTCAAAGATGTAAACAACCATGCATGAGCAGGGCCTATTAGACGGAGGGGGTACGACAGCCGATCAGTTCCAGTCATTCCACCAGGACGAAGGTACGCTGCTCATGTTGTCTGTAGTTCTACCATGCCTAGAAGGTCAATACCGCAGTTCGATCGCGTCCGCATTGTTATTTTGTGTCAAGAAGGGCTCTCAACAAGGGAAGTTTCCAGGCGTCTCAGAGTGAACCAAAGCGATGTTGTTCGGACATGGAGGAGGTACAGAGATACAGGAACTGTCGATGACAGGCCTCGCTCAGGCCGCCCAAGGGCTACTACTGTAGTGGATGACCGCTACTTACGGATTGCCGCTCGGAGGAACCCTGACAGCAATGCCACCATGTTGAATAACGCGTTTCGTTCAGCCACAGGACGTCGTGTTTCAACTCAAACTGTGCGCAATAGGCTGCATGATGCGCAACTTCACTCCCGACGTCCATGGCGAGGTCCAGCTTTGCAACCCCGACATCATGCAGCGCGGTACAGATGGGCCCAACAACATGCTGAATGGACCCCACGGAATTGGCATCACGTTCTCTTCACCGATGAGTGTCGCATATGCCTTCAACCAGACAATCGTCGGAGACGTGTTTGGAGGCACCCTGGTCAGGCTGAACGTCTTAGACACACTGTCCAGCGAGTGCAGCAAGGTGGTGGTTCCCTGATGTTTTGGGGTGGCATTATGTGGGGCCGACGTACGCCACTGGTGGTCATGGAAGGCTCCGAAACGGCTTTACGATACCTGAATGACATCCTCCGACCCATAGTGCATCCATATCGGCAGAATATTGGAGAGGCATTTGTCTTCATGGACGACAATTCTCGATCTCATCGTGCACATCTTGTGAATGCGTTCCTTCAAGATAACGACATCGCTCGACTACAGTGGCCAGCATGTTCGCCAGACATGAACCCTATCGAACATGCCTGGGATATGTTGAAAAGGGCTGTTTATGGACGTCTTGACCCACCAACCACTCTGAGAGATTTACGCCGAATTGTCGTTGAGGAGTGGGACAATTTGGACCAACAGTGTCTTGATGAACTTGTGGATAGTATGCCACGGCGAATGCAGGCATGCATCAATGCAAGAGGACGTGCTACTGGGTATTAGAGGTAGTGGTGTGTACTGCAATCTGGACCACAAATGCTGAAAGTCTAGCTGTATGATGGTACAACATGCAATGTGTGGGTCTCATGAGCAATAAAACGAGCTGAAATGTTGTTTGTGTTGATCTCTATTCCCTTTGTATTTAACGGTTCCGGAACTCTTGGAACCGAGGTGATGCAAAACGTTTTTTGATGTGTGTATTTATTTATTTATTTATTTATTTATTTAGCGTATGGCTTTCAGTGCCGGGAGTGTCCGAGGAAATGTTCGGCTCGCCAGAGGCTGTAGCTGCTTCAATGCGGACACCCATGGGGTGAGCTAGAAGTTCAGTTCAATTTCAAGTAGTTCCAAATTTCGCTAACAGATGTCACTGACACCTAGTGGTAAACGTGGGAACTTTGATAGAGCGTTTCAACAAAATTTAACCTGCAAATTTAGCTTCACACAAGTTTAATTAGTGGAAGGTTCTTTTACATGCCATAAATCTGTGACATGGGACCGCCGGCTTTACTTCCCCTTCGAAGGAAGGCATTCTGAAGGATTTTAACGCTCTTAAAAATCCGAAGATTTTGGCCGCGTTTGAACCCGCGATCTTGGGTATAGAAGCTCAGCATGCTACAGACTATGCCTCAGTAATCGAATTTTAATTTTTCAGTCGGTCGACACGATTCCACCCAATTGTGATAGGTCCTGAAAAAGAAAATGCATGTATTATATTAATCTCATGTGAATTTCTTCAGGATTAGGCAACCACCTAACACAATTGGGTAGGCCTACAATCGTGTTGACCGACTGGAAATATTAAATTTGATGTTCTGTGTCTTTAAATTCCTTGTTCCTTATGCTCTCTCTGTGCCATTCCTTCCACTTTCCGGACATCCTCATTTCCAGCTTGACCTCATATTTTTAGAAAATTCTTGCATTAGGGACGGCACACTTCACAATTTAGACAGTATTTTGCAAGAGCATAAGCCCTATACTCAGCATTCAAAATACATCTCAACTTAAATGAGAGTTCAGTGTCTAGATGCTTGCCACGGTGGGTGAGTGGTTATAGTGTCGGACTACCAACCCCAAGATTGCAGGTTCGCCCCTGACCGTGGTAAGTGATTTTTGAAAGGCGACAAAAATCACGACACTCATGTCATACGTTGTTGGCATGTTAAAGAACCCATTTGAATTCAGTAGGCCGTGTTCAGTGGCAAAATTATTAATCTCGGGATTTTCCGCCAAAACAAAGTTCCTCCATTCTCTACTTGACAGCGCTGTAGTGTCAAGGAGTTTAGATATCTAACCTCCTAGACTTTCATAGCCTTCCAAGGAACGACGAAATTCGACATGCAAGCTACCCTCTGGGTGTCAATTAACAAAGCTTGCACCAGGCACCCGAGGCCATACGATATCATTATTATTATTATTAGTGTCTAGATAAAATTAAATTGCAATCCTGCTGACGATATTCGATTATCATGCCACACGGCAAATATTCATTCAATGATGTGTGTGAATCGACTTCTAATAAATATTATACGTAACGACATTAGGTCTATTATATTTTGTGGGAAAGTTATTTTTCTTGGAGGATACTTCAGGTAGGGTTTGCCTGTTGTGCTTTCTCGTCAAACAGTTTTTCACAATTGTAGTAAATACTCTTCTCTCTGGCCCTTCTCCAAAATATGCCGCTTACATAAAAGCACGCGATCGAAACCAAATAAAATGGAATTTTCTGATTTTTTTAGTACAAGTTGACGACGACTACCCCTCTGTGGATGGTGAGGAATCAAATGTTATTGAATTACCAGCCAGACTTCCAACTCATGATGATATCGTGACTGAGATTTACGGCGAAACATTCACTTCTGCAAAGGATTTTTCGAAAGTTTGCATTCTTACACCAAATAATGAACACTGTAATGAAATTAATTTTAAAGTCATTGAACTGATATCCAGTAGTTCAAAAATAAACACCAGCGTTAACAGATTTAATACTGAAGATGAAATCAGCTACTTCAGTTTCCTACAGAATTCTTGAATTTTTTGGAATTAAGTGATTTGACTACACATATTCTTACTCTAAATATTCGAGCCACAGATATGGTCCTTAGGAATTTGAACGTTTCCCAAGGGCTATTATAGGGAACCAGATTAATTGTAATTGCTTGGATTTGGAAATAATGAGTGCAGACAATATTGAGCAGAGGGCTATAATCCTTCGCCTTGATTTAACATTATCCGATAAAACACTTACATTTTCCAATTTCTAATTGGCTTGGCGTACCTTTTCACAATAAAAAAAAGCTCAAGGGGAAACTCAAGATCGTGTAGGTCTCTATTTGCCTCTTCAAGGTTTCAGTCATGGCCAGTTATATGTTGCGAAGTCGATCATTCGACAGTGTCAAAAATAATCGTACAAAATATGCATATAAGAGAATCCTTCAATAAATATTTTCCCAATGACCGTCATGTTTTGACGGGTTTCAACTAGTTATTATTATTTTGCTAAAATCTGCGTCGTTCACGTTTCTTGTTATTTCTTGTTTGCTTTCGCTTGGGTTGTATGAGAATAATAGAGATGTGAGAGAAGCCAGTTATGGAAATAGCCTCAATTAGTGATGACATATGCCAAAAGAAAGTTCTTTATACCAGCGCTTGCCTGCGAGGGGAATATCGGACGATTAAGTAAGTGTTATAATTAGCCACCCGCTGTTATGCCATTACTCAGAGGGACAAAACTCAGTCAACATTGTCTTGTGATTCACACATAGCCTAGGGGAACAAATTTCTCCTTAAATGTCTAAATGTGTTGCTTTAATTAAGTTAATAAACATTGTGGTGTTTGAAGCCATATTTTCAGTGTTGCCTTAGTAAACAAGAGTTTAGTGCTTTTCAGTCGGTCAACACGAATGTACCCAAAAGAGATGGGTTATGCCCTAATCCTGAAATAAATTACATGAGATTAATAAAACACTAGGATGACCAGTTTCGATCGTCAAGCGATCATCATCAGATCCATTACACTTAGGCTACAAAATCTATGTTTGAAATACAGGTGAAAATATTTACAATATGTACAATTATTTAGTTGCAGTATTGGTACTGCAACTGTTAGTGTATGCTAAATGCAGTATATATGTTAGGTGAAATGCTAAATGGTGATAGCTATCCGTAGATTGTACTTTAGAGAGATTATATGGTTGTAAACTATGGTTAAACTATAAAATGAAACCTAGCTTCAGGCTAGTATCCTTCGACGTAACTAACATGTACACCAATATTCCGATTAATGAAGCAATCAACACTATCGAAAACAACTTAAAATCCAACAATTCGGTAAAAGAAATTGAAGAGATTGTGAGATTACTGAGGGTCGTTCTCACCCAAAACGTGTTTCAATTCGACAATAAAATATACACACAGAGAGAAGGCCTAGCAATGGGATCGCCACTAAGTGGGTTAATCGCTGACATCTTCATCAATGCACTAGAAAATGCGTTCTTAGAAAAGACTTCAACAAAGGGAATAGTAATATGGAAAAGATACGTAGATGATGTAATTTGCATCTACGATACTGAACTAACAAGCGAAGAAACAATTCTCCAATCCATTAATAGCCTTCACCACTCTATCAAATTCACTAAGGAATCCGAAATAGACCGAAAAATAAATTATCTCGATATAACTATTGAACGTAAAGACAACGACCTTTCATATTCCATATTCCGGAAAGCAACACAAACCTCGCATGCAATCGACAATCAGTCTAATCACCCCAGTACGCACAAACTAGCGGGTTTCAATTCAATGGTGCACAGAGCTTTAAACATACCCATGTCAAAAGACAACTATAATAAGGAAATAAGAACTATTATGCAAATAGCAAAGGAAAACAACTTCTCGCCAAGCAAAATAAATCAAATTATAGCCAAACATAAAAATAAAGATAAAACGATTCCCAAACCGGACAATAATGAGAAAAAATTTGCGCGTTTCAACTATGTGAATGCGAATACATATAAAATCACTAACCTATTCAAAAAGCAAGGCATAAAGATAGCTTTCACGACGAAAAACACAATCGCTAGGCACCTCCTAAATAGTAATCTAAATAAACGTGACCCGTATTCAAGGTCAGGGGTATATTCTATAACGTGCCAAGACACCGATTGTCAAGCTAATACATCGGGCAGAGTGGAAGGCGAGTAGACACACGTTATAATGAACATAGGAATGCGATAAGATACGGAACACATTCAGCCGTGTGCGAACATATGTGTGACGCAGGGCACAGCTTTACCAACATAGAGTCGGACCTTAAAATAATCCATCACGAATCGAAAGGCAGAGCTCTTGACATAAAGGAAGCAATCGAGATACACCTAGCCAAACGAAACAATCCCAACAATCTAAATGAACACACGTTCATGGAGAGCTCACCCCTCTTCACGCTACTAAAAAACACACCCTGTCGGAAACAAAACACAATTTAGCGACACAGCCAAGCACGATAAAAAAAGGGGGGAAATTAGGGGGTTATTAATAGGTAAATGTTATCTGGATCAGGTGTACGATGTACTTTTCTTCTGCAATAAACCAAGGCCCATATTCGCGGCAGTATTAAAGGTGCCGGGACGTCCTCATAAGACCGTCAACGCTTAGTTCGAATGGGTTATGCTCCACGCGTGGCGAGGGCTAATCCACGGTCTTTAATAATTGTAGACCCACCTCATTCAATAACATACATCTTATCTAGGTTGGCAACACCTCACATAAAAACATCGCTATCACTCCCCACAGCACGTAGGAGCAGGGCGGAGAAAGCAGGGAAAAACCAGTCGTTAAGATAACCACCGCAGTCTACCGCACAGTGAGTTCAAGTGAGCACGAAAACTGCGAGTAGCTGTTGTACGGAAGACAATCAGATAAGTAGTTAGCCTAAAATTTTATAGTTTAACCATAGTTTACAACCATATAATCTCTCTAAAGTACAATCTACGGATAGCTATCACCATTTAGCATTTCACCTAACATATATACTGCATTTAGCATACACTGACAGTTGCAGTACCAATACTGCAACTAAATAATTGTACATATTGTAAATATTTTCACCTGTATTTCAAACATAGATTTTGTAGCCTAAGTGTAATGGATCTGATGATGATCGCTTGACGATCGAAACTGGTCATCCTAGTGTTTTATTAATCTCATGTAATTTATTTCAGGATTAGGGCATAACCCATCTCTTTTGGGTACATTCGTGTTGACCGACTGAAAAGCACTAAACTCTTGTTTCTTAAGTTAATAAATCTAATAAATTAAAAATGCCGGCCCCGTGGTGTTGGGATAGCGCACCTGCCTCTCGCCCGGGGGCCCCGGGTTCGATTCCCGGCTCCATCAGGGATTTTAGAAACTGACGTGAGGGCTGGAACGGGGTGCACTCAGCCTCGTCAGGACAATTGAGTAGCTGTCTGACAGTGAAGCAGTGCCCCGATCATGGAAATCAAGATTAACGGCCGAGGGGACCCGATGCGCTGATCACGTGTCACCCCTATATCTTCAGGCCAATTGGCTGGGCAGCGGTCGCTTGGTAGGCCCTCAATGGGCTGTAGTGTCAGGGGTTATTTATTTTTTTATTTTTTTATTTAAAAAATTAAAAATATTATTATATTGTCAGCGGATTCGGATAACAAACGTGTGGATGCGGATAAAAGTCGTGCGGATGTGGATAACGTTTTGTTTACCCACGCAGACTCTAATTATATGCACTTATTATGTGGAGCATGTTAACCCAGTGATAATGATCTACAGAGGCGTTTCATTTAACTAGAACCGTTTAAAATCCATTGCAGCATGACGCGCAGTTTTTCTTTGTTTGTAAACGATCTGTGTGTAATTAATGACTAATCAGTGATGAGTGGCAGCAGCAGAAAGCGCTGGTTAAGCGAGTTTGTTTTGCCAGCTGTTACTCGCTTGCTGCGTCAGACGAGGCTGTTCATTTATATTATGGATCCGGGAGATCTCGCATTACTCCGCTTATTAGAGTCCGACAAACCTCTCCTCCTCGTCCTTCCCACTTGCTGTGGGTCTTCTCCAGGGACTTACTGCTAGTGGGACGTGGATTGACGACCATGAGACCCCGACTCAGTCCGGCATTGATTCCACTTTCCTATCTTTACTGACGACTTCCCTTGGTCAACTCTTGTTCTCATCTGGCCCCGATGGTGTTAGGGTATACTACGGTAGGATGTCATTTATTATTCCAATTTGATTGGCTCTTGTTGTTTATGAGGGGCCAGAACTCTTTGTATTTTTTCTCCTACTGTATCAGCAACCTAGTGCAAGTCGCCCTAAAGGGGCAGGGTGTTAAACTAAGGGATAGTGGTCTACACCCTCAAGATGAGTCTTGCACCATAGCTGCGCTGCTACACGCCGGAACACTTGTACCATAAAGCTGTAGTGCACTATGGACGGACAATCAATAGTATAAAAGAAACAAGTAGTTCCGTGAAGAACTACACAGCCTATTTTCATATATCCTACTTATGTTAATTGCCTCTAACAACATACAAAATTTCAGTTTGATTGCTGTAATAGATTCGTAGATATTGAGAACCATCTAAATCAGTGGTGGTGACCAACTGGCTGCCCGCGGGTCGCATCCGGCCAGCCAAGCCATTTTGAGTGACCCCCGTAATATTCTCTGTTTATAATAATTTTCATTATTTTTTCAAACTGCCCGCCTGTAGGCCTACACCCGATATTATGGTTAGTTGGTTCCTCAGGTTAGGGGCTGTGACAACGCGGCCATGTAGCCCCGTGTACTTTGGGTGTGTGTAGAATCTGTCTGATAACCGTTGTTCGTTGTGATGGCTATATTAGTGTGTGTTATCTGTAATTCAGGTAAGGACTGCAGACGATCAATTTCAAGTAGTTCCTACTTTTGCTAACAAATGCTACCGTCAACGACACCTAGCTGCCCGATACTAAGCTTCCATACTGACTGTTAACATTATATTGAAAAACTTTCAAGTTCTTCCGGTAGGCAGGTACATGGCTAATAGTTCCATTTTCTTCCGCTAGGTAGCAAGGTGGGTTAAAGTTTGGGATCGAGAAAGCCAAGCAAAAAACCAACGCAAAAACATAGAAAAGTGGACACTGAAAACCGTACTTTCAAACCTGAATGGGAGTTGGATTATCTCTTTACACTTTCAAAAGACAACAAACTCCAATGTTTGGTGTGTCTACAAGTGATAGCGGTGTTGAAAGAATATACCCTCAAAAGACATTATAGCCTATGACAAATCACCGGGGGAAATATGAAAAACACTTCCATGAATCTCGTGAAGTAGTGGTAGATAGATAGATAGATTTTTATTAATTCCATTTGATCAAATACATGCATTCAATACATTTTTGATATAGGACACGTCAGAATTTACATGCATAAAATAAAAGAACTAACAGGTATATATTACTAAGATTAAAACTATTTATAACTTATTATAATAGCAAATCTTAATAGATACAATCTTATTGCACAACTATTTACACCTCACTCTATTATCATAATATGAAAACTTAATTCTATAAATACAACAACATACAGCTAGGTATTAAAATTAAATTAAAAAAGTAAAATATAGTTATAGATTCCATCACTCCTATACGCTAAAATATTCAACTACTGAGTAAAAACAATGGCACTGCAGATAAGCTTTCAACATTCTATCAAAGGTTTTTATTTTTGGGGCCAGTTTTATATACTGGGGTAGTTTATTGTATAATTTAACTCCAGTGTGAAAAGTTCCTCTTTGATATATGCTTGTGTGTGTGTGTGAAATATGAATGTTTTGATTTTGTCTTGTGTTATGCCTATGAACATCATTGTTTGTTTTAAGAAAAACATCTTTATTCATTAAATTCTTTTTAAAAAACATAATACTTTCAAAGATATATATGCAGGGCAGTGGGAGAATGTTTAAATCTTTAAACAGAGGTCTACATGATTCTCTAGAGTGTACATTTGCCATAATTCTAATCGCTCTCTTTTGTATCCTAAACGTGCTTAGTACATCTGGCGACATACCCCAAAATATGATCCCATATCTTAAGTATGAATGGAAATAAGCAAAATAAGTATTTCTTAATGTGTGCATGCTAGTGCAGGTTTTCAAAATACGTAACGCAAAGCACATCGAGTTCAGTTTAGTATTCAGATATTGTATATGTTTATTCCATTTCAAGTCTTGTTGTATCCATAGTCCTAAAAACTTTGTTTCTGATTTATTTTCTATTTGATGACCATTTAATGTTATATTGGGCATCGCAGGATTCCTATTCTGTATAGTGTGGAAATTTAGACATACTGTCTTTTTATAGTTTATTATGAGGCGATTATCTTGTGACCATTTGGTTAACTCTCCTGTAACGGAGTCAGCAGACTGCTGTATGACCTGTTTAGTTTCACCTTTTATTACGAGTGTTGTATCGTCCGCAAACAAAATTTCCTTATGTGAATGAACGTTCTGTGTTATATCATTGATATATAGAAGAAAGAGTAGTGGGCCCAAAACCGATCCCTGGGGTACTCCAAATTCAATAATTCCCTCATTGGACAATGTTTCATTAAGTAATTTGGTTCCATCATCCTTGTGTCTCAAGCTTACTATTTGTTTACGCCTTGTTAAGTAAGACTCTATCCATTTATTAGCTAGACCTCTAACACCATATTGATTTAGTTTGGTAAGGAGGATTTTATGGTCAACAACATCAAATGCTTTCGATAAATCCAAGAATAGGCCAGTTACATGTTCCTTATTGTCAATTAATTTCAGTATACTATTACTACATTCGTAAATTGCTGTCTGTGTAGATTTTTCCGTTCTAAATCCATGTTGTGAGTTTGATAATATTTTATTTTTTTCTATGAAACTTATCAGTCTCTTATACATAATTTTTTCCACAATTTTTGCAATACCAGTTGGTAAGGTAATAGGACGATAGTTATCTAATTCATCTTTTGAACCATTTTTGTGCACTGGAATTACTTTTGATAACTTCAAAATATCCGGGTAAGTTCCTGAGAGAATTGAACTGTTTATTAAGTGCGTAAGTGGATTTATTATATTTTCTGCACATTTCTTTAAAATTGCATCAGGGATGCCATCAATGCCAGCACAGAATTTATTTTTTAGCTCTTTTATAACTATTCTTACCTCTTCACTTGTGACATGATTTATAAATAAAGAATCACTGCATATATTTATTTTATTATTAGAATTTAGTGTATTTACCTGTGATTTATTTAATAATTTTTGCGGAATTTCCAGAAAATAGTCATTAAAAGTGTTTGCTATTTCCTCTGGATTATTAATCACTTTATTATTTCTGGTCAGTGTAATGTTCCTTTGTATTTTAGCAGATTTTCCAGTTTCTTTCTTTATTACAGACCACATAGCCCTGTTTTTATTAGATGATTGGGAAATAAAATTATCATTATGCATTTTCTTTGCTAGTCTTATTACCTTATTTAATATGCTAGTGTATTTTTTGTAGTATAAATTGAATTCAGGTGTTGTGTGGTATTGTTTATATAATTTGTGTAGAAATTTCTTTCTTTGACATGAATTTATAATCCCTGTTGTTATCCAATTGCTAGTTTTGTTATTTTGAACAGTTCTTCGTTTAAAGGGGAATGCTATTTCAAAATAGTGTTTTAGGGTACTGTTAAATTCATTAAATTTATCATTTACATTTTCTAGTTCATAAATTTCTGACCATGTTTCCTTATTTAATAAGTCATTGAAATATGTAACATTTGATTCAGTGAATGACCTGCACTTTGATTTTACTCCATTATCATTATTATTGATTACTTCGGATACTTCAAAACTCAGTATTTGTCCATGGTGGTCACTAAAACCCGGACAATAGACTTCTATTGAATGGTGATATTTATCTGTATTTATAAAAATTTGATCAGGAGTGGTTTTACTAAATTTTGTTATTCTTGTTGGTGTATTTACTGTAGGTTTCAGTCCATAGGAAATTAGTAACTGGTTTAATAATTCACAATTTCTATCAAGTTTTAAGAAATCCACATTTACATCCCCACAAATTATTATATCGAAATTTACTTTGCTCATGTTATTGAGTAACAATTCTAGTTTATCTATAAATAGAGGAAACTTTCCTGACGGAGAACGGTATACGCATACAATTATTAACTTAAACTGCTGAATTTTTACGGCAGAGAATTCAAAATCCTGTTCCATAATTAGATAATCATAAGCTGTTATCTGTTCATGATCTAAATTATTTCTTAAGAAGATGCAAGTACCACCATGGCTAATATTAGATCTAGAGTATTTACTAGCTTGTATAAACCCTGGGAATTGAATTAATTCGAGTTGTTCCTCTTTCAGCCAATGTTCTGAAATACATAGTGCTGAGATGTCTTTAAGTTCATTTTTAAGCATTAGATTTATGTAATCAATTTTATTATAAAGAGACTGGACATTCTGGTGGTAAATTTTAAATTTGTTACTTTTGCAAGCTTGTGTTGGTGATTTATTTACATTATTTGTATCATAATTGTTATTATTATTGTTGCTAGACAAATCCGAAATACCATTGTTGCACTCCGTTAAATTTGACTTCAAAAGATGTGAATGCCAAACCTCACGTTTGGCTTCTTCTACCAGTTTCCCTGCTTCCACTCTAATGATATTACTGTTGAATTATTCTTACCATTTGAATTTACAATTTTGCAGATTTCATCACTAAGATACTCTTTTCCTAATCTATTTAAGTGTAGGCCATGCCGAGTGTGGAACTTCCTGTCTAATTTACTTACATCTACAATATGGACATTTGGAAAACTCTTACAAATTTTATGAATTTTTCCATTTGTAGCCTCTATTTCTACATTTACACATGACTTGGGAATTAAATCGTATCTCTGCGGAATATTTACAATAATGACATTTGTTTTTTGCATGGATGGCAATGTACCCTTTAAATCTTTGATTACCTTTATACTCTCATTTCTATAGACGTCGTTTGCTCCAGCGATGATCACTGCGTAGTCCTTTGCAGTAAGGGACGCACACTCTCCTATCATCCCGTTCGTGACTTCTGCAATCTGAGCTCCTGGCTTCACTGTCGAAGTGACCTCCATTTCTCGGCTTCTCTCCAAAACGCTTGCTGCTACATCTCGCCCGTGGCTATCCGCAAATATCCGCATCTTCCTGGATTTTCTCTTTATCACTTTCTTCTTTTCTTCTTGAGGAAAGTCATCATTTTCTTCGACAAGCACTCCAAATGAATTTGAGACGGGAATTTCAGTTACATGTACTCCATTTATAGGCCTAGGCTTATTCAATCTTACCTTACCAGCAATCACTGTCGACCAAGTTTCCTTGCTTTCCTCTCTGTTTCCTTTTAATTTATTCAACTCTTCCATTAACTTAGCAATATCTTCCTTTAGCAGCTTTATAATTTCGTCTTTTGAGGACAGTTCGTTTCTCAGGTTATGACATTCGCATGACGGTAGCGGTAGGCCTACATTACGACAATCGGTTTCACTTTTCTCCTCATTCAATTTTACCTGAGATCTTGTGATGATTTTATTTGCATTTTTTACTTTTATTTTGCACGACGAGCATAAATCCGTTACGGTTACACAACCTGACGAGATACTAACACTGTTTACTGTCGTCATACTAGAGATCTAAGTGAGCCTAGATGTTTACACCAAATTACACTAAATTTAATTTAATTATTACTACCTAATAGAATTAATCTAATAACCTACCAATAAAGAAGAATGTGAAATACGTATATCTTCCAATCGGGTGAAGTCTCGTAAAAGCACCACTGCTCTACTTGGTTCAAACAGTGATTGAAGAAGTCACCGAATCTTTGGATACACGTTCCCACAACTTAGTTTAAGTTTATTAAATTATCAACAAGAATTTCTAAATACTATCAATATTCCGTATTACACTTGATCTGAGGAAAGTAACTTTATAGATTTTAAGCCTCTGTTATAATATTTTACCACTTTTATCAAATATTTACACTAGCTGCTATTTCACTGCACTTTCACTGTGACGCCATCTTGTACTTGAAGCAAATGAGTGGATGAGCATTATGAGAAAGACGTTAACACAACAAAAAAAAAGTTATTTAGTGATGTGACTAAAATACTGGAATTGGTTGTTTTAGCTGCCTATATGGTCAGTTATGAACTCGTCAAAGCTAAGAAGCCATTTACGGATGGCGACTGGGGTTGAGTTCTGGAAATCGTTGTCTCCAGAACGTTACCCACGCTTAAGGATCTGGACCCTAAAGCAGTGCTCAATTTTTGGGAGCACATACATATGTAAGGTTATATTTTGAATATCTATGACTTTAGTCATTTTTCCAAATTTTCCCGTATTGATGTTGATAAGTTATGCAAATGTCCACTTTACAATACAAAATTATCTTTTTATAAATCACTTGATGTCAATATACATTTTGAGACATGTTTCGGCTCTGTGAGCCTTCTTCAGTCGAAATCACTAAAAAATTCTCCTAAAACAGTCTAATGTTTGGTCTCTCATAAAAATTTGTAAAACATTTTTACATCGTCAAGATGATTAAAACACATGAATATAATTTTTTTATTTTTTTACATTCTTTAAGCATTTTATATTCATTTATAACATTTTTACATCGTCAAGATGATTAAAACACATGAATATAATTTTTTTATTTTTTTACATTCTTTAAGCATTTTATATTCATGTGTTTTAATCATCTTGACGATGTAAAAATGTTTTACAGATTTTTATGAGAGACCAAACGTTAGACTGTTTTAGGAGAATTTTTTAGTGACTTCGACTGAAGAAGGCTCACAGAGCCGAAACATGTCTCAAAATGTATATTGACATCAAGTGATATATAAAAAGATAATTTTGTATTGTAAAGTGGACATTTGCATAACTTATATTTTGAGCTACAGGCCGGACGTTTGTTTTAGACAATTGCCCTTGAACTTGAAGCCAGCGGGTGAGCCTACACACACTCACTCTCTCACCCTATCGCTTCACACTTGTCACCACCGATCTGATGTAATGGAATTCCAGACTTGAGCAGACAGTACAGTCCACATCGAAGTATTGTGTGTCGTGGAAGTACACGTCACATAGTTACGAACAGAATGTCATTATATTTGCCAATGACTGTACTCCTAGCAGAAGTGTGAAACAGCTTCGTCAATCATCGGACCGCTTGGGGCAGCTGATAACAACACAGGTACTGTAGTAACTCGCCTCCAGGCTTCCATTAAGATTTTTCACTCGTCTAAAACAAACGTCCGGCCTGTATGAAACATATTAGGTCCAAGATGAGAAGCCGTATGACTGACTCTGTATTGTGCCAAGCACTAAGATTGCTACATCACACATGGAAGTAAACTTCAAATCTTTGTTATAAAATTTAAAAAAACCCACAATGTTTGCATTGAAATAAAGTGTCATGTTTTTATTCAATAAATATTGCTTGCAAGCTTTCAACAAACGTAAAACATATATTTTTATCCCTACTTCTAAAACCACCACGTCAGATTTGAATAAATTGGGAGTTTTGGCCCGCCGACATGTTCTCTTCAGTAATGTGGCCCTCATTCCATACAAAGTTGGCCACCACTGATCTAAATATTTCGGATGATTGCCATGTTGGATTTTTATATATGTAGGCCATGGAGTTAAATGTAGTCTACTAATAGATGATGATTTTTGCGTAGGTTCATTATTCAAACTTTGACTTGGATCGCATGATTAGGACACAAGAAATAAACCTTTAATTTTAAAATTTCGCGCAGCCGCCATATTGAGGTTATGTAAACAATTAACTAAATTACATGTCAGTGCATTACAATGTGTATAAACATTTGCTGTACCAAGTTTCACTGCTTACGGATGGTTAAATCGCGAGAGACGTCTATTCACCATATTCGTTTTGTAGTTAACAGGGTTTTTAAAGTTGCATAGATGATATTCTAGTAGTGCCCTTTATCTCTGTACAAAATTTCAGGGTGATATCAGTAATACTGTAGTTTCGGAGATATAGAATGCCAGTGAAATATTTCGCACAGCCACTATGTTGGATTGGTGAGATGAAATCATATTTGAAGGACATGGTCGGGGTCGGCAAATATAGTTCTATGACCTTACCGAGTTTTATAGAAATCGCTCCAGCCATGTAGATTTTATTAGGTAGGGGGGGGGGGGGAGAGGGAGGGGGAGGAGGGGACTAACACCCATGGACAACATTCTTTTCATAAATGAAAATAGGCTAATAACTGTGGGGTGAAGAGGACAGTGTAGGGTTGTGCGATGTACTTGCTCCCCAGCTTGCTGGTGAGTATACGAAAGAGCTCGTAGTCACTTTTGTGGCTTCTGCACGGGCTGCACCAAGGATGATGTAAGTATAAGAGATTCGTCACCTTTGGTTATAGAATTTCCGAGAGAGAACACAGCCTGAGGCTATGAATTGTACCAGCAAGTCTGCCAATATAAAAAATAACAAGCCATATGAATGTAGCCTTTATTACACGTAATTGAACAGTATGATCTGCGATGAGTTACTGATTATTGATGAAAATAACACAAACATAACAGCGCCTTTCGCTAGGCGCTGAAATATACGTCCAGATAGGAAAATAATACATTTTGATATATACCAATGTTGGCAATAGATTTGTCACGAAGGACACAGTTATGCCGTTCTAGAGCTTAATTCACCTTCAGGCTAATTAAAAATTGCTCTCCTACTCTACAGAATTGTTGGGATATTCGATGAATATAAAGAAAACTCTTCAAATGCACACACTATATTGCCATAACCTCACTTTTTGCCTAGCATGCCGGCTGCCACCCACCCCTCCCCGTAGCCCTAAACCACAAATTTTATTGCAATGCAAAGGAGAATGGGTAGGAAAACAAACAAGAGGTGAAATGCACACATTTATTCTTTATATATATTTTTATTCGAGAGTAGTCCGTATTGCCCACTAGTTTTACACATGGCCAACACCAGGAAGATGAAAATTGCCGTATTGTTCTTACTATCATTATAATCAATGATTAGAATTCTTACATCCCGGTGCTTGGCAATTTTTCCTCCCTTCCAGTGGCATGTTTGACTCTCAATTCAATTCAAATAAATAATCAAAATACCGAACAAATCAAAACAACCACCAACACCACGAGGAAAATCAATCAAAACAGACCTTTCCCGCTCCCGCCAATCGGTTTGGTGTGAGCGTTGGGTGAGTGCCAACTACGGAACCATAGTACTAAAATTAATTCTTCATTGGTTGGCAGAACTGCTGGAACAAGTCCTTACCCCGACCCAGGCGCTCCCTATGATCTGTCACCCCCCTGGGCTGCACCATGACCGCGAAGGGGCGCTGCAGCAAGTCCAGAGATCGGGGATTCGAATCCTGGTCCTCACGATGGCTGTCCTGAGTACGGTTTTGTCCGGATTTCTCCGCACTACACTTCTTTCAAGACCCGGGACACCTACTCCTTCCCTAGCGAAATAATTACTGTTGTACACAGTACTGCAACCACCACAGAAAATTGAACACTCACCCAAGTGCACGGGGTTGATAATAAGGCCTTCAAACGAATTCACAACAAACGCAAGACTTTTTAACCCTTTATATGGTAGAACTATTATTAATATATTTTATTTGTATTTATTTAATCCTTTTTTTTGTGTTATCTTTTTAATTTTTAAGTTTATATATTTTTTAAATTTTATTTTTGTATAATATTTATGACCATAGTTTTCTTATAATTCTAATTCTATTTATTGAAGTATTGAAGGCACAAGTGTGTCTGGCTAAGAACAATGAGGGTCGAGAGGAAATGCCGTTTCAAGTTGACGCCTACAGATAAGTACGGTAATGAAACTTTAAAACTTGTTTCCTGAACATTTTACATTACTTGGCATTGCCCCCTCTTTGTGCGAACCCTTGAGAGATAACCTGTGTTATTGAGGTGAGGTTGAGGATTGGGAAGGAGACGACTGTGGAACCATCCCTGCATTTGCCTTGAGTAGAAGTGGGGAAACCACATTAATTGTCGGGAAGAGGTACTTCTCCCTTTTCACTACCTTTACAAGGCAGATTATTTGAAATATATTATTTATGCTTCACATACATTTCTGGGAGTCTTTAGAAGTTCATTTCAATATGAATTGTCCCTGCTGCACCGGAAATATTCATTTTATTATGTAAATAAATCATTTTCCCTCTTGTTCATTTGACAACGGCGGCCATGATACATTGACGTCCTACCCGTTAGGATAGGATAAGCCTATATTTTTAATTGTAGAAGCTTATTTAATTTTAATTGTTATTTTATAAGATTATTATTTTTTAATTTTTGCAAGCATATTTATTTTCAATTCTATTTTCTTCATCATATTTTATTGTTTACGTTTTAATTTGAATTGTTTTTGTTAAAAGAATTAAATTTCATCATCATCTTAGGTCAAGAAAATAGAAGCATATTATTTGGTTTTCTGATATATTAACGCATACAAAATAAAGTTCGTTAACATATGGCTGAAAGATTCAACCATCAGCATCTTTTACAATATATTAGGCAGGGGCGTGTATACAATTTTTTCGGGGGGGGGGGGGGGTGCTGATTATCCTGGAAAATTGTGAGTATTCTCAGGGGATTGTCACCTCAAAATACCCAAAAATATCAACCAATATATTAGAGCATATAACTTTGTGTAATTATTTTAGATAGGAGTTAACTGTAAAATTCCAAGTTTATATAGCCTACAATTAGTGGTAATACAAAAATGTTGTAAAATACAACACAACACAACATAAAATGTTATGCTTAATGTATTTTCTATTATGGCCTATGGAGTATGAATGGCAAATATCTAAATATTAGTCAATTTACTAAGCAGAAAGGTGTTTTTTATTTTTATTTTTTATACAAATTAATAATTTATTTACAGCCTCCGTGGCTTAGGCGGCATCACGCCGGCCTCTCACCGCTGGGTCCGTGGTTCAAATCCCGGTCACTCCATGTGAGATCTGTGCTGGACAAAACGGAGGCAGACAGGTTTTTCTCCGGGTACTCCGGTTTTCCCTGTCAGAATTTCATTCCAGCAACACTCTCCACTATCATTTCATTTCATCTGTCATTCATTTAATCATTGCCCCAGAAGAGTGCGTCAGGCCTCGGCAGCCGGCACAGTTCATATCCTCGCCGCTAGATGGGGGCTTCATTCATTCCATTCCTGACCCGGTCGGAGACTGGAAGCAGGCTGTGGATTTTCATTTTCATTTCAATAATTTATTTCTCAAAAGTACCGTACTGTGGAATCCTCAGTTTTGCCTCACAGGGTGGAGTGTACCCCCGTTCCAGCCCTCCGACCAGAATTAAAATTTCTTGGCAGAGCCGGGAATCGAATTTGGACCTCCGGGGCGGCAGTCAAGAATGCTAGCCACTACACCACGAGGTAGTCTAATTTCAATCTTAATATTGTTGATAACTTAGCCCATAAGTTAAGATTAGGGTACAACCAAATTTACAATTATGTTATGCTTTTACCAAAACAGCACTTTCTTAATCTTTATTGTTTTATTTTCGGGGGTCTAGAGCCCCTACAGCTCGCCCCTTATACACGCCCCTGATAGTAGGTGGTTAACATAGAGACCACAAACTTATAAAGGGTTAAATAAGACGCAATTTCCCCCGTGTCACCTACAGTAGCACACAATGTGTTTTGGCTCGAGTCACGAATACACCTGTTCAATGGCAGCACGTCTCGGCTGGAGGAATGTTCTGAACAATGCATGAGACACGTACACCACATACCAAAGCTGCCTACTTCACTCAACACTTGCGTGTCTTCACTGTATGCAAACGCCTCATTGCACTTTGTATACTTTGGTTGGTTCCTCAGTTTAGGAGCTGCGACAACGCGGTCATGTAGCCCCGTGTACTTTGGGTGTGTGTAAAATCTGTCTGATAACCGGTGTTTATTGTGATGGCTGTATTAGTGTGTATCTGTTTTTAATTCAAGTAAGGACTGCAGACGATAATTTCAAGTAGTTCCTACTTTCGCTACCAAATGCTACCATCCACGAACCTAGCTGTAAACTTTCCTACTACTAGATGCCATAAGTCTATGACATTGCCCCGCCGGCTTTACTTCCCCTCCGAAGGAAGGCATACGGTACTGAGGGATATTTAACGCTCTTAAAAAATGCGACGACTTCGGCCGGGTTTGAACCCGTGACTTTGGGCATAGAAGCTCAGCATGTTACCAACTACGCCACTGAAGCCGCCCTATGATTTATTGTCATAAGAATACTGGAGTTATGCAGTTTAGTGATGATTAATTCAACACTAATACCGTAGTCATGAAGCCCCGCATGCTTGGGTGTGGATATGTCTGATAATTTGTCTTTCTGTAGCAGGTTGGAGTAATATCAACAACAACTTAATACAGAAGTATACCGTACTGTTTTCGCCACGGTTTTTGGCCGGTCAATCCCGGTTTGAAAGTCTTACAAAGGACAGTCTACGAGCCTCACGCTTGCGCAATTGATACGTGAATTTTTAGTTGCACCAAAAGCAACTCTCATATCATTATGGAGTTTGAAGCCATTTTCAGTGTTGACTTCGTAAACGGTCAACACGATTGTATCCAAATGAGATTGGTTATTCCCTAATTCTGAAAAAAATTACATGAGAATAATAAGTAGGCCTACTCTTGGATGACCAGTTTCGATCGTCAAGCGATCATCATCAGATCCATTACACTTAGGCTATAAAATCTATGTCTGAAAATATGGGTGAAAATATTTACAATATGTACACTTATTTAGTTGCAGTAATAGTTAACGCTTAGAGAGGGCTATTTAGCTTATGCGTGGCGAGGATGAAACCAGGTCTTGAATAGTTGAAGATTATCCTGAATACAGTAATATAGGGCATCTCGACTTGGCCACACACTGTCACATTTGTACGACGAACACAGAAACTTAGGAATACGAGAGGGGAAATGCCCAGGTATATAAGAGACCCTGGCACACAGGAAGCTCCCCCAGTTGAGAGTAGATAGTGACAAAGATAAATGCTCTCACCAGGACAGCGCAACACTCAATCAGATAAGTAGTCTGTACAATACAACCTGAATTGACTACAATCACATATTCACTCTAAACAAGCAAGTTTGGAGGTCAATCACCACTTCCAGTATTTTAACAAAACATCACATAGACTGTTGGTTGGTTCCTCAATTTAGGGGCTGCGACAACGCGGTCATGTAGCCCCGTGTACTTTGGGTGTGTGTAGAATCTGTCTGATTACCGGTGTTAATTGTGATGGCTGTATTAGTGTGAGTATCTGTTTTTTAATTCAAGTAAGGACTGCAACTTTGAATATTTCAAATAGTTCCTACTTTTGCCGCCAAACGCCACCGTCAACGACTACTAGGCCTAGTTCAGAACTTAGCTACTAGACGCCACCGCAGTTGGCTCTTGGCAACGAACTTAGAAACCTAAGAGCGTTGTTTACATTCCTAACCTATACAATTTAGCTTCACACAAGTGTAATTAGTGGAAGGTTCTTTAACATGCCATAAATCTATGACACGGGACCGCCGGCTTTACTTCCCCTCCGAAGGAAGGCATACTGAGGGATTTTAACGCTCTTAAAAAATCCGACGGCTTCGGCCGGGTTTGAACCCGCTATCTTGGGCATAGAAGCTCAGCATGCTACCAACTACGCCACCGGAGCCGCCTAAAGACTATAAGTAACAAATATCGTCGAGTTAAATTACCTCAACTCATACTGCAACTAAATAAGTGTACATGTTGTAAATATTTTCTCCCATATTTTCAGACATAAATGTTAAAGCCAAAGTGTAATGGATCTGGTGATGATCGCTTGACGATCGGGACTGGTCATCCAAGTGTATTTATTAATCTGATGTAAATCTTTTTCAGGATTAGGGAATTGGGTACAATCATGTTGACCGACTGAAAAGCATCAAACTTTCATCAACTCTCATATCAATTGCACATGTCTGAGGTTCACCACCTGTCCTCTCTGTACGACTGAAAAACCTGGGCTCACCAGAAAAAAAAAGTGGCGTAAACTGTATATTATGCCACACCGGTCCCACTTCTGTGGTACGCTCTATCAAGGCTAAATATCAGCTACTGGCAGACAGAAG